>CM053406.1:43528433-43545827 GCA_028644305.1 Xerus rutilus
TTTTTTCTTTTTTGCCTAAATTTATTTCAAGTCCTACAGTTGCACAGATGGTGAGTGAAACAAAACATGACAAAAAGTGTGTTCCAATTTTCTTAGGAATGAAAAAATTATACAAAATCCCTCTGAGTTAGTGCACAGCATTAAGCACTAAAAGCAATACTAAAAATCATTGCTAACACCATATTAAACTATTAGTATAATCAATGAGCCTCAAATAACAATGTGGTGAACATTTTTAAAGAAAATATTTTCACTCCATAAATTCCTCAAGTATTACTCAAATATCAGCAAAATAGTTAATGAGTTCAATTACTCCTTTTCCTAATGTCATCTTAGATATCCAAAATTTGATTCCCATCAGCTTACTCAATATATGAATAGTGTTAAAGGATAAAATCCACTTTTTCTTGTCAATTTGGATATATACGTACATATATATACACAAATATGTATATACACTTAAATAGAAAATAATAAAATACCACCCATGCAACTACGTAAATTAACTTAACATTTGGTTCTTACATTTTTTCCATTAAAGGAAATAAAATAGTGAATAAACTTATCTTTCTCTGGTGGTATTTCCTACCTTATCTCTCCCTAGAAAATAATTAACTGGAATTCAGTACTGTATGTGTATGTATATGTATGTGTGTACATATACATATGTATAAAATTAATTCCAAGCATTTAAAAAATTATCACATCATACACGTTTCTATGTATATGTATAATTATATTTTTATCTTACATAAAGCATGTCATTGCTAAATATTTTTGTGCAACTTATATTTTTATTCAGTATTATTTTCATCAAATCTACCCATGTTCAAATAGACCTCATCATTGTAGCTACAATAAAATATTTGCAATTTATTTTCAATGTATTGCATTTCAAAGTATGTCATTGTTTTTTAAAGAGTTTATATACAAATGACGTTTTTTTCTGCCTCCCTCATCTCCTTCTCTTTCTAGCCTTGTATCTCAACACACACACACACAACAATGAGCTTTTATTTTTGAACTCTAAAACCCCAAATTCTGTTGGCAAATGTTCTGGAACCAAGCTTAGTGTTCTGGCTCTTAGCATACAACAGACTGAGATACAACAGGGACAGGAAACACCTGAACTTTCTGCAAGTCCCTTTGGGTACATTCATTAGATATACTCCGAAAATGTTTGCAGCCGAGTGTGAATATAAAAAAATTTAGGGACTGTGTTTAGAATGTCTTGTTCATCTTCCCAAAGGCACAACAGTCCAAAATGACACCTTAGGAACAAAAACTAACAGGGTGGATGAATCACCGACTTAACAGGGTGTTTCCAATTGACCATGCTCCTCAGCTGTGCGATTTGGAAAGGAAAATAAAAAGGGCAAGCACATTAGTTCACTCAGAAAACTGAGGTCTCTCAGAAAGCTTTACTGTTGAAATTGAGATTGTTTTAGATGAAAACAAGCTTCAGCCTCCCTCTCTTAGTTCTCATATCTTCCATTTCTGGAAGTAATTAGTTTTACATTCTTTTCCTTCAAACACATACAAATACTCATATACACATACACACACACATACACACACACATACACACGTACTTGCAATGTATATCTTCAAGGGCAAACTGCAAGTCTGAGTATTCCTAATAATCATATTGGTATGAGTAAGATTATAGCTACCCATATATTGTGACAGATCTGTTACTACCACCTAATTTATGCTTTGAAGTGATTGTCTGTCAATTTCTAATAATTAAATGCATGGGGGAAAAAAGCTCAAAGCTCAAACTAACTTTTTTTCTATTCCCCTTTAAAATATCATGATTTACAGACTCATAATTGTGTTTGTGTGAGTTTATCACAGGGTTTTCATTTTGTGTAATTTACATTAGCAAAACTGTGCCACATATGCCATAAAATGAAAAAAAACAAACAAAAAAGCAAAAATGATTCATGTTCTTAGGGAGTTTACATTCTACTAAGTAAAATGTCACAGACAGAAATAAAAGTAGCATAATTTATAAATATGTTCTAATAAGGAAGAAGGAGAAATTTTACTCAGGGGGAAAAAGACACACAGCTACTAAGAAAGTGGAGTTCTATCAACTACATTAGTCATGAAGGGAAGTACCCTTAGATAGGACAGGCTAGGAGGCTTGAAATTCTCAAACCTTGGCCCCATCCTGGCTCTGCCCTTACGGATTAGCTTTCTCCCACAAAGTTGCCAGTGAAAATTTGCTGATCTATAGCATAGCCTTGAGAACATCCCAGTTTTTCAGTTTTTGTTCCCCTCCTGCAAAAGAGGATAAGAGATGAGGTTGGGTCCCATGGCACACATTTGTAATCCCAGCAGCTCAGGAGGCTGAGGCAGAAGGATCCCAAGTTCGAAGCCAGCCTCAGCAATTTTGCCTGGCCCTAAACAACTTAGAGAGACCTTGCCTCAAAATTTTTTTAAAAAGGGTGGGGTGGTAGCTCAGTGGTAAAGCACCCTGGACTTAATTTCTAGTATCAGAGAGAGAGAGAGAGAGAAAGGAGAGAGAGAGAAATGATTTATAGGGTTCTTGTGAAGAACAAATAAAATATGTGAAAGCATTTATGATAAACTCTAAAGTACCAGAAAGTATTGTTTATCATTTTCTGACGATTGCAAAAATAAAGTCACAGAAGATTTAAAGCCTGTACATCACAGTATGAAGGTCACTTTGCTGTGAAAAAGAAGTAAGCCTATGAGTGGGAGTGGGAAAAGAGAAACAAATTAGCTTGTTACCTCCCTTTCTCTACCCCATTGGATAGGAAATACCTGACCTTAAAACACTGTGACTTCCTTTGGTACTGGTGAGTGGGGCTCCTCCCAGGAGAATGAAGTACAGTACACCTCCATGTTCAAGATACAGCCCCAAATTGAAGTCAACAAGTGAGTCCATTTATAGACCCAGCACCATGCTTTATAAAAGAAGAGTTAACAACTGGGTTTTGTAAAGTTGTGAGGTTTTCTGTTATTTTAAATCCCCATGCTGGGTCACACTCCTTTGTTAGGCATATTGGAGGAGGGGGGTGTCTATTATGTGCAATTTCTTTCTTCTGTGAGAGCCTAAGGAAGGATATCCTGATCTGGGAATGAAGCACAGCCCCGTAATGGCAGTGATCAAAAGCTATGAAGGAACTTGCTCTCACCCTTTAGACTGAGTCACACTCTTAAAGAGACCATTTATGGTCAGAGAATAGGATCATTCTGACTGTATGGCATTGACCTAACCTGAAAAAACTTCAAAACAGATATTGTGTGAAAATAGTAAGTCAGAATACCACATTTAATGTGCTAATCTTTTCATGACCCTTAGATTCTACAGCATTTCAGTGATTGTGTAAAGAGAAGGAATGTGACTAAACCAAAAAGAGAGAACAAAAGAAGAAGGAAGAAAGAAAGGAGAAAGGGAGGGATAAAAGAAAGAAGGAAGGAAGGGAGAGAGGGGAAAAGGAAGAGGAATGGAAGAAGGAAGAGAAGAAAGAAACAAGAAAACTTGAACAAAAGTAAAGCTGGAGACATCACACTCTCTGATCTATATATGCTACAAAGTTGTAGCCAACAAAACAGTGTGACAACTGGTGTAAAAATAGACACATTGTTTAATGAAACAGGACTGGGAGTCTAGAATTCAACCTATATATCTTCGTCAACTGATTTCCAACAAAGGTGCCAAGAACACAGGACAGGGAAAAGACATCTGTTAAAACAAAAGCTGTACAAAAGCTGTATATCCACATGCAGAAGAATGAAAATGGACCTTATCTCATATCTTATCTATAAGAATTAAGCAAAATAAGGACAATGCATAGTGCTCAATCCCTCCTGAAATATTTGAGAGAGGCTATTTAATAGATTACTTTACTATTGATAGTCTTTGTTCTCATGGAAACTGTATTCATATGTTTTGGTCAACTTTTTCACTACTATGACTTAAAGACCTGACTAGACCAACTTTAGAGGAGTACAGGTTTATTTGAGGGCTCATGGTTTCAGAGGTCTTAGTCCATAAAAGTCCGGCTCTAATCCTCTGGGCTCAAAGTGAAGCTGAACATCATGGCAGAAGAGTATGGAAGAGGTAAGCAGCTCACATGAGGATCAGAAGCAGAAAGAGAGTCTCAACCCTCCAGATACAAAATATATACCCTACAGCCATGCCCTACTTCCTCCAGCCACATTCTACTTGCCTTCAATTGTCACTCAATTAATCCCATAAAGTGATTCATTTGCTGGGTTGAGGTTTTCACAACCCAATCATTTCCCCTCTGAACCCTCTGAGCATTGTTTCACACAGGAGCTTTGGGGAGATACCTCACATCCAAAGCATAACACCATATTGATAGTAACCCTTCATATCTACATCAATTTGGCTCTAGCTACCTGCCAGTCTTCTCAAACATGCCAATAAAATGTTCAGATTGCAGTAAAAATTTTAAAGGTCAATAAGGCCCTATAAATCTCCATGAGTTATATGGTTAATTCCTTCTTAATCTAATGGTTAGAATTTTTCAATCTTTTGTTACAATTTCTTCTTTCTCATATTTATGACAATAGCTTGTATCTAATATACTTACCATTATAACAGCAGGCAAGTTGTCCAAAACCCAGTTTCTGTTTCCTTTTTCTCTTTTCCTCATGTATTTTTTTCTGTAGTCTCTGCCCAAACCAATATGCACATGGTTCCATAAAGCAACAGAGAATAAGTAAGAAGAGGTGCTCATGAAGAACAGAGGTAATTTTGAGAGCAGAAGAGTTCCTAGGTATATATTTCTTAAAAATAGACTGAGTTTCTAATGATATATAAGTTGTCTCCCTGAAAAATTTCCTTCTTTTACTTCATTACCTTACCTGTTCTCTGTATTCTTTCTCTTCTCTCCTCTGCTCTCAAATGCCTTTTCTCTTTACTCTATGCTTATTTTTCCTTTTTTTTTCTGTTTTTCTCTTAACTTTGGAGATTAATACTTTAAAGTTGACGTCTTAATTCTTTCCCATAGGTTTTTTCATTGGAAATTCCATTTATGGAAGAACCACAGTGTGTCCTAATGTAGCCAGATGAGTACAATTCCAGATACTCACCACAAATACAGTTTGGAATTCACATCACAAAGTGACTCAGTCTAAAGCAGATAACATTTTCCCATAGAAACAATACATTGTTTAGGGGCTTTCATTCCTAACCAGAGTCTGCCTCATGTGAATTATAGATATGACCAACTATGTCTTGAAAGTACAGGTAATTATAAAATACTCAAAAATAAAGTTGAGCTCCTAGACCTAAGAAATAGATTTTAAATGTTTAAACTGATCATTACATTATGGATCCCTGTCAAAATATGAGCCTCTAGACAAAAACAAAGAGTTAACTTTAATTCAGTCTAAACCTAATATGCTAAGTTTTAAAAAGTATAGAATTAAGTATTTGACAATTACTAAAACCAGTATTTTTGAACTGAAAACCAATACAGTTCATCTGATTTAATAATGTACTTATTAGCCTACTAAATAAATGAATTCTGATCGTCTCAAGTTCTTACTTCCAAGATGACAAAAAAGAAGAAGAAGAAGAAGGAAGAGGAGGAGGAGGAGGAGGAGGAGGAGGAACAACAGTGGTAATGCCAGAAAGGGTCATGACCACATGCAGTCTATTAGTTGCACCTGTTGGTTACCCAAAGGTGAAATCATTAAGAAGTTCACATTTTGAAACACAGAACCATCAGGGACATCTCTAAAGCAGGTGTGCCTCCTATGCTGTATGTGAAGCTATAGTAGCATCATGTAAGTATGCCAGTCACAGCAAGGTGGTTATGTTATGGCAAGATTGCTGCAAATCACTGAGTCAATTTTAAAGCAGGAGATGGAACATTTATTCACCAGCTGGTGGGCCAAAGGGCAGGCTGCAAGTCTACACCCTTCATCCTCCTCCAAGGATTAGAGCACACCTTTATATTTCAAAACCACATTAATCATATGTAACTGTAGGTATGATTCAAAACTATAAACAATTATTATGAGATCATAAGCAGAAGAGAAAGTGGGTCAAAATGACCCTAGTTTTTACAAGTTTAAGAATGGTTAATAATGTCTAGATAGCCGGGCGCGGTGGCTCAAGCCTGTAATCCCAGCACTTAGGGAGGCTGAGACAGGAGAATCACGAGTTCAAAGCCAGCCTCAGCAATGGTGAGGCGCTAAGCAACTCAGTGAGACCCTGTCTCTACATAAAACACAAAATAGGGCTGAGGATGTGGCTCAGTGGTCGAGTGCCCCTGAGTTCAATCCCCGGTACCAAAAAAAAAAAATAATAATAATGTCTAGATATTCTCTGACAGGGTATATTGTACAAGGAAAATGGCAACCAAGAAGAGAATAACTTTACATTGTATAAGAATTGCCATTTTGTATTGCCAAACGTGCTATGCTAAGCAACTGTCGATGGGTACAGAAGTGGAGTGTTCCCATGGGAGAAGCACTTTTTACATGACGTGGAGTCTCAGGGTAAAATGAAGTCAGCTCATTGCCCATATAGCCTGGCCCATAACAGTTAGGAACCCACCTCCATGAAGCCCAGAAAACCCAGCACCCCAACTCCTGTTTAGACCTGCTCATTCTACCCCACTGTGTCCTCCTGCAAAATCCCTGTGAGGATCTGAGTCCCTAAGGACTGAAGAAAAACTGTCCTCTGGAAAGAGAAGAATAAAATAGAAATTATACTTTAAAATAAAAAAGAAAGAAATCTTATTTTCTATCTTAGTAATAAGAGAGAAAGAGATGATATTTAAACATTTTAAGTCTTTTAAAAAACTGCCATCGTTTTCTTTTTTTCAGCCTAATCATGAAGATAATGATTCCCTTTACCCTGTTGAGGAGTTAGAACTGAAATAAGTGTTACTTAATTTTCCAACAGCACCAGGATGCTTAATAGTCCCTGAGACAAGCAAACTGCTGAAATTCCCAGAGAAAATTGGTATGTTATTGTATTCTCAGAATGATAAAATACCTCACATAAACAAAAGGAAGAAATTTTATTTTTGCTCATGGTTTTAAAAGTTTTAATGACCACTTAGTCCCATTCCTTTTTTTTTTTTTTTTTTTCATGGTAGAAGCACAGAGGAGAGGCAACACGTTCACCACATGGAATCCAGGAAGCAAAGAGAGAGAGATGAAAAAAGCCAAGGTCCCATGCCTCCAATTATCTAACTTCCTTCCACTAGGCCCCATCTCCCAAAAGTTCCACCACCTCCCAAAAGAGCCACAGGCTGGCAATCAAACCTGTCATACATGGGCCTTTTTGAAACATTCCAAATCTGAACTATAGCAAGAGATAAGTGTAATGATTTAATGCAGTACTATTACTGAAATTATTACTTTTTATATCATAACTACCCATAAGGCTCATTCCCAAAGAAATGACAAGTTTTAGGATGCAAGAGTTAAGAGTTTATTCTCTCTTCCAGATGAGGAAACAATAACATGAGTTAAAGGCTTTCAACCTGAGTCACTTAGCAATTAGTACAGTTTTGATGTTGCTCCCTGAATTATATATTCCTATAAATGTCAAAACAATCAATGAAAAGTGCTTTAGGAATCAAAACAATACATACATACTTATAAATTTCCAATGTCTAAAAAGTCACTTTTTTGTTCACAAAATGAGCACTGTCTTTAAAGGGATCTATCTATGTAAGCACCTCTTCTGATGACCTATGGCACAAAGAAGGAAATCAGGTATGTGTAATGTGTGTATGCTACTAAACCTGATTTGCTCTTTAAGTCTTAAAAACTGTGGGATTAGCATTTGAAATACTAATAAGAACCTTCTGGGAGGCAGGTAGCAGGGCAAACTCTGTTCTCCAAAGACGTCCAATTTGCTGTGCTTGAACTGATTAAAGATAATACTCTAATGCAGCACCTGGCAAGATGTGCTGCAGGCAGGAGACAATCAGTAAACGTAGCTGGCTAATATGCTGTACAACTGCTCTCCTATGGTACATACATAATGTCTTTTCTCTTAAGTCTTCAAAGGTGTTTTCTACAGCACAACACTTGTTCCTCCTATTTTTGCAAAAGGGCAAAAAGTAGATGGATGGATTTTGCCTCTGCTTTCAGAAGATTCTGGGTCCTGAGATCACTGCAATTCTCAGAGCATGTAACTCAGTGGGAATGCTAGGAGGACTGAGTCAAATGATAAAGTTAGGTGATCAGATAACAATAAAGCTCATAATGAAATAAGTGACGTCTTGTAGATTAAAAAACAAAATGCACAACAAGCTCTTCCTTATGAAACAAGAACAACAGAATTGGTAACAAATGTAGAAGGAATGATGGCACTGGAAAATTTTTAGAGAGTACTAAAACCAGAGAATGCAACAGCATTTCCCCACATCACCAACATCAGGATGAACCAATATCATGGATTATTCTGAGATGATGCACCAAGAAAGACTCAGCATAGCCTTAGTGGTATTCTTGTTTGAGCACTGTGTAAGTGAATCTAATCACCAGGAAACTAAGCAAACCCAAATTGACAGATATTTTACACAATCATGGGCTTGTATTTTTCAAAAATGTCAAGGACAAGAAACATAAAAAGTATATAAAGGGTTATAGATTGAAGAAGACTTAAAAGACAACAATTAAGTGAAATTCATAGCCTTGGATTAGATTCTACTAGGAAAAAAAAGTTATGAAGGATATTATTAAGACACTGAATGAAATTTAATAAACACTGTAGATTACATATTTTCTAAGCACCAAATTTCCTGATTTTAATAAATATACTTGATTTACTGTGGTCATGACAAAGACTTGGTTTTAGGAAATAATCACCAAATTCTTAGAGGTAAAGGAGCATAATTCTTCTACTAGTCTCAAACAGTTCATTAAAAATGTGTAAGTTAATATAAAAACAAGCAAGACAGGGACAGATACAGAAGACAGACAGATACCTGAAGTAAATAAACTTGGGGGGGGATTAAACAATTACTAATAGTATAATCTCAGATTATCAACTAATCAACTAGCCATTTTGCCTAAGACTAAAGAGTTTTCTTAGGTTCAAACTTTTATCTACCAGAAAAACCCCAGGAAAACCAGGGCAAATGGCTCACTCTATCTTCTCCCCCAAGCTCCCAGAACAGAGATATTTCCTTGCCATTTTGTTTGAAAGGTAAAAATTATTTATGAATTTTTGGAAGCATAAAATCAACATAAGAGAATAGTACAATTAGGATGAGAAAAAAGATATGAATTGTGCAATTACAATGGTCAGCATGCTGGAGTAGTAACTTGTTAGAAGAAATTATGAAAATAGATATTTACTATGCACCTTCTTTTTCAGAGAATACAATTTTGCCTAGAAATATGTAAGTTCATCATCAGAAAATATAATCAATATGCAAAATGCTTTCCTTGCATATAAAGAGATTGCCTCCTTATGTGGAAGATTAAAGGAAACCAATTTCCTTCATGCTGTTGTTCAATATCTAATGAGGGACTTCAATTTATTTCAACTGAGATTACATCTTAGTATCCCATCCAAGGCATAGCACAATAGTTGGCATGCATTAAACTCTAGTTCTAAAGGGAAAACAGATGAATAGTGCAATTGTATTTTCAAAACACTTTAAACAGCTTTGATGCTTGGGAAGTCACTTCACTTTTGCCAACAAATAATGCCAATGTTTCTTTGATCTTTTAAAAAATGCAGGTCTTAAGAAAACTTCTCAGACATTAGTATATATTTCAGTTAAAAAAATTTTAGAAAATCAAGGCCAAAATATCACTCCATTATTACCATAAATTCAGTATAAACTCCCCTTACAAGTATTTTGTTAAGTTAAACATAAAGGGGGATTTTGAAAGAGCTTTCTTCAACATGTCTCAAGTGTCTTCCCTGAAGTTTTCCTTTAAAAAGCAGAAAATAATATGTTGAGCTTCATAAGTGTCTTCACATAGTTTCTCCCTGCTGTCCTGACAGAATTTTTATACAATTTCCATTCCCTGTACCTTTTTATTTTATTTCTCCTACCTACAGGATAACTTATCTGGTAACAAAGACTAAATTATATAAGTAACTCATGTATACAGCTGTAAGTGGCAAACCGTGACTCTTTCTCCTTAATGAGAAGGATGGCAAATTTTCTACAACAAGGAATGACTTGGATGAATGACCTGTTCCTACTCTTATTAAGGCAATTTTCACAAGGAAGCTCTGCCATCAAGTGGAAATAGCTCCGGAGTGACTGCTCTTACAGGTTTCACTGCTGGCAAAGACCTATAAAATTCCCATGGTTTGCTCCCCAGAAGTGCTACCAACTACACTGAAAAGTGACTTTGGTACTTCTCTTGGTAGTTCTTGACAATTCCCAGTTTAGTGTCACTATCTCAGTGTCATCTAGTCAACTAAGATTTACTAAGTTTCTGCAGTTTTCCTTATACTTTGATGCTAGACAGAGACATATGGAAAACAATATGGCTGTCCTGAGACATTTACAGGGTAGTGTTAGTTGTAGACTCACAAATAGAAGAGTACAGTTGAGATCTCCGCAGCAGTCTGCCCAGGTATCAGAAAGCATGGCTTACAAATACCTGAAACATCTAACCTTTAAACGTGATTCACAGCTTGGTCTTCTTGGAGCCTTTCTAAACCCAGTTCTTTGAAGGAAATAGATGAAGTCTTCTAAAGTTATAATAAATATCTATTACTTATTTATCTATGACTTTTAAACCTGGGATCTCCATGCATATTCTCTAGGGTAAAGAGAGTTCTAAGAAATTTCTTTCAATATGATTGCTTTTACTTCAGTGATAACCTGGATCATCTAAATCAAGTGTCAGAAAACTTTTTTCTATAAAGGACTATGTGGTGAACAGTTTAGACTTTGTGGATTATATAGACTTCATTGCAACGACCTGACTCTTAGCAGGAAAGCAGCTATATGTAATAACAACAGGCATTATTGTGTTTCAAAAACAGGTTGAGAAACCAGATTAGGTCTATACTTTGTAGACCTTTGATTTAAATGAATATCTTAGCACAGAATACTTGTAGATGATTTCCATAGCCATGTTAAGAGTATATTTAGAAGAAAAGAGCCAAAGGAAAGCTAAATGAAATCAGGGTTTAGTGTGTAATTAAACTTCATAGTGATTCAGAAGGAGTAAGAAGGTGGGATGGGGAATCCAGTATGAAACATGGCCTTGTAGGCATAGCAAACAGGAAAGCTTCTGTGTTCTGGGAATGTGTTGCCACATTTATGTTTTTGGTAGATATTCATCATGATGAATGGCAACTTGAAATATTTTGTAAACGGTCAAGATATAAATGCAATCAAGAGGGTTTTTATTTGTGTGGCATTATTTAAAGGAATGGACATTTATACTGATTTGCCCAGCAAAATAATCAACTGGAGGTTTAAAATAAAATCTTTGTTAAAAAGAAAAAAATAACCAAAGTAATTTAAAGATGACTCCATCATCTTTTCATTGGCAAAAACAAGATTCAAGTCAGCAATAAGCTAAATACATCATATACATGGATAATTTTCTATCCTTAAAACCAACATAGACTATTCAGTTGCAAAAATTCCACTATCTTTATGTATATTAATGTTCAAATTTGAACCTGGTTTTGTAGATTTAATTATATTTAACATGGAGTGTTTGGTTATAAAATGTTTTAAGAATTCTATGCATAAGGAGTTGGAACCTCCTTGTATGCTTTACATAATAAAAGTGACTTAAAGCAATTTTGAGATGTCACAAAATATTTTTGCTTCAATGAGAAACATAAGGTGGAATGGCTGAGGCGTAGTTATCTTCTCCAGGAGACACTGGGAGGAATAACCTGAATTATCACATGAGCCTCTGAGTAGATACCTCTACCCTCCCCGTGGTCTTAAGAGTTCAAATAAGTCCGTGCTGATAAGTCTGTGCTCTCTTTGGAAACTAGAAGTATGGTGGGGTCATTTTTGTTTATTTGTTGTTTAGGGGGTTTTCTAGTGGGATGGTAATGAGGAATGAAAGGAATGAAGAAAAAAAAATAGATGTCTATAGACCTAGAAAGAACCTTGAAGCTCTAATCCCTAGAAGGTCACAAAGGAAAATGAAAACTAGATTTCTTTTGAAAGTACATTGGGAGATGCTTTATCTTGTTATTTCCAATTCTCATAACCCTAAGAATTGCTATCTCCCATTTGAAGAGGAGAAAATTTGAATTTAGAAAAGTTGACCGAACTTCTCTAAATTTTCACAGTCTAGTTGAGTAGCACAGCTAGAATTTGAAACAAAGTTCACACAGCAACAAAGCCCTTGCTATTTTCAGTATTTAATTTTAAATCTGAGTGTAGTAGAAAGAAAGACATATTAATTTAATAATTAAAGATTTACTCAAGCCGGGCGCGGTGGCTCAAGCCTGTAATCCCAGCACTTAGGGAGGCTGAGACAGGAGAATCGCGAGTTCAAAGCCAGCCTCAGCAATGGCGAGGCGCTAAGCAACTCAGTGAGACCCTGTCTCTACATAAAACACAAAATAGGTCTGGGGATATGGCTCAGTGGTCGAGTGCCCCTGAGTTCAATCCCCAGTACCAAAAAAAAAAAAAAAAAGATTTACTCAAATACCTACCCCTCGAAATTTCTGAGTGCCTAAACCTTAGGAGCTTTGGTAGACCCTGGATTTATAATAGTAAAGAATATGATTTCTAGTCTTAATTATATATATATATATATGTATATATATATACATATATATATATAGAGAGAGAGAGAGAGAGAGATCAACAATGTGATGAAGTGACTGATATGCAAACACAAGCATAGTTAGGAAGTGCAATAAGTTCTATGAGGTAAAGGAATATTGTGAGAGGAAAGGGCAAGCCAATGATGTAATACTTTAGTACCTGAAGGATTAGAATTTCCACTAAATGAATAGAGTTGGAGAATATTTTATGTAGAGAAAAAAGCTTAAGAAGGCCCTCTTCAGTTATAAAGGACTTTGGTACCCACATTGCTTCATCCTCAACTGCAATAGAATTCTGATGCTAACTACCTGGAGTTAACATGAGACTCCCAAAGTTGAAGGGTCAGTTCTCCATACATTGCCCTCATTTCAAATACCAGCTGTGAGTCTCAGAGGCCACCTGTACTTCTAATCAAATTACTATAAATTTGAGGATTCTCATGACCCCCACAGGTTTGATAATTCACTAGAATAACTCATAGAATTCAAGAAAGTAAAACTTACAATTAGTTTTATTTCAAAGCATAAACATGTGAGATCTGAAAGAGACCCAGATGCTGAATTTCTATGCTCTGTGTGAATTCTGCATGTATCACCTTCTTTGGACATGAACTCCAACCAAACAGAAGACTCCACTAAGCTTCAGTGGTCAGAGTTTAAACTAAGGTTTATGATAGTTAATATGGGTTTTCAACTTGACTCAACTTAAAGACACCCAGAAATTTGGCAAAGCACACTTCTGGGTGTGTTTTTGAGGGAGAACGCAGAAACAACTGGGATGTGGATCAGCAAACAGTAGGGAAGAACCACCCTAAATGTGGGCAGCAGAGTCTAATAGGCTGGGGCCCTGGATGGAACAACAAAGCAGAAGGAAGATTCCACACTCGTCCACGCTAAACTCTTTTGAGCAGGTGTATTCTTCTGCTGCAGTCATTGCCTGTGGACATCATATTTTAGACTCTTTAGCATTTGAGCAAGAACTTGTACTAGTTATACTCCAGAGAGCTTCCAGACCTTCAGACTTAGACTAGTGCTGTATGATTGGTCCCTCTTATTCTAAGGCTCCCAGCTTCTTGGACTGAACAGATACTTGTTTCCTCAGCTCTCCTGCCTGCAAGCAGACATCATGGGATATTGAGCCTTTGATCATGTAAGCCAATACAATAAATTTTCTTTTATCATCATATATATTCCTCTGGAGAACCCTAATTAACATAGGGTTTCATAACAAATTAAACCATTGGCACAGTAAATGAACTCAGTTTTAATCTCCTCCCCTCCCCAAGGAATGAGCTGAATCAATGTTCCAACCCTCTAATCATATGGTTGGACTTTACATTTAATAATTATTAAATTATTAATAATTATTAATACATTTAATAATTAAAGTGAGGAAGCTATCTGAGTAGTCACCAAAAGTAAACTCATTATCATAATAAAGATATTCCTATTGCTAATGAAATTCTCAGTTTTTTTGAAGCTTTGTACCAGGAAATGAGAACAAAGAACAAATATATTGTTTATTATACCACAATTCCTTAAGAAACTTAGAAAAAATACCAGTGACGATAAAGCAAGGTGAGTAAGACAAAATGATATAAAACAAGAGTTACCAAACATTATGTTATGTTGGGATTATATTTTTAAAAATGATGTCTGATGGCTACGAGCAGACATTCTGATGTGAGTGGTACAGCATGCAATGTAGGCATCAAGATTTTTAAGCACACATCATGTGATTCTAATGTAAAAAAAAGGTTTGTGAAAGGACAAATCAGAAAGCTTGGTTTATAATTTTAATATTTTAAAATTATACATATTTATGTGTACTATGTGATGTTTCAATACATATATACATTATGATGTTTAAGTCAGAGTAAAAATGCCTCCTCAAACATTCATCATTTCTTTATGGTGAAAACATCAAAAATCTTTTCGAAATATACAGTACATTATCATTATCTAAAGCCTCTTTATTTTATTTCTTTTTCCTGAAGGTTGGGCGGTACAGAAGACTGGTACTGAATGCAGACATGAGGAATTGGAATTTAAGAGCTTAAAGGTGGATAAAGTAGATAATGGCAGTAGACAAGACAGCATCGATTTGGGACATCAATCATTCTACAGACAAGTCTAATGTGTGCACTTCCTCTGAAATAGGTGTGTTAGCTTTTCATTGCTATTACCAAAATACCTGAAAAGAACAACTTAAAGGAGGAAAGATTTATTTTATCTCATAATTTCAGAGGGTTCTGCCTATGGTCAGTTAGCTCCATTGCTCTGGGCTAAGGAAATAAAGAATGTCATGGTAGAAAGGCATGGCAGAGAAAAGTTGCCTAGCTCATTGAAGCCAGGAAGCAGAGAGAGAGAGAGAGAGAGAGAGAGAGAATCTATAGTGAAGATAAACCCTTCAGGGCAAACCCCCAGTTATCAATCTCCTCCAGCTAGGTCCCACCGCCTAGTAATCCATCCAACAATCAATGGATTAATTCATTGATGGGGTCAGAGTTCTCATGACCCAATAGCTTCTCAAAAGTCCGACCTCTGGATTCATGAGATTTGGAGGAACAGTCCAAATCCAAACCATAATATAGAGGAAAAGTCAGTTTGCATTAGGCTTTGATAATCTAATTATTTTTGTCCAGAAATTATGGTAGTGACCTATGTATAAATGGGTAATTTAACTGTACATAGTATCTGATAGAATTACTCAGAACTATCAATGAGCAAATCACAGTCATGTGGGGTCATCCCAAGAACCTATGGCACACACGACAGAGAAAGAGTCCATTATAAAATACCAGCTAAGCTGAAAACTGTTACATCAGCTCACAATAGCAACATTAAAGTAAGACATTTTTTGCCCCTTATTTTTCCTTATTCTTCCCTATTCTATCTGCAAGGAACAATGACAGATTACCCTGGTTTTAACATTTGCAGGGAAGAAAGGATGAGGAACAGAAAGACAGGCAAAAAAGAAAAAGAAAAATGAAAAAATGTTGGCCACATCTCCCCTCCTTGACAGGCACAAGCTATGACATCCCTCAGTACTGGTGTTCACCAATATCATTACATTTCTTTTTTCGGATTATGAGAGATTTATACTTTCCAGCCCCTTTCATTTAAGTAGGGCATGTGTTCACTTACAGCCAACAAAATGTGAATGGAAATGAAATGCACCAGGTCAAGCCTACAGCAGTGGAAAATCTATGATGACTCTTCCTTCTTCTCTCTTGAGCCAACAAGAAGGCTTTATGTCAAGAACACAGCATCCAAAGAGCAAAGTAGCTTTGATTGCTCAATTATTAAAAAAAAGAAGTTACTTCTTTGGAAGGTGTGCTGGTCTACAAAAGACTTTGAACAAACCAGAAAATAATCAAGACAGTTTTGTGGTTGTCTGTTACTTCAGCATAACTTGGTCTATACTGATTACTACAAAATTTTTAACCTGAAGTTTGAAGTTTATATTAATACTTGGAACTAAATATACTAATAATTTGACTGAAATTATTTTAGTTGGAAGATAGTCTGAAGGACCTCTATTATCTATAGATAGCCTGCAGATGAGGAGAGACCAGCAGTCCAATCACCTTTGATGTCCCAGCTCATGAGCATACACTCTCCAGAGACAGATCTACCAAGCTGAACTTCAGCTGACCACAACCTATGAGGGAATCTAGCTAAGATCAGAAGACCTGGAGGACCAAAAGAATTCCCCTGCTGATATCAGCATACTGACCCACAAAATTGTGAGCAAAATAAATGGTCATTGTTTTAATTCACTAAGTCTAAAGGTAGTTAGTTCAATAACAACAGCTAATTAATAAAATAATAAAGATGAAATATTGTTTGTAAGAAAGTATGCTAATGATATTGCTGATGGAGACAGAAAATAAATGGCCATTATTATGAAGCAGATGCTTGGTATGACAAATGCTGCCTTTAGTCAGCAATGTTTAGGTTTTATAATTATGCATTTTCAGCTCTTGCATTAGTCAATTGGGCAGTCATAATAAATTACCATAAGTCTGGGTGGTTTAAACAACATAAATTCATTTTCTCACAGTTATGGAGGCTAGGAAGTCTAAGATCAAGGTATCAACCAATTCAATTCCTGGAGAAAGCTGACAACCAGGTCTATCCCTGATGTGGGTTCTCTTCCTGGCAGCAGACAGCCACCTTCTCACCATGTGTTCATGAGAGAGGGCCGGGGGAATGAGTGAGTTGGATTTGGACCTGGCCTTTCTGATCTGATTTAGCATTTATCACTCTTCACAGACCCTATCTCCAAATGCAGTTGCCTGCAGGATAGGATGGTCACTTCAACACAGGAATTTGGGAAAACACATACATAAATTCATAATAGCTCTAAAATAACCATTACTGTTGACATTCCTATTGTAAAATTCACTTAGCTATTACAAGATTGAAACTCTCCAGTCCTTACCACCCTTCACCAGCTAAACAATTGTTTCTGATAGAACAGTTTCTTAGGAATATAATTTTTGCTTTATTACACTAGACATGTTTATAAAAATAATTATTTCTAAAATTTTTGCTACAAACATTCTATGAAGAAAAGCATTATGCTTAAAGAAATAACTTGAACTTCAACAGCTTTTTAGAAGTGAAGGGAAGCCGGG
>CM053406.1:43546327-43621766 GCA_028644305.1 Xerus rutilus
TGTTCTTTAACTTTATGCACCCTATTATATTTACATATAAATTTTAGAATAAGTTTGTCATATTTTATGGAAAGAATGTGTTGTGATTTTTCATAAGGATGACATTAAGCCTACAAATCATTTAGTGGTAAAACCAATTAATATAATTTATCTTTATATTTAGTTAGGAATTATTTAATGTTTTTCAATAATTTTTGTTTGATGTTATTGTTTATGTACAGAGTCCTTGAACATATTCTGCTAGATATGTTTCTAGGTAGTTAATACACTTGGTGCTATTATAAATTCCATATAAATGGGATGTAGGGCATTTTTAGGACAGAGACAGTACTCTGTATGATACAACATTAGTGGGTATATGTCATTCCTCATTTGTCAAAATCCATAGAATGTACGTTGCAAAGAGCAAACCCTAATATAAACTGTGAACTCCAATTAATAATAATGTATTAATACTGGTTCGTCAATGTAACAAATATATGAGACTAAGGTAAGATAATAATAGGGCCATTTTAACAATATTAATTCTGCTTATCCAAGAGCATTGAACAACATTAATTCTGTCTAACCATCTTCTAATTTATTTAATTTCCTTCTTCAGTGTTTCATAACTCATTGCAGAGATTTTTTATCTCTTTGTTTAGATTTATTACCAGATATTTTAATTTTTTGAGGCTACAGTGTATGGAAAGAGACCAAGAAAGAGAGATAATTGAGGAAAAAACACAATAATAAAGGAAACTATGTGCAGGAGAATTCCCAAACACACTGACTGTATATGAAAATTTTCTACTCAGTAACTATTTTCTACTCAGTTTTCTATGACTCCAAAATTACTCTAAAAATAGTCTATTGATTTTAAAAATAAATAAGCATTATATTAATCCCCCCTTCTCACATGTGTTTCCCAGTTTGTTATAATTGCATAACCTTTAAACATATTTTTCCATTACTACATTGCATTTTTATAATGATGGATTCCAAAAGTAAGTCCTGGACCTAGTGCCATGTTTTTTATAAACTTTTTATGTATCTCATTAAAACACTACATTTCTTCCTAATTGAATAATTTTATGACTAACATTATTTTGATGGACAGCTTTGAGAAATGCTCTCATTAATGTAGGTTTCTTTCCTGAAAACCATATTTTTAAATTAGAGCTTCATTATTATTGGGAAAATGTGATATTTTTCAAGGTCAATAACATTTTCTAAGCACCAGCTGCACCAAATCAGAGAGATAATTTGTAGCTTACCTCAGTGCACATTTGCCAGAATGGTCAATTTAATAAATTTATTTATTTACATTAATGTAATGGCCACATAAATCTATCACAGCAGATATTCCACAGCTTCAGATAATTTGCATAACCCTGACTGATTGATGATGTTTTTCCCAATGATCATGGGAAACAGAAAAGAACCAATTCAGGCAACTAAATTAAAATGAGTCTTGAGACACTCTATTTCAGTCTTTTTCCTACTCAATGCCACCCATCTGCACAGAGATGAAAGAGTATGCATGTGTCCTCTGGTCACCTAAGAGAATCTGGATATGCTTTATTTAAAGGAGCAGGTTAACATGATTTTCCTAAACTTCAAAAATCAATTCATTTCTTTTTCATGGGTCAGCTATTTGTGACTTGAATTATAAATCACCTATATGTAATAAAGTCATAAGTTTCATTCTTTGGCATTGATCTAAGCAGCGACTTAGAAATCTATGGCTTATTTTTATTAGATTCCTTATGATTTTACTTGTTGTTATTAGAGTTTTAATTTTTTTATTTTTAGTATTTGATTATTGTTTAGTCCATTTAGGCTACTACAACAAAATACCATAAACACAGAATTTTATTTATAACAGTTCTGAAAGTAGGAAAGTCCAAGATCAAGGTGCCATCAGACTTGCCACTCTACCTGGTGAGGGGCTAATTTCCCAATTCACAGATGGCTTCTTTTTACTATGTTCTCACATGGCAGAAAAGGACAAGGCAGCTCTATGGAGACTCTTTAATAAGTGTAGTAATACAATTTGTGAGGTCTCTACCTTCATGACATAATTATCTCCTAAAGCCCTACATTGGTGATAATATCATCTCATTGGTGATTAAATTTTTACATGTAAATTTTGAAAGGACATGAACATTCAGATTTTAGAAATTAATATAGTTTAATATTTGGGTATTATTTGGGATAAACTTGAATAATTAAATTTTTCTTCAAATTTTTAAATATCAGAAGCTGTGATACTAATAGGAAGAAATAAAAAACTTTTTTCTCCCTCCTTTAAGGATGAGAATATGTCTTAGATATCATATAATTTTTCACCTATAGTGAAAGGTTTTTGTCATAAAATTTCTTAGTGCATCAATTTACCAATAAAATTAACCAAGTGTGGAATAAGTGTTTCTTTAAAAAAACTTTTTTGAATAAAAAAGGAAATGAGTCATAGTTTAATATTTGTCCTTCATAAAGTTCCTTGAAATCCAGAACTCACTAAGAATCAAACTTCAACACTAGGTCAATGGCTCAGAAATAGCTGTGGAATCGCCGTGATTGGATCAGTCCAGGTCTAATCAGGAGGAGAACTTAGACCAAGTAGTTCAGAGGATATAAATATAGGTAACTAGTTAAAAGAATAAAAAGAGTTAAAGATGATTAGGGAATGATGATGATACCCAGAGTTTAGTATCAACACCTAGAGATCACCACCATTCAAAAGTTACTCTAAGATAAAGTTGATGCTACCAAGGACTAGAATCCAGAGCACCCAGATTGGAGCTGGAGCCACAGAGGCGCAGCCATCCATGAAAGCTACGAACTGGGAATGACAGGGAGATCTGCGCAACAGAAAATGTGTCCACAGAGAGATCTGTTGATAGAAATTAAGAAAATTACCTGGCTTCCTTCTCTTAGTCTTGCTCACATTAGCCATATGTCCACAGAAAACATTGGTGAAGGAGGCATAGAAAGCCACGTTTGTAGGTCGGGTCCCTGAGAAAACTGAGCAGAAGAATAGGACATTTTTCTCAGAATGAAATAGTTATGATTTGGGAGCATTTGGCAGAACCTTTGGAAACTTGGACTGTAAGAAGTGAGGCCTGGAAAATTCTGCAGTGACAGCAACATTATAACACACAGGAATATTCAAATTATTACTTTTATGGTAAATTTTATAGAAAAGAACAAAAGTCTCAGGGATATTTTTAAATATCTATGAGTTCTTGAATAAGAAGGAAACCTTACTTATAAAATTATTGCCAAATTTCTTATAATAAGAACCACTTATTAAACATGTATTATGGGTTGTGCTCAGTGTTACAAATATATATATATATTTTTCTTGTTTATGTGTTGGGGATCTAACCCAGAGCATTATGCATAGCAGGCAAGCACTGTACCACCAAGTTATATTCTTAATCAATATCCATAGCATTTTCTTATTTAATTCTCACAAGAACTCTATTAAATAGATACTACTATCTTCATTTTGCAGATAGGACAAAAACTAACCACAAGTTTAAAAACTATCCGCAGTCACCAGGTCATAGTAGGAGTGTTCCCATTCAAACCTACTATTTCTGACCTTCAGGTTCTGTTATTGATCACCATGCAGTGCTGCCCTACTCAGAATTGGCTGAATGAGGGAGGCTTCATGATGTTATTCATAATCACCTTTCTGGAGCAGATGGCTCTCTCCCACTTCCACAAACCTGCATAATACTAATGATGGTTAAAATTAAAAAGAAGTTTAATATCCAACCCACTCACAGAAGGTGAAATTATTCCTACTCACATGATCAATGATGTTTGAAGGTTATGTGTACACTTTTAATCATTGCTTTAGTAACCGGTAACTGTTTTGTTCTATGGTAAGATGGCTAAAGGGATAGTCATCTATAGATTCATAGATAGCATGATGGTAGGGTCAGCCTGAACTCTGCTATTTTTACTTAAGACAAAATTAGACTGGTATTGTTTTAATGCTTAACTTGAAAGGGCTTACTTAACTGACTATACCATATATATATATAGTGTGTGTGTGTGTGTGTCTAGGAGGGATAGGTATAACATACTATTCAAGAATTCATTTTCAAAATTGTATAAGTCAATGGTATTCTTGAGTCTTTTAAAACAAGTATCAGTATTCAGAATAATAAAATATATGCCACATATTAATGAAATCTGATCTATACCTATTTCTATATAGTACTACCCAGGTTATACTGGACATGTTTCTTGAGGAAGCTTACCTCAAAAACCAGTAAGAATGGAATGTCATCCTTCAGTTGCATCCACTGGGTATGATGAAAATATATTTTCATTGTTGGGACCAGCACAGCAATGGGTATAGAGCAATAGTCAGAAACTCATACTTCCCATCCTTGATTTTCCGTTACTCTGTAACCTTAGACATGTCCCTTAGATCCTCCTATTTACAGTTGATTCCACATAGTACAGTATAATTACTTTCTGCACTTCCAACCTAAAATACATGTGGGTGTAAACTTAAACTTGATGTTAAAGAACTTTGCAAAATATATAATTCTACACACATTTATAAAAAGGTTCTGAGTTATTTGCTGATGTAGATGTACACACATTAATACACACACATGCACATGCAGAGACCTGAGAACTACATGGCATGCCGCAGGTAGGATGCACATTTCTACTTTACGATGCGTGCATCATGAGACCTTTTGGAGGAGTGGGGACAGAATGCCCATCAGTTTGATAGACTAAAGAAATTGCCTGGTCTCTGTCTTTCTGGTAATCTCTCAGTTTGCTAAACAACAGAGAAAAGAGGGAAGAAAAAAGGTGCTGTCCACTGCTAGAAAGACATTTGTGGCAGAAAACAAAAACGAAATCTTTTTAACTGACATTTGAATTTAAAATTTCATATCCTTGTAGTTTAATTTCTGAACACTTTTTGTAGCAATTTCCCAACAGCATTATCAGTCAATTTTGCTTCTCAGGATTTTTTTCTTTTTAGATATGATAAAGATAAACTTTTCTGATTGTTTTTATTTCAGAACCTAAGGAAAGCTGTACTTCACTAATTTCTGTGTTGTTCTTAATTTTCTTCCTGGGTTTTTCAAGTTTCTAAATTATTCTTTTTCCTAAATTCTGAAATAAAATATGACACATACCAAATAATGGGTGCTACACCAGAAGAAAACCATGTGAATGTTCTTAAAATCTTAGACTTTGAAGATCTTTTATGTATAATACAAAAACACAGTTAAATAAGCTTAGCAACATAAAAATAATAGCTACTAATTGGAGGGGCTGATTATCTTATTTTATTCTGGTATTTTTCCTAAAACATAAGAGGGTGGCATTTTTTCCTTTGTAATTGATCTAAATTTATCTTACAAACAAAAACTAACTGATTTCTTATGCAAAATAACATTATTGATATGGTACTGAACCCAGGTTTCCGGATAGTGGGGTTGGGAGGACATGGGGATAACAGTAGGGCTAAGATAATAATTAAACCTTGTTTAGTTACAGAGGACCAGGATTTTTGAAGTTAAGCATAAATTAGTCATTGTTTTTTTCTAAATACAGTTCTGTTCTCTAAGTAATTAGTAGAAAAAAATGTTTACAGATCATGACAATAATTTGTCAATTTTTATATTAGGTGTTATTGTGAGTTTCCATCTTTTTCTATGACTTCATAGACATCTGTGTTGCCAGCATGATGACTAATACTTAGACAAATTACACAGGAGTGAGTAAATATATTCTTGGAGAATGCAAAATTCCAACAATTGAGATATTGAAAACAATTACTTAACTTTTAAATAAAATGGAAAATTAAAGTTGATGTATCAGTTATTTAGTGTGACATTTCAAAAGAATAAAACTGTGGCTTAAACCAATTATTTGTTCGGTTTAGCAACTTGAGTTGCAATTATCTGGATAGTCCTTCTGTTATGCTCACTTGGGACCACTCATGCAGCTGCTAGCATTGAGATTTCTACTAAATGGCTTTACTCGTGTTTCTGGTAGTTGTCCAGGACAGTGTCCTAGGGCACCTCAGTTATCCTATACAGCAGGACATCTCAAATTTCCTATAGAGAGGAATCAAATGTCTTAACGTCTTCTTGAGGTTCAGGCTTACAAATCTCACAAGGTCACTTCTACTATTTATTAGTCAACACAAGGATGGACCTACCCAATCCAAGAGGTAGGAAAATAGATTTAACTGTTTGATGATGGATAAGAAACTCCCATTGCAAAGGAACATGGACCCAGGGAGGTATGATTCACTGGAAGGTCTTAATGTAACAATCCATCAGTCTTGATAAAAAACTGTTATTTCAGAGGGATGACTACAGCAGCTAATATGTATTGAAACAATTCTTGGATAAGTGCTATCATTTTTACACTTTTATAGGTAAGAAAGCTGGACCACAAAAGCACAAACATAAATGTGTTAAATCGTTCAATAATAAAGCAGTTGTAGTATAATCCTCCTGCAAAAGTAGGCAGATTTAATTAGAACAAAATACAGAAGCCATATTTACTTCCAATTATAAGTGGGAATTCAATCTAATACAAAGCAAAAGTGTACAGTATTAAAAATTATTCAATTACTTGGCAATTATTTAATAAAACGGGTTATAAACAAAATGATAGGCCATTTAGAAAAACACTTAATGCACAACTCATTCATAAAAACAAAATTCAAATGGATGAAATATGTAATATGTAAATATTAGTACTATAGAAGTACTAGATAAAAATAGGGATTTGTTACATGGAAACATAAGTTTTATCAAGAACTGAGACAATATTCTAAATGTTTTACACATGTTATAGCATTTAGCACACAATTTCCACAAGGTAGGTGCTATCATTCATAATTTACATCTGAGAAAACAGAAAATTACTGTGTTCACTTAGCTTATGAGTAAACAAGCCAGAATTGGAGCCTTAGAATTCTGACTCCATAGGCTGTGCTTTACTATAACAATAAAAGAGTTGTAAAAGCAAATAAAAGGAAAAATATATTATAAACCTGAAAACATGAAAAATGGGAAGTATTTGTATCATAGAGAAAACAGACCAAATATCAATATGACAAATGACAAACAGGCCTTACAAATAAGAAAGCTCCAGTAGGAAAAAAGTGGGCAAGAAATAGAAATGTGAAATTCACACAGAAAAAGAAATAAAAATATCCAATAAATGATAGAAAGTATACTTACTAGTAATCAAATGAATGCAAACTAAAATAGAAATAAATTATCATGTTCCCAGAGAAACATGATAATAATGAATGATGCTCAGTGCTTGAGAAAATATGGGGAAATAGTGATCCATGAACATTGAGAGGGAGGAGCCTAAATTGGAGGGCAACTGGATAAACTATTCCCAAAGTCAAATGATCACATTCTGAAAACTGGTAATACATCCTGTATAAACTTTTCCTAAAGAGATACCCAGACAAATATACACAACTGTGCTTTATCATATCGTTGTTCGTAAAATGAAAAATATAGAAATGTTCTTAAAACTCATTTATAAAGAGTTGATAATAAATGTTAGAATAACCACTTCCCACAGAAGAATCCTCCGCTTTCATCAAAATAGATTATAAAAATCTATTCATATTGACACTGAAATGTTTATCTGCTACATTCTTAAAGGGAAAAATTAGGTTGGAGAAACATTCTGGAATGCGTGGTCCTCTTAACATAAAATCATATGGCAATATATTGAGAGAGTCTGAAAGAATATTCACATTTGTTTACAGTAGTTATAGCTAGGTGTTGAGATACAAAGGAGTTGATTTTCTTCCATTTCTCTATGTATTATTTAATTGTTCGGGGAGAAATATGTTCTCATTGTAAAACAGAACATTTGGTTTTCTGGATGTGGCAGCATAAAGACACTGGAGAATCCTCTCCTCTTCCCACTGTCCAAAAATGTAAAGTAGATAACTAGACAAAATTGTTAAAAACAAACATTTCAGGGCTGTAAAACTTGACCAATGGCAAACAACAAACAACAAATTGAGGAGCATTTATTCATGAAAAGTTACTAATGCTTTGTAAGAACAATGAGAGTCTGGCTATGGCCTTCTTTGCCTAGGTTTTTTTTTCCTTCTCCCTATGCTCTCCCCTTACCCCTCCACACAAATACAAACAACAACACACACCTTACCAACTGGCAGAGTAATTTTACATGGGTGGAGCAGGCTAGGAATATTAGCAGTTTAGCTCCTAGCAGGAGTGAACTTAATGTGGAGCAAAAGTCAATAATAGCTCATGGATGGCAGTGTTGTCAGTACAAATATCAAATTTGTTAAAAAAATAAATGGGGAAAATCTTCTGCTTATGCAAGGCCTGAGCTTATAATTCCAGTTGAGGGGAAATTGTAGTATGAGAGCCATAAGACTATAAAGCAAGAAGTGTAGCACTGTATTGTTATGTTTATAACACATATAGAAAGAATATACAGGATAATAGTAATACCCAATGGGAAACAAAGTAATTATATTTACTATAGTTTAATCAGTACTATACTGGCCTTGATTGTGATTGTTAAGATGTATAGAGGCTGAGGACATAGTTCATTGGTAGAACATATGCTTAGCATGAGTGAGTTTGATCCCGGTGGGGGGGTGGGGGGGTGCGGTGAGGTATGTGTGTTTCTACAGTTACCAATAAGAAAATAACTCTATAATGTTTTAAAAAATAAAAATGAAAGAAGAGACACTACTACCAACCTTACAGAAATAAGGAATGTTGTAAGGGAATACTATAAACAACTCTATGTAAACAAATTGCATAAATAGGACAAAATCTAAAAAACAACCACAAACTATAGGAATTGACTCAAAAAGAAATAGAAAATTTGAATAGATCTTTAATAAATAAAGAGACTGAATAAATAAATAAATACCTATAAAGAAAAGCCTAGGCCCAGGCCCAGAGATGACTTCTCTGATGAATTCTATCAAAGAATTCATTTCTTCATTTCTTCACAAACTCTTCCAGAAAAAGAAAACAGAAAAATAAATAAATAAAAACAGAAAGGGAAGAAATGCTTCCCAGTTCATTCTATGAGGTCAGTATTACCCTAATACCAAAATTAATAAAACATATCAGAATGAAAGAAAACTAAAACTATAGACCATTAACTCTTATGAATTTAAATGCAAAAATCCTCAAGAAATACTAGCAAACTGAATCCAGCAACACATAAAAATTACTACGCACTTTTACCAAATGAGATTCATTCAGGAATGCAAGCATTTGTATTCCAAAATCAATTATTGTAATACATCACAGCAATAGACTATAAAACAAAAATCACATGAACAACAGATGTAGAAAAGGTATTTGACAAAATGTAACATTGTTCCTTACAAAAAAAAAAAGAAAGAAAGAAAGAAAGAAACATTCAGCAATTTAGGATCATAAAGAAATGTCCTCAACCTGATAAAAGGCATCTATGAAAAACCCACGGGTAATATCAAACTTAATGAGGAAAGGATAAATGCTTTCTTCCTAAGCTCAGAAATTAGAGAGAACTACCCTCACCAGATAGGGTAATCTGTAGAAACAGAAAGGATATAGCATACAAAAGTGTAATGAAAGGAGAATTTGAGAGGAATGGGAAAAGTCTACTAATGAGTACAAAGTTCTTTTGAGGTCATGAAAATGCTATAAATTTGATTGTGGTGGTGGTTTCCCAACCTGTGAACATAATAAAACTATTGAATTTTACATTTTTAAAAGAATGAATTTTATTATACTTTATATGGATTATA
Source organism: Xerus rutilus (assembly GCA_028644305.1). NCBI lineage: Eukaryota > Metazoa > Chordata > Mammalia > Rodentia > Sciuridae > Xerus > Xerus rutilus. The sequence continues at coordinate 43,556,121 of CM053406.1, forward strand.
TTAATAAATTTGTTACTTTAAAAAGTGAGAGAAATTAAATGGAACATTTCTGCAAACAAGAATAAAAGAAAACTCCCTCAATCTCATAAAAACATCTAAGCAAACCCTAGATCAGAAACTAAGTGAAATGTTTGCTCTCACCACTTCCCTTAATACATCTGTAGAGGTTAAACAGTGCACTCAGACCAAAAAAGTAAGTCAAAGGCATATGGATTTTTAAAAAGACAACGATCTTTATTGAAAACAACATATTCATCAAAAAGAAATACTACACTTTAGGAGAAAAAATAAACAAAAAAATGAAAAACCTATACACAGGAAAAAAGGCTTTCTAGGAGAAATTAAAGATTTTCAATCAGGTAGAAATCTATTCTATGTTCATGAATAGTAGGATTCAATATTTCTAAGATACCAATTCTTCCTAAATTGACTTACATATTGATTTTAAATAAAATCTATTAAAATCTCTTAAGTTTTTTTCTAGAAATTCACAAGGTGATTAAAAAATAAATATTAATACAAAATATCTGAAATACCAAAAACTTTTGAAAAAGAACAGAGTTGGAAGTATTGCACTACCAGATTTCAAAGCATATTATAAAGCTACTGCAATTAAGGTAGTGTTTTGCATAGGAGGCATCTAGGTCATGGGTCAGAATACAAAGTTCCAAAATAAAGTCTTACATATAGGCCTATTGTTTGGTTTGGGGCCATAGAGATTTATGTTAAATGCTTATTTCATTGATTACACTACATTTTCTCTAAAGTCCTTTTTTAAAATAGACATTTCACTTGAGAATAAATTTAGATTTACAGATGGTACAGCGCTATTTCATATATCCTGCACCTTGTTTCTCCTGTTGTTAACATTCTATACTTCTATGATACTTCTGTCACAACTAATGAGCCAATATTAACACATTATTAGTAGCTCAACCCCATCCTTGACTTGGGTTTCCTCGGTTTGAACCCAACGTCCATTTCCTACTCCAGGACCGCATCTAGGATGCCACTCTACATTTCCTTGTCATTTCTCTTAGGTTCTTCCAGGCTGTGATGGTTTGTCCCATCTTCTCCTGTTTTCTAGGACCTTCACAATTTTGAGGATTACCATTCAGGCGTTTCGTGTAATATAACTCACACTGGGTTTTTCAACATTTTTTTCCTCATGGTTAGACTATGGATGTACATTTTGTAGAGCAAGAATACAAAGGAACATATCAAGGATACGTGCTAACAGCTTTTACACCTTGATCACCCAGCTGTGGTTAAGGTTTTGTCAGATTTCTCTACTGTAAAAAATTATTCTTCCTGATGCTCCCAAACTTCTCATCCATACTATACTTTTTGGAAGGAAAACATTACACATAGCTCCCTTAAAGGATCTTGGAATTGTGTTCCACTTTTAGAAGAAATTCCCTTAAGGGAGTTGTATCTACATAAAGTATTTATAATTCTTCAAGAAGGGACATTTACCTCTCCTTCCTCATTTAGTTATTTATTTGATTATTTATTTACATCAATATGAACTTGTAGATATTCATTTCATATTTGGGGATATAATCCAAAGTTATTCATTTGGTTGCTCAAATTCTCCCAGTTTTGGTCACTGGGAGTTTTCATGTTGGCTCCTGTGTCATTTTGACATATCCCCATCATTTTTTCTCTTGAACACTCCCACACTTCTTGACTGCACAAGATCTCTAGGCTATTCTTGTATGTTCCCTAATTCAGCCCTAGAATCAGCCACCTCTTCAAAGAGCCCTTGTTCCTTTTGTTAGAGAATGGTATTAGACCCAGATCTAGAGCTAAGTGTGGTTGTTATTTCTGGAATACTATTGCTTCTAAGCCCTCTCAGAGGATAGTACTAGAAAATATGTGTGTATATACTAACCCTTATATTCATGGAACATAACTTCATGTAAATAAGTATTTATGTACAAGGGTGCCATGTTTTTAGATAAATAGATATGTAGATATATATGTATACAGGTACATATATTTTAATATTTTAAGGGGTATGAGGGGTATTTTGCTTTCAAACATTTTTATGGCAATGCAAGTAAAAATGTATGAAGATCACTGAGGAAGAATACAACTGTATCCTTTGCCTAAGCAATTACATAGTGGCACATCAATTTATCCATAAGAAGCCCTGTACTAGGACACAATATTCAATGGAGAGCTGTTTGAGATAGCAAAAACTTAAAAGTGGTAGTTAATAAGTAAATGATCCAATTAGTAAATTGTTAATCAAATAGTAGTTAATAATAAAATGATACAATTGCAGATAATGAAAAATATGCAGTGGTAAAGGTAGATGATTTATAGCAGAAAAGTAGATGTTACTCAAAGTGTGTTCTATGGGCCACTTGTTAGAAGGCCCATAGGTTTGTTACCAGTCTGTTTTCAAAGAGAGAATTAAATTTGAGAGGAAACACTTAGAAACTTTCATGGTGACTAGAAGGAATTATTTCTGTTCAATATAATCATAATAAACATTGGATTTCTGCTTATCATGTCTTTGTTTTATCACATTTTCTAGTAATTTACTTCCAATGTATTCCAAAAGGTGAAAGATTTATATGATCTAAAGAGAAAACTGAATTTTTAAATGCATTTTAATAATATATTCATGAGAAATTGAAAATTATTTAGGAAAAAAAAAACTTTGCCAAAAAATGAAGAAGCAATGACTTTCTACTAGATGAATAGGCAAAAATAAACTTCAAAAATATGATATTGAAAGAAAATAGAAAATTTTTAAATTGTATGTACAGTGTGTTACCAATAATTTTATAAATGTATGTATGGTAATATATGTACTACATTCATAGTAAAATGAAATAACAAAATATATACAATTAACACAATAAAAAGTTTAAGTAGTACTGAGTAGCCATGTGTGGGATGCTATACACCCACATCTGAGTACCAGTGCCTTCCAAGAAAGGGAAGTGGGGAAAGAAACCAACTCATGGAGGGGTCGAAGCTTCAGCTGTATGTGTAATGTTTTACTTCCTATTAAAAAGAAATCTTTAAAACAATGAAAAAAGTAAAGATTTTTCTTTAAAGTTTGCTGGTAATCATGTGGGTGTTTTTTATTTTTCATATTAATTATCTATCTTCTTTTATGTTTAAATATTTCATAATGAAATACATAAAAGTTAATCAAAGTTTTTTTTCAAATACAATACAAACTGAAGACAGTTGGAAATTTTCCATGAGGGATAAAGAAAAAAAAAGAAAGAGATCTGAAAGAATATCAAAGCTTTTCTAAATTATCTGAGAGACTTTAACAGATTAAGTTTGTTTCAAACGTCATTTATTGAATCAGCTATGTTAGAGGAACTGTGTAACTATGTACATGAAAAGTATTTAATGAGGATATGGAAAAACTATTTGGAAGGAACATGAGACTAAACCAAGGGCTCATTGGGCCAGATGTCTTGTGATATACCCCAAACACAACCGTACCTTTATCTTGGATGGACAGGATTTTGCCTTCAGAAAGACAAGATTCCCAATGTTATCACTTCACTTTTCTACATTATTGCTCTTCACATTTCATAATGACCCTAGCAGTATCACTGGTGAACTGACATTTCTAGAAACAGTATGAAGGTTCACAAGAGAGTATATTATCTAGCAACAGATGCTGGACAGATGCTTTCCATGCTCCATTCTTTTCCTTCGTTCCTTCCTACCTTCTTTCCTTCCTTCCTTCCTTCCTTCCTTCCTTCCTTCCTTCCTTCCTTCCTTCCTTCCTTTCTTTCACTCTTTTCCTTTTCTTCTTAATTCAGAAGTTGAGCAAGCATGATCCTTATGCTGTTGCTTAACTCTGCAGGCCAGCTGGCCTCACAGCAGCCTCAGAATGAGTGGATTTCCTTTGTGTCTGAGATCATCCAACACCAGATGTCAGCCTGGAAGTTCCCATAACTCAAGATGCCTGAGATGCCATATCACCCAGCACAGGGAATGACACTGTGGAAACTGATTTCAAACCTGTTTCATTAAAATGGATGTAAAATTAAAGAGAATTTGACTTCCTTGTGAGGATAGCTTCTTTGACCTATGAGAAGTTGGTTGTGATAAAATGGGCATGTAATCGTGGGTGAGATGTAAAGAAACAAAGCTAAGCGGGATAGTTAGCAAATCATTTACTAGGATACATGTGATAAATAAATAGGGTCAAGTTTTCCAGAGAAAATGAGAATGAGTCAATGCTGATTATATGATACTGAAAAGTAGAGATGCTTCTGTGTGTCACTGAGCAATGAGGACATTAGAATAGCAATAAATATTCTTCATTATGACTCTGCCTCTGAGCTCTGGTCAGTTTAGATATTCTTCAGTGGAAGCTTGAGCGATTAAGATGGCTGATTTCCCTGGAAGAGAGTTTTGTGTTAGTTAAGCATGACCAGGCACAAAAGCTCAGAAGACTGTCTTAAAATAGCCAACTCTGCAGAAGAGTCTGAGATTCCTCTTGTCTTAATTCACAGCCTGCATTAAAATTGGCTGTTTTTCAGAACGAAGAGTCCAATTGTTAAAAATTAGTCTGAAAAAAATTAAGATATTTTCTTAGGTTCTTTGCATATATTTAGAAATTTGCCTTGCAGAATTTTGCAAGAGGTCATTTAAACTGATTTTTCAGGTCTGACAAAAAAAAATAAGAAGTATTTTACCAAGAAAAAGCAAATGAAATGTGCCTGAGATAAAAGATTTTAGTTTTGTGAAATGCTGTTTGTTCTCTGTCATGTTTAAGGAATAAAATCTGAGACAAATCTAGCCTCACGGAGACACTAAGATTAATGGTTCCTGAACTGTTTTGTAATATCACAGCATATCTCCAACAAACCTAAATATTTCCTGGTTAAATTTCCCCACTTAAATGTTTATGTTAAAATGGAAAGCCCGTAGAGGGCAATTTCAGAAAATTATCTTTCCTTCATGGTGGACCCTCCATGGCTGTTGATAGCAACAACTTGGCAACAGTGCTGAAATTCAGCTTCTGCTGCGTAATAGTCGCAAAACCACCCAGACCTCCTGTATATTCATTTCCTCATCATTAAAAAGGAAAATAATACACAGTCTTCCCTCCATATTCTTGAGGGTTCTAAAATCTTTTTCCCTACCCAAACTCTCAAATACTCAGATCCCTTTTATGAAAAATTGGCATAGTATTTTCATATAAGCTATGCACATCCACCTAGTTTAAATCATCTCTAAATTACTGAAATCACCTAATGCAATGCATATGCTATGTAAATACTTGTTATACTATATTGTTTAGGGAATAAGGACAAGAAAAATCTTTTGACATGTTTGGTACAGAACCAATATTTTTTCTGAATATTTTCAATACATAGTTGGTTGAATCCAGGGACACAGAACCCACAGAGATGGAAGGCCAATTTTAGTGCTTGTCATACCATTCAGACAAGCAAAAGCTTTAACATATATTAACCAGTTAGTGCCTATTATAAGTAATATATAAATATCAGTTGTTCTATTATTTAATTTAGTCATTGTTCAAGCTAAAACAATATTTTATACAACAACACTGTTACCTAGGGAAACTCAGACAATTATTGGTTTTAATATTTTACAAGTGGCTGTACACATTTCTATATAGACATATAGATATGCATATTTTAAAATAAGACAAATATAAAATATTCAGTGATTATATGTATAGTGAATATACATTTTTATATTTTTATATTTTCTAAACTTTATTTTTATAATAAGAAAAATTTCATAAGGAAATAAATGATAAAATTCTAGCATTTGCAAACTTATCCTCAAGGATGTCCTTAATCCCTGCCTGTTTAACTGGCTAGATGCTGATCTTTGTTATTTCTTAACTGAGGGATAACTTTCCATTTGCTAATCGATTTTCAAATTGTGTATTTAAATTTGATTCCCTTAATAAGAAATTTCCTGCTACTTCTACAATTAAAGTCTATTCACAACAATTCTAGAAGTGGGTTTCTCATTTGGTATCACTCTGTTTTGAGTCTTTTCTCATTTGTATTAGTTAAAATCATCTGCAAATACCAGGATGGGCTAGTCTCAAGCAGCCCATCCTGGTATTTGATGTACAAGCAGAGAACTCACTTCATTCACTTCTCACAAGAGGTAAGGTACCAAAGGAGCTAACAAGTGGACTGCAGGAAGAGATCTGAAATTTGGGTTATCTTCTGAACAACCCAGAGATCTTTTTTGAAGCATGGGTTTTTGGGACCCTTTTCCACCCTTTTGATTCAAAAACTCTTAAGAAGGAAGTGAGGATGAAGACCTGTATTTTTAAAAACACCTAAATGATGCTAGTAATTTGGCAGCTTTGCAAATAGTTGATTGTTGGACAGCTTGGGGCCAGGGAACTTCTAGAGAAAGATTTAGTCTGAGATTTAATAACAATATGTAGCTCTGTTTAATATCATGTATGTATGTGTTATAACATACATATACTACATCTACAAATATTCTGAATATTTGATGTATTTATGGATCTGCATTAATAGTTCTCCAACACCTCAAGTAACCCAGAATGTTCACAATTGCTTGTAGGCAAAATAATAACCCTCATTCAAACTGTTTATCTTAAGTTCATTTATTTAGCCCTATATGTGTGTAGTAAGTTCTTTATAATTTCCTTCAGAAGATTTCTTTGTTTTAGCCTGTTGGTTTCCAATAATAGAAATGCAAAGAGATTTTCTGGAAAGACACATTATACTTCTGTTTCCTTACAGTTGGGTCAGTTTTGAAGTTGGCAAGTGATTGGGAATGGTTTGTGGGAAATGGAAACTCACCTTCCAGGCCTTAGATTGGTGAAAATAAATGATGCACATTTATTTAAATGTTGATTTTTTGAATAGCCTTTCAGTCTAACTATAACATCAAAGTGCTATAAAAGTGTGCTTTGATCCAGCTTTGTTTCAATTCTGAGAACTTTCTTTGCAATCAAGTTATAGATACCAGTATTATTCAAAGAGTAAGCAATAAAATACTAGGAATACCCAAATATTCTGCAAATTCCTTTCAAAGCAAATATGCTTTCTGACTGATTTTTGCACTTAAGCTATGCACATTTCATGTAGCTTGGGGAATAAATATGAAATAAAAACAAAAATTTCCCTTCTAGGAAAGAGAAATGTAGTGCAAATAGTAGTTTCCTACACTCAATTTTTACTATAAGAATGATTTGACCGCTTGGTCACTGAACTGCATCTCCCTAACACTTGGAACTTGAGCATTATCAATACTCGTGATTTAAGTGAAGGAGATTTATCTATAGTCTTCCCATTAAATTTTTTTTCTTCATTATACTCAAATAAATCAATCATCTACCAAAAACCATAATGATATTATGTCAAAGACTAGAAATGCTCTTTAACAACATCAAAAACAAAAATATTTCAGACTTAAATTTTAACATTCAGTATTCATTCAGTACTTCAAGTAACGCATCAGTCATTACAATGTCATATTCTCTAAGTTAAAATGGCAGAATTTTAAGTGGTGATCCCCAATGCTCAGGTATGCCAGTTTTGATTACAGAATTTGAAAAGTGCTTCTAAGATAAGAGTTGAGTTTTTAATTACAAGATAACTTATGATGACATGAAAGAGGAGGCTTATCCGTAGGATGATCCAGATTTGGAGAGATTCCAAGTGAATACTGAAAAAACCTGAGTCTAAATCAAAAGATGCTCTAGGTTAAAAGGGTGCTCCTTTACTGAATCTTACTTGAGAAATCTTTAAAGTCGAGAATCATTAAAGAAAGCAGCAGAATGAATTGCAGTTCCTTTCCAAATCACTTTAAGTGACCATACAGGCTGGGAGAAATCATAAAGGGGACCCAAATAACTTCAAGACAAAGGAGGAAAGAAGCAGATAAAAGAAAAAAAATGTTTCTTCCCTTAATAAAAAGTTATTTTCAAAGTTCCCCAAACCAATGACCCCTTGTGTTCCAAAATATTTAGTATTCTTTTTAATACTGTGTTTTCAAAGAGTACTTTCTCAGGAAAATTCAGGGAAGAATCATATTTAATTAATCAGCTAAATGAATGAAAATTTCATTTGAAGTAAAATATTTTTGAAACATTTGGCTCAGCCCCATAATGCAATGTCCAAAGAGCCTTTAGATTTTATTCCTAAGTGAGTTTTCATATTCAATTAAATTCTCTGGCTTCAAAGCTACTTAAGAAACATTTTGGGCCAAAGATATTTCAGTTATCTTTAAGCTCTCTAGGGAACACCCCCTCCAAAAAAAATCAGGTCATTTATTCTGGAAACTCATAAATGTCAATGCAAATATGCCCCAAAGTTTCATTTATCACATACAAGTTGAGTGAACTTATGATTGGAAATAGAATGAATAGTAATAACTTCTGAATATGTTCCATATTTTTGCACACTCTGCAGTCTCCAGTATCATTTTTTCTTTGCTGTTCAGAGCTGGAATTTATTAAAGTATATTAAGGATAGGACTGAGATTCACATTTGAAATATTGCTGCCAGTATCCCACACAAAAACAAAACAAAACAAAAAGTGTTCATTGATACTGATAATTCCCATCACTGCTGACAAGTTTCACTAGTTTTTTTTTTATTTGTTTTTCCCAGCTGAGAAAATATTTGCTGTTAAACATCTGGCTAAAGAATGTCAAGAGTCCAAAAAAGTCTTGGATATCATCTGAAGTGGACTTTTTGAGGAGGAGTAACATAGAGTATTAAGTTGTTTCCCATTTTCTCTGAAGACATATTGTAATATTTCTCAAAAGCCAGAACATCCTAAAAATGGAAGAGTGGAATAAAAACTCTTGATCAGTACCATGAGTTTATTTCCATGTAGACGTTGAAATGTGTCATCATAGGAAGTTCAATTAGAGCCACGCTAACCAATCTAAAATTGAATGTGCCAGGCTGGACTTTTGAGGACAACACTGTCTACTTACACCTGAGTCTGACAGGGAAATAAGTAAAGCTCTCAGATTTAGGATGAGAATTCTCTCACCTGCCGGTGTTTGTACTTCACTTGTGGAGAATAGAATATACTTTCTTTTACTGAATCATTGGTCAGGTACTTGAACTTATGGCATTGAGTTCAATGAATCTGGGAACTGAAAATATGTATGCAGGTAGAAGTAGTTTTAAATACAACTGAGCATTGGGAGATCAATCACCCAAGTAAGACTGAATTTGTGCAGACTGATATAACAAGCCTCCACAAATTAGTATCTTATTAATGGAAATACTCAAAAATCCACATCCAGCCATACCTGAACATAAACTGAAGAAACACTTATAAACCAGGAAAAAAAACACTACTGGGTCATATTGATTTGCATCTATATATTTCACCATAAAGCCTTTTTATTAATTATAATGTGTTTCAGAAACGAATAGCAAAAATGCTACTCACTTTACACATCTGCACAAAAGTGAGAATCTCACACAATATAATGTGAACCTTGCCTAAGGTAGATATCATATCCTAGGACTCCCCAAAACCTGGCAGTAAAAACACTTACTGTCTAAATTTAAATGTATCTAGTTAAAATCATGAATTTCAGACATGAAAAGAAAAGCTGCACAGATAATCTAGTCAGAAATGCTGACGTGGAGATCATGAAGTGCATGTTAAAAAACCAAGGCCAAACGAGGGAGCTTAGTATTGATGTGGTTCAATATGGACATTCTGACCAGAAGATGGTACTCACAGAAGTCTCCACAGCATAAGAGCATAGATTCATGCTCCCTTTCTTTCTCCGTTTTTCTTTTCTTTCTTTCTTTTCTTCTTTGTTTTTTATTTCTTTTTAATTATTTGACAAGTATGTCCTTATTACCATGACCAGAGAAAACAATTCTTCCAGAACTGTACTTGAAGTCTTTCTCTTGAAAAAACAAGCATTTCTAAATATTCAAAAAGGGTGATGAGTATCATTCAGAATGATGATATTTTTTCATTTACTGGCAAATTGCATATCTTCTCTACTTCTTTTTTTTTTGGTGGGGGGAGTCTTTCTTATTTTATAAAAGCAGAAAGTAAAAGTTCTACTACTATGTTGAGTGGTTTGAGTTTGGGTTTGGGCTTGGGCTTCTGGAGCATATAGGCATAAGCTACGGCCTTAGAGCCAACTGCTGGTTGTCCTCTCCCTAAAGATCCTACAGGTTCCCACCCAGAAGCACAGCCACAGCAGGCTGATCCATTTCCTGTTTTGTTGGTAGCTTTGACTCTTAGATCCAATTTTCCCTGGTGAATCTTGCCTGAAACCTAACATTCCCACAGTGTTCACATTTTCTGTTTTCCAAATGAACAAAGAATAGAGTATTATTAACAGAACCAAAGAAATGAGAACAATGTTAACCTCACTCACATAATAAAACCAAAACAAACAAACAGAGGCCCCAGTCTGTAGGGAAGAGTTACTAACACTCCAGTATATGACCACCTTCTATTCCCTAGTGTCTCTTAGTATTCAGAGACCTCCCTGGACCATCAAATATTAGTTTTACACATTATTGCTCTCACCAGATTTATTCATTATCATCATTTCTGAGAGGGATTTTACAAAAGGAAGCTTTGTCTGCGAGTGACATGCTGAAGCCATCTATTTAACAGATTCATTTCCTTTAGGGTCTATGAAGGTTGTTTTCATCAGAATAGGGTATGGGGTGCACTGGGCTCTAGATTCCCCCAGAGTTCATACTCCATTTGTCACTGTCAGTCTTTCTGTGGCATCTCAGGCCTGTCCTTTCTCTACCCTCTAGAGTCATCCCCATCTCTGTTCTTAGAGGAATGTCCCAGCTGGTATCATACCCTTTTTTGCAGAACACATTCCAGCCACTCAAATATTTCATGGTTACATTTTTCTTTTATTTTTGGGAAGTCCATTTCCCAAATATCATAAAACAAAAGCCAATAATACCATTTAATGAATAAATGTGTCACCATATGCCTACATTCCCTTCAGCAGAATCATTAAGATTTATTTTCCATCCTATAAGAGATGAACAGCAGGCACATTTATTTAGCAAACTCTTCAAGGAGGTATTGCCACAGATACTGGAAAAATAAAGAGAATGCTCTATTTCTAGCCTTGGTCTCTCTAATCCATTCTTCACACAGCTAGAGTCTTTTTTCAATGCAAGTCTGAGCACATCATAGACCCCTGCTTAAGTCTCTGAATAATGTACCAGTTCTCTCATAAGCTTAAACTCTTTAGCATGATGTTCAACACCCTTCGTGGTCTGGCTTTTGCCTCCCTCAGAGTCAACTTCATCTTTTATTGTACCACACATCACCCTTGCAACCTGTATCCCAACACCATGAATGCTTTGGTCAATCTAATGGATGACTTTTATAATGGCATACACCTTCTCTCCCTCACTTGCAGGTCTTTGCCAAAATTATTTTCTCTTGCATCTCCTCCTATGGATAACTTCTATTTTTTATGTATCATCTCATCTTCCAGTGTTTGGGGGCAATCCCTGATCCTCCAAGCCTGAGCTAACTGCTCAGGTTGCTGACATGCCCCCTATCAAATCACCAATCAGTTCAATTACAATGACTTATTTTCTTTCTCTTATTTTTTTTTCTCTGTAGTTAGTAAGTAAACTTCTTCAGGGTAAGAAGTGAATCTAACAAGTCATTATAGTTCCAGAGTCTAGCATAAAAGTGGTAAGATGTGTAATTTGTTACTGGTGAGCATACCACTGAGAACTGAGAGCTTCACTTTGCACTCTGCTAGCCATAGTAGTGATTATAACTTATTCTCAAGGACCCTGAAATTTAGAGGAAGTGATGACAACCAAGTTTTTAAAAAAGTCATTAATAAAAGAAATGAAGTACATGAGCATGGCTATAAATACCATACAAGTAGAAAATCAATGAGTATAGTAGTTAGTAGGAAAAGACATTGCAGAGTGCATCTTCAGGGGAGAGGTATTGTCATGGGCGTAGGACTGGGCCTGAACTGAAAAAGCCTGAGCTTCTTTAATGAAAATAGAAATAGGGCAAAACTGAAGGATCAAGGAAGGAAAAGTCCAGATGGAAAAGCCTGCTAGGCATATGTGTTCAATAGTCACTAATTCATTAAATCCTGAAAGCAGAAAGGATCAGTTGTGTGACAAATTCATTCACTCCAGCAACACACATGGAGCATTTGTTATGTGTCAGGCACTGATCTCAACAAGTGGGTATGTCAGTGAACTGAAGACCACGTGCACTGCCCTCATGGAGTAGGCCCTCCAGTGAAGACATTAACACAGCAAATAAGTATACACAGTATAATCTACAATTGTTCATTTACCAAAAAAAAAGACAAAAAGGGTTAAACAATTATAATTTTTAATTAATTGTCAGCAAACCTCATCTGAACTGAACTAAGATACAGCTATGCAGAGCCTTCTTTCTGATAAATGTGCTTATCTCCATGTTGTATCTCAGAAATTCTAATGTGCTTGAATACAAGTCTCATTTATATACTGCTTTCTCCACTAAAGTCTGAATAGAAAGCTAAGTTCATAAATGTATCTGGTCTCAAAAGTTTTGGATGGGAATTGTGAACGTAAAGTGCTTTAAAGTGTATGGGGGGCAGGGGTAGGATCTAGGAAATCTGAAAGACTGGGATGCTTGTTCAGGGCCAGTGCAGCATCAAGGAGGAGAGTCAGGTGCCCTCACTAGGAAGGTAGGATTTAAGCATTTTCACCTACGAAAGTGAAGGGATGAGCCAAGCAGAGAACCTAGGCAGGGATCAGGAACAGGAAGGCAAAGGCCCTGGAAGCAAGCAAAGACATGAGAAAGGAGAAGAGAGGCCAGAGTGGTCAAACCATTCAGAGCTCTTGGCCACATCAGAATTTTGAGTAGAGGACTCATATGATCTGACTTGCATTTTAAAAGCATCATTCCAACTGCTGTGCTGAAAAAGAACTATAGAAAAGTAGGAGAAGAATCATGGAGGCCTATTAAGAGGATTTCTCAATAATCCAAGAGAGATGATGCTGTCCCAGACCAGTGTGATGGGAAATGGTGAAAACAGATTCATGATAGCTTTTGAAGATAACAACAATAGGATTTCTTAACAAGTTGGATTAAGTATGAGAGAAAAGTCACAGGTAACTTCAAGATTGAGGCCTGAAAAAAAAAAAAAAAAAAAACAAAGATTGGGGCCTGAACCATTGGAAGGTTGGAGATACCATCATCTGAAATTGGAGAATCTGAAGGTGAGGCAGGTTTGGAGGGGAAGTGGTTTTGCTGGTATGAAGTTTGAAGTGTCTGTTCAACTTCTGAGAGGCGAGGTGGGGTTATTCTGGAGTTCAAAATACAAAGCAAGCCTGGGTATAAATTTAGTTATTATTGGCAAAGTGTTGCCATTTAAACTCATGTAACTGGATTATAACAACAAGGAAGTAGACGTGGATAGAAAAGAAAAGATAACCAAGGAAAGGATTTTGAGAAAAACAAAGATAAATACACGAAAAATAAATATTAAGGAAGGTACATGTGTGTATCCCTAGACTTAATTATCCACCCATTACAAGCCCTCCCAAATCGTATGAAGCTCAAGATAGAATGAATTAGTTCAATCATTCCTACACATGGTTTGGAAGATGCAAATAAGACACTTAATAGAATATGTATTTCCTGGCCCACCCTAGTATTGACTGTTAGTGGAAACAAGAATGTATTAAAGTAATACAGTTCTTCAATGCCCAATGTATTCCTGGCAGGATTCAAATCAACATTAAAAACATGCCATTCAGACCTAATTTTTATTCCCACAGAGCTAGAAGAAATGTAATAAATACTTTCCTTTTCTAAAATAATAAGCATCAATTATGGTAACAATGGTGTTTGCTGCCATGGGTAGGCAGCCTTTAAAAAGTGCCAGGCTGTATTACTCACTTTATCTCATTAACTCTCATAGAAAGTCTATGAAGTATTTAACACCACTAACAAATAAGTTAAGAAGATTACATAAGGTTATACAGCTATGAGCAACAGAACCTGGATTTGAAGTCCAGCCTCTGGACTCCAAACTCCACTCACCTTCTCCTCATTCTAAACTCGCCTTAGGACAGTCACTCCTTGGGAGCAAATTGTTATAATAAATTCTAAACATGAATCTGTTTTTCTAGAATGATGAAATATTTAACCAAACAAGTAACAGAGTACTTGGGATTGGTGTCAGAGAACACAGACTCAAGTGTTCCCCACTCTGTCTATATATCTCTCAGTAAACAACTAAGAATCATGAACCCAATTCCTTCTGTGCAAACTAGGGTGATAATGGCACCTACCTAGATCTAAGGGATCTAGGCAACCCTGATCTAAGAGATCAGGATTATTATATAGGAACAGCAGTCTAGAAATTGAAAAGCACAAATCTCAGTTATCTGTTGGTTCCTCATAAGGAAGAAACCCTCTGAGAAGAAAAAGCTTTTGTTACAATGACACTGGCTTCAGTCTACACACTGACAAGGTGCCATGCCCAATTCTGGATTGGGAAAATCTCTTCCATCTCCCTCTTTACTTTTTCACAATATACTCTCACTATTCATTTTATTTCTGATCTGAAATTGCACCCAAAGGCCAATTGTCCCATATGGCTTACTTACCCCTTCATCCTGTAAGGGACTCAGAAGATAGCCTTGATGACAAGTCTCAGAGCTGAAACCTATGGAAGCCTCCTGTGTAAAGGCACTTGGCTGGATTATGTGTCTGTAAATCTTCCAGGGCAGCAGGCGCACAATTACTTTTGAGACAGTGAATCTGACTGTGCTTCCTGACATATTAGTAATCCTTATAAAGCCGATTTTGTGCATGAAGAAATTTCCTCTTTCTTAATAATTACATTCAAAGTCACATCCCTATTTGTGCTAGTTACAAAGTTACTGAGAAATTTTTATGCCTTTGCTTCAAGGTGTAAGCTAAGAATAATATCCTCCCTTTAAGAGTTGAGCTGTTTAATAAGGAACCATAAGAAGCCACTTTTCTAGGGAAAAAGTTATGCAACTGACTTAGCCTGATAGCCAATGACTATACTCTCACTCTCCACATCAATAAAAGTTCACTGGTTTTTTTACAAGATCAGTAGGGGTAAAATCTCCTGAGGCCAATGTGTAAAGCAGCCAATGGGCATTACTATCAAATTCATGAGCTCTACAACCTGTGTAAATCATGTCCCTTGCTCTCAATCTTACACTATGGCCTTGAATTCTGCGTTATTTTTTTATGTAGAATTCTACTAGGGAAACTTTCAGATGAGAAGTAAGGGATACAGGATCACGGCTCCTGAAGCCACCTTTCAATATTTCCCAAGGCTGAATTCCATGCGAGATTAAAGCATCACCTTGGCCATGAGCATCTGTTCCAGGTCTCATGGATACTACCCTAGTTGCACTTCTGAGAAACAGTCCATAGAAATAGGAGGAATAACATAGGAAAGAAACATATCTTTTTCTCTCTAAAATTGGTTGGAAAAAATCAAAACTAGAACAGAGCTCTATTTTCTGCTGGTGGTACTTTAAAGCAAGCTAATGTGCTGAGGAGCTCTTCTTTCAAAAAGGCTCCTCAATATTATGTTTGAGGAAAAAACAAATGATCTAATTATCTCAATCAAAGCTTTAAGGCACCATCTGGCTCAGTTGGTGGTAAGACATTAAAGAATCCTACAAAAAAGGCTGTGTGTGATAAAATGCAGTCCTATAAAAAGGAAAGAGGGCTTCTACAAATTTATAAAAGGTCTCTTTTTCTATTTATAAAAATTAAAGGAATCAAATCACAAATAATCTTTAAAAAGTTCCTTAGAAATCCAATTGCCAACCTCAGTACTAGCCACCAAACATGTCCTTCCTCAAGTATAAATTTGTAGTGTGTTTTTAATTATCCATTAACAACATTTACACAAATACATATAACTAAGAGCAGCAGAGGCATTATTTTAACAAAATAATCTGGGTTTATAATATTCACTTAAGCCCTTCTTAGCTTCATTGACACATATAGACTTGAATCCCCAAGAGACTGAAAATTTCTCTAACTCCCTACAACCACCCTTTAGCCCAAGTTACATTTATAAATTACAGACCTGCATATGGTGGTCTAATTATCTAGCAAAAGAAAATCAAGAGCCCTCTTAAATTCTACTACTTAGGTTTACTTTTTCAAACAGACCTATTGAGATGTTGTTGACATACAAAGAACTTGACATAAAGTATACAATTTGGTAAATTTTCAAAATATGTAAACACTAATAAAACTACCACCAAATTCAAGATAATGAAAAATTTAATCACCCCCAAAAGTTATCTTGTGCTTCAATTCCACCCTTCCTCCTTCCTCTGCCTGTCTCTCTCCTTAGCAACCACTGATCTGTCCTCTGCCACTATAGATTAGCTTGTTGTTTCTAGAAATTTATATCAATGGAATCATACTGTATGTAATATATTTTTGTCCGGCTTCTTTCACAAAGCAAAATTCTTTCTAATTGTGTTGCATAATTCATTCCTATTCATTGTTGAGTAGGGATACACCATGATTAGTTTGTACATTCACCTATTCTGGTTTTGACTGTTCTAAATAAAACTGATATAAATATCTGTGATCATATTTTTATGAACAAATGCTTTCATTTCTTTGGGCAACTACCTGAAATGGCTGAGAAATATGATAGTCATGTGATTACATTTTTCAAGAGATAACCAAACCATTTATCAAAGTGATATACCATTTTATATTCCCACCAGGAGTAAACGAGAGTTCCAGATGTTCCACATTCCTATCGACACTTCATATGTCAGTGTATTTAATTGTAGCTATTCTAATCAGTGTGTTCTTGTATCTTGTTAAGCCAAAGTGTGAATATGTACTCCACCAGACCTCCATTTTTGTGATCATGGAGTTGGGAAGCATCTATGCTGGGGCTTTGAGCTTGAATCTGGCTCCCACAGGCACCTTGTATGTTCAGGGATCTTGGTCTTCTGTGCAAGTCCTCCTGCAAGCTTCTTTCACTCCTCACACCACACTCGCCCCATCTCTCAGCTACTATTCCTTTTACCCTGCCATTTTTTCCTGTCTCCAAAAGGGAAAAGTGCTACACTTACCAGCCTACTCTTTATCTTGAACACATTTCCATATCAGCATATAGAGATGCACCCAACATTTTTTCAGAACTATTTCACTTTACTGAGGTCCTTTAATGGATTTAATTATTCTGTCGAAGGGCCTTTCAATTGTTTCCATATTTTTGCTATTTCATAAATCTTGTTCATGTAATGGTAAGCACATGAACATGTATAATTACATGAACGTGTATGTAAATTCCCACTTGGAAAGCATTTCACGCGTATTTCTGGTGCTATCTCAGTCTCTTATTTTATGCATATTCTCACATATAAAGAAGTACCAGTTAAATCCTCAGGTTTGATGGCTAATATGCTACTTAGAGCATAGAAAAAGCAACCTGCCAAAGGGAAGTGAGTGCTCTCCAACAGACCATGAGTTCCTCCTGCCTTTGCACTGCTTCCTGGAGAAGCAGTATGGTGTGGTAGAAAAGGAATGGAATCAGATCTGGATTTAAAATTCAGCTCAGCCTCTAATTTTCATTGGGCCTTTCAGCAAACTAATATAAATATATTGAGCTTTGTCTTCCACATTGTCGAATGAGACAACTGGAACAATATTCAGATAAATCACATCCAGTATTGCCCAGGTACAGAACAATCACAAGGGCATTAGCTTCTGCAGTGGGACAAGTAAGCGAAACACCCATGGAGCCAGGCATTTGCCCTTCAGTTGCCAGATCTGGGGAAGCTGAAAGATATCCTGAAAAGTTCTTCAGACACTGGATGCTCTGGGCACAAAGCAGCAATTACCTCCAACCAGTACAGGATAATACTTCAACCATGGTTACAGTCTAACTCTGTAGACCAAACACCAAAAAACATCAGCGTGAAGGACTCTACCTGAAACTTGTTACAAGCTGAATTTCTTTTTATATTTCTTTTATTAGTTTTTCAATGTCAATATACAAGATGCTGGTTTGTCATACCTTTATCAAAGTGCTTTCATGGAAAGAATTTAATATCTTTTCTGATGGAAATATAACTCTCAGTTGCCAATTTTTATTAAAACCCAATCTACCCATTGAAATGGATAATACTAAAGGAACCATATTTGAGCCATTATCTTCCTCTATTCAAATTATCAGTACTACTAACCAGTAATTACATTAGGGCCTTATTCTAAGGCTAGTGAGAGGGTAAAAATAGTGCAAGCAGGCCTGGCATAGGGATGCCTACCTGTAGTCCCAGCTACTCAGGAGGCAGAGGCAGAAGGATCACAGGTTTAAGGACTGCCTGGGCAACTGAGCAAGACCTTACCTAACAATAAATAAAATAAGAATAATAAAAATAATAATGCAAGTGTTTTATACTTTCAGCCTTCAGCTGTGGAAAAAGGCTTTGTGTGAGTAGAAAAAGGGCTTTGTGTGAGTAGAAAACAGAGTCTATGACAATCTCAAGGTATGAAAAACGTCCGTGGATGGGTTCAGTAAAAATGCAGGCTGTATTTCTACAGCTCTCAGTCCCAGGTTTGGCGGAAGAAACACTCAAGAAAAAGCTTGTTGAATGAAAATGAATCCTAGCAGATCAAAGATCCTAACTGGAATGCCATCTTCTACTACTTCTTGTCCTCTATTATATAGAAGGCCAACAAACTTGGTTGGGAGACAGAGAGGAAAGAGCAATAATAAAGAGCCCAGGGATGAACTCAGAAAATCATCACAGTATACAAGTGCCATATACATCGCCACCTACAAAAGTAGATGTCCAGATTAAAACCCACTGGTACCAACACACCTGTGTTCACACTTGCTCTTTTTCATTGTCTTCAACAGTTTAAAACAGAGAACACACTCCACAGTCCTACAAGTAACCCTGAAACTCTCAGGATGAGTACAGCAAGTAAGTGTAGAAACGAACGGGGTGGCCTTCTCCACGTAAGCTCTGGTGATGCTTATATGTCAATCACTTCATCCTTGTGAGATGTCTTGCTCGCATCCCCAGTAGCTCATAGACTTCTTCTCATAGCACTTGCTTCTTTAATTAGGCATATTTCTTACTTCAGGCTAATGTTGGCTTCCCATTGTTTCAGCTAATAGGTTTTTAATATTTTAACTTCTCAGTTAGGTTTGTTGTTCTTGGCCTTGATCCACTGAAATTAATCTTTCCTTGTGATGTGTTTGCTGTTGTAGGGAAAGCTGAGGCAAGATCCAGGTCACCACAGAGAGACGAGCCAGCCCCCGGATGTGGCCTCTGGCCAGAGGAATCCAAGTGTTTTGAATTAGAGGCAGAATGAACTGTGCTCCTGGCGTGGGATTTCCAGATCAAAATGAACTATGGGAGAACGAAGTGAGAAGTGACTGCATCCAGCAAGGATAAGTGACCGGTTTCTGCTTCTGAACCCCCTGTGCCTGCTCAAAGAGCCCCTCGGTGTCACATATCTGCATAATCTAATGCTTTTTCTGCTTGCTATGAAAGCAATTCTCCTGGTCTCCTTTTCTCAGCCCCTTGACTTGGATGACTTACAAGAGGAGACTATAGTAGGAAGTTGGCTATTTTCTAGATATGCCAAAGTCCAGAGAGGGATAAATGGTTTCCAGGCTCTTAGGAAATTCAGAACATGTATTTAAATGGTCTTTAACGTAGGAGCACATTGAGTATGAGTACACACTTTGTCTCAAGGGTATTATTACACCTCCTTCATAGCTAAAGGAACCGAGACCCAGGAGCTTAAGTGATGTCCCCAGAAACGATACAGTTAACTAATGGCCAGGCCCAGAAAAAAACAGGTTTCCAAGCTGCAAGACCATATTGTCTCCTTTTCTTTCTCTTTCCATCGCTCTTTAAAACATCCTTCTGATTTCTCTATTGTTTTATTCTAAAATAAATAGCAATATAAAAACTGAACATTTCAAATCACCCTAATTTCTTTTTTGGTATAAGCTTTTGCAAAAAGTTGTTATTCTATATAGTGTATAGACCATTATGTAAGAGTTGGCATTGCTAGTGGTGAATATGACCCACACTAGAATGAGGCAGTGAAGTGCCTTTAACTCAGCTCAGATACTTTTGAAAGTTACTGAAGGCCTACTAGGTGACAAACTTACACCAACTCAGTCACGCTTCCCCTAGCCCTATAAAGGAGCTCCTGTTATTCTGATTTTACATTACATTGCTAGTGAGTAATAGATCTACAGTTTGAACCCAGGCAAGCCAATGCCCAAGTTTGCACTTTAAGAACTCCTTTTTATGCAGATTCTAAATATTTAGTAAATTAAAATAAGCATCAATATCCTTTGCCCAGAGAAACACATGTTTTTGTTCTCAACTACATAAAAAGGTACTAAAATAAAATCATAAAATATAATGTATGATGTATGAAATTCATGGTGAATCCTTCTACAATTTGCCTCTCCAAAGCACTTAAAATGGACATATAAACTTATGGCAGGTCTCAAACCATGACTACAGTCCCCTGTAGCTGAAACCATTGAACACACTTGGGCTGAATTCCTGGCATGTGACAGAAGGGATTGCAAGAATTTCAACAGTTCCACTTCATTAGTGTCTCGCAGACATATTCAAAGTCAATCTCATCCTTTATCAAACTGATTCTCAGCACTCTGATGAATAACCTATAGAATCTGACACTAAGGTCATTGAAATTGAGTTGAACCATTGGGTTTTACACTATGAAGTGCATTGGTGCTTTGTCCTACTGCTGTTTATATTAACCAACACATTAAGAAGAATAAATTATGAATTACAAATTTGGACAATTTACTCAAATATTTTTAAAATATGTCATTTCATTGAGAAGATACATGATTTAGTTAGAGAACTGTTCAACAAAACTATCTTCTATACCTTGTATCATTCGATTAATTAGAATGAAACCTACATTATCCTGGAAGAGCTGAATCATGATTGTATTCTCGTATTTCGAGACAATGGTTCTCACATTGTTTACTGAGAGAAAACTGTAAAAATGACACTAGTTTTCAGATTTTCTGAAAATGGCAAGTACTTCATATCAGTTTTGCTATCTAGCTATCAGAGAACCTACAGAGGAAAAATTCTCTTTCAGTTTAATTCTTTCAAAAAAATGACTTTTACTTTAGGCAACTTGAAACCATTTTTAAGATGCGAAACTAGATCTCCTATTATTGATCAGGACCTTAACAAACTAATAACAATAACCTTCTGGAGAAGCAGGTTTGTAACCCTAACCTGCATTTTAACCTTGACATGCAATAAAGGAGAATCAAATATGTAATTAACTAATAAAAAACTGTTTGTCAGTTATTTGGACCTATGCTGTTTATGTCTATAATCAGTTCAACTGCTCATTGTCTGTATAAAATGTATTCATCATCATATAAACAATATTTTTTACATTATTTTCTTCTTGTATATTTTATTAAACAAATAAATGAACCCATAGGACATATTTTCATTTATTATTTTTAGATATGCATGACAGAAGAGTATATTTTGTCATATTATACATACATGGAGTATAACTTATTCTAATTAAGATCCCATTCTTGCTGTTGTACATGATGTGAAGTTTCACTGGTTGGGTATTCAAATATGAACATCGGAAAGTTATGTCCTATTCATTCTACTATCTTTCCTATTCCCATCCCCCTTCCCTTCCCTTCATTTCCTTTTGTCTAATCCAATGAACTCCTATCCCTGCCAATTGTGTGTTAGTATACACATATCAGAGAGAACATTCAGCCTTTTAGGTTTTTGAGGATTGGCTTATTTCATGATAGACTCCGATTCCATCCATTTACGACAAATGTCATAATTTCATTCTTTTTATGGCTGAGTAATATTCCATTGTATATATATACTGCATGTTATTTATCCACTCATCTATTGAAGGGCACCTAGGTTGGTTCCATAGCTTAGTTATTGTGAACTGAGTTGCTATAAACATTGATGTGGCCACATCACTATAGTATGCTGATTTTAAGTCCTTTGGGTATAATCTGAGGAGTGGGATAACTGAGTAAATGGTGGCTCCATTTCAAGTTTTCTGAAGAATCTCCACACTGCTTTCCACAGTGGTTGCACCAATTTGCAGTCCCATCAGCAATACTTGAGTAAACATTTTGCCCCACATCCAAGACAAAGAGCTTTTACAACAAATCATGGTGATAAGAAAAGACTTTGAAAATATAACTGTGCCATGCCAGAGTTTCTACCAACTGGCAGGAGCACAACTCAGGGCCCAAAACCACCTTTAGAGACCACTGTGGCAGCCTAACTAATGTCAGACCCAAGATTGCTAACCGCCAACCACAGCAGGGAAGGACTGCCTACAGGGACCCCTGCAGGAGTTCTGGCCTAAGTGAGGCCCAGGACCACCCAAAGTTCTGTGCCAGAGTTCCTGTCAACAGGCGGGAGTGTAGGACAAAGCCCAAGACCACCTTCAGAGACCATCACAGGAGCCCAGTGAAGGTCAGACCTAAGACTGCTAGCTACCAGCCACAGGAGAACCCAAACCTAGAGGAAGAACTGCCTACAGGGATCCCTGTGGGAGTCCTGGCCGAAGTGAGTCCCTGGACCACCCTCAGTTCCATGCCAGAGTTCCTGCCAACCTGCAGGGGCAAAGGCCAGGGCTCAAGACCACCTTCAGGGGCCACTGAAGGAGCCTAGCCAAGGCCACTCCCACTGCCAACTTGAGTTACTGCCAAAACCGCTGCCACCTTCTTTAGTGCCAGTAGTGTCCATCTGGGGCCACCAGCTGGGGACTAGAAGTGAACTACAAGGTGACATACAGGTAATCTGTAGTGTCACTACAAGATTGTAGGATAGAAACCTCAATACCTCAGAATGCCATTGCAAGAAAGGAAGATACATAATCAACATGAAAAAACAAGGGAAGAAAATGCCCCAAATAAACCTAGATACTACAATAATAGAATCCATTGACAGCACAGTTGATGAAATGTCAGAGAAAGAATTCAGAATGTACATAATTAAAATGATCTGAATTAAAGAATGACCTAAGCAAGAAAATACAGGCAAAAATTGATCACTACAACAAAGAAATGAGAGCATATAAAGGCAACCATTGATCACTCTAACAAAGAGATAAGAGAACAAATACAGGTAACAAAATATTACTTTAAGGAAGAGCTGCAGACTGTGAAAAAACCAATCAGAAATTCTTGAAATGAAGGAAACAATAAACCAAATTTAAAAAAAACTCAGTAGAAAGCATAAACAGCAGACCACATCACTTGGAAGACAGAACCTCAGATAATAAAGACAAAATATACAATGTTGAAAATAAAGTTGACCATATAGTGAAGATAGTAAGAAATCATGAACAGAACATACAAGAATTATGAGATACCATCTAAAGGACAAATCTAAGATTTATCAGGATAGAAGAAGGCAAAGAATTTCAAACCCAAGGAATGCACAACCTCTTCAATCAAATAATATCAGAAAATTTCCCAAACATGAAAACTGAATTGGAAAATCAAATACAAGAGGCTTATAGGACACCAAATGTGCAAAACTACAACAGATCTACACCAAGGCACATTATAATGAAAAGGCCCAGCATACAGAATAAGGATAGAATTTTAAAGGGTACAAGAGAGAGGGATCAGATTACATATAAGGAAAGATCAATTCATATCTCAACAGACTTCTTAACCCAGATCCTAAAAGCCAGGAGATCATGAAACAACATATACCAAGCTCTGAAAGAAAATGAATGCCAACCAAGAATCTTATATCCAGCAAAATTGAGTTTCAGATTTGATGATAAAATAAAAACCTTCCATGATAAACAAAAGTTAAAAGAATTTACAGCAAGAAAGCCTGCAGAACAGAATATTCTTGGCAAAATATTCCATGAGGAAGAAATGATAACCAACAATGAAAATATATAAAGAGCGGGAATACACTAAAAAAAAAAAAAAAGCCAATCAAAGGAGAAACAAAGTCAAGGTAAAAACCAAAAATAAACCAAAATGACCAGGATTACAAATCCTGTTACAATAATAATAACCCTGAATGTGAATGCCTAAACTCATCAATTAAAAGACATAAACTGACAGACTGGATTTTTAAAAGAAAAGACCCAACAATATGCTGCCTTCAAGAGATTCATCTCACTAGAAAAGACATCCACAGACTGAAAGTAAAAGGATGGAAAAAATGTATCACTCACATGGACTATGTAAACAAGCAGGAGTTTCCATCCTCATATTAGATAAAGTGGACTTCAAACCAAAGTTAGTGAAAAGGGATAAAGAAGGACATTTCATACTTCTTAAGGGAATCATACATCAACAAGACATAATAATCTTAAATATCTATACTCCAAACAATGGGGCATCTATATATATTAAACAAACCCTTCTCAACTACAAGAATCAAATAGACCACAACACAATAATACTGGGTGACTTTAACACAGCTCTCTCACCACTGGATAGATCTTCCAAACAAAAACTAAACAAAGAAACCAGAGAACTCAATAAAACAATCAATAACTTAGACTTAACAGACATATATATAGTATTCCACCCAACAATGAGTGAATACTCTTTTTTCTCAGCAGCACATGGATCTTTCTCCAAAATAGATCATATGTTATGTGACAAAGCAAGTCTTAGCAAATACAAAAAAAAAAAAAATAGAAATACTACCCTGCATCCTATCTGACCACAATGGGATAAAATTAGAAATCAATGACAGATTAAAAAATAGAAACTACTCCAACACCTGGAAACTAAACAATATGCTATTGAATGTGCATGGATAACAGAAGACCTCAGGGAAGGGATAAAAAAAAATCTTAGAAGTAAATGAAAACTCTGATACAACATATCAAAATCTCTGGAACACCATGAAGGCAATGCTAAGAGGAAAGTTCATTGCATTAAGCTCATTTATTAAAAGAAGAAAGAGTCAACAGATAAATGACTTGACTCTACATCTCAAAGCCCTAGAAAAAGAAGAACAAACCAACATCAAAAGAAATAGAAGACAGGAAATAATTAAAATCAGGACTGAAATCAACAAAATTGAAACCAAAGAAACAATTTAAAAAATTGACAAAAAAAAAAAAAACTGGTTCTTTGAAAAAATAAACAAAATTGACAAACTCTTAGCCACCCTAATGAAAAGGAGAGAAAAAACCCAAATTACTAAAATTCAGGATAAAAAAGGAAATATCATGACAGACACTACTGAAATACAGAGGATAATTAGAAACTATTTTGAAAAGCTATACTCCAATAAAATGGAAAACCCTGAAGACACTGACAAATTTCTAGAGGTATATGATCTACCCAAACTGAACCAGGAGGTCATACACAACTTAAACAGATCAACTTCAAGCAAGAAAACAGACGATGCCATCAAGAGCCTGCCAACCAAGTAAAGCCCAGGACCAGATGGATACTCACCCAAGTTCTACAAGACCTATAAAGAAGAATTAATATGAGTACTCCTCAAATTATTAAAAAGGAAGGAACCCTTTCAAACTCATTCGATAAGGTGAGCATCACCCTGATTCCAAAACCAGACAGAGACACATCAAAGAAAGAAAATTTCAGACCAGTATCCCTGATGAACATAGATGCAAAAACTCTCAATAAAATTTGGCAAATTTCATACAAAAACATATTGAAAAAATAGTGCACCATTATCATATGGGGTTCATTCAAGGGATGCAAGATTGGTTCAACATATGGAAATTATAACATAATCCATCACATTGATAGAATGAAAGATAAAAATCATATGATTTTATCAATTTATGCAGAGAAAGCATTTGACAAAATACAGCACCTTTTTATATTCAAAACACTAGGAAAAGTAGAAATAGTAGGAACACACCTAAACATTGTAAAAGCTAAACCCAAGGCCAATATCATCCTAAATGGAGAAAAATTGGAAGCATTGCCTCTAAAAATGGGAACAAGACAGAGATGTCCTCTTTTACCACTGCTATTCAACATAGTACTTGAAACACTAGCCAGAACAATTAGATACAAGAAATTAAAGGGATATGAATAGGAAAAGAAGAACTCAAACTATCATTATTTGCTGATGACATAATTCTGTACTTAGAGTATCCAAAAAATTCCACCAGAAAACTTCTAGAATTAATGAATGAATTTAACAAGAGAGCAGGATATAAAATCAACACTCATAAATCAATTACATTTCTGAAAGAGAAATTAGGAAAACTATCCCATTCACAATAGCCTCAAAAAATAAAATACTTGGGAATCAATTTAACAAAAGATTTAAAGACTTCTACAATGAAAATTACAAGACACTAAAGAAAAATTGTACAAGACCTTAGAAAATGGAAAAATCTCCCATGCTCTTAGAGAGGCAGTATCAATATAATTAAAATGGCCATACTACCCAAAACACTATATAGATTCAATGCGATTCCAATTAAAATACCAACATCATTCCTTATAGAAATAGAAAAGTCAATTATAAAATTCATTTGGAAGAATAAGAGACCCAGAATAGCCAAAGCAATCCTTAGCAAGAAGAGTGAAGCAGGAGGCATCACTATACCAGACTTTGAACTACACTACAAAGCTATAGTAACAAAAATGGCATGGTAATGGCACCAAAATAGACATGCAGACCAATGATACAGAATAGAAGACACAGATAAAAACCTACTTAAATACAGTTATCTTATACTAGACAAAGGTGCCAAACATATACATTGGAGGAAAGATAACCTCTTGAACAAATGGTTCTGGGAAAACTGGAAATCCATGTGCAGCAAAATGAAACAAACTCCTATCTCCCACCATGCACAAAATTCAACTCAAAGTGGATCAAAGACCTGAGAATTAGACTAGAGACCCTACACCTAATAGAAGAAAAAGTAAGCCCAAATCTTTATCACGTCAGATTAGGACCTTACTTCCTTAGCAAGACTCGTATAGTGCAAGAAGTAAAAACAAGAATCAATAAATGGGATGGATTCCAACTAAAAAGCTTCTTCTCAGCAAAAGAAACAATCAATGAAGTGAACCAAGAGCCGACATTCTGGGAACAAATTTTTGCCACAGGCACATCAGATAGAGCAGTAATCTCCAGGATATATAAAGAACTCAAAAAACCTAACACCAAAAAAACAAACAACCCAATCAATAAATGAGCCAAGGAGCTGAACAGACACTTCTCAGAAGAAGATATACAATCAATCAACAGATGTATGAAAAAACATTCAATATCTCTAGCAATTAGAGAAATGCAAATCAAAACTACTCTAAGATTTCATCTCATGCCAGTCAGAATGGCAATTATCAAGAATACAAACAACAATAAGTGTTGGCGAGGTTGTGGGGGAAAAGGTGCACTCATACATTGCTAGTGGGACTGCAAATTTGTACAACCAATCTGGAAAGCAGTATGGAGATTCCTTAGAAAACTTGGAATGAAACTACCCAGCTATCCCACTCCTTGGTCTATACCCAAGAGACTTAAAAACAGCATACTACAGTGATGCAGCCACTTCAATGTTTATAGCAGCTCAATTCAAAATAGCTAAACTGTGGAACCAACCTAGATGCCCTTTGATAGATGAATGGATAAAGAAACTATGGTATATATACACAATGGAATATTACTCAGCAATAAAAGAGAATAAAATTATGGCATTTGTAGGTAAATGGATAGAGTTGGAGAATATCATGCTAAGTGAAGTAAGCCAATCTCAGAAAACCAAATGCCAAATGTTCTCTCTGATATGTGGATGTTGGTCTATAATGGAGGAGGGGACACAGGAAGAATGGAGGAACTTTGTTCAAAGAGGAGGGAAAAGGGAGGGGGCATGGGGACAGTAAATATGGTGGAATAAGATGGACATCATAGCCCTAGCTTCATGTATGACTGAATATATGATGTGATTCTATATCACATACAACCAGAGAAATGAAAAGTTGTGCTCCATCTGTGTACAATGACTCAAAATGCATTCTGCTATCATGTATACCTAAGTAGGATAAATTAATTAATTAATTTTTTAAAAACAAAATTTAATTTAAAAAAAGAAAATATAGCTGCACTTCTTATCTCTAATAATAACAGCATCACTTGTTATAATGAAAAGAATAAGATCTTTCAATATTGTTATCTGAGTTCCAGTCTAGGTTCCGCAACATTTTTGCCATATGACTTCTGACAAGGAGCCTAAACTCTCTGAGCTCAAGTTCCTGTGTTGGACATCTTCTACTTATCCTTCCAGATGTACTTGTCCACTTGTATTCACCCTGCCCTCTGTCACAGGAGACTGAACTTCAAGAACTATGTCTTTAGAAATCTTTGCCCACTGAGTTCTATTCAGGTCCAGCTACAGGAACCTGCAGATTACAAGGAGAAAAGTGACATCAGGTATTTATTTCCTTCCAACAAAGTCACCTTTGTCCTGCTGTGTCTCTTGATTACAGGTCACAACCTCTTTCACAACAACCTTCTCTACCAGTCTTTCACCTTCTAGGGCCCAGGGGCCACCTCTATTCTTCCCCTTGTTCTTTGAGCCAGGGGCTGGTAACAGTGCTACTAGGATTAGCTCTTGAAGCTTGCACTGCCCTCTGTAGGTTTCTCATCTTGAGGGCATATTTGTGGAGTCCCTTGACTCAGCCATCCTTAATCTGTCTAATTCGAGGGTGCCATCTCCTTCCTGCTAAAATCCTGATTGATATAATTCCCCAGTTAAAGGGGTACAAATTCATTCACCTCACAGGGTTATTATGAAAAGGAAAAAAGTAAATGTGGGCAGGGTCAGGCACCTCCTTGGCATTTCTATGTTTGTTCTCTTTATATTTCTTTGGTTCAATTATAAATTTTCATTACATACAAAAGTGAATTTGCTATATGCTATGGAATGGATTGTCAAATTTCCTAGGTTTAAAAATTGATGTGATAGCTCTGTGTTACAAATACTTGAATAACAAAGTGTTGGAGACCCAAGAGAAATCCTGCTTTATCATTAGTCAAGTATTTTGTTTTCTAGTCACACAACAGCCTGTTAGATATTGATATATACATTCTTATTCACATAGGCAGTCTGAGTAGGGACATGAAAGAGAAGAAAATTATTCTATGAAATACATCATATTTAGATACTGGTAATATCTTAGTATAGGTAATTAAATAAGAAACTTTTTTCTGGGCTGGGGTTGTGGCTCAGCAGTAGAGCGCTTGCCTCGTATGTGTGAGGCACTGTTCAAACCTCAGCACCACATTAAATAAATAAAGGTATTGTGTTCATCTATAACTAAATAAAATGCTTTTTAAAAAAAGAAACTTTTTTCCTTATGACCAAGATATATTACGTGGGCTTAAGATAATATTCTAGCTTTAGAATCCACAAAGGCAAGTCTTGTTTTATTTCAAGCCAAGTCAAGCATATGTATATTGACTTACCATCTTATAGCAAAATAAATAAATAGTTTCTTCTTTATATACATTATTTGTTCAAACAGTTTGCTCAGGTTTTGCAAACACTGCTGCCCATTTATTCTTTTTACTTACTTATACCACATATACACAAAATATTTTAGAATATATGTAGAATTCATCTAGCATATTTGATGGATAATCACTTTCATTACTTCATAAATCATCCAGCTCTTAGAACAGCGATTATTTATCAAACATGTCTTGTTTACAGTAGTTCAAGGAACTTAATTTTTATCTTCATTTCAAATATGGGGCTGATTGTGACAACTGCTACAAAGAATTATGTTTAAACAGAAAAAATATTTGAAGAACTCTGAATTCATATGTATTTCCTAAGCTAACAAAGAGTATTTCAAAAGGGAATTACAAAAGAGGAAAACATATATTCTCCTTCCAGGTCAATAGCAAAGTACTTTCTTATTTATATTATGCTAATACTCTGGTTTCTTTTCAAATGGTTTAAATCATGTGCCTTTATACTGTGATAATATAATAATAGTTGAATATTCATCAAGAATTTGTGTGCTAAGAATGATACCAAGCACTTTACATGTATAAAAAATTCCATCTTCACAGCTCTTGAAGACAGTGTGCAAAAATGAGTAATTGCATTTGATTGCATTTAGTAAAAAAAACCTAAATTATTTGACAATGAAATAATGATGTGATTTTTGCATGTAACAGGAGATACAAAAGTATGGCCCCAGGCTATTATAGAAGCTCTTTGTGCTCACAGCGACCTCATCTTCTTCCGGATGCACATATGGCTCATAACCTGTTGTTTCAAGATGATCTGGAGCTTCAACCATTGTATCCATCCAGGAATAAGAGGAAAGGAAAGGAATAAAGCCAGCCAGCTAAATGTCACCCATCAAAGCCCTAATTCAACAATTTTCACATACATCTCTTGAGCAAAGACAATGATCATTCTGCAAAAGACTCTGGAAAATGTAGTTCCCCTTGGCAATGGGCATATTGTCAATGTCATCACATTTATGATTCTTCTAGTAAGAAAGAGAGAATAGATATTGGTTAGGCAGTAAGCTGCCTGTGCTATAGGTAAGTACTCTCCATTTTATAGATGGCTAACTTAAGCAACTTGTTTTTGGATGTACCACTACTAGCAAACAGGGTTGGTAGTAGTAAGTTTAGAATCTTCCTAGGCCAGACAATCAAGTCTAAGCTTTTCAATTTGTTTATTTAAACCAAAAAATACAAAGTTATGTATTTACCATAGAAAGAGTTAACATATTTCTCTATTCCCCTCCCACCAAGAGTTAAGCCTAAATCCTTTCCTCAGCTTTATTTTAAACATTTTCAAATCAATAAAAATGTATAAGAATACTTCAAGAAGCTTCCTTATGCTGTCACTCAGATTGACCAATTATTAAAATTTTATCACATATTTCCACCTTTGTACACATTCATGTACACACACACTCACACACGTATATGTCTACGTGAATGTATATATTTTAACCTGACACATCTAAGAGTTACCTGCTAACCTACAACATAACCCAGAGTGCCACATACTTCAGATTATGCCTGCTGAGAACAAGAACATTGCATAACCAAATACAATTATCACTAGGAAATAAAATATAATAATACTATCTATCACATGATCCATATGCATTTGCCCCACTGTATCAATAACGATGAAGGTCTCCATCATACATCACACATTGCATTTTTTCTTCCTGCCTCTTTAGCATTCCTTAATCAAGAATGACCTCTTGGCTTTGTTGGCTTTCATGACACTGCTATTTTTGTAGAGTCCAGGCAAGAGTTTTGCAGAATGCCACCTAATTTGGATTGTCTTACTTTTTCTCATAATTAAATGCAGATTGGGAAAGAATTTTATTCTTCTTAATATATTATATCTATTTTACTTAGTATATTACATCAGGGATGTTTGTGCCTTCACAGATATTTGGATCTATTGACTAAGGCCATATCTGTCAAATATCTACAATATTATAAAAGTAGGTTTTCCCTTTTTCAGTTAGTAAGTTTTCTCAGTGTTGATTTTTTGAGACTCGGTGAAAATACTCTTCCTTGCATTTTACTCATGATTTTAGCATGTAGAATAATTATTTCCTGAATCAAATTATTACTATAGTGGTTTTCTATTTACACTATTCATTTCCTTTCACATTTATACTTTGTAGTCTTTTAAAGTTGGCCTTTTGTTTTTTGAAATTTTACTTACTACTATTATATTCTCATCAAATGAATCCTGTTATTTTAAATTTTGCTATATCTAACCAATGAAAACCCCTTTAAATTATTTTATGTGTCCTTTTGACATGCCCCCATAAGTTTTGAAGAAATTTAATTCTCTGCTGGGATTCATCATTTCTTTGAAGACCTCATGTTCTTTTCACTGAAGTGGTATTTAGAAACTAAAATATGATCACTAGATGTGCTTGTTAACCAAGGAATGGCCTTGCTTCTGGACCCCTTTAAAGACAGAGGCTTTAGTGTATTTGTTTTAATCACTGAAATTTCAAATTCCAATGCAACATTGCTGGATTCTTCTCTTATTCCTTTATTCCCATTTCAGGTATACCTGAAATTTAGTTGAATCTCTTTTTATTCTATTATGTGTAGGTATATTTCCTATTTGATATCTAATTAAGTTTATTTGTTTATACTTGTATTGTTTTAGGGCTCTTTCTAATCTTATTGATTTAAGATCATTGATAACATAAAAATACTAAAATGGTTCAAAGTTGATATTGTGTAAAAGTTACATAAAAAAAGAATGTCCCATTATTCCACCCTGTTCCATTTCATTTCATTTTGGCTTTACCCTCAAGGTCTTAAATTTCATTAGTTTCTGGTTTGTCTTTCCTGCATCTCTTCTAAAAAAATGTTTTATTCTTTCCTATCCCCCAAAAATAGCATTTTAAGTGTATTATTAGTTTTTCTTCTTTATTTTGGTAATGATCATAACTTTTTAAAAGTAAAATATTCAAAATAATTAAAATTAATAACTTGCTAACTTTTTATTTTCAATTATGCTTAATTAATTTTATGTCTTTTCTTTAGTTTCTTGTTGAACACTCTGTCACTACATGAATTATTTCTCCCCAGTGATGTGCTTACTAAATATAACTAGGTTTAACTTGGGCTTTAACTTCTATTTAAAGCTATGTATGCCTGAATCATTGTGTTAATTTCAATATATTCCAAAAGTTTCCAAGAAAGCTCCATATCAGAGAGGATCTACCAATAAGATACTATTTTTGCTTCTGATGAAGAATATAGCAAAAGAACAGTAAATAAAAATTTAATTATTTCATTAGAAACTTAGGGAAGTGACTTCATTTGCTCAAAAAAGACATGTTGAATGTTAACTTTGTGTCCAGCACTGTCTTTACATTTCTAGATATGCTTTGATTAATGTAATGAATGATTCTTTCATTTTGGACTTGGATAAAAATAATTTATTTAGGACTTGCATCCATATTCATAAATGAGCTCATTCTACTACAAGGGTCAAAATGAAAATAGCCTAGATTGTTAACTCAAGTAAAGCTTTTTGTGGGAGAAAGAAGAATGCAGACTGTGGTGGACTGTAGGATATATGTCATCCTGAGCTCATTCACATTTAAAAACTGTGGGACATCATACACACAAAATATATCTGCAGGCCACATCCCACCTGTGGGCCAGCAGCCTACATCCATTTTTCA
Source organism: Xerus rutilus (assembly GCA_028644305.1). NCBI lineage: Eukaryota > Metazoa > Chordata > Mammalia > Rodentia > Sciuridae > Xerus > Xerus rutilus. The sequence continues at coordinate 43,589,377 of CM053406.1, forward strand.
TGCTATGCTTGTCTGATGGCTTTGTTTGAAGAGCTGAAAGTTTTCATATTCTCTTCAAACTCTGAAATAGTCCTTGGCTTTAGTATAGAAGTCTCTTGAATATCCATGATTAATAATTATTTTTCATGTTCTCTTCTGTTTCTGGAATTATCTCTTTCCTCTAAGATCAGCTCTTTTATTTGTTTATCTCGAAGTGTCTTGTCCATGCCATTGATTTTCCTCAAATGACTGATGATACTTGGATTTTTTATATTTAAAAATAAATGACTTGGTTAGTCAATAAATGTATTAGTACACAAAGGCTACCATAACAAAGTACTACACATTAGGTAAGTTAAACAACAGAAATTTATTTTCTTAAAATTCTGGAGGTGAATTCAACTCAAGATGTTAGCAGTGAAGTTGATACCCCCTGCACCCTCTGTCTTCGGCTTGTACATGGCCCATCTTCCCCTGGTCTCTTCACAGTCTTTCCTTTATCTGTGGCTGTGTCCAAAATTCCTCTTCTTACGAGAATACCATTTACTTCAGATCAGGCCCCCTAATGATATGATTTTAATCACCTCTTTAAGGACTATATCTCCAAATATTGCCACCTTCTGAGATTATAGAGGTTAGAACTTCAACATAAGCATCTGGATTGAGGAGAAAGATGATTCAATTCCTGACAGTAGAGAAGTACAAAAAGGACTCCTCATAAGTTTCTAATATTATTTTCAAAGGCAGGTCTCTCCTGAATCAAAAGGCTAGCTCTGAAGCTTTGCAGAATGAATGGGTAGAGAGGTGCCAACAACAGGGTTTCAACTACAGTTGGAGAAAACACAAAGAAGGCTTTATTCTGAACATGGGATGATTAAGGCTATTTCACTATTATGTGTAGCTGATTTCCTCATATACCTTTTTCTCTTCTCTAGCCATAGTAAATGTCTGAAGTTGCCAGGTGTCGTCTCTTCCATGTGCCCCTAATACATGGGTTAAAAAACTCCCCCTCCACCAACACACCACAGACAACAAACATACTCCTGCTTTTCTAGAGGGTTATCCCCTCAGGCTGCACCTAGAGAGTGAGTATCTAGCCAGTCCTTTGCACACATAAAACAATAACTGACTCAGCTGTTTCAGATTCCTTTAATTAATTACCATACTGGTTGTCTTGTGACCTACATTCTGTCCTCAACCTTTGCTGACTTTAAACTCATGTTCCTCTGGATACCTCACTGAGAAGTACAGTTATCTTTATGGTAGCTTTCCCTGTGCCATTTCCCTAGTCAGAAACCTGTTTTTTAACTTCTAACTTTTTTCTCTTTTCAGTGTAAGTTGGGGAGGTGTAAGAGAGATAAGTGGTGCCTCCTTAGGTATTTTGAGCCAAAAATCATAGACACTAGTCTAAGTCATTTTAAACTATACATTTTGAGGCACCTTATGAATTCCCTAAAGATCGACATCAAGCCTGCCTGAAGTTGACAGAGTGTGTTTTTCCTTATAGACAGTTAGAATAACTGTCTCCTTGTATGATTCCTGCACAATTAATGTTAATTCTCAGATAAACCTTGTGAATTCTTGCAATGCTCTGGTATGTATTTGCTCTCTTAATGTTGCTGGTTGGTATCTTTCTACATCCTCACCTTTCTGGCATTTCCATTCTCTCCCATGCAACTTTTTGAACCCTCTAGATTGCAAATACTTTTCAGTGAAGAAGTAAATTTTTTTTTATTTTATTGGTGTAACTTGACACCATATCAGGCTATAATAATACAAAATGCAATCTTACACCTATTCTACAGATGAAGACACCAGGATTCACAAACAGCAAGAATCAAAATAAGAACTGGTGGTAAGCTGGAGAAAAGCATCTCAAACATTTGTGTTCATTGACTTACATATTTAATTATATATCAAGATTGAAAGAAAATTTGAACAGTCCATTGTAGTCCATAAGGTAATTTCTCCCCTACCCCCTCCATTATTGCTTGAAGAATAAAATAAGTGTCAATGATAGTAATAAGACAGTAATAATTAAATGTTAGCAACAAAGAAAAATATGGAGAACAAGATTTGCATACAAAGAACTTTCATTCAATTACCATGCAACATATATAGATCAAATCACAAACTTAGATAAGCAAGACATATAATTTTATTCATACTTTTAATTAGATAATGACCTAGTAGATAAAAGCAAAGACACATCCCCTCCCACTACTACTGCCACTGCCACTGCCACAAACTCCAAGCCCTTTGAATATCCCAGAAATTTAAGAGATTACATTAAGCACAGCTGGCAGATTGGAGGATTTTTCAACCAACATCTATTCTGATTGGTTACTACCAGTGATACACAGCTGCTAAATATTTACTGTTACCCTAGACTGTAAATTTAATTTCAAATTTTTGAGCCCATTCCACTGAATGAAAAATCCCTTAGTTACTCCAAGGTTCCTTTCCCATCCTCTTTCCCATGATATAAGGATAGTGTGAAAGAATGTTGCTGTGGTATTGTTTTCTACTATATGCAGCCACCAAGACATTTCCACAGATGTTGGGATCTTTAGTTACTGGTTATTAGTCCTAGAAGTTCTCTTACCTTGCATCCTTTTCACTTGCAGCCTTAAACTGCAGGCTCTCAGAACCTCACCTAAACTTCTCTTGAGAATATGGGAGTCATCTTGCTGCTCCTTCACAGGGCAGGAATAAACAGAGCTCACAGAGTCGGTTTCATCCTTTGGTCTACATCAGCACTATCCAGTAGAAATATAATGCAAGTCACCACCAATACAAGCCACAAACAGTATCTAGAATTTTCTAATATGCACAGTTAAAAAGTAAAATGAAACAACTTAAATTAATTTTAATAACATTTTATTTAATCTGAAATATCCAAATATTATCACTTCAACATGTAATCAATATTAAAAATTATTAATGAGATATTCTGCATTGTTTTTGTAATAAGCCTTCAAAATTTGGTGTATATTTTACATTCACAGCACAATTTGGACTAGTCAAACTCCATCACCATATGTAAGAGTGCAGGTCAAGACAACCCACGTAAATGTTGCTTCTATTCCCACCCAGTACAGGAAACAGAAGCTCTTCAGAATCTTAGCATCTTCCTGGTGTTGTGGGCCTCCATGCTATTGGATTCCCTAAAAACCTGGAGTTTCTCATCACTGCTTACAATCACTCCCAAACACAGCCTATCCTTTGGAAGACATGAGAGTCCTTTCCCAAAGACCTTATGACATTCTTTTTTGTTATACACTATCATTCATTCCCTGAGACATGCTATGACCAAGGGAAAAGAGTATGAGATAAAAGAAGACAGAGAAAAACTCCTCAATTTTGCAAGATATTTATTAAGTTTCTACTCAGGACTAGAATTTACATAAGCCTATTATAGCCTCTGCACCAAAAGAAATTATATTGACTATAACTGGATATTCCAGCTTGCCTGAGAAACACCAATTGAATCTTTTTTTCTGGCATAATTATTAGCAGGTTTCCCCCTTTCATTTTCAAAATGATCTTGTTTTGGATAGTAAATGATACAATCAAGCAATTACAGTCTGTATGCATTCTTACATTATTCTTCATATAATCCTATGAAATAAATAATCTATGTTTGTTAAAAAGAAACTGAGCATCAGGAAGAATTAAATACTTGACCACAATCACAAGGGCAAGTCAATCCAGAGTCAGATTCCTTCATTCTCTCTGATATTAGTGCCAAGTTCTTTCTATCTCATTGTGTAGATTGTCCTGGGCCATGTAGGATTGGAAAACATGCTTCGGAGATTTTCTACCTTATCACCCAGTTTCGTTGCCACTAAGCTGTCAGCTGGTAGAAAACTCAGTACCTAAGCGTTGACAGTATATCTACCCCATCCCAAGGTCTTCTAGGCCAAATAAATGCAATTTAATAGTTTAAAAAACAACAATTAATACGCAATTTAATAGTTTAATAAACAACAATTAAATGCAATTTAATAGTTTAAAAAACAACAATTTCAAGTGCAGGTACTCAGGGAGAAAATTAAGAGATTTTTGATGACTTCACATATTATTGGTCACTAAGGTTTGGAACTTAGTAGCTGCAAGCTGTGAAACTGAGCAGGCCAATTAAATAAAGGAATCATAAATAAACTCTCTAGCATCTAACCTCTGAGGGGCATGGAGTTCCTTCAGAAACGGGCATGGCTGTCTAGAGGTAGATGTGGATAGCACATGAGATGATAAATGGGTGGTGACTTATCAGATGTAGCTCTACTACTTGAATATACTGGCAGCAGTGGCCTTGAATAGGGGACTTAGTGAAATAACAAAAAAAAAATGCTTTTTCAGTTGGAAAGGTAAGGACAGACAGGGGAGAAATAGAGAAAGAAAAAAATGTATTAGGAAAGCAGGAGACAAATCTAGAAGTTGAAATTTTTATTAAATAGTAAGAGAGAAATTTTAACAGACCAAACATAACTTGGACTTGAGAGAACTTAAATACAGTATCACTAGCTTCTAATGAAATAAGGAAGAACACGGACTGGCTGTTTCTCATCCCTAACAGCGGCAAAGAGAGAAGGAAGGAGAGTCAATGCCAGCAATGGTGATCAGGAAGAGCATAAGAAGTACTTTCTTCCTCATAAGGACCAGGTAGAATTTTGAAAACCTCCCAACCATTGAAGAACCACTTATTAAAGCTCAGAAAACAGACAGGAAGGAGATTGACTGCAATGCGACTCGGGCACCTGGAGCACTATTTTTCACTGCAGGGATCTAGCCAGCAAAATAGGAGTGTTTATAAATATTATTACTACATGTGTGTTCCATTTCTTCCAATTATATTAAAAACAGCTGCTATTAAGTAACAAATATTTGGTCTGTTGTGGGGCTGTGATTTTCAATTCCAGAATGCACCAATAAATATGACATTTAAACGGTGTTTTTTGAAGCTTTAAATAAAATGTTTAAATTAAGAGAGGATTTATTCTCCCACGTTTTTCTTCTCATTCTGGCATCACCTTTGACCCTGGTTATGTTCTCTCAGGACAGAACTCTAAAACCTGAGTTATATGCAGACTCTCTCCCTACCCCAAACCTATATCTCCCCTCCCTAGAGCCTCATAGATCTATTGGATTGAAATTTGCTTGCAATGATGTGCTAGTAAATCAAATGGGCACCAGGGAGCTCTGATTTGTAGCATTTGCTGGTTTTCATAGTGAAAATATTCCCACCACAACCAATTTCAAGGACAACTATGTTCAACAAATGGTTTGCAAAAATCTTAAGAAACCTCACAATGAATTCTCAGGAGTTTGTGTGGACAGATCCATCACATTACTGGCAGGGAAAGTACCATGAATCCAATCCTTTACCCCACACAAGAAATATTTCAAACTTCTAAGCAATCTTACAAAAAACAACAAAAATAAAATAACAACTGCCTCTGGGTAATCACTCCATATGTATCTTGCTTTGAGTTCTTTAGGATAACTTAATCGATAAATTAATTCCCATATAAATGAAATGAAGTCATTATCATTATGTCCAGAAACAAGAGCTTAGGAAGCTAATGATCTGATATTGGAAGTTGCAAAGGTAGAATTCAAACTCAGGTCTATCATACATTAAAATCTATAGCTTAACCTCTGTCCCTTCTGCTTCTTTTACAGTGAATTTAGTAATCCAGATGGAATTTTAGAAGCCCTGCTCACCTATCTTTAGTACTTTCCTGCCACTTATTCCATGCCTTCACTGTGGTCCCTGTCATTCTCTTATTGCACGTAAAGGCACTGTTTGCTACTGGAGGGTGGAGCTATGTCCCAGGTACCTTTATATACCAACAGCATCCTATAGATAGAGGAACTAAGAGAGCTCTTTACCACTGTTGTACATATGAATGAATGAATGAATGAATTGGTTGATTCAAACAGAATTCATGTCAGCTTCATTCCTATTGTTTAGAATCCTCAGTATGTCATATTCTGGCTTGAAATAACCAGGGTTATGGATGGTGGTGTTGGTAATAAGAAGATGCCATGCCACCTTCAGTTGAAGTTTGGTTACCAGACCCTGCTATCACCACCAGTAGGTTTAGTTTTACTTTTTGAAAAGGTAAGAGGAGATGAAAGACTCTGGTCAATATTCCCAGGTGACCTGACTCTGTTGTGACTTATATTGCTATCTCATACACTTTTTAAAAGGTGAAACTTTCAAATGGTCATTGCTTTGCTTCCCTGCCCTCTAAATGATGAAGTATCACCCTTCCAGACTTGAGGCCATAACTAATCGCCCTGATTCCCAGCTCTTTGACCTATAAAATAGGCTCATAAAAATTACAGCCTGGAAAGCAACATCTGGAACAACCTATGGACAAGGCTGGCAAATCATTTTATAAATTCATAAAAATTTAGGAGGGCTTTCAATAGGATATTAATAATCACACTTCAAAAAGACTCAGTAAATATTTTAAAAAATGAAGCACATTGAAATTTTTAAATAGCAATGTCTATAAATAAATAAATAGGGGTATTTAATAGAGTATTTCTACATGTTTACATTTTTTTCAGAATATATCAATTAGCCAGGCAAATTAGCCTCCACTTTTAAGGCCTATAATGTCAGATCTAAGAGATATTAAGTTCCTTGTGTGTTAGAATATGGAAATCTGACTCAGATTTAAATTGATCAATTTGTTCTTTCATTCATCCATTCTATAATCTTAATAGAGTACTCATGCCCAACATAAAAATTTCATGGATATCCCACTTTGGATTTTTATGACAGGCCTAAGAATGACTATTAAATTAAATCAGGTGATATTCTTTCCATATATACCTTTCTTTCAATAGTTGGCACAGAATTGTCTTAGCAAGTTTCTTTCTGAAGTAGTATTTTTATGCTTCTGTTTATTACAGTGCATGCATAGAGAAAGCCCTCAGCAATATTGTCTGATTGACTTATTGACCTTTAGTTCTGGTAAGAAAGCTGTTTTGTGGGAGGGAAGGCAGGGGTTCAGTTTTTATTAACTTGGAATATCTTTTCTGCTGATGGTGAGTTGACTATATTATTTTTAAATACAGAGGATACTCCATTATTCTGTAGCTTAGAACTCATGTCAGATAGAGAGATCCTAATTTAATATGTATTTCAATATTTCTTTTCTGTCCTCATAGATATACTAAAACAGTAGCTTTCCATTTAATTTATAAAATTACAGCTTTCAGAGATAAGTATTCTCAGACAATGGATACCACGTTATCTCATTTCAAAAAGTTCATGATTTAGAACTCCACCAGTTTTCCACTCTTAAAGTGAAGAACAATTTTGGACAGATGATAAGCTGTTTTTTATTAGAATGTTTTATTTTTTCATCATTCCCATCAATTTTAGTCATAAAATGTCAGCAATTCTTCAAGTATTAAAAGCATTTACAGAGAAAAAAGAAAACATTGTAGGTGGGCTTCCTGTCCCTCCTGGAGAATTATTTATGAGACATTTCATTTACCCAAATATAAGAAGCTGGAATTTTCCATTTCTCAACTAGATACAGTCTAAGATGTTTGCTAAGTAGCAATGTCACATTTTACAAAGATTTTAAATCGTATTTGTGGATTCTATAAAATTAGATTCATACTCATCCAAAAAACATAATTTAGAACTCATTTTCCTTATTTCAGATTTTCTTTTCTTAGTCTGAGGAAGAAGTTAATTGGGCAAAGGGTAGAGAAACCACTTCACTGACCAGGAAGGCAAAATTAGTTGCCAGGCTGCTGCTTGTGGTAAGCCGAATAATGGTCTTTGAAGATGTTCACATCTTAATCTCTGGAACTTTTAATATGTTGGGTTACGTGGCAAAAGGGAATTACATTGTAGATTGAATTAATAATGCTAATCAGCTCACCATAAAACAGAGAAATGACCCTGGGTTGTCTGGATAGGCTCAATGTAATCACAGATTTCTGCAAAATGAAAGAGAGAAGCTGAAGAGAAGAGTCAGGGAAATAAATGTTATGGTAAAACCAAGTCGGAGAGATGCTCTGTGGCTGACTTCAAAGATGGAAGAGGAGACTGACAGGTGAAAGAATGTGGGTGACCTGTCAAAGCTAGAAAAGGCAAGGCAATCAGTCTCTCCCAGAGCCTCCAAAAGGCACACAGTCCTGCCATCATCTTAATTGTAGGCCAGTGAGACACTGTTGGTCATATGACCTTCAGAACTATAATTTTTTTTTGCTGCTTCAAGACACTGAACTTGTGATAATTTGTCACAGCAGCCATGGAAAAGTCCTACAGTGCTAAATGAATAGAAAGAACCCACTCTCCAAGGCATCAGAGAGAATTCTGCTCCAGCAGGGGCCACCCATGCCAAATGGCTAAGCAGCAGCTTCCAGCAAGTGCTGGCTCTGATAACACAAGCCAAGTTTGAAGACCAGTTGCATGACTGTGATTTACTCAGCACTTCTAAACTTGTCATTTAAAAATGGTTATGATGGTAAATATTATATATATATATACATACATACATATATGTATATATATATATACATACATACATATATGTATATATATATATATATATATGGTCTCAATTTAAAATTTTTCTTAAAAAACAAGCTCAGAAAGTTTCATATGCAGCCAGGCACAGTGGTGTATGCCTGTAATCCCAGCAACTGAGGAGGCTAAGGAAGGAGAATCACGAGTTCAAAAGCGAGGCAAAAGCGAGGCACTAAGCAATTCAGTGAGACTCTGTCTCTAAATAAAATACAAAATAGGGCTGGGGATGTGGCTCAGTGGCCAAGTGCCCCTGAATTCAATCCCTGGTATCCCCTCCTCCACAAAAAAAAAAAAGGAAAAAAAAAAAAGTTTCATGTGCCCGAGTCCTACTGGTTGATGATTATTTCACAAGAGGAGCATCCAAGTTATGCCAGTGGGAAAAAAAATAGCCTTTCCTTATGTAAGATCACAAAGTCATGTGGAGAAAAAAAGCAAATGAACCCAAAATCCCCACTGATCTGTTTAGTGATGTGGATTTTCATTTTAGATAAGAAGAGAATCACCTACAATCCCTGCTCCGGTAGGTCGTAGAGCCCAGACCACTTCATTCACTCACTACTTTGCCTTTGGGAACAGCAAACACAAAATGCAGAGAAGCACCATATATTATCTTCTCATAGCCTAAAATCCTCTAGATATGGGTTACAAGATAACGACCAGAAGGACAAATCACACTCTTCCTGTAAGGACATGTACAATTAAAGAATGGGGAAAAGGGGAAGATAGAAAGGAAAGGAGGGAGAGAGTGTCTTTGTGGGACAATGTTGTTGCAGGAACCAAAGGCCAATACTCCTTTCCAAGGGAATTATAATTTTGTCAACTCTCATCTATCCCATATCCGTTATCATCAATGCTCTATGGAAATCCTGACTTGTAGAAAAAAAGGCTATGACAGAGCTCCTACTTGCTGCATGTACTTGGTGTCTGGGGGACTAGTTCCTCAGGAGACAAGAGGACCTGGGAAAGGAACAGGAATTACCCTGGTTATTATGTGGGCTCCAGGATAGAGGAACTAAGAGAGCTGACTGATGAGTCAAGGGTCTAAATATGCACATTTGTATATATTATATGTGAGTTATACATATTATATTTCTGTGAATGTATTTACAAATACACATATGCATTCATCCCTCAAAGGGATTGGTTTCAGGACACCTGATAGGTACCAAAATCTGTGGATACTCATGTCTTTTTATATAAAATGATGCATATATGCATATAACTTTTGCACATCATCCCAATAATATTTAGATATAATACCAAAGACAATCTGAATGCTATGTAAATAGTTGTTCCACCATATTATTTAGGCAATAATGACAAGAAAAACATCTGTACAGGAACAGTACAGAGAGATCTTTTTTTCAGATCATTTTGACCCACAATTGGGCAAATCTACAGATGTAGAACCTGAAGATATTAATGGCCTCTTCAAATGGATAGATGATTGATAGAAAGATAGATGATAGATAGATAGATAGATAGATAGATAGATAGATAGATAATAGATAGATAGATAAAAAGTAGAGATATATAGAGATTTTAAAAACTGGTTCATGTAATTATGAGAGCCAGCAAGTTTATAGAGCAAGAAGCAGGCTGAGAACGCAGGTAGAATTTCTGTTAGTGTTGAAGTCAGATTCCTTCTCTACGGAACCTCATGAGTCTTTTAGTTGATTGAATGAAGCCCACCACCATTGTGAAGACTAATCTCCTTTACTGAAGGTCAGTTCACTACAAATATGAATCACATCAGCTGAAGCACCTTCTACAAATCCTGCTCATTCACTCACTCTTGGCCTACAAGAAGAGCAAACACAAAATGCAGAGAGGCATCAAAACACAAAATGCAGAGAGGCATCATTTATTATCTGCTCCGAAGTCCTCTCAATACAAGTTATGATCCAAGATACAAGGTACAGAATGGAGGGACAATCAGACTCCTTCTGTGAGGGCATATACAACTTAAAAATGGGAGAAAGGAAAAGCATAGAAAAAGATGTGGGGAGGGAAACAGTGTCTTGGTGGGGGCAACACACACAAAGCAACAGCTAAATTCATGCTTGAAGAAACAATGGCTTAGCCTAGCCTAGTCAAGCTGACTCATAATTGACCATCACAAAGAGCCATATACCCTGTAATTTTCCACCTTGGGAATAATGAGGCACAGTTGCAACTGCAGAAGGACCTACAAACTACAGTGACAGAAAGGCCTCATGAGCTAGGAGTGGCATACTGCCATGATTGCCTCTTCCGTGTAGTGTGTAGCACAGAGGAGTATATTTTGAGGCAGAGAGGTTGTACCTCCCCTAGTTATGCTCAACCAAAACTGAATCTTCAATGAGTTCATAGTATTTTTCCTAAAGCACTAGAAGATGCATTGATTCCTCAACTTTCCCACAGTAAAATGAAATATGATAGCTTCTTTTCATTGTGCACACAAATGCCAAGTTTTGTTGACTCTATCTCTTGAATATTTCCAGAATTTATCCTCTCCTCTACATACTCACATGCCAGTCACCAAGTTTAAGTCATCATTACCTCTTCCTTGAAACTTTGTAATTGCTGTTCTGTCTTGTGTCAGGCTGCCTGAAAACAGTCACCAAAACAGAGATTTCTGTGCAGGAAGTTTATCAGGGGATGCATTAAAAAAAAACTTCATGAAAATAAGTGAGAGAAACACAGTGGACAAAAGTTGAATTGAGACATTGATAGAAGAAAGTTTCCCCTTTCTTATAAGGATCTCTGAAGCTGAGATGTCTCCTTGGAATTTTCTCAGATCCAGGAAAAGGGGCTGATCATCAGGTAGAAGTCAGTCATTGAATATGGGATGTACCTCATTGTGAAGGGGTGATGTGATTCATACACCACAACATCTACTCTACTTTCCTCTCTTGAAAAGTTGTGAACTGGTTTTCCTCAAGCCAGTCTTCACATTGTTGCCATCAGTTCAATTATTCCATGATCCACTGAAAAGTATTCTTGGCTTTACACTTCAGAGATATCCCAACTCTTTGGCCTAAATGCAAAACCCAGTAATATCTCTTCTTGCAAACCTCACAGCTACATAGATTACCATATTCCCAGAGGAATTTGAGATCTAGTTTCACCATTTCACAGTTCTTTTTAACTCCATACATTTGGTCCTTTCTTCCATCTGACCAGATCAATAGGTCTCAACTGTATCCTACTAAGTAACATGCTTAACTGTAGAATATGGTTTATTAGTTCTAAATAAAAAGAGACTAGGTAATAGTTGGGTTAGGGTAAAATATTGTTCCAAATTATAGTTTCTTGGTCTTAAACAAAAATAATGAATATGAATTTCAAAAGAACCAGTTGAAACTAGATGTAATGGCATACACATGCAGTCCCAAATACTAGCAAGTTCAAGTCCAGCATCTACAACTTAGCAAGATACTGCCTCAAAATTAAAAATAAAAAGGGCTAGTGTAGTAGCTCAGTGATAGTACTTCCAGGCTCAAAACTCATTATAACAAAAAATAAAATAAGTATTTAGTCAAAATTATCTGTCTTTATATGGAATCTATAAGAATTATAGCCAAAGCTACAATAATACCTATCTGGTATATTTTTACCAGATAGAATTTGCCTGATATTTTATATACATTATTGCTCACATTCACACAAACCCATGCATAATACTGGCCATTTTATAAGATTAGAAACTGAGATTCAAAGAAGCAAAATAATATATGCATCCTTATAAGTGGCGTATTTTAGATTCAAACCAAATTTGCCCAACTCCAAGTTCATGTTCTTCAGATTTCTTTAATCTAGTTTACTATCACTGGGGTTTTGGCCAAGGGAAAACCAAAGGATGGTCTTTCTAATTTTGTCACAACTGTGTCAGGAAATATTTTCATTAAGTTTAAATGGAATGTTAATCCAATTATGACAGATCAGAGAGTTGGCCTTATAGATGATCAACCACCAGGAAGCAAGTACTACACAAACAGGCATCATTTAGCATGCAAAATAAAAAGTCAAGGAAAGAAATAAATATGCTTTCTGAAGTCATAGTACAGAGAAGGAAACAAAAATGTGAGAGCTGGATTCATAGAACTTAAGATGTATTTGTTAAAACCAGTAAACCCATCAAGGAAAAATAGAACCTCATATGAATTACCTGTGTGTTATAACATGTCAAGGACTAAGCTAAGAACTGAGCTAAGAGTCTTTAAAAACAATGATGCCTTCAAACAAAAGTAACTGAACTGTAGTCTGTGAGGTTTTACCCAGAAATATTTAGGGAAGTACAATAAAATGAGTAGGAAAAAAAAGTACCTAAATTCTCCCAAACCAAAATGAAAGAGAAAGAAAGAAAGAAAGAAAGAAAGAAAGAAAGAAAGAAAGAAAGAAAGAAAGAAAGAAAGGAAGGAAGGAAGGAAGGAAGGAAGGAAGGAAGGAAGGAAGGAAGGAAGGAAGGAAAAAAAGAGGAGGGGAGGGGAGGGGAGAGAGAAGAAGAAAGAGACTGCTTTGCAAGTTCATGGTTGCGACTGAGTGACTTCACTCATGAAGAAGTAGATACCATAACCAAGCAATTGAAAAACTATATAGAATATATATGAAGTAAATTCTAAATAAAGTACAAGAAGGAAAGAAGTAAGTAAAGGAGGTAAGTAAATTCTAAATTCTAAATAAAGTACAAGAAGGTAAGAAGTAAGTAAAGGAGATTCATCTGTCATGAATCAGATTATCTAATTAGACAAGAATTCCGTCAATGTAATTTTTTCATCTGATATTATTGAAACAGGACTTTTGTTGTGAGTAAATATAACTTGTACAAAATCCTAGGCAGCATCTGACTTCAGGAACACAGATCAGTTATAGCACCAGTGATTCCAATAGTCATCTTATAAAGGGAACCATTAAGCCTCAGTCATCAGACATGGATTTTCTTCCCTGTACATGACCTCTTCTCTGCCCCATTAATCCTGTGTATCATATACAGTTGTTTGGACCAGAATACACACCTCATTAAACACAGACCACCAGTATCATGGTTTGAATGTGAGGTGTCCCCCAAAAGCTCATGTGTGAGGCAATGCAAGAAGGTTCAGAGAAGAAAGCTTAACCCAATCAGTGAATTAATCACCTGATGGGATTAATTGAGTGGTAACTGAAGGCAGGAGGGGTGTGGCTGGATGAGGTGGGGCATTGGTGGCTTGGCTTTGGGGTACATATTTGTATATGGAAAGTGGAGTCTCTCTCTCTGCTCACTGATCATCATGTGAGCTGCTTCCCTCTGCCACACTCCTCCACCATGATGTTCTGCCTCACCTCTAGCCCCGAAAAATGGAGCCAGACTTCTATGGACTAAGATTTTTGAAACTTAAAAAATAAACTTTTCTTTACCTAAAATTGCTCTGGTCAGGTTCTTTATTTATAGCAGTGAAAAAGCTAACTAAAGCAGAAATTGGTACCAAGAAGTGGAGTCATTGCTAGGACTAAACTGACTACGTGGTTCATAAGTTTTTGAAGCCTTTTTGGAATTGATAAAAATAAATTTCGAGATACTTAGCCATACAAGCTGGAAATGCTTTAGATTGTTGTAAGCTGAGCTTGATGGCCAAATCTGGTGGGAGCCCAGAAGTCCAGAATGCCAATAGGACCATGGACAGTGAAGACAGAGATCAAGAGGGTTTAGAAAAGGACTCCTTTGGAATTTAGAGTAGAGGCCATTCATGTGATGTTCTGGCTGAGAAGTTGTCTGCATTTTTCCAATGCCTGATAATTTGTTAAGCTGATTTTTAAAGTGATGTACTTCTTAATCTGGTAGAAGTAGTGTCTCAGCAGCATAGCATTCAGGAAGTGGCATGTGTATTGCTGGCATATTTTAGCCAAATTTATTGTGATAATCAGGAGCAGAAAGAAGACTAGAAAAATTTGAAAGACTTGGACAGGAAAGGCAAGAGTAAAACTGGGGTTAAGGAAGTCTCAGTTGTTCAAGACATGACTGCCACTAAAGAAATGCTAAAGATTTTATCAAGAGACAAAAAGAAAGATGGCTTTAGGGTATCTCCCAAGCTAGCAAGACCATACCCATCTCAGGCTCAAGGGAGTAAAAGTAAAAATTCTCCTGAGAAGAGACCAATGGGGAGTTCTTCTTGCACATGGGGGCCTAGGAAGTTTTTTCAATGTGCTCAGCCAGCCAGGCAATCAGAGGCTGATGCAGCTCTTACATGGAGGCTTGACTACTGCTCAAAATGGCAGCAGACCTAGCATCAACCACGTAGTGCTGGTTCTGCAGGAATGCAAAATGCTGGAGTTAGGAGGTCAAGGAGGCTTCCACAAAATCCCAAAGGAAGGCCTTGGAGGCCAGGCAGAGTGCAGCAGAGTTGGAGTCCCTGCAGGCAGCCCCTGAGAGGGCAACGCATGGAGATTTGAGGAGTGAGCCAAAGCTGCAGTGAAGACCCCCAAGATTAAGAAATGCCGGTAATATGGGACATCTTCCTAGGAAAGCGTCAGGAATTGAGTAGAGACAAGCCAACACAAATGCCACTAGGGCTGCAACCATCAAATCCACAGGGGCATATCTACACAAGCCTTTTAGCAGAACATCACAATGTCATGTGCCCCAGATGCTTGACATGGAACTTATTTGCACAGCCAGATTTTGGTCTTGCCTTATTCCTATCCCTTCTTTCTATGCCTCTATATTTTTGTTAATATAAATATTTATTCTGTACCTTTATATATGGGATACTTCTAAATTGCTTTTAATTTTATAGGATCTCACGATGTAAGATTGCCTTGAGCCTCAGAGAACAATTTGGACTTGAGCTGCAAGCAATCTCAGAGCTATTGAGACTATGAGGACTTTTGGGAATGAACAAAATATATTTTGCATTGTAAATTATTTGTGAGCTTTGGGGGCCAGGGGCAGAATATTATGGTTTGAATGTTAAGTGTCCCCCAAAAGCTCATGTGTGAGGTAATGCAAGAAGGTTCAGAGAAGAAATGATTGGGTTATGAGAGCCTTAACAAAATAAGTTAATTTAATCACATGATGGGATTAATGGAGTGGAAACTGAAGGCAGATGGGGTGTGGATGAAGGAGGTAGGGCTTTGGGGTCATGGCTTTGGATGTATATTTGTATCTGCCAAGTGGAGATATTTCTCTGCTCTCTGATCATTATGTGAGCTGCTTCCCTCTGCCATACTTTTCTGCCATGATGTTCTGCCTCACCTCCTGACCCTAGAGATGGAGCCAGCCTTCTATGGACTAAGACCTCTAAATCCGTGATTCCCTAAATAAACCTTTCCTCCTCTACAGTTGTTCTGTTCAGGTCCCTTAGTCACAGCAGCAAAAAAGCTGACTAAAACAACCAGGAATCATGGTGACTGCTCAGCCCAATTGAAGTATCTTCCACAGGAATTTTAACAAGACAGGAATTTTGGTGTGAAATGCATAAAGGATTGTAATTAGTATCAGGAATGGGTTTAAAAAAAAAACAGCAAAGCAGACATGAAGTAGAGGAACCATAAAGAAGCCAAATTATGCATAAACAGAAACCTAGGGTAAGCAAAGCAAAAAAACAAAAAAAAACATAGAGCAAAGCAATGATAGTTAACAGAACCAGAAAAATCAGAGGGAATCCAACAGAAAATGAAATAACTAAGGGCCTACAAAACCCCATCCCCCAGAGCAGTGTTGCGTACTGAAAGACACTTTACTTTCTGGCCTCAGATCTGTAAATTGTGGCTCAAGCATGTTTCCAGTTATAACCCAGGTATTCTTACTCTTTGGGAAACTGTACTTCCCTTCCAGTCACACAGGTAACCTCATAATAGATTTCCATTATTGGAGATAGACTGATGGTCTTACTACCAAATATTCCGACTATGCATTCATTCTATCTTGGAATTCTCTTGTTTTCCATGTAAAGTTAATTAGTAATCTCAAATATATGGTAATCTTGTGTTGGGAAGGATAGAGAGTGCCAAAATGAGGAAAAGTTAATAAAAGAATGGAAAGAATGGCAGGGATCATGAATAATGGGGTTTCAGGGTTTTGAGTTGCAGGAATTGATGGGATTTGCATCATATTCTCCTTATCTGACTTTTTATATTCACAGGTAATTAATCAATAAATGTTGGTAAAAGTTGCCCAAAATAGAGAAAGGATAGTCAAAATTTTAAGTGAATCTTCTGTTCCCAAATTAAAGCTCTGACAATAAATAAAGGTTCTTCATGGTTTCTTTTAACCCTGTGAATGTGCTTAGTATCCCAGTTTATATAAATCACTGATTGTTTTCCCAAACTATTTCTACTGGCATTATGAGTGATATTCTTTATAAACTTATTCTCCATAGAGTCTAGCAGTAAATTTATTGACAGTTCTAGTTTTCTGAGTTCAAATATTTTATTAAAATACAATTTTATAGATTCATATGTAAGTTATAAAAATTGCTTCCTTTGCTTATTTTTTTCAATCCTTTCTTCTTTATTTCCTTCTTTT
Organism: Xerus rutilus; assembly: GCA_028644305.1. NCBI lineage: Eukaryota > Metazoa > Chordata > Mammalia > Rodentia > Sciuridae > Xerus > Xerus rutilus. Next base: position 43,606,407 of record CM053406.1, read on the forward strand.
ATTTGTTTTTTATTTGGTTCTTTGTTTTGAATTGAGTTAGGTGGGATGGGATGGAGTAAAGTAAGGAGAGCAGGAGTCAATTAAATCAGTATTATTTATAAATCTTTTATTTATTTGTTTATTTATTCTAATTAGGTATACATGACAGTAGAATGCATTTTGATTCATTGTACACAAATGGAGCACAACTTTTCATTTCTCTGGCTGTACATGATGTAGAGTTGCACTATATATACAGTCATATATGTACCTAGGGTAATGATGTCCATCTCATTCCACCATCTTTCCTGCTCCCATGCCCTCTCTTTTCTTCTCCCTCCCCTTTGCCCAAAGGTCTTCCATTCTTCCCACACTCCCACCAACATGATGGACCAGCATCCACTTATCAGAGAGAACACTCAGCCTTTGGTTTTTTGAGATTGGCTTACTTCACTTACCATGATATTCTCCAATTCCATCCATTTACCTATAAATGTCATAATTTTATTCTCTTTTAATGCTGAGTAATATTCCATTGTGTATATATACTACAGTTTCTTTATCCATTCATCTATTGAAGGTCATCTATGTTGGTTTCACAGTTTAGTTATTGTGAATTGAGCTGCTATAAACATTGATGTGGCTGCATCAATATAGTATGCTGTTTTAAATCCTTTGGGTATAGACCAAAGAGTAGGATAGCTGGGTCAAATGGTGGTTTCATTCCAAATTTTCTAAGGAATCTCCATACTGCTTTCCAGATTGGTTGTACCAATTTGCAGTCACCAGCAATGTATGAGTGTGCCTCTTCCCCCACATCCTTGCCAACAATTATTGTTCTTTGTATTCTTGATAACTGTCATTCTGACTGTTGTGAGATAAAATTTTAGAGTAGTTTTGATTTGTATTTCTCTAATTACTAGAGATATTGAACTTTTAAAAATATATTTGTGGATCAATTCTATAATTTCTTCTGAGTAGTGTTTTTTCAGCTCCTTAGCCCATTTATTGATTGGAGGTTTTTTGGTGTTGTTTTTTGAATTCTTTATATATCCTGGAGATTAATGCTTTATCTGACATGTGTGTGGCAAAAATTTGCTCCCAGAATGTAGGCTCTCTCTTCATCTCATCAATTGTTTCTTTTACTGAGAATATTTTTAGTTTGAATCTATCCCATTTATTAATTCTTAATTTTATTTCTGCACTTTAGGAGTCTTATTAAGGAAGTCAGGATTTAATCCAACCTGATGAAGATTTGGGCCTACTTTCTCCTCAATTAGGCACAGGGTCTCTGGTCAAATTACTAGGTCTTTGATCCACTTTGAGTTGAGTTTTTTGCAGGGTGAGAGATAGGAGTTTATTTTCATTTTGCTGCATATGAATTTCCAGTTTTCCCAGCACCATTTGTTGAAGAAGTTATCTTTTCTCAAGTGTGTGTTTTTGGTGCCTTTGTCTAGGATAAGATAACTGTATTTATGTGGGTTTGTCTCTGTGCCTTCTATTCTGTAGCATTGGTCTACATGTCTACTTTGGTGTCAATACCATGCTGTTTTTGTTACTAGAGCTTTGTAGTATAGTTTAAGGTCTGGTATTGTGATGCCTCCTGCTTCACTCTTCTTGCGAAGGATTGGTTTGGCTTCTGGGTCTCTTATATTTCCAAATAAATTTCCTGATTCTTTTTCTATTTCTATGAGGAATGTTGTTAGGATTTTAATTGGAATTGCATTAAATATGTATAATTCTTTTGGTAGAATGGCCATTTTGACAATGTTTGTTCTTCCTATCCAAGAACATGGGAGATCTTTCCATCCTCTAAGGTCTTCTTCAATGTCTTTCTTTAGTGTTCTATAGTTTTTATTATAGAGGTCTTTCACTTCTTTTGTTAGATTGATTCCCCAAAACTTTTTTTAGGCTATTGTGAATAGGGTAGTTTTTCTAATTTTTTTTCCTGAGGGTTCATTACTGATGTATAGAAATTCATTTAATTTACAGGTGTTGATTTTATATTCTGCTACTTTGCTGAATTCATTTATTAATTCTGGAAGTTTTCTGGTGAAATTTTTTGAATCTTTTAAATATGAAATCATGTCATTGGCAAATAGTGATAGTTTGAGTTCTTCTTTTCCTATTAATACCACTTTAATTTCTTTCTCTTATCTAATTGCTCTGATTAGGGGTTCAAGGATGATGCTGAATAGAAGTGGTGAAAGAGGGCATCCTTGTGTTTTTCCAATTTTTAGTTTTTAGAGGGAATGCTTTCAATTTTTCTCCATTTAGAATAATGTTGGCCTTGAATTCAGCATATATAGCTTGTACAATGTTGAGGTATGTTCCTACTATTCCTAGTTTTGGACATGTTTTGTCAAATGTTTCTCACATCTGTTGAGATAATCATATGATTCTTGTGTTATGTCTATTGATGTGATAAAATTACATTTATTGATTTCTGTATGTTGAATCAACCTACATCCTTGAGATGAATCCCATTTGATCATGGAGCACTATCTTTTAAATATATTTTTGTGTGTGATTTGCCAGAATTTTATTGAGAATTTTTGTATCTATATTCATCAGGGATATTGATATGAAGTTTTATTTCTTTGATGTGTTTTGTTTGGATTTGGATAATATGTTTGAGAATGAGTTTGAAAGGGTTCCCACCATTTCTATTTCATGGAATACTTTGAGGAATATTGGTATAAATTCTTTGTTGAAGGTCTTTTAGAACTCAGCTGAGAATCCATCTGGTCCTAGGTTTTTCTTGATTTGAGGCTTTTGATGCCATCCTCTATATCATTGCTTGAAATTGATTGTTTAAATCATGTATGTCCTCCTGGTTCATTTTGGGTAGTAGGTCATATGTCTGTAGAAATTTGTCAACATCTCCAAGATTTTCTATTTTACTGGAATATAAATTTCAAGAATACAAAGAACAATAATTGTTGGCAAGGGTGTGGGGGAAGAGGCACACTCATATATATACTGGAATATATATATATAAATATATATACTGGAATATAATTAATAGTTTCTAATTATCTTCTGCATTTCAGTAGTTTCTGTTGTGATATTTCCTTATTTTAATCACAAATTTTAGTAACTTGAGTTTTCTTTCTCTTTTTCTCTGTTAGTGTGGCTCAGGGTTTATTTATTTTTTCAAAGGACCAACTTTTTGATTTGTCAAGTTTTGAATGGTTTCTTTTGTTTCAATTTCATTGATTTCAGCTCTGATTTTAATTATTTCCTGTCCTCTATTGTTTTTGGAGTTGATTTGTTCTTTTTTTAGGCCTTTAAGATATAATATTAGGTTATTTATTCATTGACTTTATTCTTTTAATGAATGAGCTCAATGCAATAAACTTTACCCTTAGTACTGCCTTCATAGTATCCCAGAAATTTTGATATGTTGTATTGTTATTCTTATTTACTTCTAGATATTTTTTAAATTTCATCCTTGATTTCTACTGCTATCCATTCATCATTCAATAGTACATTATTAGTCTCCAAGTGTTAGTTTCGATTCTTTTATTTTATTGTGATTTCAAATTTTATTCCATTATGATCCCATAGAATGCCGGATATTGTCTCCAATTTCTTATATTTACTATGAGTTGCTTTATGGTCTAAGATATGGTCTATTTTAGAGAAGGATTCATGTACTGCTGAGAAGAAAATGAATTCACTCATCGATGGATGAAATATTCCATATATCTCTGTTGAGTCTAAATTATTAATTTTATTGTTTAGTTCTATAGTTTCTTCATTTAGTTTTTGTTTGGATGATCTGTGTAGTAGTGAGAGAGGTGTGTTAAAGTCTTCCAGTATTATTGTGTTGTAGTTTATTTGATTTTTGAAACTGAGAAGTGTTTGTCTGATGTACATAGATGCCCCATTGTTTGAGGCATAAATATTTAAAAGTGTTATGTCTTGCTGATGTGTAATTCCCTTAAGCAGTATGAAATGTCCTTCTTTGTCCCATATGATTAACTTTGGCTTGAAGTCCACTTTATCTGATATGAGGATGATATGATTTTAATTATTTCCTGTCCTCTATTGTTTTTGAAGTCCACTTTATCTGCTTATTATGTGATCCATATGAATGAATATTTTTTCTCATCCTTTCATCTTCAGTCTGTGGATGTCTTTGTCTATGAGGTGAGTCTCTTGGACACAGAATATTGTTGGGTCTTGTTTTTTAATCCACTTTGCCAGTCTGTCCTTGATTGATGAGTTCAGGCCATTAACATTCAGGATTATTATTGAGATGTGATTTGTGTTCCTGGTCATTTTGGTTTATTTCTGGTTTTTAATTTGACTTAGTTTCTCCTTTGACTACCCCATTTAGTGTATTTCCTCCTTTTACTGTTTTTTACTTTTTTAAAATTTTATTCTCATGAAAAATTTGTAAGACTGTTTTGTAGTGCAGGCTTTCTAGTTATTAATTCTTTTAATTTTTGTTTATTATGAAAGGTTTTTATTACATGTCCAAATATGAAGCTTAATTTTGCTCAATATAGGATTTTTGGTTGGCCTCCATTTTCTTTTAGAGCTTGGTATATGTTATTCTAGGACCTCCCAGCTTTGAGGGCCTGGGTTGGTAAATCAGCTGAGATCCAAATCATTTTCCCCATATGTATGTTGATTTTTTTCTCTCACAGCCTTTAAAATTTTATCCTTCTTCTTTATGTTAGTCATTCTCATTATAATATGTCTTGATGTGGGTCTGCTTTAATTTTGTGCATTTGGTGTACTGTAAGCCTCTTGTATTTGATTTTCCATTTTATTCTTTAAGTTTGGGAAATTTTCTGGTGTTTTGTCATTGAAAAGATTTTGCACCTTTGGTTTGTATTTCTGCTCCTTCATCTATCATAATAAATCTTAAATTTTGTCTTTCACGCTATCTCATAATTTTTGGAAATTCTGCTCATGGATTTTTTACCATCTTCTCTGCATAGAAAACTCTATTTTCAAAATTATATATATTGTCTTCATTGCCTAAGTTTCTGTCTTCCAAGTGATCTAGTCTGTCAGTGATGTTTTACATTGAATTTTTAATTTGGTTTATTGATTCCTTCATTTTGATGATTTTGCTTGTATTTTTTTCAAGAATCTCTGCCTCTTTATTGATATGATGCTTCACTTCCTGTATTTTCACTCTGATTTCACTCCTTATACCATTCTTTACTTTGCAGATCAGTTTAACCATGTATATTCTAAACTTCTTCTCTAACATTTCTTCTGCTGTGGTATTAATGGATTCTATTATTGGAGCATTTTGGTTTGTTTGGGGCACTTTGTCCCCTTGTTTTTTTCATGTTGTTTGTGTATTTTCTGTTCTAGCTGTATGGATCTGAGGCAGTACACATTTTATCCTGTAGACTTTTAATTTCCCTGAAGGTTTCCAGCACCTCACCTTTAAGGGGGAGACCAATACTAACAGTACAAAATATAAACAATATACAGCCTTAAACCTAATAGCTCCTATTATGATGTCTATAGTTGTGTTGCAATAAACAGAAATTATGTAACTCAATTATTGTGTACAATATAAATAGTAAATCTATTCAATTGTTTTGCTGCTGCTCATTGACTTTTATATTCTAATTTTTTCAGAATATAAAAATTACAATTTATACTTGAGAGCTTGTTTTAATTAAAATTTCAAGAAAAAAAATCTGAATATTTCATTGCAATCTGAATATGAGAAGTTTGAACTACTTATTCTGTGTACTATGCAGATGCCATATACTCAGTTGACAAATGTAAGTTTTAAAAACCTTTAACGGTGAATATAGTCAGAAGTATCCCTTTCTGTTATAATGTTGTCTGGTTCAAAATTTCAGAAATTCTCTGACCCCAAATATAGAGTGCCTGACAATAATTACATGTATGTGTAAGATGTTATGGATAGTAACAGAGTTAGGAACATTATTCTAAAATACCACATTTGAGATATTCTCTTCACTCTGATGTTAGTATTCCCTTTTTAAGAATGCATGCATATTTATGTAGATTAGATTGTATATTTGTCTAATATAAATATAGATGTTAGAATCATTATGGTCTTATTCATTTCAACTCACATTAAAATCATTGAAATTTAAAACATTCAGGGATAATACAGAAGGTGGGGTGAAAATAGAAATGTATGAGGATGTACCTTGTCCTGTTTCTGTCATACATTTAAATTTAGTAGCTTCACAGTACCCAGGGAACAGAAGGGAAGATGAAAAGAGATGCTATGAGTTAATATAATGTTTTTTGTTTTTGTAAGTGGGATATAAGCAGTATTAATGTCTGGAGACTTCAAATAAAGTCACAAGACACAAGATTATAGAGGGAACATTCCAGAGGAATTGAATAGGAGAGAGATAATATAATTTGACAGTCTTTATTAAAGAATTATTTATAATGGTAGCATGGTTTGATTCTGTCCCCTGGAGTTTATGTGTTGTAAACTTAATCTCTAAGGCAACAATGCTAAAAAGTGGGACCTATAGGAGATGATTAGAATATGACAGCTCTTCAGGGATTAATGCTGTTATCACAGGATCATATTCTTTTTAAGAGATGAATTCAGTGTCTCTTTCTCTCTCTTTCTCTTCTGCCTCCTATCTCCTCTTGTCATGTTGTACCATGTGATGTCTTCTGTAATGTTATGACACAGCAAAAATCCCCTTTCCAGATTTAGCCCTTTGTTCCCAGACTTTCCAACTTCCAGAATTTTTTTAACTTTCCCCATAACAAGTATTCTGATATCACAACACAATAAACAGACTAAGATACTCTATTTCTCTGAGAACTTGTGTATATCTCATTGTAAATTGTAGAAGAAATGAGGCTAAATAAGACTGCATGTAGATTAATGAAGGCACAGTAAACACACAAAGATATATCATTGTCCTGTGTTGAGTGTGGGGTGCTCTTGACAAATTAATAGAGAGATGGAGGTCTTCAGAGTGAATTTTCAGAAGTGGGTATTATGAGATATTTGACCCAAACAGGCATGGATGTCAGGATGCCCTAGTGTATTTCCTGTGTCTCAGCCTTGATTCTGACAGAGAGGGTATCTGGGATTATGGAAGACATGAAAGAACACTTACATTTGTGTATGGTACTCAATATTTCTTCGGAGGACCCCAAACAATACCTTATTCAAAGGCTAAATGTCCATTGACCTGAAATATGTGGGGCAACTCTCAGGAAGTGTAAGAATTCACTGAGAGACATTTTTTCCTTACTGTTGACCTGTTTCTACCAAATCATGGAATGAAACATTTTTAGATTTTAATACATAATACAAGCGACTTGTAAATAACTATGTCAAGCTTTCCAAGATTTTCTCTGATTTAACTTGAAATTGACAAATGTGGACTTGAGATCCTGCTAGAGGGCTGGAACCCTGGCCAACCCTAAACACTGAAGGAGATGAAAATTCCTAATGCCAGAGGCTTGAGGTCCACAATACAACATGCTGTGGTGACTCAGCCACTTCTTTAGGAGGAAAGAGTCACCCTAACACTTTGCCTTGATGGTGCTTTGTACACTCTAGTTGAGAAGTAAGTAGTCATGAATCTTCAGTTGCAGAGTATTATCCAAGAACCTCTAGCAGAGGAACAAACCAGGTCTATTCTATCCCCACTGCATCATGTACTTGAAGTTATTCAGCAGTGTCTCAGTACCTTGAATCCCTTCTGATTCACTTTGATCTCTTTTTATTGTGCTGAATGTGTCACAAGTGTGGACTTTAATGTGAAAGAAGTTCATTTCTGCCATGTAGGAGGGGATTATTATTAAGATTGATGAATAAAGTCTTCCCAATTCCCATAGAGCACAGGCAGGCCCAGGACTGTCTTGCCAAGCCCTGCAGAGACCAGACAGGACCCAGGCAGCCCCATGGAGCCCAGGCAGATACAGGAAAGGCCTGCCAACCAGTATGGAGCACAAGCCCAGGCCCAGGACCAGGACCACCTTGTCAGTCCATGAGGAGCCCAGGCCCAAGCCTGCCCACTGTACTGAGGACTATAGCCACACACCACAGTGCTGCATCTACAAACAGGCCACCCAAAGACATTGCCCATTCAGCCCTATCTCTAAAAATGGTCACTTCCATCTTAGGACACCTCCAACACCAAGAATATGGGAGAAAATGTACACTCATACATTGCTGGTGGGACTGCAAATTGGTGCAACCATTATGGAAAGCAGTATGGAGATTCCTCAGAGAACTTGGAATTGAACCACCATTTGACCCAGTCATCCCACTCTTCAGTTTATATACAAATAATTTAAAAGCACCATACTACAGTGACTCAGTCCTATAAATGTTTATAGCAGTTCAACTCACAATAGCTAAACTATGGAACCAAACTAGATGCCATTCAACACAGGAATGGATAAATAAATTGTATATATATATACAATATAATATTACTCAGCCATAAAGAATAATAAAATGATTGCTTTTGCCAGTAAATGGATGGAGCTAGAGAATATCATGTTAAGCAAAATAAGCCAGTCCCAAAAAACCAAAGGCTGAATGTTTTCTCTGATATTCAGATGCTAATTTACAATAAGAGGGGGTGACTAGGGAAGGATAGAGTTATTTTAGATTAGGTAGAGGGAAATGAAGAAAGAGGAGGAGGTATGAGGGTAGGAAAGATAGTAGAATGAATCAGACATTATTAACCTATGTACATATATGACTACACAACCGATGTGATCCTACATCATGTACAACCAGAAGAACTAGAAATTATACTCTATTTATGTATGATGTGTCAAAGTGCATTCTACTCTCATGTAGAATTAGAGTAGTTAACCAACTACTCAAATTAAGAGCTCATGGAGGCTTGAACCTGAGGGAATACTGTAGGGAAATGCTGTCATATATACAACAGGGTTTTGGCTATTTCTTTCAGCATCATAAAAACAAGGCACAGGACAGAAAAGCTGACTCTGACTTGTTGAAAGTTGACAGGAAGCAAAAACAACAAAAGCATAGCTTTGTTAAAGAAAGACAATTCCATTCTTCATGGACTTAGTAATCATGAGACTTCTCAAGATCAGAAAATAATACAATTTGATGAATTATAGCAAACTTTGCTTCACCCTAAATAGTGAGCTGAGAAGAATAATATTGGCTCCTAGCAATGGGAATGGGTATATTCCAAAGGCCAAACCTGAAAAGAACAAAATACATACGTATGTATAAAATATGAGTCATGTAATCTCAGTGTTACTGCACACAAGTTAAATGTTATTATATGTGGTATTTGAAGCTTACATTATGTGTTATAAAAATGAATGATAAAATCCATGCTAATAATTTAATTATTTTATTCTCAATAATATTAAATAGCAAATAAAAACATGAAAAGCCAAGAAACTATGGAATAAAGAAAAAAGCTTTGTATTTTGTAAATTTGAATATCATTTTCCAGCCTTAAAAGTAAGGAAACCCACTGTTTTATTCAGCTTTTCTGCCACCATAATCAAAAGACCTGACAAGAACAATTGTAGGAGGGAAAATGTATTTGGAAGCTCACAGTTTCAGTGGTCTTAGCCCACAGATAGCCAGCTTCATTCCTTGGGGCTTAAGGAAAGATTGAGCATCATAGCAGAAGAGTGTGGCAAAGGAAAGCAACTGGAAAAGCACACCAGAAAGGAGAGAGACAGACAGACAGACAGACACAAGGCTTTACTCAACAAAGACAAAATATAAACCCAAAAAATCACACAGAGGGACCTGCCTCCTTCAGCCATACCCCACCTGCCCACAGTTACCATCTAGTAAATCTCTATCAGAGGACTAATGCACTGATTAGCTTAAGCCTCTTGTTTTAGTCAGCTTTTTCACTGATGTGATTAAAGGACCTGACCAGAACAACTGTAGAGGAGGAAAGTTTATTTAGGGGCTCTCAGCTTCAGAGGTCTCAGTCCATGCACAGCCAGATCCATTTCCCAGGGTTTCCAGGTGAGGCTTAACATCATAACAGAAGACTATGGTGAAAGGAAGCAGCTCACATGATGATCAGAAGCACAGAGAGTGGGACTCCATTCACCAGATACAAATATATGTACACCCCAAAGCCATGCCCCCAATGAACCATTTCCTCTAGCCATACCCTACTGGCCTCCAGTTACCACTCCATTAATCCCACCAGGAATTAATTCACTGATTAGGTTAAGTCTATGACCCAATCATCTCTTATAACCCAATCATTTCATCTCAAAACTTTCTTGCATTGTCTTATACATGAGTTTTTGGGCAACACCTAAAATCCAAACCATAATATTCCACCCCTAGCTGAGAAAACCTCATGATCATCTCACAATGCAAAATACACTTCATCCAGTTTCAAGAGTCCCCATAGTCTTAATAGTTCCAGGCCCCAAAAGTCCAAGCCTCTGAGACTCAAGGCAAATTCTCAGTGTGAGGTCTGTAAAATTCAAAAACAAATTACATGTATCCAATATATAAAGGTACAGAGTAAACATTTCCTTTCCCAGAGGAAGAAATAAGGGTATAGAAAGAAAGGATGGGACCAAAGGACAACAAAAATCCAGCTGAACTAACAAGTCCTATCTGGCATCTAGAGCATATGGCTTTGGGATATTCTTTCCAAAGGACTTGTATAGTTCTGCCCCTATGGCTTTGCTGGTTTCAGTCAACATAGCCTTTGTTGGTTTATCTCTGCTGAATTCCCGCAGTTTTCCTTGGTAGACCATGGTATTGACCTCTCTTAATCCCAGGGGTTTCCTCTGCAGCTGCAGCTTCCTCCTCATATCCCCACACATTGCCTTCTCAAAGGATGCCCACAGGGACTCTGACCCTGCTGCACTTTGCCTGGCCTCCCAGACCTCCCTCAGTGGAAGCCTCCATGACCCCTTTCTCCAGTATCCTGAATTCTGCAGAACCAGCACTATGTGGTTGATGCCAAGGTCTTCTGCCATCTGAAGCAGTAGTCAAGCCTCCAGAAACCAAAGATGCATCAACTTCTGAGTGCCTGGGTGGCTGAGCACGGTGAAACAACTTTGTAGGACCCCCAGTAAAAGCAGGGTGCCCCATAGTCTCTTCTCGAAGGAAATTTTCCTTATATAGTCTTGAGCCTGAGATATGTGTGGTCTTGCAAATTCCTGTGATGCCCTCAAGCCATCTTTCCTATTGTCTCTGGGCAAAATCTTTAGCATTTCCTTGGTGGCTATAATGTCTTTAATAACTAGACATTCCTTAGCCCCAGTTTCACTAACAGTTCTCTGGCCAAACTATAAGTTTTTCAAGTCTTTTTATTTTGCTTTCTGCTCCTGATTATCACAGTGTGCTTGTCTAAAAGCTGCCAGCAATATCTGTGACACCCCCTGAATGCTTTCTTGCCTAGAAATTTCTTCTACCAGATTAAGTCCATTACCTTTAAATTCAGCCTTACAGAAAACCTCTGGGCACAGGAAAAAGGCAGACAACTTCTTAGCCAGAAAGCAACATGATTGACCTCAAGTCCAATTTCCAACAAAGTCCTAGTTCTCTGAAACCTTGAGAGTCCACTCTACCATCCACAGTCAGATCAGCATTCTGGTCTCCTGAGCTCCCACCAAAATTGCTTAGTAAACTCCATTTACAACACTCTAAAGCTTTTCCAGCTTATACCACTAAACTTTTCAAAATTCTTCCCACAAATTCCATAAAGTTCCAAAAACTTCTAAACCACATGAGGGAATTAGTCACAACAACAACCCCACATCTCCATACCAATTTCTGTTTTAGTCAGCTTTTTTGCTACTGTGAACAAAAACACCTGACAAAAGTTTATTTGAGGCTCACAGTTTCAAAGGTCTCAGTCCACAGATAGCCAGCTCCATTCCTCAGAGCTCTAGATGAGGCAGAACATCATAGTTAAAAATCATGGCAGAGGAAAGCATTGTCTCACACAGGAGCTTTTGAGGAACACTTCATATCTAAACCATAACTCTCACATTTTCATTTTGCATTGGACACAAGAAATTATAGAACCAGGTCTGATAATTGGTGTGATAAAGGCAGATTTGATCCTCCAAACAAGGCTCAACATAGTTCCCAGCTCATACTTTCTCCTAACCATTAGAGCACAGTGAACCTCATGCTAAGATTCTGAAAGCAAAGGTGAGGTTGCTTCTTCTTGGCTTATCTACTCTTCCAAGAAGCAATTGTCTAGTTACCAGAAGTTCAATTGCTTTATCTTACTTAGAGAAACATTAAATTCTAGTTGAGAGCCAGAAGTTAAAGAATTTTGGTGGCTCCGTCTTATTATTGCTCAATTCAAAATTATATTTTAACTAATCAAAGTAGAAATTTCTAAACTAAAATGTTTATAATTTCTAACTCACACATATGCATTTTGACACTTCTTCTGCTTTTTCATGAAACCAAAAAAATTATTTGGAATTTTGCAATGCTGAGCTTTCTTTTATAATCTATTCACTCTATGTCTTTCTAACATTTGACTAAAATTTTAGTAGTCAGTTGTTTTTCTCAGAAGAATCTTTAACCAGTTTAAGTGATGCTATAGATTAAAACCTTGTCAACAATTTGTGTCTGGATAGATTCTGCTCAGTGTAAAGCACACAATTCAGGCCTATTAATATCTTGAAGCACTTCCCCTTCATCCATCAGTCAGAAGCCCTGACTTTAAACAATCACAGAAGCCATCCCAATGTAGCACCTAACTCCTATCAGAAAATTAAACAAATAAAACATAGCCTGCAGTCAGCCTTACATAATGGTAAACGTAAATTCCATATTAACTTCCCTTTCTGCTAGTTGGCAAGATCTGCCTCTCAGAAGAGTTTCTCTTCAGAAGCCCTCCTAACAATTCTTGTTCTGCTCTATTTCTATGAGCTTGTCCACATGTAAATGAGATAAACCAGCATTGTCTTTCTTGGCCTGCCTCATTTCACTTAGCATGCTGTCCTCCAGGTTCAGTATGTCATTTCATGGGGAAAATGGGGATAAGCTGGTTACAGGGCACAGATTTTAAGTTATAGCATGAATAAGCTATGGTAACCCAATGTAGATTGACTGCAGTTTATATTTTTACTGTTTACTTTAAATTGCTGGAGGAATAAATCTTAAGTGTCCTAAATGCACACACCAAAAAATAAAAAAGGAGTGAGTTGGTCATTATGACAAAAATACCTAAACAGAGCAACTTAGAAGAAGTTTATTTTGGCTCATGGTTTCAGAGGTCTCAGTCCATAGACAGCAGATTCTATCACTCTGGGCCCAAGGTAAGGCAGAACATCATGGCAGAACGGTGTGGTGGAGTAAAACTAATCAGTTTTGACAGCCAGGAAGCAGAAAGAAAGCATCACAAGGGGCAAAATACAAACCCCAGAGGCACATCCCCAGTGACTTACTTCCTCAATACCTACCTACTATTACCAACCAGTACAGTGGTCCTTTCAAATTATTAATCCATCAAATGGATTAATCCACTTGATTACAGTTACAGTTCTCATAATTTTATCATCTTATCTCTAAACATTCTGTACATTCTTGCATTCTCTAGAAAAAGGCTTTGGGGGACACTTAATATCTAAACCATAACAGGAAATGTAACTGTGTGGTGATAGATGTGGTTGATTAATTTTTTGTGGAAAATATTACACAATATATCTGTATATCAAATCGTCATGTTGTATAACTTAAATATACATTATTTATTTGTGAATTATGCCTCAATAAAGCTGAGAGTGAGGAGAAGCAGCCCCTCTAAAAACTAAGTGTCCTCTAAGCCCAAGAAGCTGAGTAACTGGGATATTGACTAAAAACTGTGGTTCGGGGTTCTTAACAATATGATCAAGGTCCCTTGACCCATCTCAACATTACCCTAGATATATTCAAACTTTCTTTGCCTTTCCACCATGAGATGGTATAGGACTGTCCTACCTTTTCTGGCTCAAGAGTCAATAATGGCATTATGTCAAGGAGCCCTCTCTCCTTTTAGTGAAGAGTCATGTAAAAGAACAAAATCTGTGTTCTCAGTCTGCAGGTGAGATCACTCCAGGTGGACACCAGCATCAGCCATCCTCTATTCTGTGGGTCACCTCTTCACTGGCTTCACAGTGATGTATAAAATGTCAGCAAAACAGAAAAGGTCACTTTTGCTACAGTACAAGAATTTTTCAAAACCATAAGTTCGTGCAGATGTTTTCCATTTAATACTGGTGTCTGTCACTGTCCCCTCCCTGATTTTATACTAAAATGAAAAAAGCATTCCATCTGCCCAAACTGGATTCTCTGGGATTTTTTTTCTGATACAATATATAGTATTTCCCTTTTTCCTTGAACACAATTCAAGATGTTTCACAGATGCCTGAAACTGCAGATAGTACCAAACTCTATATATACTATTTTTCCTTATATATATCTACCTACGATAAGATTTAATGTGCAACTTAGGCATGGTAATTACAATAATTACTAATAATAAAATATAACAGTTATAACAATACACTACAATAAAAGTTATTTAAAACTTATGCATATTATCTGGAATTTTCCATTTAATATTTTCAGGCCATAGTTGGCCATTCACTGGTAACTGAAACCTCCAAAAGTGAAACCATGAATAAGGGGGACTACTGTATACAAACTGCCTTCTTCAAATTGCTTTATATATTTCTACATGTTCTATAAATTGTCATAGCAAATAAGTATTAATTTGTTTGAGTCAATATGCTTAAGTGTTAAAGGATTTAGAATTTATTGTCTCTAATCTATTCACTATGTATGGGTTTGAGAAAGTAGTCCCAATACCAATATCACCAAAAGTTCTTTCTTCAATAGGATCTGATCATGTTAAAGCATAATAAAAATAAATATTCATATTATGTAACATAAAGACTATTAAGTTTACCTACTTAAACATAAAGAATAATGTAAGATACAATCCACTCCATCTAATACTAATATCATTATTCAAATTAAATTTTTTTCCTAAGCTGTACTACCAAGTTTGGTGGATTAGATACCCATTTGAAAAAAAAAATCTTTCTCAAGCCATGAAATAAACAGTTCTAAGTAAATTACAAATATCACTGGAAATGTTTAATAATAAACTTATAGAAGAAAATGTAGGTAGATGATTTCAATGACCTTGAAGTAGGCAAATATATCTAAATAAGGCTAATAATAAAAAATGATACAATTGAACTTCACCAAAACTCAGAATTTCTGTTCATCAAATAACACTATTAGAGGACATCTGGGTTGCTTCCACAGTTTTGCAATTGTGAATTGTGCTGCTATAAACATTGAAGTGGCTGCTTTACTGTAGTGGGCTGTTTTTAAGTCTTTAGGGTATAGGCCAAGGAGTGGGATAGCTGGGTCAAACGGTGGATCCA
>CM053406.1:43622266-43704129 GCA_028644305.1 Xerus rutilus
AAAAAAAAATAACACTATTAGTAGAGTGAAAAGGCAACCCATAGAATGGAATATATTTTCGATATATTTATCTAAAATAAGCCCTGTATTCAAAATATGTAAAGAACCCAAAATCAATAAGAAAATGACAACTTATTTGAAAACATTGAAATGATTTGAGTAAGCACTTATGGCGATCAGTTTAAACAAGCAATTTAAGCACCATAATTAGAAAAATCAAACACACAATGCAGTACCACTGCATGCCCTCAAAAAAGAAAATATTCAGGGCTGCCAAGAATGCAGAGCAACCTAAACTGTCATACACTGATGGTGGGAGTACAAATTGAAGCAAACATATTGGAAATTATCAGGCAGTATTTACTGATGCTAAACATATGCCTAAAATATGACCCTATATACACAAAAGATGTGTAGACATATGTTCACCAAAGACACAAAACCAAATGTCTGTAGCAGCACTTTTCATTATAACCAAAGATTGGAATTTACCCATATGTCCATCAAGAACAGAATAAAAAATAACTTGTGGTACATTCACATGATAAAATACTATCTAGTTACACTCTTCCACGATACTGTACAGAGGAACATTCACAATTATGCACAATAATACAGATGAATCTCATCAACATAATCCCTAGTGAAGAAAACCAGACAGAGAAGAGTGAAATACTGACTTCATTGGTATCAAATTCTTGATTGCTTCATGATCTGAATGTTTACATGGGTGTGTCCTTTCAAAACATCAAACTTTACACTTGTAATTTATACACTTTTCTATGTGTATTTTGGATTCAATTAAACTTTTAAAAGATTCTGTCATGTGGACAGTGTCCATAATTTTAGCAGAATATTATGACATTTTGCATTTAGCTTTTGACACATCTATCTGAAAGAAAAAAACCAATCTGTGTGCAGTATGGGTATGCGAGAGAGTTGTCATTTTGTGGATCTCAGTATGACCTATTAAAAACTATTATCCTCAATTAAAATGGCTAGTTTTAGTAAATCAAATATCTAAAGCATCTCTATCTGCCCTTCTTTTATCTACAGGGTTGGAAGGCTAACTGCATTGGACGTATAAACTTTTTCTTTTATGTTTACTTCTGCTTTAACTATTCTTGATTTCAAATTAAGTTATTTGTAACTAAAAATTGAAAGCCTTTTTATCTTTTTCTTAATTTTATTTATTTATTTATTTATTTATTCTACTTAAGTATACATGATAGCAGCGTGTATTTTGATTTATTGCACACAGATGGAGCACAACTTTTCATTTCTCTGGTTGTATGTGATGTAGAATCACAACATACATGCAGTCATACATAAAGCTAGGGCTATGATGTCCATCATATTCCATACCAGTGACCCAACGCCTAGTAGAAGAAAAAATAGGCCCAAATCTTCATCATGTCAGATTAGGATCTTACTTCCTTAACAAGACTCCTATAGCACAAGAAGTAAAATCAAGAATCAATAAATGGGATGGATTCCAACTAAAAAGCTTCTTCTCAGCAAAAGAAACAATCAATGGAGTGAACAGAGAGCTGACAGTCTGGGAACAAATCTTTGCCACATGCACATCTGATAGAGCACTAATCTCCAGAATATATAAAGAACTCAAAAAACCTAACACCAAAAAAACAAACAACCCAAACAATAAATGGGCTAAGGAGCTGAACAGAAACTTCACAGAAGAAGATATACAATCGATCAACAGACATCTGAAAAAATGTTCAACATCTCTAGCAACTAGAGAAATGCAAGTCAAAACTACCCTAAGATTTCATCTCATGCCAGTCAGAATGGCAGTTATCAAGAATACAAACAACGATAAGTGTTGGCGAGGTTGTGGGGAAAAAGGCACACTCATACATTGCTGATGGGACTGCAAATTTGTACAACCAATCTGGAAAGCAGTATGGAGATTCCTTAGAAAACTTGGAATGGAACCACCATTTAACCCAGCTATCCCACTCCTTGGTCTATACCCAGACAACTTAAAAACAGCATACTACAGTGATTCAGCCACTTCAATATTTATAGCAGCTCAATTCACAATAGCTAAGCTGTAGGACCAACCTAGATGTCCTTCGATAGATGACTGGATAAAGAAACTGTGGTATATATACACAATGGAATATTATTCAGCAATAAAAGAGAATAAAATTATGGCATTTGCAGGTAAATGGATGGAGTTGGAGGATATTGTGCTCAATGAAGTAAGCCAATCTCAAAAACCAAATGCCGAATGTTCTCTCTGATAAATGGATGCTGATCCATAATGGGTGGGAGGACATGGGAAGAATGAAAGCCTTTTTAGATGTGAGTTTATAAAAATAAAATGCATCTTTTTAAGTTTATAATATTTTAAAATTTGAGAAATTTAACCTGACTTTTCACCTTTTAACCTGATTTTTCACCTTTTTCAGCTTTAGCTAAGTTGGCTGTTCCCTGACCACAGGCCCAACAACTTAACCATGTTCATTTTCTGTCAGTTCCATACCTTAACATCTCTACACTACACTCTTTTCTAAACCTGCCTCAAAAATAATAAAACTAAATCACAAATCCTGATGGATCTATCACCAAAGTTTCTGAAACTTTCTGAAAGTTAAGGGAGGCATTTGACTCAGGAAGGTAAAGATCCTTGATGCAATCAGGTGCATTGGTGGTCTCAGAACCAACACTAATGCATGTGCCTGGTACCAGAGCAAGTTGCCTAAACAAGATGAGCTATACCCTTTCTATGCCATGTCTTTATTGGTATATTGGTGATAATTCCTACTTTGCACAGAGCTATGAGAAATTAAACTAAGTTGACAAATCATCTGGCCTTAAGTAGATGCTCCACAATGAACACACATAATTTATTCACTACATTGGAGGCTCTTCAAGGCCACACCCACATATGATTCCATTTATTCTCAATAACCAGCCAAATCCCTAGCAATAGGGAGTGTTCAATACATAGTTGTTAAATGAACAAGTTAATGAATTAATGAATTCTTTGAAAACGTGCTAATGGCTTCAGAATATTCCAGTTCATGTAACCTAGTTGGTTCTGAAACGTTAGATGAAACTGCCACACTTTCCTAGAGTTTTCTACCAGAGTACACAGATGAAAATCAAAGTATACACATTCTAATTTAAGAAGTCACCTGATCCAAGGCTGGTCACTATCCTCTGAAGCTTTCTGAGAAAAGCCATCTCAGAAGCACTAAAGTGGCACCACCATAGGGCTAGAAAGGAGATGAGAATTTAACTCAAGGTAAAGAGTAATGGAGATGCAGAACTGTGGAGTAGCAAGCCATCCTACTTCCTCCCCTCTCCTTGGAAAATGGGATCACTCAGTTAGTTCTCCCAATTCCTGTGATGCTGGAGATTTTCAATTGTTTCCATGTGAAAAATTTCAAATCTGTCTTCACAAAGTGAACATTTCCCCAAGGTCTGATGCTAAGACCAGAAGGAAATAAGCAGGAGGGAAGTCTCAGAGCAGAAGGGCCTACATTCACTACATAAACATCTGTGAATTATCCATGGATGATATAGCAAATTCTGTGCAAAGTGGTGGGGATTCAGTCATCACCCTAGTCCTTCCAGGAAAGCTATCTCAGGATGAAGTGTCCCTAGCAGCAAGAAAGTGGTCTCCTCCTTCATCAGGACCTCTGATGAAGAGCCAAACATGTATACTGGGACAGCCTGCTGCTCTGAAGAAACCAGTGGTCCCTTCTGGACTCCATATTGAGCAACAGAAGAAAGAAACCTGCAGATACTTAGACAATTTCCCTCTTTCTCACTCCTTCTCTCAATACCATGGAAACAAGAGCAGGAAAGGAAGAAGGGTAAGAGGATAGACATCCCAGCATCCCCAGGTCTGAGCTGCTAAAGCTACAGCCCCATTCTGTATTGATAGAGGGGCAGAGAACAGACACAGTTAAATCTTCAAATTTTAAATTCATCTGTCTTAATAACTAGAAATGTTCAGGAAAAATTACAAAAAATGGCTTCATATATCACCGAGAGAGACAAAGACCCAACAGGAAAACAGTTTGATAGAGCATAGCACTAGCAATCAGTACAAAAACTAATGATAATAAATCCAAACCATGCCCATGTGGATGTGTCATCATTGATGTCACCTTTCTCTAACTTCCAGTAACCATTCCTCTAGTTTCTGGATTAATGCAAATAAGACACAGACCATTTTGTGGCAGCATCTTTCTTAGAAGATTTTATATCACATGGTGAAGCCTGTGCCACATCAGTTGGAATAATTCATACTTAGCACAAGCAATTATATTACATGCACGACTCCCAATTCTTCTCTGGCTATGTGGTCTCAGACCCATTCTAACCCTTCTAATCTGCTCTATAGTAGACGGTATTGACCCTTGAAAATTCCATTCCCACTGTCTTCCAGTTAGGTTTAGTTGGAGAGAACACTGGAAGACTTGATGGTGGAGGAAAGGAC
The DNA here is from genome assembly GCA_028644305.1 of Xerus rutilus. Taxonomy (NCBI): domain Eukaryota; kingdom Metazoa; phylum Chordata; class Mammalia; order Rodentia; family Sciuridae; genus Xerus; species Xerus rutilus. The sequence goes on from CM053406.1 coordinate 43,626,744, forward strand.
AAGCCAGGACATTGCTTTGTCTACGTCTCTGGTTTGCAGGCATCTCCAGAAGAGTTCATAAAACCCCTTCAGGGTTTTTGGTTTCCTCTGGACAGTCATTCTCTCCATGGTCCTAGATCCCTGGGCTCTAGCCATATAATCTCCTTCCCTTTTACTTCCATACCAAATCTGATAAGCAATTTTCGCTGCAACTAAGAATGGATTGCCTCTTTCCATTTTCCTCTTCTACTTTGTTAGCTCTTCCAACATTTCTGTAACTAGTTCCTCATATTGGATCTTTTTGCATTGGCCTTGGCAGTTTTCCTGATTGAACATTGACACATATAATCTCTTCTCATCCATCTTCCATCACTGTGTGGAGACAAACATACATACACACACATAATGGCAAACATACACATACACACAATGTCACGGTTGCATAAAATTAGTACTGTATTGTATCTGTCCATTTTTTTCTTCCAATAACAAAACACCTGAGGCTAGGTAACTCACAATTTTGAGTTCTGAAAGTCCAAACAACGTTGTGGTGATTCTAGTGAGGGCTTCATTTGTTAGATTACAGCATAGTAGATGGCATCATGGTGGGCATACATGCAAGAGGGAAAGATCACATGGTGAGACAAATCCCAGAAAGTGAGGAGCATCGGGCTCACTTTTTAATAGTAACTCATCTCTCAAGAACTATTTAGGTTTCACAAACCTACATCAATTCCTTATAAGGGAAACACCCCCAAAGACCTACCCACCTCTGATCAGGCACTACCTGTTACCAATACCGTTGCCAAGTTGAGGACCAAATTTCTAACACATGAACCCTTGAGGGACATATTCAAACCATCTCTGAGTGTATTCCATATTCAGTCACTAATCCTTAAACTAACTAAAGGTAACAAAAAATGGTACTTGGTGTTCAATACCTATCTCAAATTTTCAGAAGAAAAGTGATAGTCATCAAAAATGCCAAGGAGCATCAAATTAAGTTTCCTAGTCATTGGGACAAATGAACATAACACTAAACTCCTCACTCTCACAGCTCTGAAATGGACATTTTGAGGCAGTCAGTGGAATTCTCTATTCTAGTATATAAATCCCTGGAGAAGTTATTATAAGACCAGTTAAATTGTAATTGGGAACCAAATGGGATTTCTTTCACAGAAGACAGATTGAACAAATATGTATTGACCTTCCAATGATAGGTCTTAAATAAACAGTTCTAACTGAAAGAAACAAAAATCCCTGTCCTCCTGGAGCTTACAATCTTAAGGAACAGACACTAAAAACTAAATAAATAAATAATATTATTTCAGCAAAGTGTAGGGGCCATAAAGAAAAAATAAAAGCAGGGAAAGGAGCAGGATAGTGACTGAGGAAGGAGGTTTACTCTTGGTAGGTGTCAGGAAGTGAAAGGATCATAGAGTCTGGCTGATGAAAGAGTCTGGAGTATGAGGGAAGGATATTTCCAACAGAGAGGACAGCAAGGATGAAGCACCTATGTGAAGATGCAGAAGGGATTTAAGAAATCCAACCCTGATTTCAGCATGTGCCCCAGTAGAACCTGCATTTTTATAGTGCATTCAAATTTTTATAATACAAGAGAAATTATATTTTAGTCATCTTTTGTTCCCCTCCAAATTTTTCCAAAGCACACATACACACACCCCACAGTTAAAATAACTACTAAACTTTTCTCAATAAATCACTTATAAATTATTGCAAACATCCACATCATTTGTGTGGGCTCAGACAGTGTTTCTCTAAATGACAATTCCTAGACCACTGGCTTCAGAACCACAGGAGGTTCTTATTTAAAATGTTGCATCCTTCTCTGCTCCCCAGTTGCCGTAAGTGAGCAGCACTGTTCCACCACATGCCCCACCATGATGTTCTGCCTAACCACGGAATCAAAAACAAGGGAGCCAACTGATCACAGATTGAAAACTCTAGAACTTCTTTTAGGTGTCCCTATTACATACGATAACATCAAACTTGTGAGTGAACTGGAAGGTGCATAGGATGATTAAGGACACATGCCTCTTAACATTGAAGTTGAGCCCTGAACCTGGGCAAAAGTTAGTGGTTATGGATAACAAAATGTCTTAGTCCCGTCAGCTATTTAGTACATGGGTATTTTAATGCCTCTGTCATTATACCTGAGCAGATGTCAGCTGAGTAGTGGTAAATCCTGGAGATAAACGTGAGTAATGAATGAGAATTTGAAGTCATTTCATTTAGACTCAGATGCTGCTGGAGTATTCTGCATTTGAGGAAAATTAAATATTTCTAATTTACAATTCAAGTTCTCTGTTGTTGCTGAAGAAGTACAGCAACCAGCACTGAGGTAACTGTTGAAAAAATTCCAAAGAAGGAAAACAAAGAAAGACCCAGAAATTCATGAAGTAAATGAGGGTGCCACAGAGCAAGCAGACTTTGCAGATGTCACTTCAAAGGAAGAGGAAGAGCAAGAGTGACAGGTTAATAACAATGTGAATGGCCTCTGAAAGGAAGAGCCGAAGGAAAAAAAGTAGCAGCAGCACCAGGAAGTTCAGGATCCTATTTTTCAAGGTACTGATTCCAGTGGTTGCCAAAGTGACCATTAAAAAAAAGATTAAGGAGAAGAGATGGAACACCAGTTCTGGAATACTCACCTAAGTAAAAACAAAAAAGTAATTTTTTAGGGCATTTTAAACATTATTCAGTTGATAAAAGATTTACCCACAATAGATGAGTCAGTTGTGTTTTGAATGAAGAAAATTAAATGTTTTTATGACAAATGCTTATGTTGTGCCAGGTGTGGTGGTGCATGCTTGTAAACCCAGCTATTCAGAAGACTGAGGCATGAGTATACCAAATTCAAGGCCAGACTGGGCAACTTTGAAACCCTGGGTTAAAAAGGACTGAGGACGTAACTCACGTATAGAGCATCCCTGGGTTCAATTCCCAATATGGTAAAATAAATAAATAATTAAATGAATGAATATGCTTTGTATATCAGAAGTTTACAAAACAGTGAACACTTAATTGGAAATTGGAGGAATTCTGTGCTAAAATTAAAAAAAAAACTGGCTAATTTGGGTATTACCAATGTTATCAGAGTACCATTTTATTGCAGATAGAATAAAATGGTTAGAGCTGCTCTCTAAAAATAAACAAAAATTTTAAAATAATAAGATGCTATATCATCTCCCTCTTAGAACTACTAAGTCAGAATCCCTCAGCTCACGGCCTACACATTTGTTCCAGTCTTTCCTTGTAACATGAATGCACACTAAGTCTGAGAATCACCAGTTTAAATCTTCATGTCTCCCTGCCACAAAATTTAGTGTTCCGTGGTTAGTGAAGCTGCAACTTGCCATCAAGTAGGTAAAATTTCACAGTAATATTCAAATTCACTCCCCCAAAGTCCCACTTATATGAAAAGCAATCAATCAGTATGAAAATATCTAAATGAGACTAAAATACATAATTTAATTTATAATTCTGATTTCAAGGCGCCAACTTTTTAAATCTCATTTGGCACTTTGTCAACATTACCAGCCATAACCAATCATAACCAGAGCAGGAAGTGAAGTGGTAAAGCATTGGCTTAGCATGTTCAAAGCCCTGGATTCCATCTCCTCCCTACCACCAAATAAAGAAAAAAGAAAAAGAAAAGAAGAAGAAAGTGATCCGGCTATCTCAATTTCTGGCTATGCCAATTTTCCTAGTACCTTTCCTCTCCCTGTTATACATTAGCACACTCACAGAAAATCACTCTCAGGCTAAAGTTTCTTTAAAAATTGTTGGTTATATCTGATTTATATAAAGAACTCTATGGTTTAAAAGTATTATATAATTATAATATATTGAACTTTATAGAAGAGAATTCTGTTTAATGCAGCATTTTGCTTTTTAAAAAACAAATAAATTACAAGGTATATGTAGTCAAAATTTTTCCTAATAAATCCAAACTCACCTAGATTTTTGTTTGGACGATTGGAACTAGTAATCATGTATGTCAAAAATAACAAATTGCTTTCAGGCCCATAGAAAATATTACACAAAGAAAAAGGGCCTTTCCTAATTTTGAAATACAAATATACATTCCAAATTAAGCAACTCAACTATGTATGTCAGAATTATCTCTGTTGGATATTACTTTCATTACCTTTGTAAAAGTTCTTTTCACCCAAGTGGTTTTTTTTTTTTTTTGGTACTGGAGATTGAACTCAGGGGTACTCGACCACTGAGCCACATCCCCAGCCCTATTTTGTGTTTTATGTAGAGACAGGGTCTCACTGAGTTGCTTAGCGCCTCACCATTGCTGAGGCTGGCTTTGAACTCGCGATTCTCCCGTCTCAGCCTCCCTAAGTGCTGGGATTACAGGCTTGAGCCACCGCGCCCGGCTCCAAGTGGTTTTAATTAACCCACATATACCACAACATTTTTTGGAAAAAAAATATGACATTAAGATTTGCAAAAGAAATCTCATCTTTAAAAATTCAAAAACAAAGGAACAATCCCAAGTAGTGCTGGCTTCTAGGATATTATTCAGTCATACTGCCATTTTTATTGATCTTATTTCCTATGCTATTCCATGGAAATGTTGTTTCATTCCACAGCCTTCTAGAAGTTCATTGACAGTGAAGTCAGTGAAAACAGAATCATAGAAGTTCAAGAGCAAATCTGCTTCTTGCTTTTCAAATTTGACCAATTCTCTGTGGGCCAAATGATTTTAGCCTAACAAGAATTAGAAAACTTTTTCTAAGACCATAATCACGCTTTTCCTTGCATTTTTATATTTCTATGCCATGATGCCTAGGCTCTTCAGCGCTTCTGTGAGTAAAATGTCTCTCCAACTTTCCTTATCTTTCCCTAACAACTCACAAAGAGCCATAGGGAAGCCGCACAGCAAGTACTCCTCCAGATACTACCCACACCTCTCCACCAGCCATTGCCTTCTTCCTGTCCTGTGGTTAATCTTTCAGACCAGAGTTACTGCAAAGGCAGTAAGCGGTGAACTACAAATTCCAGAGTCCCAACTGCTGGGTAACATTGCCAAGCATTAACCAACCCAATCCCAACAGTCTATGCCAATCCTAAAAAGGTTCATTAGGTCATGCACTATTTCTTTCCAAATTACCAAGCATGACTTCTAAATTAAATATTAATAGTAAAGACAATCCATTGCAACCCTTCTAATTCACCCAAACACTCCACCAAAATTAAACACTCAAAATATAATAATTTTTTTTAAAAAAACAGGTACAGAGGTACAGTTGGATAGGAGGAATTGATGTTCTGTAGCTCAATAGATGGTTAATTGGTACAGAGATGAAGTTGGATAGGAGGAATGATTATAATGTTCTGTAGCACAGTAGGGTAACTACAGTTGATAATTGACTATTTCAAAATAGCTAATGGAGAAGATGATGAATGTTTCCAACACAAAGAAATGAGATATATCTGAGGTGGTAGGTATACCAGTCATCTTGATCTGATCATTACACATTACATATACATGTTCAAATGTCAAACTGTACCCTATAAATATGTACAATTTCTATGTGTTGATTAAAAAGAAACATATTTTTAAAAAAACAGGAGCTAGTGGTATAGATTCGTGATAAAGCAATTACTTAGCATATGCAAGGCCCTGGAATCAATCCCCAGCACAGAGAAAAAGAAAGAGATTTAATTAGTCTAGTAGACAAAAATGGAAGTAGTATCAACAACTCACCCAAAGCCCAATGGCAGGAAAATTTCTTATTCTAGGATTTAACCTTAGAAAAAATATGCCTGGTACCATAAGCACTGTGATTTGTCTATGCTAACACACACGCACACACACACACACACACACACTCACTGCTACCAACTAGTTTCCTAGGGAAAGATGGAAGAGGAGAGAGACAAATATCCATACAGTAACTAGAAAGGACAGGTATGACAGGTACAAAGCTCTGTTTGGCCACAGGAGCTCATTTATAGTAGCCCAGTGTCTCTGTGTCAGAGTAGGGTACTTGTTTCCGCATGCTTGTTAACGCGAAAGCAAGCTCATTTGTCAATGTTGAATCAGTAGGGGAAGCCATTAATTGTCATGTTGTGGTCAGCAGAAGAGTGAGGCTTTCGTGTCAGGAGATCAGAGTGCCTGTCACTCCATTCAGCCTTCTGTAAAGAGAGCTGGGGAGACAAACACCAAGGCAGAGCAGTGGAAATTAGCAAATAGTCCTGGTTAAAGAAATACAAAAGGACTTTTTCTCAAGAGAAATTTTAACTTAATGCTCACAATATCATTCATTCAGTATATGATTATTTCTTCAATCACAAATCCATGTAGTTAACATAATTGTCTTTCTATAATCTCCAGAGACGCTCCAAGACACCTGTTTTTTAAATAGTATTATGAAATCAAGGCAACTATACAAGCTCAATCTAATTGATGCGGTGAATAATTGTCACCACTTGTTTGCTTTTATGAGACTGCCGAGTTTTCTTCTCTTACTCCTACCCTAGTAATTGCTGGAAGTATTACTGCTCCCTATCAACTGAACTTTGCCTGATCTGTCTTGCTTTTCTGTCCCCAAGTTTAGCAGCAGCTACCCTCAAGTGAGAGCTAGTTCATTTTGAGGAAAGACAGTGTAAAGTCCTTAATCTGTGTCTTTGTCCTCGACTGATATTATTCCACCACTGCTGGCAATAAGCTGCCTTATAATAGCAGCTGTCAGTACTTCAGTTGTCTATGTGAAGTTCCTGGTATTCACCAGGAGTGTCATAATGGTAGGCATTTGTTGCTGTGTACACTGATCTCTCAGGCACATTGATGCCCACATCTTCCTGGGAAGTAGTAAAATGGACTAAAATCCAAAGAAATGGTTTCTCTAAAAAGGTAGAGACCCATGATGTGTTCTTATCTACACATAGCCAAATATAGGCCAGTTTGGTTTATTTTTTTCTACATTACCAAGTACAGTGTAGAAAATTTTATTAACACACTTTGAGAAATGTCTGTTAGTAAAGAAGCAATTCAGTCAGTTGAAGCCGACAGTTTCACAGTTCTTACCAGCACCCCCTATAATTTTAATATAGTTTGTCCAGATGGTCAATGTATGGAGAAAATCTGCATTTCCTCCAACTGTCCCTTTGTCTTAATTAGCAATTTTCATTGCAGCTTTCTTAATTTTTCTACCTAATACAGACTAGTAATGAATGTAGTAGTTAAAAGCATTTCGTCTGTTTCTTATAAGCAAACACTTTTCTATATAAAGAATATCTTTGTTTTTTTTGTTTTAATTAAGCTGTTTTGAGTTCATTTCTGTAATCTCCTACCAAACCGTCTTCATTTCTGAATGTGTGCTCAAGTTAATAAGCTATTCGAAAATAGAGCATTCTTCACATTTTCATCAAGCACGGTCATGAATGGATTCCAACAGGAATCTACAGGATTAGGAATTCATTGGCACATTTTCAGTGGAGCACAGTGAGAACTTTCATCAGGGGCTAGAAGTCTGACCAGTCCTAAACAGTAGAAAAACTAAGGGTGAAAAGATGTGCATCTGAGCTGTGCTCTTCAGAGATTCCTAAGTGAGTTAGTAATGACTGCACAAGATTTTACATCCGTAGAAAGTTTCTTCATGGGCTTTATTCAGAATCATTTCTCTTTGTCCCAAGAATACTGCCTAGCCTAGGCTGAATATTGAGTTTGGTGCCTGAGAATCTTTTGAGTTACTTGATCTCTAGAGTTCTCAGACCAAGCAACTCAACAGCACAGCAAGAGCTTTTAGGATAAACTAACTCACCATGTTAAGCTTAAGAAACTGGTCCACACTCATGGGTTCTTCTGTTCCAGAGACCCCATCTGGAACTAAGTACAAACTCCTCTGTAGAGTAGAGGCCTGAAAACAAATGTTTGCAAAGACCAGCAAGTAACAAAATTATCTTTCACTGACTGTTGAAGGTCCATAGGGGGAGTTGAGTGGGGGAAACATCCCACATCTCTTCTCTTCCTTACTCCTACCGTAACAAATCAAGTTGTCAAATGTTCCTATTTCTTAGGAGAAGCTGGTATGTTGGTAAGTTTATAACAGAGATGTCAGATGGGTAGAATGGGATTGCTTGTGCCACCAATTCATGACATATTATATTCATTGCTTCCTTCTTTCATTGTATTGATGTATGTCCCCTCCATACCACCCAATCCCATTTCTCTCCCCTTCCATAGGCTCCCAACCTAAAGTATCTAATATTTGTACCTTCAACCCACCTTCCATATTTTTATTTATATGTGAGTATGAGAGTGTCTTTAAAATGTGGACATTACTGTTTGTGTATGGTTATTTACATACATAGTATTACACTACAAAAAGTATGCATTAGAAATCTATGCACATGGCTAAATGTCTTTGTTCATTTCTCATGACTGCTGTCTACTCTACATTTAATCCAATTATTTCCTGGGGTTGTTTTTTGCCACCATAAATGATGCTTCGATAAACATCCTTATAAATACTTTCAGGTACACTGTCATGAGAATTTCTGTTATTTAGGGTCAAAACAATAATTATTCAATTTCACTTAAATACCATTATTTTGCTTTCCAAAGTGATCATACCATTCTAAGTTCCTTCAAGCAGTGCATGAGTTTTCCTCAGCAGCATTTGATGTCCAATTGTTCTAATTTTTTACACTTTGGTAAGCAGTATTTTAGAGTTTACAACTACTGTTTTAGTAGTTGTATTTTGTTGATTATTGTGAAGTTAAGTTTCTCATTTCTGTATATTTTCAGCTATCAGGATATGTCTTAGTCATAATTTCTTACCATTTTCCTATTGTGTTTTCTTCCTTGTAAGTCTAAGTAATACTTCTTACTTTTTTCTTTTTTAGACTAAGTATTGATCCTAGGGCTGGTTTACCACTGAGCTATACCCCAGACATTTAAGACAAGTTCTCCCTAGGTTGCTGAGGCTAGCCTCAAACTTGAAATCCTACTGTTTCAGCCTTCAAAGTCACTGGAATTGTAGTCATGCATCATCATTCCCAGTATAAATATTACTTTTTTTTTTATGAGAAGGGGTAGTACCAGGGATTGACCAGAGACTAACCCAGAGGTACTTAACCACTAAGACACATCCCCAGCCCTTTCTTAAATTTATTTTTTATTTTGAGATAGGGTCTCACCAAGTTACTAAGGGCCTCACTAAGTTGCTGAGGCTTTTGAAATTGCCATCCTCCTTCCTCAGCCTCCCGTATTGCTGGGATTACAGGTATATGCCACTGCACCCAGTAAATATTACTCCTTTATTGCTGCTAGATTTCTATATATTCTATCTCAAATTATTATTAATCCATAAATTTTGCTTATGATATCCTTATTAAGCACTGAATAAACTAAAATGATCATATTCTCAGACTATTGCAGCCAGCAGAGGCCATGTAAAAACTCAATTTAATGTAAAAAAAAGCATTGGTTTTTCCCTTTATGCTTAGGGAATTTAGTTTAAAATCCTTCTACATTGCATATCACAAACTTTCTATATTTTCTTCTATTAGCTTTATAGTTTTGACTTCAAAATTTAATTTTTTAATCTACCTATATCCAACATAATTTTTTCTACCTATTCTGTATTCTACTAGCTTCTATTTTTACCTGTTTCATATTTTATATTCTATACAAGTCTTTCATCATTATTTATTAACTTATCTATTTTCCAAAAATCAAATACCTACTTTATTTATGTGTATTTGTTATTTATTTTTTTCTATTGCTTTGAATAATGTCTTCAAACCAGATTAAATTTTTGCCCCTTACTACTCCTTTTTCTAAATTTACTAAGCTATTTATAGATATTTATTAGTCCGCACTGATATAGCTCTAAATATGTCCTCTACACCAGGCAGAGAACCTACATCCAAAAGTGATGAACTCATATTTCAGCTCATATAACTGCCAGCTGCAGCACAGGATTAGATACACCCCTGAGAATGTGCAAATTCTTGTGACTGTGAGACTCAGTTGCAACCCAGTTTAGCATCAACCTAGGTGACTGTTTTAGTCAGCTTTTTCACAGCTGTGACTAAAAGATCTGACCAGAACAATTGTACAGGAGGAAAAGTTTATTTTGGGGATTACAGTTTCACAGGCATCAGTCCACAGGCAGCTGGCTCCATTCCTCTGGGCTTGAGGTGAGGCAGAACATCATGGCAGAAGAGTGTGGCAGAGAAGAGCAGCTCACGTGATGATCAAGAAGCAAGGAGAGACATCTCCACTTGCCAGATACAAATATATACCCCAAAGTTAGGCCTCCAATGACCCACCTCCTCCAGCCACATCCTATCTGCCTTCAATTAGCACTCAATTAATCCTGTCAGGTAATTAATTTATTGATTGGGTTAAGACTCTCACAACCCAGTCATTTCTCCTCTGAATCTTCTTGAATTGTCTCACATGTGAGCTTTTGGGGGACACTTCACATTCAAACCATAACATTCTGCCCCTGGTCCCCAAAAGCTCCCAACCATCTCACAATGAAAAATACATTTTGTCCATTTCCAAGGGTCCCCATAGGCTCAATAGTTCCAAGATTGCTCGAAGTTCAAGTCCAAATTCTTCTCCAATGCTCAAAGCAATCTTGCCTTGTGATCTCCTGTAAAATTAAAAGCACGTTGACAAGTATCCAATATATAAAGGTACAGAGTAAACATTTCCATTCACAAAATTGAGGCATAGAAAAAAGGGATGGGACTGAAGTAAAACCAAAATCCAGCTGGGCAAACATGTCCTACAGTTCTGTCTTTAGCATCTGGAGCACAAGGCATGATGTCCTCTCCAAAGGGCTTGTGTAGCTCCACCCCTGTAGCCTTGTGGGTTGCAGCCCAAGTAGCCTTTCTGTTGGCTTGTCTCTGCTCAATGTCTTCAGCTTTCCTAGGATGATGTTCCATGTTACTGGCATTTCTTAATCTTGGGGGTCTCCTCTACAGCTTTGGTTTCCTCCTCAATCTTCATGCCTTGCCTTCTCAGGGAGTGCCTGCAGGGACTCTGACCCTGCTGCACTTTGCCTGGCTTCCAAGGTCTTCCTTTGAAATCTCCATGACCCCCCTTAACTCCAGCATCCTGCATTCCTGCAGAACCAGCACTACGTGTTTGATGCTGAGGTCTGTTGCTCACCGTGAGCAGTAGCCAAACCTCAAAGGACCTTGGCTGCAGCAACCTCTGAGTACTTGGGTGCCTGAGCACATTGAAAAAACTTCCTAGGCCCACTTGTGCAAGAAGGATTCCCCACTGGTCTCTTCTCAAGAGAATTTTCACTTTTACTCCCTTGAGCCTGAGATGAGTATGGTCTTGCCAGATCCTGAGATGCCTTCAAGATGGGTATGGTCCTGCCAGCTCCCAAGCCATCTTTGTAATTGTCTCTGTGCAAAATCTTTAGCATCTCTTCAGTGGCAATAATGTCTTTGACAACTGTATCTTCCTTAGCCCCAGTTTTACACACGTTTCATATCCAAGTCTTTCAAATTTTCTGCTCTGCTTTCTTCTCCTGAATATCACAATAAATTTGACTAAAAGCCACCAGCAATACCTGTGCCACTTCCTGAATGCTATGCTGTCTAGAAATTTCTTCCAGCAGATTAAGAAGTCCATTAGTATTCCATTAGTATTCATTAGTATTCATTTAATTAGTATTTCTTTTTTTTTTTTAGAAAAAGTCTGTTGAAAATATATTCTTCTAGCTTTTTCTTGTCTGGGAAAGTCTTTATCCTTCTTTTATTCATAAAGTATAGTTTTGCTGGATATGGTATTCTTGGTCAACAGTGTTTTCCTTCAACACTGGAAAAAATCTCAAGCCTCTCTCTCCTGGCTTGTGAGGTTTCTGCAGAGAAGTTGTCTTTCAGGTGATTTGAGTCAACCCCATGTTTTGTTCTTTTTCTCTTGCGACCTTAAGAATATTCTCTTTATTGTGATTATAAGACGTAACTACTGAGTTAAATTTAACTAGTGACATCTGACCTGGCTGTGCCTGGATATTTGTATTCTCCTCTAGATTTGGTAAGCTCATTGCTATAATCTCTTTGAAGGAGCTTTCTATTCTTTTTGCATTTTCAAGTCCTTCTGGAACCCTAATAATGGAAACATTTGCTCTTTTAGCATTTGTCCTAAGTTTCTATAAGCTTTCTTTATTCTTCATCCTTTGTTTTTCATTTTCTCCTCTTAATATGTAATTACAAATAGTCTGTTTTCAAGTTTGCTAATTCTTTCTTCTGTTTGATCTATCTAGGTGTGATATCTTCAATCATATTTTTAACTTTGCTGAGTATATTTTCCAGTTCAAAAATTTGTTTGACTTTTTAACTGCCTCCACCTCTTCATTAAGTTTCTCTGTTAGAGAAACATTTTAAAATGTTTCTTTGTTTTTCCTTCAAGCTTTTCAAACTTCTTTAAATTTTTTTATCTAAAAGTTCTGTACTGCTTACTACCTGTTCAGTTTCTGGCACCTAATTTTTGATATTAGGTGGTGCTATAATTTTCTGAAAGCTCTTGATGCTTAGTGATGTACAATATCATCTGGGCATTAAAGGATTAGGTATTTATTCCATTCTAGGCATTCTTTCCTCATAAGCCTCTCCCTGAGGCAAGAGTAGTCCCAAATGGCACATCCACAGTTACTAGCCTTTTATCAGAAACTTGAGGGCTCTGCCCGTGTCTGTGCAGTCATCATGGATGTACCAGTCCAGGTTCCTATGTCATACCTGTGGGTCAACAAATCCACCATGTTATCACACTCCAAGCCCACTGCCCACCAAGACCAGCACAACCCTAGTTAGGATCAAGGTCCACATAGCTATAAGCTACCTAATGCTGAGTTGGACTTGTGGACCAAGACCATTGCAAGCCACAGGTGATGATGCTAGCTGGAAGAGAAATATGATAGACTTGAATGAATAGTGTTGGTTGCTTGTTTCCTCCAGGCACTAGAGCCTCATGGTTGGTTGGAGGATTGCCAACCATCAGGCCTGTGGATGGGGGCCTGTTAGGGCCTGCCCAGTGTAGGTTTCACCATTCTAGCAATAAGTTTTAGGACAAAGAATTATGCCTGCAACCCTGGTCTATCCCCAGCAAATTGGGTCTTGCACCATGTTAGCAGCCCAAGGTTGAAATAGTGTTGGTGAAAGCAGACTCTTAGCTACTAGAGTTGAAACTATGCTGAGTTGTGCCTAAGTTTCACAGCCACAAAGTCCTGCACAGTCTCAAGGGTACTGTCAGTGGTGATGTTCTTAAAAGTTCAGCACGTCTCAAAATTCAGCACAGTCAGTGGTGATGCTGGCTGAAATGAGCCTGTCCCACTGGAGTGTAGTTCTCGACCTGGTGCTAACACTCAGATTCATCCTTTAAGCACACAGCTCTCTGTGCAGTACTGGTGCCAATTTGGAGGCTATATGTGTGAGCTCTGGCCTACATCTGAGGTCTTCAGTTTCTACCTGATGATTGGTTTCACCATGATGGGCCCCTCACTGGGGTCTGAGATAAAGCCCGGAGCTAGGTTTCACTCCCTGCTCTCCAGGAATTGGAGGAGTGCTCCCCAGAAATTGGAGGCCCATTCCCTGCTGTGCCACCCAAAGTTGGTAAAGGGGTGGTGGGGGCTGTCCTTTTCTCTCCTGGACTACTACAGTTCCAGAGTCTTATTCTTCAACTATTGGCCTGGTGGTAATGACCAAGTGGCTTTGGCTGGCACTAAGCTTCACCATGGTGGGCCTAGTACTGAGGCCTTCAAGTTTAAGGCCAGGATTTAATTCTTACCCACCTCCCACATCTCAAGTGGGAGGCACCTCTCTGAACTGGAGTGCCTTGAGTTGAAGGAAGGTGATGATGCTGGAAATTCCTTCCTTCCTGTCTTCTTCAATGCATATTTTTATGTTGTTATCTAAAACAGGTCTCTCACCTGATCTCCTTAGCTCTATGGTGTATAAAGAGCAGTTCTTCAGAAAATTAAAAATAGAACCACCATAGGATCCAGCATTCCCACTCCTGGGTATATAGCTGAAAACATAAAATCAGTAAATCAGAAACAATTATACTTCCATCTTATTGAAGAAAGATCCAAATAGCCAAGAAATGCAAACAACCTAAGCATTCATCAGTTGATGAATGAATAAGGAAACTGTGGTACTTGATATACCATGGAACACTATTCAGCCTTAAAAAATAATAAAATCTTATTATTCATACAACATATATGGAACTGGAGATTGTTAGGTAAAATTAGTGCACAGAAGGACAAGTACTGTATTCCATCATGTGGAATCTAAAAACGTTAATTTCATAGAAGTTGAGAGTAGAATGATGGTTACTATAGACTGAGGAGAATGTAGAAGAAGGACAGATAGGTTGATCAATATGTACTGAGTTACTCTTAGATAAGAGCAACAAGTTCTGGTGTACTATGGTACAGTAGGGAGACTTTTACAAAATCTAGGCACCTATTATCCAGAATTTTATTGTATGATATATAGTGCATATCCCATAACCCTAAAAACATAAAACGTTCTACATCCACAACATTGTGCTCAGAGTATTTTCAAGAAAGAAGAGCAGATGCTTGATAGGGTCTCAATGTTACCCATCTCCTGCTAGTGAAGAAAGAACAGCTTCTAAAAAAAGGTGAGGGCAGGAAGAAAGAACTTAATGTATAGTCAGAAAACTATTATGAAGATTGACAAATTAATTTTTCTGAATTCCACATCTAAGAAAATTCTCACAGAGTAGAGGTGCACTAGTCATGGTTCTTCAGAGAGACAGAACCAGTATATAATATAAGGAGAGACATAAATGAGAGAGAATTGGCTCACACAGTGATAGAAGCTAAGAAATTCCATGACAGGACATCTGCAAGCTAAAGAACCATGGAGGCTGGTATCATTCCTGCCCATGTCTAAAGGCCTTTAAACCAGGGAAACAGATGGTGTACCTCTAAATCCAATACCAAAGGCCTGAGAACCAGGAGGCTGACACAATGCCCAGAGCCCAAAGGCCAGTGAACCTGGACTTCTGGTGTCTGAGGGCAAGAGAAGAAGGATTCCTCATCTCCAGGAGAGAGAGAAAGAGCAAATTTTTACATTATCAGCCTTTTTGTTCTATCTGGACCCCCAACCAATTAGAAGGAGACTGACAGTATAGAGGGCCAATCTTCCCTATTTAGTCCTTCAATTCACATGCCAGTCTTCTGCAGAAACACCTAACTTTAGTTAGCTTTTGTGTCACTGTCACCAAAATACCCAATAACCACTTAGAGGAAGGAGAGTTTATTTGGGGCTCACATTTTCAGAGGTCTCATTCCATAAACAGCTGATTCTATTGCTCTAGGTCTATGATGAGGCAGCACATCATGGGGGAAAGACCCAGTGGAAGAAAGCTGCACAGCTCAGGGGTGTCAGGCAGCAGAGGGTAGGGAGGAGAGCAACAGGGAAGATGCATCCTTCCAGGGGATCCCCCCAGTGACACACCTGCTCCAACTATGCCCCACTTGCCCATAGTTACCACACAGTCCATTCAAAGTAGGATAGACTGAGGTTACACATCTCATAATCTAATGGTTTCACCTCTGAATAGCCCTGCTTAACAGCAGCTTTTGAGGGAGATACAGAAATAATACTTTACCAGCTCTCTAGATGTCCCTCAAGCCTGTCAAGCTGACAACTAAAATTAACTATCATAGGAAGTAAGGGCTTGCAGAAAGCCTGGTGTATGGACAGGAACTGGTGTCCTTAGAGAGATTTTAATCTTTCCTGCTTCTGTGAACAGATCCCAGAATCCACTTGTTTCTCCCATTTCTACCTCACAGTAATGGTAACAGAGGTGAAGTGGGAACACCCAAGACATAGGACATATTGGTGAATATCTTGGGGTTAACAATTAAATATGATAGTTCTTCCCACTTTGGACACTGTTTGTGTCATTGGAGGACAAGGTGGTAAGTGGTAAAGACAACATTGAGTGTCACATCATTTCAAACCTCTGGAGTAAATCATATGTATTCAGACCTCCTTCCAATTCTCCCCATTTAAGAAGAATTGCCACCTTGCTGATCCCTAAATTAGTCCACATTAATCTCTTGATTTCTACCTGATTCTACTTGAATAGCGAAATCCTATCTCTCCCTGTTACCCCATCTACTCCATGATGCATTTGAAGCAAAATTGTGTCTGCATGAGAAAATATAGGGATTTGAAAAATCCAGACAAATGCAATGTCACATTAATTTTGAAACTGTCATAGTATTTGAAAGTCAGATGTCATTGGTTCATCATCTCTGTCATAGGTGGAGAAGGAGGAAAAGAAAAAGAGCAAAAAGAAGAAGAAGAAGAAGAAGATGAGAAGGAAAGAAAAGAAAAAGAAAAAACTCAAATGTGCTTTAAAGTTCAGTGAGAATCATTTGTGTTTCTAAGTAGATGTTTAACAAAATTAACTTGTGATTTCCAAAATCTGTATTTAGCTTTTCTCTCAAGGCCTCAACCCCTGAACTTACTAAGTAGTATCTAGGAAAACAAACTTATAATTTGTGAGCACAATAGAATGTCTGGATGAATAAATAAATAGTTTTAGTAAAAATTGTAAAGATCTCCCAGAATGAACTGCAATATTCAGCTTTTAAAAGTGTTGGTGGATTTTAATCAGGAGAAAGAAGGATCTGGGTTACATTCTTCTGGTTCCCTAAGTTGATTAAATCATTGATGACACAAACAGTAGGTAGCCATGCCTTTGATACCATCTTTACAGATGAGTTAAAACTACTCTTCTCAGGGCTTTCTGGAGAATCTGGGCTTGGGCTAATTATTTATAAGCCAAAGGCCACCTCTTTTTTTCCTTTCTGCTGCAGACTACCCACCAAAGCCAGGTTTTCAAAACATCAACAACTTTCATAACATTTGTAACATGGTGATGGTAAGCCCCTGTATGCTTCTAAGCCTAGCTATGACCATTGGCAGAGTCTACCACTGGACTTCTCATTTTGTCACAGCTTGAAACTGTATGGATTTGAAAAATAATCCAAATGGAACACGGCACTTCTTTAAAAAACTCAACTTGAATTCTCAAATTGTGTCCATTAAAGCAGAGTATAAGCATTATTTTTTTTCTCTAGGACACTATTCCCAGCTTCCTGATTACCTTCCCACTTTTCACTGAGATATCCAGGAAACCACCTGAGATTTCACCCAATGCCCCGTAAGGAGCCTGATGTTTTATCCTTTTCTAAATGTGTTATTGAAACCTCGTTTTTACTATACTCAACGACCATGCTTAGAAAAAGTATTTCTTATTTGAATGATTCAGGGTCTGAGGCCAAGCTGTTTTTAATGATGTTTTATGGTAATTAGATCTTCCAGCAGTTCTTGGATGACAGCCATGGTGTTGCACATTTTGGAGTAAGAAGTGCTAATGACTTCCTGGGAAAACCTTTAGGGAAAGTTTACACTTATAAATCTGATTGATAATAGTTTTCACTAAATTAACTAAGTTGATAAACATAATACAGGAATATTCATTATCTGAGTCCTGGGAAAATATTATTTAAAGGCAATCTCCTCAAATATTGTCAAGTGAAAAAGCAAGGTGCAAAATAATGTATATACAAAATGAGCATTTTGGCAAACTCCATACATGTACACATAGAATAGCTCTGGAAAAATCCGCAAGAATTACTAACAAAAATTCGTTTGAGGAATAATGAGGTGAATGGGGACAAGAACACCAACTGCCAATTTCACTATATGTCACTTCAAAATACCATACCATGTGCATTTAGCATCTGGTTAAAAAATGCAAACATCCTAAAGTATACATGGATGCCCATATGCACATTATAAATATGTATAAAAAATAAAGCTTCACTTTTGGAGGCTAATATAGGAGAATTACGAGTTCAAAAACAGCCTCAGCAATGGTGAGGCACTAAGCAACTCAGTGAGACCCTGTCTCTACATAAAACACAAAATAGGGCTGGGGATGTGGCTCAGTGGTTGAGTGCCCCTGAGTTCAATCTCCAGTACCAAAACTAATAATAATAGTAATAAAGTTTGCTTTAAAGAGGAACATTTTTCACTAAAAAAGATAATAAAAATTGTATTTGGAAAGTCATCTTGAAGAACTAAAGACTAATTAAAATTAGTTTAATTTCACATTATCTATAGCACATTAAATAATCATTACGACTAAGCACAACTTCTTCAACTGAAGAAAGACTGAACCAAGTAATTTTTCTAACATAATTGTATAAAATCTCCAAGCCTAATTTGTGGTTAATTTGGTGGCAAGGCCATAAGCAGGATGAGCTTTGAAAGAATATTCATTTTTCCTAGGGCCTCTCTTAACCTTTGACACTTAAATCATGTTCTTAGAAGAGTATAGGTTCATTTTCACCTTTCTGTTGATTTAGAAACTCATATACCTATGTTCCCTAGTGAAGTTTCTTTCAAAAAATTAAACATTATTTTTTATGTTTTGTTGAGACATAATATTTGTACATCTTTATGATGTAAAACATAATACTACCCATCTAGACAATGCATAATGATAAAATCAGTGTAGTAAGCACTTTCATCTCCTCAAATGTAAATCATTTTTATGTGTTGGGAACTTTTGTACTCTTCTAGATGTTTTGAAATATATCCTAGATTGTGGCAACTGCTAACAATTCTACTATGCGGTAGAAAGCAGAATTACTTCCTCTTCTCTTTTTCTTTTTCTTTTTCTTTTTTTTTGTGCTCCTAACTTTTCTCCATCTCCCTTCCCATTGCTCTTCCCAGTCTCTAGTAACTACTATTTCTCTCTGTTCTTCTATGAGATTGAATTTTTTGGTTTCTACAAGTAAACGAAACATCTTGGTTGATCCCCTACCTTGGCTATTGTAAATAGGCTGCAATAAACATGGGAGAGCAGAATCTTAGCAAGAACAATTAGGCAAAAGAAAAAAAATAAAGGGCACCCAAATTTAAAAGGAAGAAGTTAAATTATCCATGTTTTTAGATGACATGATTTTACACACAGAAAACCTTAAATAATCCATCTTTTTTTTTCAATATTTATTTTTTAGTTGTAGGTGAACAGAATATCTTTATTTTATTTTTATGTGGTGATGAGGATCGAACCCAGTGCCTCACACATGCTAGGTGAGCATTCTACCATTGAGCCATAACCCCAGCCTCCTAAACACTCCGTCTTAAAGCTATTAGAAATGATAAACAAACTATCATTATTTGCCAACAACATGATACTATACTTAGAGAATCCAAAAAATTCTACCACGAAACTTCTAGAATTAATAAATGAATTCAGCAAAGTAGCAGAATATAAAATCAACACACATAAATCAATTGCATTTCTATACATCAGGGATAAACCCTCAGAAAGAGAAATTAGGAAATTATTCCATTCACAATAGCTTCAAAAAAATAAAATAAAATACTTGGGAATCAATTTAACAAAAGAGGTGAAAGATCTCTACAATGAGAACTACAGGATACTAAAGAAAGAAATTGAACAAGACCTTAGAAAATGGGAAAATCTCTCATGCCCTTGAATAGGCAGAATCAATATTGTCAAAATGGCCAAACTACCCAACGCTCTATATAGATTCAATGCAATTCCAATTAAAATCCCAACATCATTCCTTATAGAAATAGAAAAGTCAATTATAAAATTCATTTGGAAGAATAAGAGACCCAGAATAGCCAAAGCAATCCTTAGCAAGAAGAGTGAAACAGGAGGTATCACAATACCAGACCTTAAATTATACTACAAAGCTATAGTAACAAAAATGGCATGGTACTGGCACCAAAATAGGCATGTAGACCAATGGTATAGAATAGAATACACAGAGACAAACCCACTTAAATACAGTTATCTCATACTAGACAAAGGTGCCAAACATGTACATTGGAGGAAAAGCCTCTTCAACAAATGGTGCTGGGAAAACTGGAAATCCAGAAATCCATATGCAGCAAAATGAAACTAAACCCCTATCTCTCACCATGCACAAAATTCAACTCAAAGTGGATCAAGGACCTGGGAATTAGACCAGAGATCTTATGCCTATAGAAAAAAAAATAGGCCCAAATCTTCATCACATCAGATTAAGACCTTACTTCCTTAACAAGGCTCCTATAGCACAAGAAGTAAAATCAAGAATCAATAAATGGGATGGATTCAAACTAAAAACTTCTTCTCAGCAAAAGAAACAATCAATGAAATTAACAGAGAGCCTACATTCTGGTAACAAATTTTTGCCACACACACATCTGATAGGGCACTAATCTCCAGGATATATAAAGAACCCAAAAAACTTAACACCAAAAACACAAGCAACTCAATCAAAAAATGAGCTAAGAAGATGAACAGACATTTCTCAGAAGATATACAATTGATCAACAGACATATGAAAAATGTTCAACATCTCTAGCAATTAGAGATGTAAACCAAAATGACTCAGATTTCATCTCATGCTAGTCAGAATGGCAATTTTCAAGAATACAAATGGAACTACGGTTGTGGCTCAGTGGCAGAGCACTTGCCTCACACATATGAGGTACTGGTTTTGATTCTCAGAACCACATAAAAATAAATAAAATAAAGATGTGTCCATTTATAACTAAAAATTTTTTTAAAAAAATACAAACAACAATAAGTGTTGGTGAGGTTGTGGGGGAAAAGGCATGCTCATACATTGCTGGTGGGACTGCAAATATGTGCAACCAATCTGGAAAGCAGTATAGAGATTCCTTAGAAAATCTGGAATGGAACCACAATTTGACCCAGCTATCCCACTCCTCAGTCTATATCCAAAGGACTAAGAACAGCATACTACAATGATGCAGCCACTTCAATGTTTATAGCAGCTCAATTCACAATAGATAAACTGTGGAACCAACCTAGATGCCCTTTGATAGATGAATAGATAAAGAAACTGGTACATATACACAATGTGATATTACTCAGCATTAAAATAGCATAAAATTATGGCATTTGTAGGTAAATGGATGGAGTTGGAGAATGTCATGCTAAGTGAAGTAAGCCAATCCCAAAAAACCAAATGCCGAATGTTCTCTCTGATAAGTGGATGCTGATCCATCATAGAGAAGGGGACATGGGAAGAATGAATTTTGGTCAAAGGTGACGGAGGAAGGAGGGGGCATGAGGACAGTAAAGATGGCAAAATAAGATGGACATCATAGCCCTAGCTTTATGTATGACTGCATATATGATGTGATTGTACATCACATACATCCACAGAAATG
Organism: Xerus rutilus; assembly: GCA_028644305.1. NCBI lineage: Eukaryota > Metazoa > Chordata > Mammalia > Rodentia > Sciuridae > Xerus > Xerus rutilus. The sequence continues at coordinate 43,648,005 of CM053406.1, forward strand.
AAAAGCTGTGCTCCATCTGTGCACAATGAATCAAAATGCATTCTGCTATCATGTATACCTAAGTAGAATAAATAAATAAATAGATTCTAATGGGAGAAATTTAGAGTAATAGAGCAATAAACATATTAATATTTAAAAAAAATTCAGTACATTATCAGGATACAAAATCAACATACAAAAGTAGCATTTTGCCAGATTCAGTGGTACATGCTTGTAATCTCAGCTACTCAGGAGGCTGAGAATAAGATTGTAAGTTCAAGGCCAACCTGGGAAACTTGGCAAGGCCCTGTTAACAAAATAAACAACAAAAAAAGGGGGGGCTAAGGATGTTGTTCATTGTTAGAGTGCCCCTGGGTTCAATCCCCAATACCAGGGAAAAAAATGCAAAAATAGCGCTAGTAATAACTTGCTAGAAAGGAAGTCAAAAAAGCAATCACATTCACAATAGCTACAAAAATAAAAGAAAGAAAGCGATTTAACCTAATAGGGTTTCTTAAAATGTGATGAGTTCATTCCTTGAGGGAGACACACCTGATCCTGTGCATGCTGAAAACCCACAGTTTCAATGAAGGGTAGATCTTGCCACCAAGCCCAAAGATTATTCCCTCATGACTAGGGAAACTTAAAAATAAAGTAGAAATGATTCTAGAACCACATGAAGGCCTTAGAACTGAGATGCTACATTAATAGTCAGAATGTGAAAAATATCTCTGATGGTGAAACTTTGAGATCAATATTGCCCTTAAAATAATGTATATCTTTACCCATGTGTCAGAATGCCCTGCTGTCCCATTAAATTTTTTGGTGCTCTCTAGAGGAACAGAATCAACAGGAAGTATGATTATAAAAAGGGGATTTATTAGATTGGATTACACAACCAGAAGCTGGATAGTGCACAATGGCTGTCTGTAGGTTGGAGAGCTGAAGGAACCAGTAGCTGTGAAGTCCAAGAGGCTGAAGACTCAGAATAAGAAGCATAAAGGGTGCTACCCCAGCCCAAGACCAAAGGCTTCTGGAAACTCCCTGGAGAATCACTGGCCAAGTCCACTTTGGAAGAATGGAGAAGCAAGAGTCTGATATCCTCAGGTGATCTCAGCAGCAATCAAGAACCCATTCAATAATCACAGTGGCTCCACAGGCTGAGACAGGAAAATTGTGAATTCAAAGCTCGCCTCAGCAAGGGCGAGGCACTAAGCAACTCAGTGAGACCCTGTCTCTAAATAAAATACAAAATAGGGTTAGGGGTGTAGCTCAGTGGTTGAGTGCCCCTGAGTTCAATCCTCAGTACAAAAAAAAAAAAGAACTCATTCACAAAGAATTGAGCTTCATCTGCTGCTGCTTCCTGGTCTTCCAATTTTTATTCCATCTAAGCCACTATCCTATTGGACAGTGCTGCCCATGCTTAGGGAGGGTCTTCAATTTAGTGCTATTCCACAAGCCAATCATTTCTTGACACACCCAGAATCCTCTTAATATTTCGTATCTCTTAATCCAATCAAGTTGACAATTTAAAATAACCATTCTACCCATGAAGGCTGTTGAAGAAAGCATTGGGAAGGCCATTGATTTGGATTACACTCTTGTACTAAACCTAAGAAACTAATCCTATGAGAAACCAAAAAATAACATTCCACCAAACTCTAAACCAGTATTTATACATTGTCCAATGTGGTAACTGCTTAAGAAGCAAAATGTTTCACTATTTTTCCTTGTTGCTTCCTATGAAAAAAAAGTTGACCCAGAAAGGCCTGAAACAAGAAAATTTTCTTGCAGAAAAATCTAAAACTCAATATTAAGGAGAAGACAGATTTGGGTGATTACAGTGAATATCCATTTTCATATGTCTTTGAGGTATTATGTGGTTGTCAGAATTAATGATGGAAATCTTATGGCTTAGCATATGAGGAGAGAGTGTGAATAGTAGGCAAGAACATCCAGGATACTGTGTGCATTTTGTGAACACACTAAGGGATTAGATCAACCCAGCCTCCCTCTTCAATTGTTACATTTTTTAAAAGACTAAAACTTGATCAAAAGCAAGAGGAATAGAGTTGTCAAACTTGTGTCATTGAAATAAAAAAGAAAACATGGCATAGAGGCAATCTGCCCAGGAAAAGTTGCTCTGGTTTTTCACAAGGTAATAGATCGTTAGGGAGTCCCAAATGGGAATAAGATGGATTGAATCCTAGAAATCAGAAATTTGAGGACAGTTGGAGGGAAGATGAGAGACGCTACAATAGCTAATACAATCCTGTTATGAAAATTGGAATTTAGGATTGTAATATATTCCCACACTAATATGGCTTTTTAATGAAGCCAGAGTTCTATTTCCTAAATTGATTTCCCTTCTACCTCCAGCTATTAGAAATTTTCTCTGCACATTGTCACCTCCACATTATAATTTGTGGGGATGGGGGAGGCTGACTGATGGGTGGAAGAGAGTAGGAACAAGACAGAAAATAATATCAAATAATAATTTTATTAGTAAAACAAATAGTTAAGATGTAAAACTTCTTCCTAAATATGTTTTTAAACCTTTTTTTAAAATAGGATTAAAAGTACGTTTCTAACATGATAAAGAATAGGTTGGATTAATAGCCAATTTCACACTTAAGCATTGATAATAGTAAATCATATTAATAATTGGCAACAAATTGTCATCACATTCTACAAGAAAGGCCCTGGGCAATCAATGTGAATAATCTTATTTAATCCTCAGTATCTGCGGGGGATTGGTTTAAATACTCCCTGATGATATCAAAATCTGTAGTTATTCAAGTATCTCACATAAAATAGAGTCATATTTGCATATAATCTGTGCATACCTTCCTGAATACTTTAAGTCATTTCTAGATTGCTTATAATACCTAATCCAATGCAAATGCTATGTAAGTTATTTTTCTGCTGTATTGTTTTGGGAATAAGAAAAAAGCTAAAGGTCTATTTACATGCAATACAGACAACTTTTTTAAAAAGTATTTTCAAGTGAAGCTTAGTTGAATCTACAGATGTGAGGCCCCAAATATGGAGAATTAACTGTAATCTTAAAGGTTAGGCTTGGTATTAATTTTTGTTTCTGAGAATGAGACATAGAAAAGTTCAAATAAATTGTCTGAGATCACAAAGCTTAAAGTTATGGAAATCAGATGAGTCTCCAGAATCTGGCTTCCATGGTGTCTCAGAGAAAGCAAGTTGATGTTCCTGGAGAAGTCCCAATGGGCAAGTGCAGGAGATGGCAACTGAGAGAGTGATTCTAGGTAATCCTTTAAGTCCTTGCAGGGCTTAAGGCAGGAATGGGACTGATTGATTAAATCTAGTTGTCCTGGTAACATGCTGGGATATGAACTGTAGGAAGGCAGGAGTGGGACTGAGAAGAGTTAGAATGTTGTCACACCAGTCCCAAAAGCACATGTGCATAGGTTAGATTAGGCTTGTAGCAAAGTTAAATGCTGTAGTTGGATGTGTGATTTTTTGTTAAATACTGATAGCCTTGGGAGCATGTGGTCCAGCCCCCATCAGGTTTGGTTTACCCTGAGCTTCAGTGATTCAGTCGGATGGAGGAAAGCAAACTAGGCCAATCACCAACATCAGGCAGTTTCCTCAAATGAAAGAGGAGGAAAAACACCACTCAAGTCCTTCAGCTGGGAGAAGGAAGGCTTGCAAGTTAAATACTTGCCAGGCACAGTTGTACACACCTGTAATTGCAACAGTACCAGAGGTTGAGGCAGGAGTACTGTGAGTTCAAAACCAGCCTCGGCAACTTAGTGAGCCCTTAAGAAATTTAGTGAGACTGTGTCTCAAAATAAAAATTAAAAAGGGCTGGAGATGTGGCTCAGTGGTTAACTGCCCCTAGATTCAATTCCCTGGTACCAAAAAAAAAAAAAAAAAAAACCAAAAGTTAAATATCCAAGACAAAGGGACAGAAAGTCCCTTGAAGCAAATAAACACAAGGTGTGAGTTTCAGTTCTAGATAGGGAGGCTTCCATCTCTTTAGTACTCAAGAGTAGGGGTCTGGGATCCCAAGGATCTTGCCAGTTTTTTATAACTATAGGTATGAATGTGTTGATGAATTGTGAAATCAAATTAGTATGTGAGACAAACATTTTTTCTAATGAAAGATAATAAGAGAAAATTATAATGTGTCACTCATAGGTATTGTTTCAGAAAACTTTTGTTTTGACATTTTAAAGACATTAAAGTGAATAAAGGTGGACATAACAGCCCTTTGCCTCCTGCCAAGCCCAATGAAGGGCAAGCCTGCACCTGAAAAAAAAAAATTATAGGGACCAAAAGAGAAAAGAGGAGTTGAAAGACAAGGCCCTGACTGACACCTCTGCATCTCTTTGGGAAGGAAGTCAAAGGCAAATTCTAAAACATGCCCAAACCATTCCTTGTGAGGTGGATATCAGCTCAGAAGTGGCTGACTCAATATATCAGAAAAATACAATCCTAAAGGACCTGAATAGTTTGAAAAAGAGCCACCATGAAAATATAAGCCTGGGGTATGGAAAATAAGTTTGGGACAAGTCAGATATGGTGGAGAAAAGGGATTTCGAGTTCAGACTGGATGAGAAGTGGACCATGCATAAGCATGAGAACATCAGATGGTTTATAGATTTCATTTCAAAGAAAAGTAAATTCTACAAATAAAACTAAATTCAAAAGCAACCTTAAACAACTTTAGCAAATATGTTAATGTTAACATGGCTGATAAGAGTTCTTACAAATCCAAAACCACAGCAATAGCCTAAAGCTAGGACTTGCTGGCAGATATTCTTTTATCTGACAGAAGGTACAGGGATTTTTGCAAATGAAACTGCACCTGGTGGGCAAAAGTTCAGGAATTCAATCTTCAAAACAGTCATCCCTGCTTCATGTAATTGACTCCAGGAGGTTCAGAATTTTTTGTCATTTTAAAAACTTGACATTCTCTGATTGAACCTATTAGTCTCTTTATTCTTAGTATGTACGCCATATCATTTTGATAATCACACAATTGGCCAATTGAAAAGAGCAAAGGGCAATTCCCATTAAAATTAGTATGAATCATTAACTTACCTTAGTCAAAGCTCTTGGCCTTTTAAAAAACCCCACTCAGTTCCATCTGGAAAAAATAAAGTTGGGCAAACTTAGTTCTTTCCCAGTAGTTGTATGTTCCTCTCTGAAATTTTATGCCACTTCAAAACATCTCACTGGCTATATGATTCTTCTTTTTCCCAAAAAAACTATCATTTTCAAAAATTTTATTGGGAAAAAAAGGCAGAAAATAATGAAAAGATATTGTTTATATCCACAAAATCCTTACAATTTAACACTCTTCATTTGTTATTTACTAGAAGACAAACATACAATATTGTTTCTAATCATCACAGATATTTGCCTGAGATATATAATTATTCCCACTCATAGACTAGAAAACTGAGACTTTTTGTGTGTAATAACTTTCCTGAAGACAACACAGTCTAAAAATCCATGAAAAATGTACAAAACAAAAATCACTTAGATACAAAGTCTAGAAATTTACTCAAAAATAATAGTCTGTGGTTTTGCAGCAGTCTACAATATTTGTCTGTTTGTTTTTTAGAGGAGGAAAAGTTTATTTGGAGGCTCACAGTTCCACAGGTCTCAGTTCATAGGCATCCAGCTCCATTCCTCAAGGCTCGAGGTGAGGCAGAACATTATGGCAGAAGAGTGTGGCAGAAGGAATCATCTCATACGATGATCAAGAAGCAGAAGAGGTCTCCACTTGCCAGATACAAACATATACTCCAAAGCCACTCTCCAATTCCTATCTCCTGCAGCCACATTCTACCACTTCAGTTACCACTCAGTTAATCCCCATTAGGGGATTAATTCACTGATTGGGTTAAGATTCTCACAGCCCAATCATTTCTCCTCTGAACCTTCTTGTATTGCCTCACACGTGAGCTTTTGAGAGACACCTCATATCCAAAGCATAACATTCTGCCCCTGGCCCCCAAAAGCTCACAACCATCTCACAATGAAAAATACATTTTGTCCATTCCCAAGAGTCCCCATAGGCTCAATAGTTCTGAGATTGCTCAAAGTTCAAGTCCAAATTCTTCTCTGATGCTCAAGGCAATCTTGCCTTATGATCTCCTGTAAAATTAAAAGCAATTGACAACTATCCAATATATAAAGGTACAGAGTAAACATTTCCATTCACAAAAATTAGGGCATAGAAAAAAGGGATGGAAAGCCAGCCTCAGCAATGGTGAGGTGCTAAACAACTCAGTGAGACCCTGTCTCTACATAAAACACAAAATAGGGCTGGGGATGTGGCTCAGTGGTTGAGTGCTCCTGAGATCAATCTCCAGTACCAAAATAAAAAAGAGAGAGAGAGAGAGAAAAGAAAAAAAGGATGAGACTGAAGCAAGACCAAAATCCAGCTGGGCAAACATGTCTGCAGTTCTGTCTTTAGCATCTGGAGCACAAGGCATGATGTCCTCTCCAAAGGGCTTGTGTAGTTCCACCCCTGTAGCCTTGTGGGTTGCAGCCAAGTAGCCTTTCTGTTGGCTTGTCTCTGCTCAATGTCTTCAACTTTCCTAGGATGATGTTCCATGTTACTGGCATTTCTTAATCTTGGGGGTCTCCTCTACAGCTTTGGTTTCCTCCTCCAATCTTCATGCCTTGCCTTCTCAGGGAGTGAGGTCTTCCTTTGAAATCTTGGTGGAAACTTCTATGACCTCCTAACTCCAGCATCCTTCATTCCTGCAGAACCAGCACTACATGTTTGATGCTGAGGTCTATTGCTCACCTTGAGCAGTAGCCAAGCCTCAAAGGACCCTGGCTGCAGCAACCTCTGAGTACCTGGGTTGCTGAGAATATTGAATAAACTCCCTAGGCTCACTTTTGCAAGCAGAATTCCCCACTGGTCTCTTCTCAAGAGAATTTTCACTTTTACTCCCTTGAGCCTAAGATGGGTATAGCCTTGCCAGCTCCTGAGGTGCCCTCAAGCCATTTTCTTATTGTCTCAGGGCAAAGTCTTTAGCTTTTCTTTCCTGGCTACAACTTTCTTAGCCCCAGTTTTACTCTTGCCCTCAAGTTCAAGTTTTTCAAATCTTTCTGCTCCTGAATATCACAATAAACTTGGCTAAAAGCTTCCAGCAATACCCATGCCACTTCCTAAATAGGAATGCCTAGACTGCTTAGACATTTCTTCCACTAGACTGAGAAGTCCAGCACTTTTAAAATCAGCTTCACAGAAAGTCTCAGGACACAGGCAAAATGCAGACAACTCCTCAGCCAGAATATGACACAAATGGCCTTTACTCCAAATTCCAATAGAGTTCTCCTTCTCTGAACCCTCTCGAGTCCTGTCTTCACTGTCCATGGTCCTACTGTCATTCTGGTCTTCTGAGCTCCCACCAGATTCGGCCATTAAACTCTGCCTACAACAATCTAAAGCATTTCCAGCTTGCACTGCTAAGCATCTCAAAATTCTTCCCACCAATTTCAAAATGCTTCAAAAATTTATAAACCACACAGTTAGGTTAGTCCCAATAATGACCCCACCTCTCGGTACCAAGTTCTGTTTTAGTCAGCTACTTTACCACTATGACTAAAAGACCCAACCAGAACAATTGTAGAGGAGGAAAAGTTTATTTGAGGGCTCATGGTTTCAGAAGTCTCAGTCCATAAGCAGCTGGCTCCATTCCTCAGGGCTAGAAGTAAGGAAGAACATCATGGTGGAAGAGTGTGGCAGAGGGAAGCATCTTGCATGATGATCAAGAAGCAAAGAGAGCTACAAAATTTATTTTTAAAACTACTAAGTCTTGGCACTTTAGCAAATTGTCTCTTCCTTGGTCATTGTGACATTTCTCAAGTCCAAGGTCTTATTCATCTCAGAAAGCTTCTGGGAATGGTGAATTCTTGTGGACAGATGCATAAGGGAGCACCACTCTTCCCTTCTACTGGTGACTTAGGACAAAAGAATTGACACAAATGCTCCCAGAGAGGGAGAAATAACCAGGTGTACAGATGAGGGCACCATTTTTAACATCAAAAAACTTGATTTCTCCCATCTCCATATCCAGGAAAACTCCCATGTGACAAAGGGCAGGACTTGCAAGAATTCTTTCCTTGGTGGAACTGGCATTAATTTCTCCTGCCTTCAAGTGAATGATCCAGAAACCATGCTCAGGGGATAAATTGATGTTCACTTTCTTTCTACCAACTCACTACAGACACACAGGGTCCACTCCTTCCCTTCTCCCACTTCAACTTCCCAGTAATGGCAACCAGAGGAGAAGCAGGGGGACCCCAGGACACAAGCCAGGCTAGTGAATCTCCTGGCATCTTCCACCAGGTTGTGGCAGACCTTCCCACAGTGGAGACAGTCTTTAGGTCACTAAAGAGCACAAGAAGGGAGTTGGCTGTAGCAGCGTCCAAGGTCACATCCACTCAGAACCTCAGGAACTCAGTGCTCCAACATAGACCTTGCTCCAGGAATGAGCCAGGCTGCTTGAGCAGAAGTGCCAGTGCTCTAACATGCAGTTCTTCCATGACAGGTTTCTTGTTTTCTCTTCGACACAAGGGAGAGGTTATTGTTGAATCTTCCCTAATTGTCAGCCAATCTTGGATGCAATCAAAGTAGAAACTGTGTAAACAGGATAGAGAAATGGGATTGAAGATAAATTCCAGGCAAACTGAACAGATTATATCCACTTCCAAACTTCTGGCCATTGTCCAAGCATCACTCCTTAACAGTGAATTCAGCCCAATGACCTTTTATTATCTTCTGGAAGTAACTGCAAGTCCTTCATACACAATCTGTTCTTCAGTAATTGGGATGTGATGAGTCTAAACCTAATAAAAAATTTAAATAATACAAATATTTCTGTAGTTTATGTATAGGAATGATACTAAGTCAGAGAATCATAATAATATAATCATCTTTAATAATAACTATTACACTATCCAAAATATAGATAATCAAAAGACAGGATGATAGATTGAGAGGCTGAGACAGGAGAATCGCAAGTTCAAAGCCAGCCTCAGCAACAGCGAGACACTATGCAATTCAGTGAGACTGTCTCTAAATAAAATACAAAATAAGTCTGGGGGTGTGGCTCAGTGGTTGAGTACCCCTGAGTTCAATCCCAGGTACCCCCACCAAAAAAAGAGAGAAAGAAATAGGATGGTAGAAATGGTCTTTCAGACCTGCAGTTTACTTTGTCTGGAGACTTCCAAGTGAAGTGCTCTCTGCTCTGACCCAGGCTTCATCTTGTTCGAGCTGAGCCAAACCCCGTCCTTAATAGAATCTAGGTAGGAATGCAGTCTCCACCCTAATCAGAATTCCTTTGTGGGTTACCTACATTAAAATAAAAGGATTTCTATGTCTAAATCTAACCATAAAGTAAAGGCAATCCTAGTGTAGTCACAGAAACATGGCTAAGGAAGTCCCAGAATTTCAAAGAAAATCACCGCATGTGAGTAAAACCAGCAAAATTCACTCAAAAATGAATAAGGTACCCAAGATAGAATCAATTTTAAAGACAAAGCATCATTAGGGGAAAAGCTTTAAAGCATTCTCAGAAAACTAATCAAGGCCTGCGTGGATGTGAATATTAAAATATAATCATTGTCATCAACTCTTCTAAAATAATAATGCCTGAACACTAAACAAAAAGATGTTCCTGACAAGGAAGATACCGGGCTGCTCCCAAAGCCCAGAAGCCCTGGTGCTATACTACAGCCTGTTGCTGGGCCCTCTCACCATGGTTGCCAGTCTTTGGGTGAATTAATCTAGCATGCTGGGCAAAGCTGATTGGACAAAAGACAGTTACTCAAGGCTGGACAGTGCCTGTGTGATGATGTGAACCAAGGACTCCTCCAGAAAGAGCATACACTAATAATAACTAGCAGAGCTCCTTATCAAGAGTTTACAAATCACATCATTTGTGCTGGAGGATCAACATTGCCCTAGGTAGAGGAGAAAGTAATGAACACTAAGGCCAGACTGATAAACTGGGTCACCAGTGCTGTCCTGCATCCCAGACTATATCTTTTCATCTCCATCCAAGAACTACCTAAGAGCTTTCCATGCTCCAGGCTTCAACTAGACCAGACATCTGTCCACATGGAACTCGAAGTCTTTGGTCATTCCAATCTGACCAGACCTGGCTGGGGGACAACAGTGAGTCTACTTTTCTGTGGTTCTTTTCACAAAACCTTTCTCTTTAAGGCAAATTTAACATAGTGCCAGCAATCTACAAGAGTTTGCCTACCCTATCTTGGAATATATCCAGCAATTTTGCAAAAGAAAAAAAAAAAGTGGGCTGGGATTGTAGCTCAGCGGTAGAGCGCTTGCCTTGCATGCGTGAGACCCTGGGTTCGATCCTCAGCACCACGTACAAAGCAATAAAATAAAGACATTGTGTACCATCTACAACTAAAAAAATATTAAAAAAAAAAAAAAAGAAAAGAAAAAAAAGTTACATTTGTAACAAGTTGTTTCAATATTAACTATGATCCTAAATGATCAGAACATCTAATTATGTAATGATAACAAAATGATTCAGTAAATTATACAACTACTAAGTGGTAAGTATGTTTAAGTGAAAATGGAAAATCTTTAAATAGTAATGTTAGAAAATAAAAAGGAATGCTTTTAAAACTGTGTATATATTTTATTTGAAAACACTTTAAAAATATATGTGACTCTGGCAAATACCTACAATCCTACCTATACCAGAAGTTCAGATGGGAGGACTACTTGAGCCCAAGAGTTTGAAGCCAGCCTGGGCAACATAGGGAGGCCCCCCCTCAAGATGAAGGAGAAAAAAATTATACATTTTTCTGTATATAATATATTTTATGTAAATTTTTTCTCCTTTCTCTTGAAGAGAAAATTATATATATATACATACATATATGTATATGTATATATGAAGTGGCCTGAAGTTACCAAATAGGTGAAATTTAAGATTTTAAGTAGTGATATTAAAGTGAAAGAAGAAACTTTCCTAATATGGGAGAAGACTGGCTCTTTCTTCTAGATTTCAAAGGTTAAGGCACTGAAAAAAACAAGTTGTAGCCAAAGGAAGAGAAAATAGGAGAGTGAAAATAACCCAGAAAAGAGGGACAACTTACCTAGACTTGGAGATTTTCAGTGGAGGTCTTGAACATCTACCCATCCACAGCTCCACTTCTCCTGAGGTGTGTCTGAGCTCTGACAGCCTGGCTTTTTATAGTGCCCTGAACACAGTCTCCACCCACAATCTAAGTCATAGACTGCACCCCAAAGATTGTACTATTTAAATCTAATCAGGTGAATTTAATAAACCTTCCTCTTCCATGTAAGATGATGGCATCAAAGCACACTTGAAATTTTATTGTTCAAAATTCAAAATGTTATGTCTTTTAGTTAAACTAGCAAAACAACTGCCACCCAAATCAGATTCTCTAATTTGAAAAATCAACTTTAAAAAACAAAAAGTATTAGAGAGCAAATATAGAAATACACAGTTGAAGCCTAATCAGATCTTGGCTAATCACTGATGTTCACATCTCATGAATAAACAGAATCTAAAACAGTTTTCATGTTCTTTGATTCAGCAATTCTACCTGTCAAGGACAGTTACTGGACAGAAAAAGAAAGATGACAGCCAAGTAAACCTATCTTCCTGTTATAATTATTAATTATGCCATTGTTCATTTTCAAAATTGACCTTGTTTAAGCAATAAATTATGTAATGTTTATTGAGCAATAAGCATAACTTATATGTTGTATGTATTGATCAATAAGCATAATAATCTCATTTCTTAGGATCCCTGTTTCAAACATGAGTTCTAATATATGTATACATTGTTGAACAATTAAATCATGCTAATTAATATATTCATCATCATGTATGTGTGTATATATATGTGTGTGGAAATATAAGTATATGTATGCATATATTGCATTTTTAGGGATTAAACCCAGGCATCCTTTAACACTGAACTACATTCCAGCCCTTTGTTTTTGTTTTTTGCTTTTGTTTTTCATTTTTGTCTTTTTCATTATAACACAAGGTCTCGCTAAATTTCTGAAGCTGACCTTGAACTTGTGATCCTCCTGCCTCAATCTCCTGAGTAGCTAAGATTATAGGCATATATCATGTGCCCTGCTTATACTTATCATTTTGTGATGAGAACAATTAAAGTCCACTCCATTGGCAATTTTCAGGTATGTTATACATTACTAATTATAGTTACCATGATGTACAGTAGATGTTCTGGATTTATTCCCTCTGTTTAATTGACAATTTAAACCATTTAACTAACAGTTCCCCATCCTCTGTCTTGTCACAATTCTGCTTCATTGTGTTAATTTTTGTTTGTTTGTTTCCACGTGTGTGTGACATCATGCAGTATTCGCCTCTTGGTGCCTGACTTATTTCACTATGCGTAAATAATGACTTCCAGTTTCCTCGCTGATACTGTGAATAACAAGATCCCATTCATTTTTAAAGACTGAACAGCATTTCCTTGGGTACATATGCCACATTTTCATTATCCATTACTTACATTGATTCTGTATCTTAGCTATTGTGCATGCTACTGTAGTATGTATAGAAGTCCACATATCTCTGATTTTCTTTTCTTTGGATACATAACTAGAACTGAAATAACTGGATTATATTGTAATTGCATTTATAGTTCTTTTTTGAGGAACCACCACCCTGTTTTTCATAATGGGTGTACCAATTTACATACTCACCAACAGTATGTGTGTCTCCTTTTTTCCATATCCTCACCAACATTTGATATTTTCTTCTTTGACAAAAAAAAATCCATTCTTATAGGTGTGAGGTGATATTCTTTATACTCTTATGCATGAATGAGAAAGCCAAAAAGGTTTTGTGTATTTGAATTATATTTCTCTACAGTTACACTATTAGAAATTAAGACAAAATTTTTAAAGATTTATTTAACTTAAGAAAATCATTAAAGGTTAACTACATAGTTTTATTTTTTAAAAAAAACTACTTTCTAAGACAATAAGCAATTGAGAAGAAGGGTACCATTGTTTTGCAAGTTTTCAAGCCTCTTAATTCCTACTTAATAGAAGACAGCTGGATTCTCAAATCTGCTTCTGCTTGATCTAATGGATATGATGTTTTGATCGAAGTGCATGAGGAAAATCTGGCTTCCCACAGATATCTGGTTGGAAAAGGACCTTGCAGATCCCCTAACAGAGTCTCAGGGACTCCCAGGAACCTCTAACACTAATTGAGGACCACTGCTCTCAACCAATTCTGTAATTCCGATGGGCAGCAGCAAATCTTGACAAACAACGAACCTAATAATGTACCCAATCATGTTTTTGTACAGCTTCTGCCATTTCAAAACTAATTCAGTTTAGAAAAATTTTTTAGATCCTTTAAATTTTTCACCTCACTCTTTTCCTGCATTTAAGCCATTGCTGACATGAGTCCTTTCGTGGAATTTTTCCCTTTCTTTGAGATGATCTTTCAATGAGTCAAGGCCGTAGACATCTTTTGTTTCAGTTCAAAGCTTATTAGAGAGCTTCTTTGCAGCACATGTGATAGATTAATTATCTCTGGATTGAATAGCTTTGATAGTAAAGATATCTTGCTGCTTCGACCTTGTTCATCCAAGGACAAAGATATCTTTACAGTTTTCTCCTAACTTGGAATTTCCAGAAAATGATTTTCTTTAATAATAATATTCTGGTTCAATATTTATAAATTTTTCCACATATCTTGATTTATAAAGAATAGTCATTCAATTGTTCAGTACATTTCCAGTTGTAAGTTTCTACTATGGTGAAAAATGTGGAAGTTAATTTCATCAGTGTCAATTAAGCAACAATATATTTCCCTAATGAACTCAAAACCATGTCAAACTGAGACCTATTTGTTCAAAATAGTGCCAACTACAAGGTAAATCTCCTTCCTAGATTAATTAGATTTTTATATAAAAAAATGTAAAATGCTTTGCATGAAAAAAACCAATCAGATGATGTGGCTTAATGTGGAAATTTTTTCCTCTTTTTCACAATAATGATGAGGTTCTTTTCACTTTCTCCATCTAATTTATTTAGCTGCAGTGATGATGCCAAATCAAGTCATTCTCTTCTACTGTGTAACACCTAATAGGCTCTAAACAGATGTTTAACTCTGACAAAAAGCATCATTTCTCATTGATTTTTACTTTTTCAGTCATCCCTGATTGTGGCTTGAACATTTACTGACTTACTCTTGAGCCTTTGATTGCCAGGAGAAATATTCTCTTCCCAGAAATATTAACTTTAATTTTCCAATTCCTCATTACCACAGCTGAATTCAGGAAGAAATATCTTTTTTATTATTATTATTTTCAAGTGCTAGAAATATTTGGAGTCAATTATCTGTGATATCTTAATACCTTCATGACAACCTATCCAAGAAGTGCCTGAAGATTTTTGTTTTTAGTTTTAGAATAATTTTTAATCACATTAGTAATTTCAATGGGTTAAGATTAAATCACAAAGTAAGCTTGTTTCCATAGCTTTCTGATTAAAAAAGAAATCCACTTTCACACATGCTAGTTAGATAAGATTCAGCCACTTGCAGGGAGGAGGGGCTGATCAACCCTACTGGAAATCTAAGATGCCTACAAGGGATGATGTATTTGCTCATAAAACAGTTTGCATTTTTTCAAAAGGCAGCAGTTCTGGTGGGGTCACTTTTCACAGTCAGCTTCCATCCCCTGGTGTGGAACAGCCACTAGTTTTGCAACACCCTCTTCTCTGCAATCTGTGTCCTCTCCTTCTCTCTGCCCGCCATTAACACATTAAAGTAGACCCTTCTGCCTATCGGAAAGACGGAGAGTGCCTCTGAATTATTAATGCCACCAAAGCCTGCTAATGGTGTTCCCTCGCTCTCTTCTTCAAAAGGAGCTGCCTTTTGCAGATCTGGTGAGCTTCACAAAGAGAATATTTTGGATGTTTACAATGCATAGAATGTTCTACCTCTACACTTACATTAGAGGACAGACTACAAAAAAAGAAGTCCAGGATGATTAAGCTCCACACATAGTTGATAACATGTAGTTCCTACTGCAGACCTATTAATAAACCTCTTCCCTTATTTTTCATTACCCTATTTTTTTTTTATTTTTGTCAAAAGTACGAGGAAAAGGAGCTGAACAATGTCAGTGTGTCTTATGCACAAGGTATGTTCAGATGTGTATAAGAACTGGCAACAGATTTCCTTATCTACAGCATATTATTTGTAAAAGAAACAAGCTCTAATCTGAGTCCCTGTGTAAATGTCAATGACCTCAGGGCACCATCAAGTGAGTATTACTTAGCCTGCCCAAGAGGACTGATCCTTCTTCCACTGGTAAGTCCCAGCCTCTGAGCAGATGCTAGAGGGATTCATTGTGAATCCAAGTAGGTGTCAATGTGCAGGAACAAAGACACACAGGTGGCCCTGCTCCTTGAGTGTTTTTCTTTTTGGTTTGTAGAGCCGAACCTAAATGTTTTCACATTATTTATATGTTCTATCCTCTGGTTTAAGGCTGTCGAAATATTTTTGTGTAGGTGAAAAAGTCTGAGTCAAAATAAATTTCCATTCAACCTAATTACCTGACATTCAATGTACTATCCAATACACCCTTGAATCTGTCAAAGCACTGGAACCACACTCCTACTTAGAGAGTGCTATGGTTTGGATATGTTTGAGTGTGCCCCCCAAGACTTCACATGTTGACATTTAATCCCTATTGTTAGGTACTGAGATGATGGAATCATAATCTATGGTGTTTAGAGAGGGAGCCTTTGCAAAGTGATTGAAATGAAAGTCATCAGGATGGAGCATGTCCCATGATTGAATCCTGGTTGGTTTATAAGAAGAGCTGGAGAGACCAGACAGATATGTGCACACTTCCTGTCTCTTGCCATGTGATATCCTGAGTCACCTTGGGGCTGTCAGCAAGGAGTCAGTAACCAGACACAGTTACTCGACCTCATACCTCAAGAATTGTGAGCCAAAATAAACCTCTTCAGACCTTACCCAGCTTGTGGTATTCATTTATTAAAAGCAGAAAACCGACTAATACAGGGATCTGATGTACATCCAGGCCAGCTGCCTCCAGGACATCCCATAGGAGACTCATCACTCTCAGAGGGGTTAGAAACTGCCAAACTTGCTTCAGAAACCAGCAGGTAGCCAGCCAAGGCAAAGCCCTTCTCTACCAACCCTCATTAATGACTGCTCTACCATGAAAGACAAAAAGCCCTACCATGTCTTTCTGGACCTGCCCCTCTGCCACCACATCTCCCAAAATCCAGGCACAAAGCCTCCTTCTACTACTTGTAAGTGCTCCCTTCTAATTGAGGGCAAGAGAATTCTCTGACAGGAACCAGCCCCAACCAGCCACCTGGCTGATACAGACTCCTCTTTCAGACACAGGTAAGGTGTCAGTTCCTTAGGAGAGTGTTCCCAGTATTCCCCAAACTAGTTCAGAAATGTTTATTATACTTTTTTGTAGTATCTGTCAAGAGTGGCACTATTAATCACTCAGAGGCAATGAATGATTAATAGTGTATATTCAATCACACCAATCATCAAATATAAACAATGCAAAAAGTTTTAGGTGTGCTGCGGCACCCCAACTAGCATTCAATACACACTGACTAAACACTATAAGCAAGTCACACTATCCTAGGGCAATTAAACACTACAGATAAATCACACAATACTAGGGCAACTATGAGCCCCAAAAGACCTCTGATGCCACACAACTTCTCTTAGCCAAAGAGCAGACATTATCTTTGTACGGCGGTACTCTCCAGCCAATGGCTGGACGTCAGGGAATAGTGCAGTTGATCCAGAGTGTACAGCAAGGCAGCCAGTCTCACCAATGTTCTTGTGCAGGGCAAGAGATTTAAATACATTTCCAAGTTGGTGGTGTAAGCTGGTGATTTGTTACACCCAGTGAGAGCCACTGTCCATTGGTTATGTTCAGTGAGATAATGTAATTGCAACTGGACATATTCTTTGTACATGTCCATGGAGCTGTGCTCCCTATCAATTGTAACCAGTCATTGCTAAGCCTGCCTATGGCTAGTGCCTCTTACAGCTCCTCATCTACTGCAAGCAGGCATGACTAAGCATGCCAATGGCTGCTGTTCCTTATGGTCAGCATGTCCAAGCATGTCTATGGATGATGCTCCTTAGAGTACCCTTCATCATTCCTCCATGTAAGTTATCAGAAAATTAGCCACACATTTATTAATGTGATTGCTTGATTAATCTGTGGTTCCCTCACATTAGTAAATGATGCCTATTCTATCATTGTGACAAAATACTAGCAATGATCAACTTATAAAAGGAAAGATATTTTATGTCTTATGATTTGAGAGAGTTCAATCCATGGTCATTTGGCTCTGTTGCTTTTGGATCTGTGGCAAGGTGGTACGCCATGCCAGGAATATGTGACAGAGGAGACTTGTTCATTTCATGATTGACAGGAAAGAAAGAGAGAGACAGGAGGGACGGGGGTCCAGTATTTCCCTCAAGAGCACACCCTCAATAACCTAACTTCCTTCCATTAGGCCGTGTCTCCTAAATGTCCCACCATTTCCCAATAGGGCCACAGACTTGTGACCAACCTTTAGCATATGGGCATTGGGTGTCGCTCCATATTCAAACTGTAATGCCTGTTGAGCACTTATTATGAGCCAGAAATTTTTCTCAGTACTTCACACATTTTCTATCATTGAATCCTGTTTGTTCTCTGAGGTAGCTGCTATTATCTTAACCTCTCAGATAATCAATTTAAGGCTCTTCTCACCACCAAACTGTGATTTTGGAGTGTTACTAAGATCTCCTGATTGTCTACTTCTGATCTTCTTTCTCATGAGATAAAAATAATTTTCTATCCTGTTTAAACCAATGTATTTTATGATTTTTCTATTTCATGCATGTAATCTAATCCTATTAAAACAAGGGCTAACCTAATTCTTTTAGCTTGTTAGAACTATGAATCCATGTTATTTTGACAGTCATAGTAATGCACTTGACTGCATCTAGGGATTTGGAAATGCAGCATCCCATCTTCATTTCGTACCTTTTTTGTTTTTTTCTGTTAGTGTATGTCCTAACTGAAGTCACAAGTGTGACTTCTTGGATATTTTATATTTTCAAATGTCCTCAGTATTTGACTGCCTGGACATTAGGTCTTCAGGTTTTAAAAAATTCTAATAGTGAGTTCCTAAGCATGATATCATTGAAAAACAGGAAAAGATAATGATTAATTAGCAGAGTCAGCACAGTGCTATGAACTCAGTGGGCAATGCCTCATTCAGTCAAATCTTTCAGTTAACTAACATCTAAACACAACACACCATCTTAGCAGGATGCTGCCCACTGTCACCAGATAAGTCAAAATAAACTCATCCAAATAACCATCTTCCTTCAGAAGTTAGTAAAAAAATACAGCTATATCCCAAGCTTTGCACATTAACATCTAATTGGGTGTCTGCTATTTTGGAGGTACTACTAAATATTAGGAAACAATCTCAAAAAAAAAAGAAGAAAGCAGCTGGTGCTCCTTATGCTACAGTAAAATGAAAGGAGATAACACAAACATATGACAAGGTAACTAACATTGTGAAGCAGGTAAATGTCGAGAGCCATCCATGGCTGTGTGTGGAATATATCGGCATCACAGCCTAATGAATAGGAGAATTCGGTATCTGGGAACTTCCAGTGAACATTTCCTCTGGCTGACTGCCTAGACACATTCTGAGCCCTATTCAAGCTCTGCCAAAGGTCCCACACAGCACGACCAGAGATGGGGTGACCTGCTGCAGCCACAAAGCCTCTCAGAGATGGGTATGACTTGCCAAGAGGCCAATCAACCTGCTGACTTCAAGACACCATGAAGCAAGACTCCAACCCTGAAACCTTATCCCTGCCTTTGATGTATTGCCTTAAATAAACCACAGGAGCCATTTTCTAATTGTCCAGCTCCAGCTCCTGTGTGGGCTGAATCTATCAGGAGCTCCATCTTTTGAAACTATCTTTCCAACTTTGTCTTTTGTTCTTCACTAATTATTCTAGTCTTTAATTTCTTAAGTGGCTTACATCCTTCTGAGCAGGAAGAAGAACCTCCTGACAAGGCACTGGACACCTTGCCATAGGCAAAACTACATTATGAAATAGATTGCTATCTACACACATTTTTTAACCACATCTGTAGGTCGATAACAAAAAAAAAAAAAATTACTTTGGTTTGTTTGAAGACATTCTCTTTCCAGAACCCTCATATATGTAATGCTCATTTCTTAAAACATGGAAGTTCTTTGAAAGCAATGTCAATCTATCCTATGTTAATGAAATAAAGGCAATTGATATAGTTCTACTTTTCTTACCTAGTCCTCCTCCCACCCTAATGAATACAGTTTAGATATTAGGTGTCCCTCCAAAGTTCATGTGTGAGATAATGCAAGAATGCTTAAGGGTGAAATGATAGGGTTTTGAGAGCCTTAACCTAATCCGTGTGTTGATCCACTGCTAGGAATTAACTGGATGGTAACTATAGGCAGGTAGGGTGTTAGCTGGGGGAGGTAGGTTCCTAGGATATATCTTTTGAGTATATTTGTCTTTGTTAAGCTGGACTCTCTCTCTGCTTCCTGGAGCCATGTCCTGAGCTTTTTTCCTCAGCCACACTATTCTGCATGTTCTGCCTCACCTTGAGCCCCAAAAATGAAGTCAGCATCTATGGACTAAGACCTCTGAAACTGTGAGCATCGAAATAAACTACTCCTCTAATTGTTCTTGTCAGGTCTTTAGGTCAGAGCAGCAAAAAAATCTGACTTAAATAGAAATGAGTACCAAGAGCAGGGTTGTTGTTGCTGTGACTAACCTGAACATGTGGTTTAGAAGCTCTGGAGATTTTTGGAATTTGTGGGAGGAATTTTGGAAAGTTTAGTGATGTAAGCTAAAAAATCTTTAGAATGTTGTAAGTAGACCTTACTGGACAATTCTGGTTGGAGTTTAAAAGGCCAGAATGCCAATAAGACAGTGGACAGCAAAGATTGGGGTCATGAGCTCCACTTTCAGGAGACTCAAGATGGTTGCCTAGATGCATGCTGTATTCCTTATTGCTCTGTGACCTTGGATTCAAGCAGTAGTTATACTGTTTCCCTGCAACTTACTAGAGGACCCCCAACAGCTGCTCCCACACAGGAATCCCAGCCACGTGCCCACACAGGTCTCTCAGTCTCAGTGTTTGTGCAGGACCCTGGCCACTAGCCCACACAGGACCCACTCTCATGCAGGACACCCAGGAGTCCTGGCATTGGTGCCCACACACCGCACAGGACCCCTAGCTGCCACTCCCATGTGGACCCTCATCTACCAGCATGGGGCTTCCCTTGCCACCTCCATCTTGAGACACTGCAACCATTGTCATAGTCTCATTCACCTGGTAGCCTGCACCTGGGGATACTGATCAGGGTCTGGAGACAGCCACCTGCCACAACACTACATACCACAGAGCTGCATCTCTGAACACATGGCCCAACAACACTGCCCAGTCTGCTCCTATACCCCATCTCTGAAAGCACATGCCTCCATCTTGGAGCATCTTTGTTACCATCTTGGATTATCCTCACTACCACCATCACCATCTTTAGTTGGGGCAACTCCCAGCTTGGGACACACACTGGGGCCTACAAGCAATATCAAGGTACCTATAGTCTCCCAAATCCCCTTTGTCCCCTGCAGCCATCAACCCAACACAGTGTTTTTAAATACATAGCCAGTTCGTATCTTGCAAAGCCTGGTCCTGATCTTCCCAATACAAAACAGCTCTCCATGATTGGCACACAGACCCAAGAACAGAGCCCACAAGACCTCCGGAGAGAGAGAGTTTTGATTGGGAAGTAGAAAGGGAGGGAGTAAGTGAGGTACAGTTTAGAGATTAAATTGGAGACCAGGAATTGTGAGGTCTATAGGTAATATAAGGAGATAAGACCAGGAGCCCACATCACATGAATGGATCCTGTCATGAGCAGCACTATTAATAATTACTCAGAGGCAGTTTGTCTCTAAATGCAAGTCTATATTGGATCATACCAATCATCAAATATAAATAATTAATGCAAAAAGTGTTCAGTGTGCTGGGGCACCCCAACAAACATTCAATGCATACTAATTAAACCCTATAAGCAAGTCACACTATCCTAGGGCAATTAAACACTACAAGAAAACCACACAATACTAGGGCAACTATGAGTCCCAAAAGACCTCCAATGCCACAAGACTTCTCTTAGCCAAAGAGTACACATTGTCTTTGTGCAGTGGTTCTCTCCAGCCAATGGCTGGACATCAGGGAATGGTGGAATTGATCCAGGGATGGACAGAAAGGTGGCCAGTCTCATTGATGTCCTTGGAGCAAAAGCCCCCAATGTGGCAGGAAAAGCAGTTTAAATACATATCCAAGTTGCTAGTGTAAGCTAGTAATTTGTTACACCCAATGAGAGTCAATGTCCATTGGTTATGTTCAGTGAGATAATGTAATTGCAACTGGACATATTCTTTGTACATGTCCATGGAGCTATGCTCCCAATCAATTGTAACCAGTCATTGCTAAGCCTGCCTATGGCTAGTGCCCCTTACAGCTTCTCATCAATTGCAAGCAAGCATGACTAAGCATGCCAATGGCTGCTTTTCCTTATGGCCAGCAACTTTGTGAGTCCTGGAAGGTCCAGGTATGTCTATGACATATGCTCCTTACAGGCCCCAAAGGAGATCCTTGGGGTGCAATACCCCACTTCCAGGAGTTCTACCTCTAAGACCAACCCTCCTACCCTAATAATATTCACCATCCTGAGAGTGGAGTTACCAGCAAGCAACAGACAAACCCATCCAATGGATGAGAAGGGAAGTAGGAAAAATACTGAACTCCAACAGAAACAATCCTTTAATTTACCTTGAGTTTTTTTTCTATTATCTTTTTTCCTTCTTCTTCTTTCTCTCTCTCTCTCTTTTTCTGCCCTCCTATCCCCAACATTTGTGAAATCCAGTATTTTTCATGCATTGGGCTACTGAGGACTGGGATGTCTGATTAGTATATTACAGTTGTGTTGTATATTCTTTTATCTTCTATTTTTACATTTTTAATTTTTCTTGATTACTATGTTTGTTTTTTGTTCTCTATTTTTGTCCTACTTTGTTGTCTTCCAAAACCTCTTTCTCCCTTTTCCCCTGCTACTAGCCAACTTCTTTGGATTCCTCTTTCATGCTTTCTAAGATCTAATTGCTCTATATTCTCAGTTCCTACTTTCTTATCATCTCATCCTACACTCCACTCCTTGTTCTCTTTCTCCATGACCAAAAACTGTAGACCCTTTTGCAAACCTATTGTTTATATTGCAGATATTAATTGAACTCACCATTTCTGTACATTATGACAAAACTGTGAATATCTTATTAGGAGTTATTTGGTTTAAAGCTGTGTATTGTTTGTATTTGGATTTATTAATATTGACCACCCCCTTAAAGGAGAGATATTGCAACCCTGCAGGGAAACTATAAACCTATAGGATAAAAATTGTAACACTCAAATCTGTTAGAAAGGAAGACAAACAAAATGAAAAAACAAGGAAAGAAATTGCCCCAAATAAACCAAGATACTACAATATTAGAATCCATGCTAATCACAACAGAAGAAATGTCAGAGAAGGAATTCAGGATGTACTTAACTAAAATTCTATGAATTAAAGGATGATATAAGAGAGCAAGCACAGGCAGCAAAAGATCAATTCAATTAAGAGCTACATAGGCAAATACAGGAAGCAAATGACTATTTCAATAAGGAGATAGAGATTCTGAAGGAAAAAAAAAAAACAGAAATCCTCAAAATGAAAGAAACAATAAGCCAAACTGAAAACGCAATAGAAAGCATCAACAACAGATTAGATAACTTGGAAGACAAAACCTCAGATAATGAAGACAAAATATACAATCTTGAAAATAGAGTTCACCATACAGGGAAGATGGTAAAAAACCATAAGCAGAACATCCAAGAATTATGGGATAATATCAAAAGACCAAATTTAAGAATTATTGGGAGAGAAGAAGGCTTAGAGTTACAAACCAAAAGAATGAACAATCTATTCAATGAAATAATATCAGAAAATTTTCAAACATGAAGAATGAAATGGAAAATCAAATACAAGAGGGTTACAGGACACCAGATGTACAAAATCACAACAGATCTACACCAAGGTACATTATAATGAAAATACCTAGCATACAGAATAAGGAGAGAATTTTAATAGTCACAAGAGAAACGAATCAGATTACATATAGAGAGAAAACAATTAGGATCTGTACAGATATCTCAAACTGGACCCTTAAAGCTAGAAGAGCCTGGAATAACATACACTAAGCTCTGAAAGACAAGTAATGGCAACCAAGAATCTTATACCAGCAAAATTAAGCTTTAAATTTGATAATGAAATAAAAACCTTCCAAGATAAACAAAAGTTAAACAAATTTATAGCAAGAAAGCCTGAACTACAGAACATTCTTGGCAAAATATTCCACAAGGAGGAAATAAAAAACAACAATGACAATCTGCAAAGGGAGGAACTACACTAAAGGTAAGGTCAATCAAAAGAGAAATCAAGTAAAGTTAAAAACCAAAAATAGACCAAAATGACTGGGAATACAAACCATGTCTCAATAATAACCCTGAATGTCAATGGCCTAAACTCATCAATTAAAAGACTGAGACTGTCAAATTCAATTAAAAAAAAAAAAGACCCAACAATATGCTGCTTTCAAGAGACTCATCTCACAGGGAAATACATCCACCAACTAAAGGTGAAAAGATGGAAAAAAATTTATCACTCACATGTAAACAAGCAGAGGTGTCCATAGTCACATCAGATAAAGTGGACTTCAAACCAAAGTTAGTGTAAAGGGATAAAGAAGGTCACTTCATACTGCTTAAGAGAATCACACGTCAACAAGACATAATAATCTTAAATATCTCTGCCCCAAACAATAGGGCATCTATGTATATCAAAGAAACCCTTCTCAACTACAAGAATCAAATAGACCACAATACAGTAGTACTGGGTTACTTTAACACAGCTCTCTCACCACTGGATAGATCTTCCAAACAAAAACTAAACAAAGAAACTATAGGACTCAAAAAAATCAATAATCTAGACTTTACAAATATATATAAAATATTCCAGCTGGGCACAGTAGTGCAAGCCTGTAATTCCAGCACTTAGGGAGGCTGGAGACAGGATAATCATGAGTTCAAAGCCATCCTCAGCAATGGTGTAGTGCTAAGCAACTTATTGAGACTGTGTCTCTACATAAAACACAAAATAGGGCTGGGAATGTGGCTCAGTGGTTGAGTACCCCTGAGTTCAATCTTCAGTATCAAAAAATAAAATAAAATAAGATAAAATATTTTATCCATTAACCAGTGGGTACACTTTTTTTCTCAGCAGCACAAGGATCCTTCTCCAAAATAGATATGTTATGCCACAAAGCAAGTCTTAGCAAATACAAAAAAAATAGAGATACTACTCTGCATTGTATCAGACCATAATAGAATAAAATTAGAAATCAATGATGAAATAAAAAATAGAAACTACTCCAACACCTGGAGACTAAATAATACACTATTGAATGGTGCATGGATAACAGAGGACATCAGGGAGGAGATAAAACAATTCTTAGAGGTAAATGAGAGCTCCAATACAACATATCAAAATCTCTGTGACACTATGAAGGCAGTGCTAAGAGGAATGTTAATTGCATTAAGCTCATTCCTTAAAAGAAGAAAAAGTCAACAAATAAATGACCTGCCACTACATCTCAAAGCCCTAGGAAAAGAGGAACAAATCAACACCAAAGGAAGTAGAAGACAGGAAATAATTAAAATCAGGGCTGAAATCAATGAAATTGAAACAAAAGAAGCAATTCAAAAAATTGACAAAACAAAAAGCTGACTCTTCAAGAAGATAAATAAAATTGACAAACCCTTAGCCACCCTAACAAAAAGGAGAGAGAAAACCCAAATTACTAAAATTCATGATGAAAAATGAAATATCACAACAGACAATATTGAAATATAGAAGATAATTGGAAACTATTTTGAAAACTTGTACTCAAGTAAAATAGAAAACCCCTAAAACACTGAGAAATTTCTAGAGACATATGACCTACACAAACTGAATCAGGAGGGCATATATGACTTAAACAGATAAATTTCAAGCAAGGAAATAGAAGACACCATCAAAAGCTTACCAACCAAGAAAAGCCCAAGACCAGACAGATTCTCAGCTGAGTTCTACAAGACCTACAAAGAAGAATTAATACCAATACTCTTCAAATTATTCCATGAAATAGAGAAGGAGGTAACTCTTCCAAACTCATTCTATGAGGCTAGTATCACTCTGGTACCAAAACCAGACAGAGACACATCAAAGAAAGAAAATTTCAGACCAATATCCCTGATGAACATAGATGCAAAAATTCTCAATAAAATTTGGCAAATTTCATACAAAAACATATTGAAAAAATAGTGCACCATTATCAAATGGGGTTCATTCCAGGGATGCAAGATTGGTTCAACATATGGAAATCAATAAACGTAATCCATCACATCGATAGAATGAAAGATAAGAATCATATGATTTTATCAGTTGATGCAGAGAAAGCATTTGACAAAATACAGCACCCTTTTATTTTCAAAACACTAGAAAAAGTAGGAATAGCAGGAACACACCTCAACCTTGTAAAAGCTATCTATGCTAAACCCAAGGCTAGTATCATCCTAAATGGAGAAAAATTAGAAGCATTCCCTCTAATAATGGGGACAAGACAGGGATGACCTCTTTCTCCACTTCTATTCAACATAGTACTTGAAACACTAGCCAGAGCAATTAGACAGACAAAGAAATTAAAGGGATATAAATGGGAATAGAAGAACTCAAACTATCATTATTTGCCAATAACGTAATACTACACTTAGAGGATCCAAAAAATTCCACCAGCAAACTCCTATAATTGATAAATAAATTCAGCAAAGTAGCAGAATATAAAATCAACACCAATAAATCAATTGCATTTCTATACATCAATGATGAATTCTCTGAAAGAGAAATTAGGAAAACTACTCCATTCACAATAGCATCAAAAAATAAAATACTTGTGAATCAATCTAACAAGAGGAGTGAAAGACCTCTACAATGAAAACTATAGAACATTAAAGAAAGAAATTGAAGAAGACCTTAGAGCATGGAAAGATCTCCCATGCTCTTGGATATGCAGAATCAATATTGCCAAAATGTCCATACTACACAAAGTGCTATACAGATTCAATGTGATTCCAATTAAAATCCCAACATCATTCCTTATAGAAATAGAAAAGGCAATCATTAAATTCATTAGGAAAAATAAGAAATCCATAATACCTAAAGAAATCCTTAGCAAGAAGAGTGAAGCAGGAGGCATCACAATACCAGACCTTAAACTATACCACAAAGCTATAGTAACAAAAACAGCATGATACTGGCACCAAAATAGACATGTAGACCAAAGGTACAGAATAGAAGACACAGAGACAAACCCACATAAACAGAGTTATCTCATACTAGACAAGGGCACCAAAAACATACATTGGAGAAAAGATAGCCTCTTTAACAAATGGTGCTGGGAAAACTGGAAATTCATATGCAGCAAAATCAAACTAAACTCCTATCTCTCACCATGTACAAAACTCAACTCAATGGACCAAGAACCTAGGAATTAGACCAGAAACCCTATGCCTAATAGAAGAAAAAGTAGGCTCAAATCTTTATCATGTTGGATTAGGCCCCAACTTCCTTAACAAGATTCCTAAAGTGCAAGTATTAAAATCAAGAATCAAAAAGCCAGGTACAGTGGCACATACCTGTAATCCCAGCACTTTGTAGGCTGATATAGGAGAATCGTGAGTTTGAAGCCAGCCTCAGCAACTGCCAGGTGATAAGCAACTAATTGAGACCCTGTCTCTACATAAAACACACACAAAAAAAATAGGGCTGGGGATTTGTCTCAGTGGTCGAATAGCCTGAGTTCAATCCCTGGTACCAAAAAAAAAAAAACAATAAATGGGATGGATTCAAACTAAAAAGCTTCTTCTCGGCAAAAGAAACAATCAATAAGGTGAAGAGAGAGCCTACACTATGGGGGCAAATTTTTGCCACACACACATCAGAAGCACTAATCTCCAGGATATATAAAGAACTCAAAAAACTTAACACCAAAAAAACAAACAACCCAATCAATAAATGGGCTAAGGAGTTGAACAGACACTTCTCAGAAGAAATGCAATTAATCAACAAATATATGAAAAAAATGTTTGATATCTCTATTAATTAGAGAAATGCAAATCAAAACTAAGACTTCATCTCACTCCAGTCAAAATGGCAGTTATCAAGGATACAAGCAACAATAAGTGTTGGCAAGGATGTGGGGGGAAAAGCACACTTATACACTGCTGGTGGGACTGCAAATCAGTACAACCAATCTGGAAAGCAATATGGAGATTCCTTAGAAAACTTGGAATGGAACCACCATTTGACCCAGCTATCCCATGCCTCAGTCCATACCTTAAAGACTGAAGAACAACATACTATAGTAATACAGCCACTTCAATGTTTATAGCAACTCAATTCACAATTGATAAACTGTGGAAGCAAACTAGATGCCTTTCAATAGATGAATGGATAAAGAAACTGTGGTATATATACACAATGGAATATTACTCAGCATAAAAAGAAAATAAAATCATGGCATTTGCAGGTGAGTGGATGGAATTGGAGAATATCATGTTATGTGAAATAAGCCAATCCCCCAAAACCATAGGGTGAATGTTTTCTCTGATTAGTGGATGTTGATCCATAATGGGGTGGGAGTGGGGAGCATGGGAGAAATGGGGGAAATCTGAATAGGGCAAAGAGGAGGGAGGGGAAGGGAGTAGACATGGAGGTAGAAAAGATGGTGGAATGAGATGGACATCACCACCCGAGGTACATGAATGAAGACATGAATGGTCTGCCTCTACCTAGTTAACAACCAGAGAAGTGAGAAATTGTGTTCCATATGTGTTCTGTGAATTGAAATGCATTCTACTGTTCTAAAAAAAAATAAAAAATAAAATAGAAAGATTGGGGTCATGAGGTTTCAAAGGAGAAAGAGAACTCTATTGGAAACAGGACTAGAAGCCATCTGTGTTACATTCTGGGTAAGAAGCTGTCTACATTTTGTTCATGTCCTGAGACTTTCTGTCAGACTGAATTTAAATGTGATGAACTTGTTAATCTGTTGGAAGAAATGTCTAGGGAGCATAGTATTCAGGCAGTGGTATGGATATTGCTGGTGGCTTTTTAGCCAAGTTTATTGTGATAATCAGGAGCAGAAAACAAAGCAGACAGATTTGAAAAACTTGCGGTCTGGACAGAAAACTTCAAGTAAAACATAAAGAAATTATAAAGACTGCTCAGAGACAATAGGAAAGATGGCTTGAGAACATCTCAGGAATTGCAAAAGGACACTCATCTCAGGCTCAAAGCATAAAAGTAAAAATTCCTTTGAGAAGAGACCAGTTGGGTATATTGCTGCCACAGGGTGGTTTAGGAAGTTCTTTCACCATGCTTAGCCACCCAGCCACAGAAGTTGCTGCAGCCTTGGTTTCTGGAAACTTGGCTAATGCTTGGGATAGTAGTAGACATTATTGTCAACCATGTAGTGCTGCTTCTGCCAGAATGCAGGATGCTGGAGTTAGGAGGTCATGGAGGTTTGCGCTGAAATTTCAAAGGAGGTGTGAGAGGCCAAGCAACATGCCACAGGGTTGGAGTCCCTGTAGGGTGCCCCCTGATAGACCAATGCATGGAGATGTGAGGAGAAATCCAGAGCTGTAGTGGGGACTTCCAAGATTAAGAAATGACAATAGGGGGCTGGGATTGTAGCTCAGCGGTAGAGCGCTTGCCTCGCATGCGTGAGGCCCTGGGTTCGATCCTCAGCACCACATACAAAGCAATAAAATAAAGACATTATGTCCATCTACAGCTAAAAAAATATTTAAAAAAAAAAAAAAAAGAAACGACAATAGTGTGGGAAATATTCAGGAACTGAGCAAAGATAGCCAACAGAGAGACCACTGGACTGCAACTAGCAAAGCCATAGGGGAGGAGCTACACTAGCCCTTTGGAGACAATATTAGGATACCATGTGCTCCAGATACTGGACGTGGAATTATAGGACTTGCTTTCCCACCTGAATTTCGGTCTTGCTATGGTCCCATCACTTCTTTCTATGCCCCTATTTCTTCACATGGAAATGTTTACTATGTGCCTTTCTATGCTGGATATATGTAACTTGCTTTTAATTTTTATAGGAACTCATACTTAGAGTTTGACTTTCATCTCAGGGGAGACTTTGGACTTTGACTGTTGGGCAATCTTAGAACTGTTGAGACTTTTTGAGACTGTTGAGAACTATTGAAACGAGTACATTCTTGGAAATGGAATAAATGTGTTTTACATTAGGAGATGGACATAAGCTTTTGGTGGCTAGAGGTGGAATATTATGGTTTAGATACTAAGTGTCACCCTAAAGTCCATATGTGAGATGATGCAAGAAAGCTTAGAGGTGAAATGATTGGGTTATGAAAGCCTTAACTTAATCATTGTGTTAATTTCCTGATAGAGATTAACTGGATGGTAACTATAGGCAGGAAGAATGTGGCTGGAGGAGGTGGGTTCCTGGGGATGTGCCTTTGGGGTATATGTTTATTTTGTCCTTGTTGAGCTGAGCACCGTGCTCTGTGTCTCTGTCTCTGTCTCTCTGTCTGTTTGTCTCTCTTCTTCTGTCTCTCTCTCTCTCGCTCGCTTACTAGAGCCATGTCCTGAGCTTTTACCTCCACCACACTATTCTGCCATGTCCTGCCTCCCTTCCAGACCACAGCTATGAAGCTGGCCACCTATGGACCAAGACCTCTGAAACCATGAGGCTTAAAGTAAAATTTTCCTCCTCTAATTGTTCTTGTCAGGTATTTTGGTCACAGCAGTGAAGAAACTGACCAAAACATTAATATGATTCCAATTACCTATCACCATGACCATCCCATAGGAAGAATTCAATGAATATTATGGACTGATAGTTTGCAGTGTATTATTCATTTGTTTTCCTCTAACAAACAATGTAACACTGTACCCTATATCCTATGTCCCTACTATATGGGAGGCAGTGTCCTTAGTTATAGAGATAAAATGAATAAACCAGGCAGTCTCTTCCTCTACAGAAATTACAATCTAGTGAGGATACCTACTAGTAAGATGGCAAATACAGTATATTCTGTAAATATCATGGTAGCAAAAGCACATGGTGCAAGAGAGCACATGGAAGAGCACTTCATACAAGCTGGAGAGGGTTGGGATAGGAATCCAGAGGAGAAAGTGGAATTTAGGTAGAGACCTAGTGGAGGAGAAGGAGTTCAGAGGAAGGAAGGAAAGTCATAGAAGAATAAACAGGGAGAAAAAATGATCAAATAAGCATTCAAGGGACATCATGAATTGCAGAATGAGAAACAGATTCAAAGTGAGCAAGCTGAAGACAAAATGTTAGAAGGCTGTTGCAGAACATGATGGCCAGATTTGGACTAGTAGCCAAGAAATGGTGAAAAAACAAAAAGTAATGGGTTTCCAAGATATTTAGAAACCAGAATCAACAGGACTGGACCATCATGTGGAGAAAGAAAAACAGACCAAGAATGAAGATGAGATTTCTGACCTGGACACAGAGATGCATGCTGCTATCAGACACTACAGCGGGACGAGCAAGGAGAACAAATATGTAGGGAAAATAAAATATGAGATGTTGGTCCTATAGAGGTGCCAATGAGGCATCTAGGTGTCTACGCATGTCAGCTATCTATCATTCTACAGGTCAGGAGAGAGATCTGGGATATATGCATGGACAAGAAAGTGATTAGCATGTAAGTGCAAATAAAAACTGGAGTCAGAGAAGTGGTTGAGATTGTCTGTGAAAGCTGTACAGTGTGAGAAAGGAGGACCTAGGGTGAAACCTAAAAAACACCAGCATTTAAAGCAGGAGGAAAAGAAATCCTCTGAATGCCTGTCTCAGACTCTGAGGAAAGAGATGCCTGCAATCAACCACATGATTTTGGTATTTTGAGAGCTCTAGTCAAAAGCAGACTATTCCTATAATGCCCAACAGTTTTGCCTAACTGGGCCAGGCTTAGGTGCCAGCAGAATGTGTCAGGGCAGGAGAAGCTCAGAGCCTGGGGAATTGGACAGAGGTCTTAAATCAAAGAGGAGTTGAAAAATAAACATGATGTGGTGTGTATTAGCCCATGTGGGAAAGTCCAGGCAGGCTGTACATACTGCAAAAGAGGGATTTACAAAGCGAAGACCCCAATCCAAGGACATAAACCCACAGAGAAAGCAAGATTTGTAAAACTGTGGATATGGGTGTGGGTCTATTTAAATAGTTGAATCTCAGTGTATTCAAGTGCACAGATTCACTTGCAAAATTTCCTCCTTCCTCTAATAGTTCTTATTTTAAGGAAATAATCTTTTCACAAATATCTTTGAGTATCCTGAGTCCTTGGCTAATGTTTAACAGTGAGCATCATATTAGAGATTGTTTAATTGCTTATAAGAAAGTAATCACATCTTTTAAATCTTTGGCAAAACTGCCCCAGATGCCTATCTCTTTTGTAATAGATGAGATAAGATATTATTAACAAATAAAAAGATGAGATATTATTAACAAATTTTGGGACAAATATTATGTACAAATATAAAAATTCCTTTAAATAACCAAAAAAATATGGTCACCTAATTAAATGTGTACTTTGAGAGTATACACTAATGCTCAAGTTGGTCTACTTATGATGCTACAAAGTCAAACTACGAAGTCCTAGCAAATCTAGCATATTCTTATGAAATGTCCAGGATGCTTATCTGTACAGTGCCCAGGGTGACTTGTTTTAATAAAGTTAATAAAATATGAATCACACAGAGGTCAGCACATCATATAACTGAAAGATTATTCCATGCACTGAAGGAATTTTAAAGTACAGATTTTTTTTTCAGGCTTAAATTAAAGAAGCTTAACGTTCTTTGGTGTCAGAGTAGTTCAAATAACTGCAGTTTACTGATTCAGCAAAACCAAGTTTATGTGGAAAAAGCGTATCCTAGGAGGACAACTTTTTCCTCTGAGCTAGGAAAAACAGCATCCATGTCCAAAGAGTCAAGTTCTACCCAGTCCTTTGCTCCTGCTGGGCTGAGACACAGGGAATCTGTGTTGCACACTGCCATCTACTGTGGAGCTGAAAACCCAAACTTCATTATTTATGCTCCTGGGCCTTCGTGAACAGAAAATCAATCAATGCTCATCACTTTCCTTGTGCTTGTGGAAGATTTTATGAATATTACAAAAAGATGCAAATGAGAGACACACAGGTATATAGTAGATCCATAGGATGATTTGAGGAACAGTGAAGTAAATTAGATAAGAAATTTCCTCACTGAGGGGAAATCAGTTTATAAAATTTGTAATTCCTTCTCCTAGCATCACAGAGAAAGGATAAAAATACATTTTTTTAATCAAATCCCAAAGCTTACAACTGTAATTTAGATTATTAAATTGTGTATACATAGAAGAAAATAAAATATTTATGCTGGTCTATTTTTTTAATAAAAGAAATATGTGTATAATTCTCTGCTCGTATTATTAGGCATTAATTATTTAAAGATCAACAACCTACATTTGGTCTATTATCTACTATCTTTAATCTTTGTACCTAACTTCCAACCTTTTCTCTGCAATAATACGGTCAAAGAAAAGGAGATAATGCTGATTTGTTACACAAAACCTTGCTTGCTGAGCTTGTAAGCAATTCTGATAGCTCAGTGAGAAGAAATTTTGGTAGGATTTCATAATAGATTTAATTTGCCAAATCACCAGTACTACCTAACTGAATACTAGTTTGTTTTCAAAGTAATATTTACAAGATATGCCATCCATAGTTAGGTGGCACACAACTGGAAGGCTGCACAGCATCTCAGGAATTGCAAAAGGACACTCATCTGGACAGCCCCCAGAAGGCTGGCTTTGCTAGGAGTTGGTTGGCTACTGAGAAGCGCTCTGCATTAACAGAGAGCTTAAAATACCACAATCCCAAGCTCACAAGTTCCTAGTGTGATAGGAATGATCTTGAAAACAGTATACTGGAGAGAATAACAAGATGATCTCTTGAGCAACTGAGGAAGAATTCTGTCCCTAGAAAGCAAAAACAGCTGAAAAGAAATGGGAGTCCTGGGGACATTGGGGAAGAGAGCAAGGGCATAGAGAGAAAGGGAAGAGAACCTCAGGTGTGTGATTTTGTTCACTGATGATTCTTACCTGCAGTTTCTCAATTTCCGAGGTTGAGAAGTCTTCATTATAATTTTTAAATTAATATTCAATGGAAAAGGTTATTGTGAGTGGGTTTGGGGGATGTTTTTTTGTTTGCTTGCTTGCTTTTGGTAACCAGTTGTACTTGTAGAACTCCCGTAAGACTGACTTGCTTTTAAGCCTGTGGATCTCCACAGATCTTCCAGAGGAGACCTCAGTTCCCCTTTCAAGGAAAGCTTACCCTTGCAAAGACACTGACAGGCCCTTAGGGGAGAAAGAATACAGCAAAACATCTGTGCCTCCACTCTGCTAGCTGTTCATTTCTCCTCCAGACAGATCTGACCTTTCAGAACAACTCAGCTCATATAGAGCTACAGGAGGCTTCAAACCTCTAACGTGGCCATCCACTGCTCTCATGACCCAAGGGACTAAACAAAACGACTGATTTCTTTCTCCCCCAAAGTGAGATGGGTTTGTAGGAGAAGGAAGTTTTCACCCTTTCTCATCCCTCAAAAGTGTATCATCTCATCTTCCTGAGCAGTTGCTAGAAAGGACAAGGGCAAGCAAAATGTCATTCAGGCCTCTTAAACTTTCCCCACCATCCTCGTGCTCATACATGCTCAATCGGAAACCTCCAAGCCTTCTCCTATTGTCCCTTCCTCTCTTCATGAGCTTGTCCAAAGAGCTCACCTCTCACAGCTATCCATACCTCCTACCTGGGAGTCTTCAGTGGGGGCCTTTCTTTTTTCTAGCCCCAACTTGCAGAGCAGTGGCCTGCCTCATGGCCCTGCATCAACTCTGCCCCACTTATGGCCTGGTTGTTACTCAGACCCACCACTCCCTGTCTCTTGGTTGAAACTCCTCAGTGGATTTCCATTGTCCTTAAACAAAGAGCAAAACATGACTTCTGGAAAGCTTTCCCTGAACCCAGGTCTACATCTCTTTTCTTTGATAAACCTTCCAGAGAGCCTCATCCTTTTCCTTTGGAATACCTATCTTAGAATAAAATGATAATTCTTATCATGTCTTTATTTTTATCAAATAATCAAATTATTTAATGTAATTGGTAGTTTGTCATCTGTCTCTCTCTGTGTTCCATAAGGGCAAGAGTGTTCTCTGCTCACTGCTACATCTTGAACACCTATCCAGGGCCAGCTTCATGAGTGTATGGTCTATGGAATTACACAGAAGGGCCTAGAAAGGCTTTATGCTCTGCTATTGTTGCCTGAAATGTCTTAATTTTCAGACAAGAGGTTCCACATTTTTATTTTGAACTGTGTCCTACAAATTATTACGGTATCTTACATCTCCTAGTGTCTGACACACAGAAGGTACTCAATAAGTTTATTTTCCATGAATAATTATATACAGAATAATTAACAAACAGGTAACTATACAATCAATCTTACAAAAGATAGTTTAGTGAATTTCATGTACAATGGGAAGACCCTCCGCAAAAGAGCTGTCTCTTACTAACTCACATCTGAGATTCTCATAACGGGGCTAAAGCTTTTTACTAACAATGACAGGGAAGCTAAACTTTTGATTTCCTCATGAAAGGTAACAAAACTCAAGTTCACTGAGGTACATAGATCTGATAGTATAATTTTCATTTAAGACAACACTTGTAGAAGAAAGATGGAGAGAATAGTGACTTAATCCTGTAGTAAACACCATCAAAAGGAACAAGTACTGAAGTCTGGCCTCACCTACTTCCTGGTTTTACACGAAGCTACCCCATCCCCTTTCAAGCATGTTCTACCACTACATTGTTTGATTAGGTCAAGTCAGACATTCATTTTACTAATTTCTCAAGTTTATGTAGATATTCAATTCATGGAGTCTAATTTCTAGGAGTATCTTCTTAAGCACGTGACCCAGGACAAGTTATTTCACCTCACTAAGACTCAGTTTCCTCATCCATAACCTATGGGAACGAGAGGTTAACTTAAAGTGCTATGAGGATTAAGATAAGGTATGTAAGGCACCAATCATTCTGGCATGTAGTCCCCACTCGGATTATCTCAGTGGTTACACAAAAAGGAGGCAGAAGTCACCAGTGGGGTTCACTGCCATTTACTTAACATCTTCTCAAAAAAGAAAAGGTATTTTTTCCTTATTTTCTTTACCACTTACTTGTACTAAGGACTGAGATTATGCCACTAATTAGCTTTGACCTCTTGATATTTAATTTGAACTGGCTATATAATACACACATGATATTATCATTAAGCCATGTAATTTGAAAGTGAGTTCATCCATCTTCATTCTGTCCAAGCAACCAGATGGACTTAAAGCTCTTTATCCTTTAAAAACACTTCAATGATTCTTTGATAGTACTGACTAGTGTTTCTATTGAAACTATTTTTATTTAGCAAAGAGTAACTGTGCTACAATCTCCTTATAAACTTGCAGAGACAAAGGAGGAACTCTGTTTTTCCAAAATTGAATTATTGACCTAGTATAGGACTAGAACTAGGCAGGGGAATTGGTAAGAAAACTGTAACACTGGGCCAGCTATTGAGCAAGTATTGAGTGAAGGTACAGAAGACTTGTATATATCACAAACTTTAACAAGTGCTAACAGTGTAAAATAAATGTCATTGACTTTGGCTCAAGAGACAAACACTCTAGGCTGATAACTCAAGAATAGAGTGTATAGTGTGTAGTTGCCCTGTCTCAGTGGGGGAGAAAGGAGATATTTGAATCTTGAGGAAGAAGACTCTAATTCAGCTAGAATAGTGGGAAGGGAATGCTTTGTTTACAACTCTTCTATGCAATAGGCCATATTCTGCCTAACATAAGAACAATATGCACATGGGTCTTCTGATCTCTACTGGATAGTTTTCTCCTTACAAACTAGCAGTATACATTCTACTCTTCCATCTCTCCCCAGTATTGCTCAGCACAGTGCCTAAGAGAGCATTATTAATGTTATAATTGCAATGACTTCACTTATAGAATGATTTTGTTATGATTTCAATATGAAGTCCCCCAAAAGCTCATGTTTATAACAATGCTAGAAAGTTTAGAGGTGAAATTATTGGGTTAAAAGAGTATTACCCTAATCAGTTCATTAATCCACTGATAGGGATTAACTGGGTGGTTAACTGTAAGTAGGTAGGGTGTGGATAAAGGAACTAGTTCATGGGAGTTTGCCCTTGGAGTTTATATTTGTCCATGGTAAGAGTCTGTCTTTCTCTCTGCTTCCTGATGTGATATCCTGAGCTGCTTTCCTCCACCATATTCTTCCACCATGATGTTCTGCCTTACCTCTATCTAAGAATGAAGTCCACCATCTATGGACTAAAACCTCTAAAACAATGAATGCCAAATTCTGAATCTTCTCCTCCTCTGAAATCGTTCTTGTCAGGTCTTTTAGTCACAGCAGTGAAAAAGCAGACTAAAACAGATATCAAGAAAAAATATTGATAACTTCAAATGTAAGTGGATCCAAAGAGTGAGTAATGTGGGCCTTTCAATGCTGTCAAATAACTTGGGCAAAATTTAGATGTTATTCATCTTACCAATAAAATCAATCTTTATGGACCCATGTGCTGACTGCCAGATGTTCAAAATGATGAACCAACAAAAAAAGTAGAGTGATCAAATTTGTGACTGAAATCACATTTAAAAAAAAATTTATGAAACTACTTTTGATATTTTTAAAATAAGAAGCCCCAAAGACTAGCTTTAAAGCCAAGTTCAAAAATTCCCATAAGTGAACATGCCCAGTACCCTGGGCTATTTGACCTATTAAAACACAAAGATGCTCCAACAGCTCATATAATCGTGGAATTTTTCTTTCAAATTTATGAATCAAGGCTTTAGTGTGAATAAACAGTGAGGGAATGTTTTATGAATAGCCTCCCTATTATCATGGTTCATGACATTTTACAATGCAATTATTGTAGAACGTATCATAACATAATTGAGATTCTAGAAATGGAAATGAGGTAATAGAAGGAGCAAAGTTACTCAAGAAAATGCAAATGCCATGTTATTTGCAAATTAAATTTAAAATATAATGAAGTGGGTATAGAAATTAAAAAATTAATTGAGAGAAACAAATTTGGAATTTTTCTGTAAAGGACAGCTATAAAAAATTCTACTCTGACATATCTCTTTCTGTCAGCTAAAACCTAATGGAAACTAGACTAAATACAGATCTCTAGAACATGTTGAAATAACCCAATTTATACTCTGAAGCCAGTTGGTGAACTCATGAACTTGTCTGGACTTGAGCAAGCACCAGGTAATTTTTCCAGTGTGAGGACCAAGTCAACATTTAGGCCAGAGATTGTTTGTTTCCTCACTCTCTCTCTCTCTCTCTCTCTCTCTCTCGCTCTTTCTCTTTTCCTTATTTTCCTTTCTCTCTGCTATTTTAAAAAATAAATTGGATGCATCCAAACATTTTATCTTTAAATACTAGAGCGTAAGATCCTAAAAGCAAAGACATCTTCCTTCATGGTCATAGTATCACAATCAAAGCTCAAGCTGCAAACTTACATTCCATTTCCCTTCATATCTCTTAAATCTTTCATTCTAGAAAGATTCTTCACTTTTTTTTTCTTCACTTTTTTAAAAAATTCTTCACTTTTTTTTTTTAAGCTTTTTAGGATACTGACATTTTGATAAGTCCATGTCAGTTGACATATAGAATCTTCACACTCGCATCTCCGTTGTCTGATTGTAAGTTTGTGACTAGGTTCAGGTCAAATTTCGTCTGAGGTTTTAAAAGCAGATCATAGTAGTGTTTTCTACTCATTATTATTTTTGAATAATAGGCAATTCTTATAAAGACATTTAAAAATATATGAGTTGGCCTTTTTAGATACTTAAAATATCAAAGACAAGAAGAGATAAAGAATTGTTGATGTGTTTTTGTGTCAGATTCTTTAGATGAGATTCAGATGGTATATTCATGAGGTGTATGTGAGTCTTGAAATTTCTGAGCATTTTAAATGATTCAGCCAGCTTTTGGAGATTTACTTTAAAACTCCCTTTTCTTCCTGTACCGAGAGATTTTTGAACTTGAGAATTTAGAAAGTGATTGTTCATTATCCAAATCCTTTTGAGAGAAAACTCAAAAGGGTGGGAGGCACTCTAAAGGAAGAATCTGAGTTGCTGGGATAAGAGACCAAATTTATGACTTTCCCACTGATTCCTTAGCCAATTCTGCCCCCCTCCCTAGTACCCACTTCTCTAGAGATTAAAACATGCTTGTATTGGAGTAGGCATTTCCTTTCTTCTGTTCAGTGCCAGTTCTCAGAGGAAAACATCCATTTGGCTCTTTGATTCCTGTAGCCCAGAGACAGCAATGAAAAGACATGCTGCTTCCTAGAATATAAGGATTTGATTTGGGGGGCTGCAAGGCAGGAAAGAGGGTTTGAAGGGTGTATGCTTCAAGCGTGGGTGTCAGAATGATTTTCCTCAGGGCCAGTTATTTGGCCTGGAGCCCAGAGTAAACCATTCATCCACCTTAAATTGCACTACCACAGATGGTTGAGGGGGAAGTCACTAAAAGGCACTGCCACTTGCTGCCAGTTTGCATTGTGTCTCCTTCATGTGGCATGGCCTAGAAACTGATGCAGTTTTCTGTTTCTTCCCAAAGGGGGAGTAAATGATGAACCTTTCCGTGGGTTAACCAACTAAATAAAATAGACCAAAATAAGAATTATCTTTCCATAAAATGACAAGAGATAAATCAACTTTTATATTACTATGGTCCTACATTTCTAAATGCCTGAAGTCTTTAATCTCAGTCTTATTTCTAAATAGGAAGTAGGAAGGATGAAAGAGCTCTTGGTAAAAAGAATCTCTTCAGACATTTGATGCACAAAAGCTACACCCAACTTTATCCATTTTGATCTGAGAATGTTTACTTTTCCATTCAGCTTCAGGTTATAAGAAAAAAAAAGAAATATGGAGAACATAAATAAATCTGGCTGGGACCCATGCAACATAAAATTGCCGTCTTTAATAGTTTCTAATTAAAGGTACATGGGTTGAAAGCACAAGGGTGGTTGGCTGGTTAGTTTCATTTGAAATAAAGAGACAGTTTATTAAATTATGGGTTTGGCCAAATTTGGTGGACTTAGCCAAGCCTAGGGTGGTCAACTGTCCCGGTT
Source organism: Xerus rutilus (assembly GCA_028644305.1). Lineage (NCBI taxonomy): Eukaryota > Metazoa > Chordata > Mammalia > Rodentia > Sciuridae > Xerus > Xerus rutilus. Next base: position 43,687,597 of record CM053406.1, read on the forward strand.
TGCCTGAGACCAAGGGGTTCCCAAGACAGCGAGACTCTCAGTGCTAAAACCAGGACACATCTGAAAAAACTGGGACAATTGGTCATCTTAGCAAGCCTAAAATGTACACAGGACCTGAAAAATGGAATGCTTCGTCTGGTTCAATTGCTATAATTTTAAGTTTGCCTCGGAAAGAGTGAAATGAAAGAAATGGATTGCTGATTGGACTTCCATTGCGAAAAATTCTATGTTAGGGGCCTGGGACTGTGGCTCAGTGGTAGAGCACTTGTCTTGCATGCATGAGGCACTGGGTTCAATTCTCAGCACCACATAAAAGTAAATAAATAAAATAAAGATATTGTGTCCATCTACAACTAAAAAAAATATTAAAAAAATGTTCTACATCAGTATGAATGACTTAGGATTTTAAACAATGTGCTTGAATTGTTTGCAAAGGATTAATACTCATGTCCTTTTCAAGAGTCGTTTTGTGATGTTTGTTTCTAAGAACAATTAAAACAGATTTGTTTCCTCCTGTTTCCTTCAAGCTTGAGAGCAACAACCATTCTAAAGTCTACAAATCCACTGAGCTGAGCTTTCTAATGAATGACCACAGAAAAACCAACAGACACCAAAATGAATTTTCCTCTAGCAATAAAGGAACACATTGATTCCATAGTCTTTGAGTTCCATGGGGGGATTTTGTGAGCCATATCTATACTAAAGAATTTCTTGTTCACAAAATGTATACTTTGTTAAAGTAATTAGGTGAATAATTTGCACTTCAGCCATAACTCAATCCACTGGGCAGCTGGGTCCCTGAAGACAATATTCAAAGGAGTTGGAAATAATGACAATTGGTCAATAATTTATTGGTGAGGCAAACAAGCCACAGAGGAGAATATAAGAGAAAAACTACTTATAGCAGGTTGATGAGGATATACTGTGACTTCTTCATAAGAGGCTAATTAATGTAGGACTTCTGCTAATGTAGGAGTACAGAAATGGCTCATCAGTGCCTCAGTGGGCATTCATTAAGAGCCTACAGAGAACATAGTAATTAAATTGTATGGAAAACATTAAAATATTTGAAAAGCAGATAAAGAAATAAAATTCATTAGTATGAGCCAACAAGGTTAAAGAGATGATGAAAAAGGAAGTGACAACAGTGAGCATAAATGACAAAATTGGATGCCCACCAGGATTGTTAGTGGCAGTAGAACAGCAGGTATTTATCCGAGAATAATTTGAACCTGAGGAGGCCCAAAACATCAGGTGCAGAGTGGCCTGAGTGCAAGGAATAGGGACAAAGAGACTAATGAGCAGAGACGCCACTATCGTATAGAGTGTTGGGGAGGACAGAATGTTGAATCCAATGGCCCTGAATTTGGATCCTGCCTCCATTCCCTACAGATTGACCCTGGGAGAGTTCATGACTTAAACCTCTCCTTCTATTTATTCAAATGAGGCTATTAGGTTGAACCTTATGAAATTCCTGTTCGTATAGATTAAAATGGGTGAATATCACCAATTTCATGTGCTTCAACCAAAAGGACAACTACCTCATAAGGTTATTACATGGATTAAGTAGGATAAAGAACCATTTTATCTGAGGATTAAGAACATAGTCCCTAGTGCTACACAGCTTTGATTTTAATGCTGGTACAAATAATATCAAATTGTGTGTCATTGGCCAAATTACTTACTTCTCTCTGCCTCCATTTCCTCTTGTATAAAACAAAGTTCAGAACAGCATGTATTTCACTAACTTGTTTTGTAAAGATCAATGATTTGCAGATGGTTACCAAACTATAAATATTAGTTATATTAAAGAGTGTTGAGAACAAGGGCAAGTGATTTAAATTGAGACCTGGAAATAATTGGTAGACAATTCAGTACTCTATTGGCTTTTGTATATAGTATTATCTCGCTAAGTATATCTAATTGATAATGTAATCATGACATTAGATAATATATATGTGAATAATAATATATGTATGTATATGTATAAATACAAATATGACACATATAGACAGAAAAATTAACATCTTATTGGTGTCACATCAATATCAATGTCATTTAATAGCAAAATTGGTTTTTATGAAATTCAATCTTTCATTTCACATGGATACATAAAATTCTAATTGATTTTCCAAATTTAAAAAAAATGGAGAATAAATACTCATTATTTAGTAAGTTGAAAAATTTTCTAGACAACATCTTAACACTGAATTATTAATGTACCTTCAGAAGAATCTGCAAACTTTTCCTGATCAAAAGTAGTAAAGCTTGAGATTTAGAGGAAAAGATACATGCATCAGAAATCATAAATATTCAGATAATTTTTTTATTTTATAAAATAGTCAAATAATAAATAGAAGAAATATCAAGCCAAACTATAAGATTTTTGTGTTAATTATGTATCAAAATTTTTAGCACTGTTTTCTCTAACTTATAATGGGTTATAAGCATACGTTTGAAATCAATCTTTTTTAACTCAGGCATATATTATTATCACATTTTTATATAGGAATCAATAAATCTCTGACATTTGTATTTCCCTATCAGAAAAAGAAAGTTGAGTTTATCTATTTTTTAAAAATATAATAGTGGCTTGCTTCAATTATAAGAACTAGTTTAAGAAAAATTATGTAATCAAAAAAAGCAAATACTTTTAAAATTTTGTGTGGTTTTGAGTATTCACTTAAAAAAGTAACAACTTTTTTAAAAAATTTAATATATTTTCTAATTTGTTCTAATTAGTTATACATGACAGTAAAATGCATTTTGACACATTGTACACAAATGGATCACACCTTCTGTTTCCTGGCTGTACATGGTACAGAGTCAATCCAGTTGTGTAATCATACATGTATATAGGGTAATAATGTCCATCTCATATAGAGGTTTAATGTCATTTTGCTACATGTGGATTTCCAGTTTTCCCAGCACCATTTGTTGAAGAGGCTATCCTCTCCAATGTATGTGTTTGGCACCTTTGTCTAGTATAAGATAACTGTATTTATGTGGGTTTGTCTCTGTGTCTTCTATTCTGTACCATTGGCCTATACCTCTGTTTTGGTGCCAGTACCATGCCGTTTTTGTTACTATAGCTTTGTAGTATAGTTTAAGGTCTGGTATTGTGATGCCTTCTTCTTGCTAAGGATTACTTTGGCTATTCTGAGTCTCTTATACTTCCAAATGAATTTAATGATTGCCTTTTCTATTTCTATAAGAATGATGTTGGAATTTTAATTGGAATCGCATTGAATCTGTATAGTTCTTTGTGTAGTATGGCCATTTTGACAATATTGATTCTGTCTATCCAAAAGCATGTGAGATTTTTCCATCTTCTAAGGTCTTCTTCAATTTCTTTCTTTAGTGTTCTGTATTTCATTGTAGAGGTCTTTCACCTCTCACTATATGTCCCTCAATAACTAAAAATTTTAATTGATTCTGCCATGAAAAATTCAGAAAGCCACATTTCTTTTATTTTCAAATAGTTCTTAGGAAATTTACAGTTAGATAAACTTGAAGCACAATGGGGTTCTGCTATTGGAAAACTAAAAATTGGAAACAGTATGTTCTTTTTGATTGCTTCTTTTTGATGAGCATCTGATTAAATTTTCTTTTTGAAATAAAAAATCCACATTAAGTGCTTTATATGCATTCTCTGATTTAATCCTGATAACAATGTGAAACATTATCAACCTCATTCTAAATGATAAGGAAATTGTGGCAGAGAGGATTTAAGAATCTATGGAGTGGGGACTCCTCCCCCAGTTCCTTGCCAGAGTCAATGCCAACAGGTGGGAGCACAGGCCAAGGCCCAGGACCACCTTCAGGGACTGTAGCAGGAGCCCAGCCAAAGGTAAACTTGAGACTGCTGGCCACCAATCACAGGGGAACCCAGATCTGGGTGAAGGACTGCTTCCAGGGACCCCTGCAAGAAACCTGGCCTAAGTGATGCCCAGAACCACCCCCAGGGACCAATCCCAGTTCCACACCAGAGTCCCTGCCGACTGGCGGGAGCACAGGCCAAGGCCCAGGACCACCTTCAGGGACCTTCGCAGGAACCCAGCCAAAGTCAGGCCTGAGATTGCTACCCATCAATCCACCAACCCACAGGGGAACCCAGATCCAGGCAAAGGACTGCCTCTTGGACTCTGGTGACTGAGGCCCGGGACCACCCCTAGTTCAGTGCCAGAGCCCCTGCAGATCCATAGGAGCCCAGGCCCAGGTCTAGACCCACCTCCTGGAATCTCTGAGGGAGTCCTGGCCAAGATCAGGTCTAGGACTGCCCTCACAGGTCTGTGTGAGAGCCCAGGCTCAGAACCGCCCCTGCCCATAGTAGAGATCCATGCTGTTGCTTCTTTCCCATATCCATCTTGTATACTTCGGCCATCCCCATAGTTCTTCACATGTATTAGCCCCTACCTTGGGTCAACAGACAGCACCTGGAGGCAGCGGCCCACCAAAGCACTGCATCTCCAATCAATCAGCCCAAAGTCATTTTAAGTCCCACCCTTTTAGCCCCATCTCTGAAAGTGTTTGCATCCATCTTGGGCCACTCCCACTGCCAACTTGAGTTACTGCCAAAACCACTGTCACTTTCTTTAGTGGCAGTAGTGTCCATCTGGGGATACCTGCTGGGGACTGGAAGTGAACTCCAAGGTGAGATGCAGGTAATCTGTAGTGTCACTACAAGATTATAGGATAGAAACCTCAATACCTCAGAACGCCATTGCAAGAAAGGAACATACATAATCAACATGAAAAAACAAGGGAAGAAAGTGCCCCAAATAAGCCAAGATACTACAATAATAGAGTCCATTGACAGCACAGTTGATGAAATGTCAGAGAAATAATTCAGAATGTATGTAATTAAAATGATCTGTGAATTAAAGAATGACTTAATCGAGCAAATACAGGCAAAAATTGATCACTCCAACAAAGAAATAAGAGAGCAAATACAGGCAGCAAAAGATTACTTTAAGAAAGAGCTAGAGATTGTGAAAAAAAAAAACAGAAATCTTGAAATGAAGGAAACAATAAACCAATAAAAAACTTGATAGAAAGTATCACCAGCAGACTAGATCACTTAGAAGACAAAACCTCAGATAATGAAGAGAAAATATACAATCTTGAAAATAAAGTTGACCATAAATAAAGTGAAGATGGTAAGAAACCATGAACAGTACATACAAGAATTATAAGATAGCATCAAAAGACCAAATCAATTTATTTGTATAGAAGAAGGTGCAGAATTTCAAACCAAAGGAATGCACAAACTCTTCAATGAAATAATATCAGAAAATTTCCCAAACATGAAAAATGAATTGGAAAATCAAATACAAGAGGCTTACAGGACACCAAATGTACAAAATTACAACAGATCTACACCAAGGCACATTATAATGAAAATGCCCAGCATACAGAATAAGGATAGAATTTTAAAGGCCCCAAGAGAGAGGAATCAGATTACATATAGGGGAGACCAATTCAGATATCAGCAGACTTTTCAACCCAGACCCTCAAAGCCAGGAGATCCTGGAACAATATATAACAAGCACTGAAAGAAAATGGATGCCAACCAAGAATCCTATATCCAGCAAAATTAAGCTTCAGATTTGATGATGAAATAAGAACCTTCCACAATAAACAAAAATTAAAAGAATGTACAACAAGAAAGCCTGCACTACACAGCATTCTCAGCAAAATATTCCGTGAGGAGGAAATGATAACAAACAACTAAAATATGCAAAGAGAGGAAATACACTAAAGAAAAGGCCAATCAAAGGAGAAACCAAGTCAAGGTAAAAACAAAAAATAAACCAACAGGATTACAAATCATATTTCAATAATAACTCTGAATGTGAATGGCTTAAACTCATCAATTAAAAGACATAGACTGACAGACTAGAGAAGAAAAAAAAAGACCCAATAATGTGCTGCCTCAAGTGACTCCTATAGCACAAGAAGTAAAATCAAGAATCAATAAATGGGATGGATTCAAACTAAAAAGCTTCTTCTCAGCAAAAGAAACAATCAATGAAGTGAACAGAGAGCCTACATTCTGGGAACAAATTTTTGCCTCATGCATATCTGATATAGCAGTAATCTCCAGGATATATAAAGAACTCAAAATAATTAACACCAGAAAAACAAACAACCTAGTCAATAAATGGGCTAAGGAGCTGAACAGACACTTCTCAGAAGATATACAATCAATCAACAGATGTATGAAAAAATGTTCAACATCTCTACCAATTAGAGAAATGCAAGTCAAAACTACCCTAAGATTTCATCTCACGCCAGTCAGAATGGCAATCATCAAGAATACAAACAACAATAAGTGTTGGTGAGGTTGTGGGAGAAAAGGCACACTCATACATTGCTGATGGGACTGCAAATTGGTACAACCAATCTGGAAAGCAGTATGAGGATTTCTTAGAAAATTTGGAATGGAACTACCATTTGACCCAGCTATCCCACTCCTCAGTCTACACCCAAAGGACTTAAAAACAGCATACTACAGAGAAGCAGCCACTTCAATGTTTATAGTAGCTCAATTCACAATAGCTAAACTGTGGAACCAACCTAGATACTCTTCAATAGATAAATGGGTAAAGAAACTGTGGTATATATACACAATGGAATATTACTCAGCAGTAAAAGAGAATAAAATTATGGCATTTTCAGATAAATGGATGGAGTTGGAGAATATCATGCTAAGTGAAGTAAGCCAATCCCAAAAAGCCAAATGCCAAATGTTTCTCTCTGATAAGTGGATGCTGATCCATAATGGGGGAGAGGACATGGGAACAAAAAGGAACTTTGGTCAAAGGGGAGGGAGTGTGGAGGGGAATGGGGACATTAAATATGGTGAAATGGGATGGACATCATAGCCCTAGCTTCATGTATGACTGCATATATGATGTGATTCTACATCACGTACAACCAAAATGAAAAGTTGTGCTCCATCTGTGTACAATGAATCAAAGTGCATTCTGCTATCATGTATACCTAAGTAGAATAAATAAATTCTAAAAAATAATTTTAAAAATGAATCTATGGAAGCACAAATAGTAAGATACAGTCTGACTCAGAAACCCTCACTCAGGATTACTAACCAATCCTGCCTTCTCAGTAATTGTACAAGAAAAGGAGTCCACAAATGAGATGGACTTCACTACCCTAGATACATTTATGATTGCACAATTGGTGTGACCCTACTTTGTGTACAACCAGAGAAGCGAAAAATTGTGCTCCATTTGTGTACAAGGAATCGAAGAGCATTCTGTCATGTATAACTGATTAGAACAAATAAAAAATGAGAAAAAAAAATAAAAAAGAAAGAGAGTCCACAGAAGAGAGAAGCACATCCAGGTTGGAGTGGAGAACCAAAAGGAAAGAGTCTTTGAGACACCAAAGAAATACATCATGTTTCCAGGAAGGGGGAGTGGCCAGCTTTGCCAAGTGCACCACGTAGACCCAGGAAGACACAGACTTAAAACAATCAATTTCATCCTGATCATTGGGCCATTTTTGGTGACCTTAGTGAGAACAGTTAAGGCATGGTGGGGGTGGGGGGAGCCAAACAGCCATATGAGTTAAGAAAGCAGCATGACAGCCCACTCCTGTGAGAAATTGGAATTCTCAAAGAGGAGAGAGACTTGGTGTTGGCTAGAGAGGGAAGTGACATCAAAGGCAGTTTCCTTTATTAAGAATTGTGGAGAAGGAGAGGGTAAGGACACAAAAGAGAGGGCCAATGCCTGTAGTTCCGAGGGGCCAAAGAGTCAAGGCTATAGGCCCATGGCTGGAGAACTTGGACTTGAAAAAGAAGCAAGTCATCTTTTGAGATGGCATGACAGATTATGGGAACTGGTGTGGATGCAGGTAGGTACAAGCCATTGGCCAACGGATGACTTACCTGAGACATAATGGTCCCCAGTGAAGGACAAGCAAGGTCACCTGCAGAGGCAGAGGAAGAAGGCACTAAAAAGGGATCAGAAGAAGCATGGTGAATGTGTGGAATTCTTTGAGGAAAGTGAAGGGTTCAATAACTGAACGTGTAAAAGCTTTGACAGGTGCTCCTGAGAACTCAGCTAAGGCTGGGCATCAATTGCTTCAAGTTTCCATATCTGCCAGGATATGTTCACTCCCCTGTGCACTGGAGCAAGGAATCAGATAGATCCAGACTTCAGTTTTGCCATGAAAAACAGTAGAAAGATGTAGTATTCATGATGTAAGACAACTATCAAAAGTCATTTATGGGCAGAAATAAACTGACATCTTTGCACCAGTTGCTGATGAGGTCCCATCTTCCTGTTCCAGATTTTCTAATGCCCACATTTAAGACTAACACAGTCAGAAGAGAAATCATATGTCAAGGATATTTCCTAAAGAGTTCAAGTATTTCACAGTGTGGGAGCTTGACCTGTAAACACTGCTCCTGGTGTGTAAGAAATGAACATTTAAATCAGATCCTTACAACAAAACATCAGAAATCAAGAAATGTATACTACCCACTATACATCCTATGGAGAAAATGAATGGGTATGCCTCTGAATTCCAAAGAGTACTTGTGCTGTAGCCCTCAAAAGTAATTTTTCTCCCCTACCATAATCAATATTGTGGTCATTTTTCACAAAACTCTAACAAAGTCTTTCCTTGGTTCACAAACCAGGGATAGAAATGTAATGCTTCTTTACCTAAAATAATGTTAGAATTGGGAGGGAGTGTTAAGATCATTTGAGTCACCTCTTCAATTTCCAAATAAGGGAAACTTCAGTCCAAGTAGGTAAAGCATTTTGTAGCTAGGTTCTGAGTGGCAATCTAATCCTGCTCTCACCAGATGTCTTTCATCTTGATCACTGCTTCCTTCCACTGCTTTTACACAGCCAAACTGAATCTAGGTCTACTCACTTCCTTGCTCCAGTGTGCAGGAAAGTAAACACTCTGGATGAAGACATCACCTCCTGGCAGCTAGGGAAATGTGATGCAATTCATCCCCAGCCTGCCCTAGCTGAGTTCTTGGGAGCCCCTGTAAAGTCTTTTATGTGTTCAGAATTGTGGAACTCTACAGTTCCTTCCAAGTTTTCCACAGATTCACCTTCTTGTTATCTCTCAAGGTAGAAAAAGACATCGTTTTCGTTTGCTCTTTTTAGAATTGTTCATTGATCTTATTCTTAAGCATTTAAAAATAAGCACTCAGAGACATAATTCATAAAGCATTTGCTGGTACTGATAAATCAGGCAAGTAAGAGATTGAAATTTTTTTGCAGATTGAACTTAATGAAAACAAGAATTTATAACAAGGTAGCATATCATGGACTAAAACCCCTACTCCAAAACTTATTACCTGATCAACTCAATTATTAAGTTAATTTCTTTACATCTCTATTTTCATTTCCACAAAATAGATATGATAATATTTTACGAGGTTTTTACAAAAAAATTATTTGCAAAGTACTTAACACAATATGAAATATAAAGGTATTAAAAGAGTGGCTATTGCTGTTGGTGTTGATATGAAACAACTTTGATTAAATTTCTGTGATAACAGAGAACCGAAAGTAATCGCTTCCCAGTTCAAAAGACTTCGTGGGAAGCTGAATCAGCAGGAGGTCTTCACATCTGGGCAGTCTTTGCATTTGAGACCAAGGGCAGCAAGTTTCTGACTCCTCCAAATATTAGATTTAAGTTTTAACCATCAGATGTTGATGACAGCTCCCTAAGATGGGTAGTGTGAGGTGTCCCCAACTCATTGGTAGCCCACATCCTGCCACATTCATGGTATCATGGATTTTTGTCTATCTTTGTCGTTATGAATACCTCAGGGCAAAAAGCTAATGTCACTGCTCCCAGTAGCCTTGTCTCTAGACAGATATGTATTTGTTGAATGTTAAGTAAACAAAACCTGATCCCTGTCTCACCTTTCCATGCACTTCAACACTTGATAATACTCAGCTTCAATTCTTGATTAGCTAATGGGCACTTCAACTGATTGAACTGGGTGTCTTACCTGACAGAATGAGACTGAATCTTATGATTGTTCTCTCAGTTTCTCTTCCATAGACTATGTCCTGAGTTCCAGCTATTCCCTTGAATTTTCCTGTCCAGTGAGAAGAAACTTAGAAGAAAGATAAAAGTATAAAAGAATTAGGCTTCCTGGGGTAAATCCCAATAACATTTCAGTATTTATAACAGAATATTCCCCAAAGTAATTTAAGCTACTAAGTCAGCGCATACAATATGATTCAGGATAAGTCAGTCTAAACAATACAATTTTGGTCCATATGGTATATACACTTAGGAAGGGAGGCCTTTGAAGTTATCAGCTGTCAAGGAAATGTTTTGCAAATGCTGAAAAGATACACTGGCCTTACCTGTAAACAGGTAGCCAGATAATAATGGATGCAAAGTAGCGTTTTACTCTCTTGTGGTGAACAGAAACTAAGGAGAAAGGCATTCTTTACCATAAACATTGTTCTGCATTTAAAAAGGTGAGAAAAAGGAGAGTGGTAGAGGTTGGCAACCTGCGAACTGTGTCTGTTCACAATCAAATAATCTACAGATTGCCCCTTGGCCTGCCAGAGGTATGCAAAAGTCTTTTTTTTTTTTTTTTTCTTTTTGGAGCATGTGATCTGTAGTGCCAGTGGTTTCCAGTGTAGCTCCCCACACACTCACTCGGCAGTTGCTAAGGTGAAAGGGCCCTGCTCACTATCTCACGACTTTTCCAGATAGTTTTCTCCTAATCTACATAATCCTGTCACAATCACAATTTCATATTTAATTTAAGTTTAACCTTTTTTTAAATCATTTTGATGGTATAGATTGTTGATATTTCTCAAGGAATACTTCTGGAGACTTTCTGGAACCTCCAAATTCTGGAATATAGTTACTACAAGTAATTATTTCCCCTTGTTTTCTTCTATGAGAAGCCAAGTAGATACTTGCACACAGACTATAAATGCAGTTGACAGGTGGTCAATTGTGCTCACTCATTTGAGAAGAGATTTCTCTCACAAAAGTGCCTTTGTCAAAGCCCATGAAATTCAAATTGAGTACAAATTTCTATTTGCTGTAAGCCCTTGAAGGTAACTTGCAAAAACTGAAGCCCTCATTGTTCAATTGGCTGAGGCCCTGAGAAATGCTCACCCAATTCAAAGTGGCCATCATGGTGGCCCAGTTTATCAGCTAAATGTTAGTATTTCTACTCATCTTGTGCTCTGTATTCCCTTATTTATTCATCATTCAATAAAACACTTGCTGAGGCCTGACTAGGTGCCAAGCCCACAGGACACAAAATTAAATAAAACACAACTCCTTATCCTTGAAGCCTATGCAATGTGTTGAGGGAAGATAAATAAAAATTTATTATAATTCAGTGAACATATTGCTATGGGACAAAATTGTTTTATTTTCTAGAAGGACAATTTTTTAAAAGTTAGCAGCCTGCATCCCCTCCGCCCCCCCCCCAAAATTTAAGAGTAAAATTCTGAATACAGCACTTATTCAGCACTTATTCTCTCAGGAACCATAGTAATAGAGAAATTGAATATTGAGGAAGATTTACCTTAATGTCATTTGCTACTGATCAAAAAAACAAAAAACTCATTAGATAATAATAAATAGACTAATCATATTATCAAGTTGTAAAGCCAAAACTTGAACCCAGTGGAAGCATTTCCCTGCCATAACTATGAGTTTTGGGAAAGGAAGATAGAAATTTTTTTCTTGAATCCTATATTGAAAGAGAACCTTTAGACAAATTAAACAGTTGATTTAAGCCAAGAACAATTTATGAATGAGGCAGCATTCAGAACCAGAAGAGATGCAGAGACCTCTGCCCAGCATCATGGGCAGTGAGCTTTCATAGGCCAGACAGCAAACCAGTAAAGCCACTTGATTGGCTACAGCTGAGTGAATGCTTTATTTGGGTCTGGTGTGAAGAATTGGCTGCCTGTGATTGCATGAATCCTCGTTCTAGTGATTGACTGAAACTTAGCTGCTTGTCATACTCCTAAGTTAGGCTTTGGTATATTTACGTACTAAGTTAGTCTGTGGTTCAACACATAGAAACAAAATACAGAGTCAGCCTCAGGCAGATGACTCCCTGCTTATCTACCTTAATACCTATCTGTTCCTGACTGGACAATCCATGGGTTGGGAGGACAAAGATTTCTTATACATAAATCAAAAGTGTCCAAATATCACCAAATCAAATAACACTAGTATCTCTACACTAAAAAGATAGCTCCCCAGCAGAGTCAAGCCAGATCATTCAATATAAATTATATGGATGACCATCCAGGACTATTCCAGAGCAAGAGTTCTTTAGAGGATTTTGCCAAAATCCCCCTGGTAACTCAAAATACAAATTTCCCATCTCAAATCATATAGCTGTGACCATAAATAATTCTAATAACAATGCATTTTGTGTTTCAATAACTATTGTTTTATTCTTCATTTCAAAGTGGGAGTTCTTCAGTTTGCTTATGATGGATAAGAACTTTCAGAGATTCCAGATACAGTGAATAGATAATTGCATAAGGTCGTGGAAACCATCAAAAACTAGTGTCCATAATCTATAGTATTTTACATGGTGTTATGGTCAGATTTTTCATCACTATGACTAAAAAACCTGACAAGAACAATTTTGGAGGAGGAAAAGTTTATTTGGGGGCTCACCCTTCCAGAGGTGTTAGTCCATAGATAGTCAGCTCCATTTCTTGGGGCTCCAGGTGAGGCAGAATTTCATGGCAGAAGAGTGTAATGGAGGGAAGCAGCTCACATGATGATCAGAGAGCAGAGAGACTCCGCTCCCCAGATACAAAATATATACCCCAGACACACCTCTAATGCCTACCTCCTCCAGCCACACCTTACTCTCCTTTAGTTACCACTCAGTTAATTCCATCAGAGGATTAATTCACTAATTGGGTTAAGACTCTCATAATCCAATCATTTCTTCTCTAAACCTTCTTGCATTTTCTCACACATGAGCTTTTCAGGGATACTTCACATCCAAACCATAACACATGGGATACATATTCATACTACTAAGGGATGGTAAAATTTGTGTTAATTTTAACATAAATAAGGCATAAAAGTTACAGTCTTAGAAGAAAAAGGTAAGCAATAAAATGAGATGGAAAAACCATGAGTTCTAGAATCAGGGAGATCTGAGTTTAATTGAGAGTAAATGTCTTAATAGCTGTTAAACTTAAGTAAGTTATTTAGTGTTATGGTTTAGTTTTGAGGTGCCCCCCAAACGCTCACATGTGAAACAATGCAAGAAAGTTTAGACATGAAATGATTGGGTTGTGAGAGCCTTAACCTAATCAGTGCTTTGATCCACTTGAATGAATTGACTGGGTTTTAACTGTAAAGGATGTGACTGGAGGAGGTAGGTCTCTGGGGATGTGTTTTAAGGGTATATATTTTGTTTCTGATGAACAAAGCTCTCTCTCTGCTTGCTGACTGCCATATCCTGGACTGTTTTCTTCATCCACATCCTTCCACCCTGATGTTCTGCTTCACCTTGGGCCCAGAGCAGTGGAGCAGCTATTTATGGGCTGAGACCTCTGAAAGCATGAACACCAAATAAACTTTTCCTCCTCTAAAATTGTTCTTATTAGGTCTTTTGGTCACAATGGGAAAAAAAACCCTAAAATATTGATTTTATCTGAGAAGCCAGTTCTTCTTTTTAAAAATTAAGGTGGGAGTAGGGGGTGCAAACCTATACAATTCTGTAGAGACAAAAAAGTGAACTATGTATGGAAAGTGCCTGGCATGTTACCACTCAATAATGGAGCCATTGTTGCAAGGGGACAAAATAATATTTGTAGAATCTTTGCAGAGTATTAGCTCCATTTGAAATTTTTAGCTCTAAAAAAAATGATATTTTTCTGGGCTATGTCCCTAAAGGTATATTTTAACATTGGGATGGGGAGTTGGAGATTGTTCAAGGTGGTAAGAAGTCTTCTGGCAACATTGCATATGACTTAATGGCAGACAGTTAATGTATCCCAGGGAAAATCTGCTTCCTTAAACCAAGGATGCAAACCGATCATTTGATGCACAGCAGTCTTTAGATGGAAATGAATTGTTTCATTCTTCACCTTCCTAAACAATACATCAGTCATTCTTTCAACAAAAACCTAACATAATTTGCCTGTGTTTCCTACATTCTGTTCATTATTAGATGAGGGATGACAAGTATACCTTGTTTGTGACATAACTTGATGTAAACACACAGTTGCAAACTGATGCTATCTTCAAGATTGTCCTTAGGGTGCCCATGCTCTACAAGGGAAAAAAAAAAAAGCTTGTGTGACTGGCCTCCATTCTGCACTCAGTACAGAGAACTCCTCAAAAGCTAAATAGGAATTTTTATGGAATTTGTTCAGAAAATTTTTAATATCCTTCTGAAATATTTCAAAAAGAAAAAGGTGGGAACTAAGACCAGTCATAGACTTTTATTGATTATTAGTAAACTATTAGGAACTCCTCAATATACAGTGGGATTATATCCCGACAAACTCATCATTAGGTTGAAAATTTTCTAAGTCAAAAATGTGTTTAATCCATCTAAACTACCAAGCACCATAACTTAGTAACAGAGCTCACTGTAGTGTCTCTGTTTCCCTCAATGATCACACGGCTATTGCTCACCACTGCCCAGCACCATGAGAATGTATTGTACCTCATATCACCAACCTGGTAAAATCTAAAAAATTTAAAACCTGGAAGATGGTTTCTACTGAATTCTTATTACTTTTGCACCTTCATAAAGTCAAAACTCATAACTTAAACCATTGTAAGTCAGGGATCATCAGTATGGCATATGTATTTATATATTTTCTTCTCTGTGGTTTGTATGTTCATGACATCTGCCCACTTTTCTATTTTGGTGCTTATCTTTTCCCATGATATTCAGAGTCCTCAATATTAGGAATAATAATAAGTCTGTTAAGTACATAGCAAATATTTTTCAAGTTTTGGGAAATGTGCTGTAATCAAATCCGTCTTTTCTGTCATGAACCTTTTCATTGAAACATTTCTCTTTCTTGAAACTTTGTGTTATAACTCTACTGCTGGCATTTAATGTTACAGAGAGGTTTAGGGAGATGAGGACCCAAAAGTTAGTTATTCCATTAAACCATTAGAATGCCTTTTTCACTTTTAGAGAGTAATGTCTACATACTTGTGGTCTTTGACCCCGAATTGCAAGAGTGTGAGCAGTAAGTTCAGTCTAACATTTCCAGAGCAATCTAGGCAGGAAACAGGCACAAAGTCTATGGATGGGAAGAGTGAAGAGCTTCCCACAGATGCTGGCCGCAATCTTTTATTTGGCTGATCTAATGTGCCTTCAGAGTGACGGTGTTCCTTCCTCATGTGGCAGTGACCCACTTTGGTGATTAACTCTATCCTCAGAAAGGAATATTTCCATCTCATGACCCTGCATTAGGTGACATCTCTGAAATAAGGGAGGTTATGCATCACTGTCATTCTAATGGTAACAAATACGTTTGAAAGCTTTGAAGCATTTCTCCACATTACTTCATCTTAACCTTAGGTCAAATGAGATAGGTAGAGAGGTATTATTATCTCCATTTTACAGTAAAGAAAAACAAATTTCAGAGAGTTTAATTATGTGGGTAAATCTGGTATGGCATCCCAGTGTGAAATACAAGGCTATATTCTTATTATCAAGAATATATCTTCTAATTAGCGAGGCAAGATACAGTGAAGGAAAAATTAGGAGTATTAAAAAAACATAAATCAAATACAAAGAAAGTTAAAGTTAATATAAATTAAATACAATAAAATATGAATGCATCATACTACTAATAAATACTGAATAGGTAGCTAAGAAAGGATCATATCAATATTAACTAGATTATTAGAGAAGAAGGAAACATAGCATTTTAAATGGAAGTTAGATTTCAGTACATAAAGAGAAGGAAAACATTCTAGAGGAGGACAGAATGAGAAAGCAGTAAGGTAAAACTTTACACCTGATGTGAGGAGGAAGGGAGGCAGCCCTGGTTGGAACAAGACTTGTTCGGAGGAGGAGGGTATTCACCAGAGGGATGCAGTCAGAAACTGAAGATCCTGGAATACCAGGGAGGTGAACATTTTAAAACTAAATCTTTGAGCAATGGAGAATTGCAGGTTCCAAAGGGGGAGGAAAGTGACTAAAGAACAGTTCTTTAGGAAGAATGGCATGATGAGCATATGCTAAGCAGATAAAAGGAAAGGAGGCTGGAGGCTTAAAAAATTAAAGTGCCAAAAAAACCATGACGATTTGAAGCAAGGAGCCCTTTATGATGGTGGTGGGGTAAAAGAAATAAAAAAAGAATAAACTCAGAATCAAAGATACTGATAAACTTCTTCCCAAGTGCTGAGCTCCAGGAAGTAGAGACAGGCTGAGCCAAGGAAGAAAGATAGGTAAAGAGAGTGTTTAACTAGGGGAGGCAAATGATATAGCAACTGTGGAGAGAAGTTGGAGAAGAGGGCCAGGTGAAATTTAATTTATATATT
>CM053406.1:43704629-43763087 GCA_028644305.1 Xerus rutilus
TCCTAATTCTGTTCAAACATACACTCATTGTTGACATGCATATGTCCTGCTTTTGTTTATCAAGTTAGCTATTTAATTCAATATTTTAAATCATTCTCTAAGCACCTATGGAACTACCCAAACCTCAAAAACCTGGAACTTTGTGGGGAAGAAATCTACATTTATTCATTTGTTTCTGCCTCATTCATTCTCCAGCCATCTTACCACCTCAAAGTAACACAATTACAAATCCAGTATTGATCAAGTCCTTGGTTTCTTTGTTAAATTATTTTATTACATCTATATACATTCTAAAATGTGATTTTTATTTTACCTGTTCTTAAATTTAGAAAAACAACAAATTAATAAGCTTCTCCGAGTTTTTTCTTTTTGTAGGGGGGAATACTTGACTTAGGTAAATGTTAGGAGAGCAATAACATATCTACCAAAGTGGGCAAATCAATTACCTTATACTGTTTGCAGATCTTGCCTTACAGACTTTTACAGGTGCTTTATGAACCAAAATTATAGTGCTACCCCTCCATGCCAGTGAAATAGAGAGAATTGATTTCATTTTCAAAAAGGGATCCTAATAACTGTATTTTTTTAATCCATGAATTTAGTTATTGAGCTTTCTCTCTTATCCCTCCTGCCACTTCATTTTCTCTTGCAGTCGTGACCATCTTTCCCCTTTGGAATACTTTTCTAATCCACTGTGGGCTTAGAAACCACTACCCAGGCCTGTTATAATTATGTATGACAAAAGAGTAATAAAAGTAAGAGTGGATTCTGGGGATAGTCTGAAAGGACTCTTTTCCAAGTAAAGTGAATTTCATGGGCTTTATAATGTAACTTCCAAGGGTTAAAGGCCTCTTTTGCTCATTTCCTTGTTCTCAATTGTGTTTTGGGCAAGACAGTTTACCAAATGGAAAAAATCCAACTTTTTGATACTTTCATCTTTCTTGAGTGTAACACCTTATACAGCAGGACATGCCAAATGACTACTAAAAACATGCCACTTGCGAATAAGTATGTTATAGTCATTGCAAAAAGGGTGTCTTTCAGGGTTTGAGGGGGATTTGGAGAAATTCATGAAAATGATATATTTGTTTTCTAACTTTCCACATATTTGAATCTTGTTACACTCTGGAAATATTCCTTGAGATGAAAAGAAACATAAAATAATGCTGTAATAGCAGTGAAAATTGTTTCTAGGCCATAATTTTAGATCTATATACAGGCTGCAGTAGATGAAATCAAAGCCAGTTCTAAGACTTAAAAGAAAGCATAATGTGTTTGTCCATCTGTGTCAGTTTACAGTTAGCTTTTTAGAGAAGCCAAATTTGTCAGTGTATTTGAATAACTTTGGAGCATAGTTTTTCCATTTGGTGATATGTGAAATAGTAGCTTCCAATGGAAATTAATAGACATCACTTAAAAGACAACTGTTTTGTAAACCCAGTGAGGACCAAAGTAGAAACAAAGTGAAATGTCTGATAATGGCTTATAAGAATTTTGATCCAGGGTAATACTAAGTATGAAATTATTTTAACCCATTTTTAAAATCCTGTGCATCTGTAGTTATTTTCACACTGGTTATGGAACATGCCTGCAATAAACTGCACATATGTTTACTTTCTGGAATCATAAATGGTGTTAGGCAAGAAGCCCAGCACCCATTCTGCATGGCTTTCTCCAGATTTGGCCCTCTCCTATTGCTCACTTCTGAATGAATTCAGTGAAATGATACATCAAAATGTTTTTATTAGAGAATGACATCTTTTTCTATGCATACAATTGCAAAAACATATTTCTTTACTTCCTGAGAAACCTCAATAGGTTTCTTGTGTAAAGAAAATGTTCTTTGGTCTAATAAGTGGAGAAATGCATAAAATCTTTCCTTGTCCTTTTGAGAGATTCATAATACAATGGGAAGCTATAGGAAGCACTGCAGTATAATTTTTCTTAGCTTTGTTGAACCATTATTTTGTAAGATACTGCTTTGTGAAAATACTGCTTGAGTAGAATCTATTGACTTGGTAATGGATGGGAAATGAGATTCAAGGAAAGGAAAATTTTTACTTTTATAGAAGTAAAAATTAATGTTAATATTTTAAGCCTGGACAAATAGAATTGTTGCCAGGGCAGTAGTTTAGAGTGAGGGGGAAAAAAATGATGCAAAGAGAGAAAAGAATGCCAAAGGCAAAATGTCTCCCTCTATGTCGGGACCCATCAGAAAGTTAAGAAGAGAAGGGGAGAAGGATGTATTTTCAGAAGCCAGAATAAGTGAATCATGAGAAGAAACAAAATATTACAGAGAGGTAAAATAGATTAAGGTCTTAAATAAGATCATTGAATGTAGTGATTTAAGAAGACTGGGAACCTTCTAGAGAACATTGTGGCATTTTGATAATGACCAAGACTTATGGAAACTCATGCAAGTGTGCAAGCATATTCATTATATTAGTTGTGATAATAAATAAATGGAAAATTTAGATGTCCTTAAATAAATGAATGATTGTATAAATCATGGCAGACCTCTTCTATCGAATGCCATGCAGGTTTTAGAAACAATGAGTAAACTATGTACCTACTAAAATAGAATGAGGCTCAAAATATTTTTTCTCTGTACTATAAGTATATCTGGAGTATTCCCCCAAAGACTTATGTATTGAGGGCTGGCTCCCTAGCCTTTGGGAGGTGATGAAACCTTTAGGAGGTAGGGCCTAGCTAAAGGAAGTTAGGCATTGGAGCATGCCCTTGAAGTGGCCCCTTCCCCTCTCTTATTCTCTCATTGCTTCCCAGCTGCCTTGAGGCAAGCAGTTTTGCTACACCACATATTCCCCATCATGATGTTCTGCCTCACCACAGGTCCAAAATCAGTGCAGCCAGTTTTCCATGGACTGAAACCATAACTCAAATTTATCTTTCCTCCTTATAAGTTGATTCTCTCAAGTACTTTGTCACAGTAATAGAAAGCTAACACAGGCAGTATCCATGTATGTTTTCTCATTTTTTTAATACCTATTCCCTGGCAGAGATGTGTGTCCCAATAAAGCAGGAGCCAGTGTCACCCACAAGAGTAAGGACAGTGGAGAAGGACTGGCATCTGAGGAAGGATGCAAGAGTCCAGAATGTGGACTCTAAATTTCATCTGCAGAGACTTTGAAGACCATTCACCCCAGCCACTCACTTTACAGAAGATTATTTTAAAGAACTTGCTGAAGAACAGTACAACAGCCTCTAACAATAGGCAAAAATCATTCAAAACAGATTAATAAGTGAACTTTGGGGGATTTATAAAGATCCTGGTAAGGTTAAAACCAAGAACTGGTGGTATGTAGACAACATGCTGTTCTGTGACATTCTTTGGCAATGCTAGACAGCCTATGAGCTAGAGTTGAACGAGGCAAACTGGGTAGAGAACAGAGAAGATGGTGAGGAGAGACAGTGATGACTGCTGGGAGGTAAAAAGTGTTTCATAGCAATAAATAATAGAATGAGAAGCTGGAACCTGTTGGTTAATGAGAAAAATTCTGAGCTCAGGAAAACAGCAATAAAATGAGAAGGCTGGCCTCTCACGGATAACCAGCAGATTGACTTTAGACTGAGTAAGTGACTCAAATGAAGAATAGGTCAATGGATTGCTCCACTTTCTTCCAAAGAATCACAGCTATGCTAATGTTAAGATTAGGTTAACTGGATGGAAGTATTTCTCCAATTGTAAAAGCAGTAGTGCACCTTGGCAAATAAAATGTGGAATCAAAAATGTCCACTGGCTTCCAGAGTCTTGGGTTGGATTCTGACGTACCACTTTAGTAGAGCTCAGTCCTTCATGAAGGCAGTGGCTGATTAAGGCTAAACATCCTGGCAGTTGTTTCTGGAATAGGGTCTGTCAATCAACCAGCCTCATTCCAATGGCCTATTGGACTCACCATTGGTATTATGCTTCTGCACAGATCCAACTGGCTTTTCCCAGGCTATTGCTGGACATCCAGCCTTAATGCAGTAATGGAATTGCCAGTGTGGAGGGTGGACCACAGCATATGGTATTTTTCACCATTCCAAGAAAGGATCAGAAGCAACTGTTTAAGTTATTAAAAGGGGTGGGAGTAGGGAGACGGAAAGCACAGACAATGTTCTTCTGATCTCAGTTTGATTGCTTTGTGTTTTAATGCTCCTAGCTTTTGAGTTTTTGTTTATTTTTAATTTTTTTTCTTTTCAGGATTTGTCCTCATGATTGTGTCACATGTAAACCAGAGGGTTAGTTTGCTAGTGTCCTACTTTAGCCATATGTGCTACTCAAAATTTCTTAATGGTCTGAGTTGCATAACTACTTCAGAGGGTTAAATAAGAACATTTTCCATGAAAGATTGTCTAAGTACTACATTACATAAAATCTGTGAGTAAACAAGGAATCCACAGTTAAAATTACGTACATACTGATCCTCCATGCTCCTTAACATCCTGCATACCAGCAAGTGTTCCTGTTTTTCACAGTCCAGCCAGGCTTCTGTCTAATCTTAGCCTTGGGCTTGGGGACTTCACTGTTCAGCTTTTCACCATTTGTAATTATACATTCAGGTCTTCACAGTTATTAAGAATAAAATGATTCACTGCATAGAACACA
The DNA here is from genome assembly GCA_028644305.1 of Xerus rutilus. NCBI lineage: Eukaryota > Metazoa > Chordata > Mammalia > Rodentia > Sciuridae > Xerus > Xerus rutilus. Next base: position 43,709,239 of record CM053406.1, read on the forward strand.
GAAGCTAATGAAGGAAATGGTATTCAACTTCACTGAAATACTGTAATCCGTGTCTTTTGAACAGCCTTGCAGGTGAACTAATGTCAGAACACAACCACCCTGTTCTGGCTGTAGAGTCTTAACTTCCTGTTATGGTGCCCTGTGTAGTTTGCCTGGTCTTTTTCCATCTCTGGTACTACATGATTTGATGGCCTATTGTTCTGGGAAGCTACATCGTAGGGCCAAGAAGGACTCTATGATACAGGGTGAATTAGGGACAGGAGACATTCACAAATTCTTTTCCTTTTGTGGTCTCAGGCAGCATTATTTTTTTTTTTCTGGACTAGAGTTCTGAATCTGGCAGAGTTTGAAGTTGTAACTCATATTTCTCTTTCTTTTGTTGCATTTGATGTGTTGTATGAACTCTCCTCAGGCTTTCCTCAGGCACCTAAAATATAGCTTCAGGCATAAATGACCAGACCATAGGCTTCATTATCCCGGTGTCAAGGCTATAGGATAGTTCTTTATGTACTGCTTTCTGAATCATCCATGTCTATTCCTAGAAAGGCAGGAACAGTAAGTGTCTGGGGATAGGTCCTTTCCTAGAATAGAACACCAGAATTTTGCACTGAGTGGGACCCCACACTCATCTTGTCTTACTTTTTACTTTACAAAGGAGGAAAATGCAAGCCAGAAGCTTAGGAAATTAGCTCAAGGCTGTGACTAGGGACAGGAAGCCTTGGGATGACAACACCAAGCTTCCAGCCCCCCATCCCTATGCTCTATTCCTGGACCTCCATGGAGCTATTCATCATAGCTAATCTTAACACCAGGTTAAAAATTACACTAGACCTTTCCCAGAGGCTGTCCAACTGAATTAAGCATAGAAATGCAACAGGCCCATTTTTAGTAGCTAGCTGAAAGAAATGCTTATTTCAAGGTCTTTGGTATATAATCATATTCAACCAAAAGATCTCTTCCCTGTAATACTGAACCACGACAAGCCCAATCCTTAAATTCTCTGTGATCAAATATCCCAATTAATAAAGACAGAGATAGAACAAGCTTTCATTTTTATTCATTCACTTAAAGATGAAATATGCCTCCTTCCAATCATGTTCTCCTTCTCCTATCTCATTATAAATATCTTGTCATTGGATCTTTATATTCTAATAAATATTAATTTAAGAGTGAAAATAAATGAATTGTTTAACAAAATTTAATGGACAGGGATCTTGAAAATTGTTCTTTGTACCTTGACACTTAGCTAGTACTTTAACCATATCAAAGGCTGATGACTTTAGGAGCCAAGAGGAATGAAAAGAAATCACACCAAACTGAGGGTTTGAAAATCAGCCCCTGGGTCATGGTCTACTGCTCCCTACTGACACTTTATCAGCTTCAAGTTGGACGTTGATGCTCACTCCATAGAGTTCTCAGGAGAGTTATTTAGGACCATCTAGGTGATAGCATTCTGCATATTCAAAATGATGAAAAATTAGAACCAACGTGAAATGCCATAATTTTTAAAAAAAAACCTTTCATGAATTAGAGTTTGAATCAGTGTGCCTGAGAATACCAGACAGGGAATTGGCCCCTAAAATATGACCTATTCCCCTAGAAAAGTCTGTTTGTTTACAAGCCCTTATTCCTAGGAAGTTTTATTATTGTCTGAGTCTACAAATGGAAATTCAGATAGAAAAGTGAGTCAATTAAGGACAAGATTCATACTAAAATTACTTTGGATGGGGAAAATCAAGTAATTAAGGCAGACTGGTTGGAGCCATAAATTATCCAGATGGTACTAAGGATTTAGGTTGGACCTGTAAGCAAGGACTGGATGTTGTCTTATGTTCCTAATGAGACCATAACTGTGTGGTAGCAGACTCCATGAGAAATGTTAGCAAATATTAAATATCATCTTGATAATAAATTATAACTTAAGTTATAACTTTTAAATATTAACATGACAAAAAATGAAAAATACTTACTGCAGCATGCTGTAGATAGCAGCAAATTCTATTAATTTTATAATCATCAACTTACCTCTGTCTTCTAGTTTTCCCCAGAACATTGGGCATTACTATTATCAGTAATAATAATAGCAGTTAAGGTTTATGGAAGGCTATCTGCCAGATATTTCTCAGGGAAATTTACACATATGATCTTATTCTCACAAAAAAACTCTGAGAAAGGGCTTGGAGAATGTAATCCATGCAGTCCTGTGGTAAAGGTCTGAAAGCTTTACTAAACGTGTGACAGCAAAGTTTTAAGAATAAAACTACTTCCCAGGATCACATGGCTGATAAGTAGAAGAATGAACCTTAGCCGAATCTGTAGCCTGGGTCTTTTAACAACTACTTTGAATTTTTCTTTTAAAAATGTCCACAGACTGAGCCGGGCACCGTGGCACACGCCTGTAATCCCAGCACTTAGGAAGGCTGAAATAGAATTGCGAGTTCAAAGCCAGCCTCAGCAACAGCAAGGCGCTAAGCAACTCAGTGAGACCCTGTCTCTACATAAAACACAAAATAGGGCTGAGGATGTGGCTCAGTGGTCTAGCACTCCTGAATTCAATCCCCAGTACCCAAAAAAAAAAAAAGTCCACAGACTGATGGATTGACAGAAAAGAAATATGTCCTATATACTGGTTCTGCTTTCATGATAACTTCCTCCAGATGACCAGCAACCCTGCCTAGCAAATCACCTCCTTCCATTTCACTCATCACAGTCTCTTTCAAAATTATATTTTTAAAATTCCTACTGTTCCTATATCAGAATCCTTTAGATTGTTAGGAAGAGAAAATCTAATTCAACTTGGCAATAGAAGATATTTATTTCTTTGCCCATTAAATTGGCAAGTTCAGACTTTACAACTCTTCCAGGACCCTTTTTTTCCTCTCCTTTCATGCTGCCCTCTGTGGGGTCAGTTTCTACAAAAGGTGGCTTTCTTTGAGACTGTCAATGCGTCCAAGGGCAATACAGTCCCTCTCTCACATACAAGAGACAAAAAGCTGTCAAATTCTGAAAAGTTTGTCCAAAGAAGAAACTCTTTTCTTTTCAGAAGACCTTAGCACTTCTTCTTCCAGCTGACTCTTCCAATATTGGTCATGTTACCATTACTGAAGCCATAATTGTGCTCCAGAATTAAATGAGATTTCCCAGGGTAGTCTTGATCCAAATGCCCCACACTAGAGCAGTGAGACACTAGCACAAGAACTATGTGGAGAAGGTATGACTGATCCAAGGAAATACAGGTAGTTACGAGGAGCTTCCTGCCAACTGTCTACTCAAATTCTCACCAGCACCAGACTAGAGTCCCAGCATGCCAGTGTAAGGGTGAATCTAAAGATCGCCAGAGAAATTTGTCTGTATTTAAAGGTGAAAACCTATGTTCCATGGGTTGCTTTGCTAGTAAGAAATTGCAGGGATTACAATCCCTAATAGCATCATAATTATTCACATTTACACATACACACGTGATTTTTTCATTGTTCAAAATAAAAGTGGCATTGGGAGGTGATTCATGGGAAAGACTGTCTTTTTGTTAAATAAAGGAAACATGCATTTTGCTTGAGATACACATAATAATGTCACTATGGGTCTTTTAAGCAAAAAATAATAATGGGGACAAAAGAGATGAAGAGAAAAGGAAAAGAAAGCAAAAGAGAAAGAGGCAGAGAGAACCAGCTGTTACTGGGTTATTTATAAATCATCAAAATAATCAAAGTAGAGCCAGAGCCAATCATTCATGAACTTTACCAAAGTATGAAGTGTGTGATAGAATCACTACGCTATCTCCTAGGACTGTCAGGGAACACCTTCTGCTAGCCAAGAAGTCAGTGAGTTGTGGCTTGGTAAACTCTTGACACGATATCAAATGTTGCTTTCTTTCCTGGCCTATTCTCCATTGAATGACTCCACTCAAGCTCAAACTCACCCCAGTTAACAAGGAAACAGTGGTTTTACAACTCACAATATCTGTGTTTCATCTGGATTAACCCAGGGATGGGAAGTTGTGTTTAGAAGATACGATGACAGTTGTAAGCAGTATTCTGTCCTGTCACCTGAGGCTTAGACTATTTACTGCAGCCATCTCCCAGCTGGTCCACCAGCCTTTAGTTTCTGTGCTCCAGTGCATCTTCTACGTCTGTGTCAGATCAATCCCTCTGAACTCCCCTGATTCTCTCTTTCTCTCCAATTATTAAACTGTAAAGAAACCAAGTAATACCTTTCTTGTCCTTATTCTCCCATTTTTCACCCAAACCCACTCAGTGCAATGCTCAGCAGGTCTGCCCACTTGCATTCGCCCTAACAAGAAGTTATTTTCCCACCACTGAGCCTCTGCCTTTGCTGTTCCATTCACCCAGAATCCCTTTCCCCACACACCTTTCCCACCCATCTTCCCAGACCAAATTCCATTACATGTGTGGAAATCCAACTCAAATCTCTAAGGATTTATCTTTTCATTGAACTCAAAGAGATACCCTCCTGCCGTAACCCACAAGAGCAATGGATATTTGCTTGTCTAGGTACTTAGTGGCTTGAATTGCAGGTACTGGGGTTCATGCTATAAATCTCCTCCCCTGGGTTATAATGATGACACAGCATTACCCCCGTTAAAAAAATCTTTTCTTCATTGTGCACTATATATTATGGATAAATGATGTAAAAACAAACATGTTTTACTACTTCCAGATTATGTATTTGTTGATTTATTTTTATTAATTTATTTTTAATTCATGTATTATAGTTATACATAAAAGTGGAATTCATTGAGATATTCATACATATGAATAACATAGAAAAACAAATATTTTTAAAAGAATAGTGTAAGAAAAGAAAAAGGACATTAAATCTTTAAACATAATTCAGGGAACTATAGAAAGTACTGACAGGAACTTAAAGCAATCCAATCTCCCTTCATGCTTATAAAAGACAATGATCCTGGGGCTGGGGCTATAGCTCAGTGGTAAAGCGCTTGCCTAGCATGCGTGAGGCACTGGGTTCGATCCTCAGCACCACATATAAATAATAAATGAATAAAATAAAGATCCATCAACAACTAAAAAAACTTTAAAAAAAGACAATGATCCTTTTTCATTGACTAGGTTGACAACCCAAACTGCTATATAATATTGAAATAAATAAATGTATGTCAAAAAGCTGGGGGGAAGAATGGTGTAAGAAACTGAGAGGTATCTCATTTTTAAAAGCGTCCAAAACCTAACTCTTCATCATTTCAATTATCCCTGACTTGCTTTTCCCATAGCCCTTACCATTTTAATAATTGAAAATCCATCATTTGAGCCTGCTCAGGGCAAAAACATGTGCATCAGCTTTGAGTCCCTGAGCTATGCCTCCATCCATCACCCCTCACCTAGACTATTGCAGCAGGTGCTGAATAGTCTCCCTGCATCTCATCTCACCTCCTTCCCTATTATCTTTTCTCCACATAGAGACAGAATAAGTTAGATCATACCATTTCTCTGCATAAAACCCTCCACATGCTTCCCAGCTCACTCAAGGCCAGTCTTTATAATTATCTCTAAGGTCCTGTATAATTAACCCCACACAGCCCCCTTCCTTTCTGACTTGATCTCTTTACCGCCATCATTTCATCCTAACCTCTTCCTCAAAAGGCAAGCACCCACCCTCCTCCTTTCTATCACCTCGCTTCTGTTCTTCCCCTCTGACCTACTCTTTTACTCTGAGAGCTGCTTGGCTTGCTGCTTACCACCTTCCCAACTCGGCCTAAATCTTGTCAGTGAAGCCTCCCTGATGGTCCAGTTTAGAATGGTTTCATCACCTTCCCCAGCTTGAATTTACTCTGTCCCCTTCCCCTGCTTTATTCTTCTCCTAGGCAATTATCATTTGACATACTATCTCTTTTATCTAATTGTTTATTCTCTATTGCTCTTCTTGCTTTCATTAGAAGCATTAGAACCCCTCCATGAAGGCAGGGGTTTTTGTGTTATTTCTTCTTTGATGTAGAGTCTAGAAAGGCATAGCTTACAAAATAGACATTTGAAAAATATCTGTTGAATAGACGGATGGTGAATAATTAATCTTTAAATTTAGAGTGTTAAATATTCAAGGATAAGAGATGTTGCTTTAGTCAGATTTTTCCACCACTGAAACCAAAAGACCTGACAAGAACAATTATAGAGGAAGAAAGTTTATTTGGCATTCATGGAGTAGGTCTATAGATGGCCTACTCCATTCCTTGGGGCCTGAGGTAAGGCAGGACATCATGGGCAGAAGAGTATGTGGAGGAAAGCAGCTCAGGATGTAGTACCAGGACACTGTGAGATAGCTCCACTCTCCAGGGATAAAATATATATATGAAAATCATGCCCCCAATGACTGACCTCCTCCAGCCACACCCTACTTACCTACAGGTACCACTAAGTTAATCCGTATCAATGGATTAATATACTGATTAGGTAAAAGCTCTCATAATCCAATCATTTTACCTCTAGACTTTCTTGTATTGTCTCACGCATGAGATTTTGGGGGATACCTCAGATCTAACCATAACAGATAGAGTGGATGATGTTGAAAATCTCTTGAAGGTCTGGGTCTACATTTTTGCATTTTAGAACCAGATCAGTTTCTCACTTGCCCAAAGAGCAATAACTCTATTTCAATTCCAAACTAAAACACTGTGGAAATTTGAGGCATTACTACGGTTATACCCTACTTGCTTCTGAAATATTTTTTTCCTAAAATTAATTGATTTTCTAAAGTGAGCATGTTTGGTATGCATTTTCTAGAGAGTAATGGAAGGGATACAGAGCTGGGTTACACCGCTTTTGAGTTAAAATCTTACATTCGTTTCTGTAGCTGCTCAAACAAAGCATGTTAGAATAGGCTTATAACTCTCCATCCTGCTTCTGTACCCACTATGGTGACAACAATCTTTGTCTTAGTGAACAGTCTCTTTGTGGTACTGAGAGCGAGATGGGTGTGGAGATACAAGAAGCCAGTTTCTCAGGCCTTCTCTTTTGAATGTTGCCCAATTCTTCCTAATTATATCATTTCATTATCACATCCCAGGAGCTCCTATTTTATATTGATTTTACCACTGAGCTAATTGATGTTGACACCTGCTATTCTCTTCTGAACACATTGCCAGGAACATCAATCACTTTCTTTTAGCATTGATGAAGTAATTATCCTACTAGACCTAAAGGGCTGACTACAGCAGAGGCAGGTCAATAATGCTTGTTAGAACCATTTTCTATCATCTGTGTTTCATCCATTAGTCCAAACCACATACATCAGGATGTCTTTATTGCTATTATTATTCTCAAATACTAAGTTTCCCTGTCCATGGGTACAGTCCTTGTCCTCAGGGTTTACAGAGCCTACATGAAAGGAAAAGACATTCCCAGCCTCCCAATTCATCTCTCAACTTGCCCTCCAGTGGAGGCTACTTCTTTACAAGATGATCCTCCTCAAATGCCAATCTGAATGTGGCATTGCAAGTCACAGTAACATATTGGAGTCATATTGATGTGGAGAAAAAGTTAAAAATAACTATGTCCCTTAGATTTATTTTTATAAAAATATAGAAAAATGCAAAATGGACAAAATATAGAATGTAAAAATATGAGTATATAAAATATAAAATTAGGCTACATACATTAATACAACAAAAGTCTAAAGGTATTTGCACCAAAACATTTTCAGTGTTATGAGTTATTGCCCCAAAATAGTCTGATTCCTAGTGACTATTTTTCCTCCTTCTTTTTCAATATCTGCAATTTAAAATTTCGGTATAATTATTTTATCTGGTACATTTTTAATTGCTTAAATGCAAATATGACTATATCATTGCTAGGCTTAAGTTTTTTCAATTAAGCGACAATTTTATGATGAGATCAAGCAGAGACACAAGTGCAAGCTATCCCCTACCATGAGGGCTCCAACTGATCCTCAGGTGGTAGAGAAAATCAGGTGACTTTTTCTGCTAATGCTCCTCTGCTCCCAGACAGAAATTCTCCTTCATAAGCAGCCCTGATGGAAGTCCAGGCCACTGTGAAGAGAAGTGATAGCAAGAGTTCTAGGAGATGGATGAAGCCTTTTGAAAACTGTTCTTTCAACCATTAGTTTGCTCAGGATTTTGTTCAGGGTATAAATTTTATAAACAGCTCCCTAGTGCTCATTTTTGCATCTGGGAGGATCCTTTGTTGCATATGGGCCCTGGACTGGAGGGCGGTCTGAGAGGCCAGTAAGGGACTGGGGAGGCCCTTTCTTCCTATGCAGGCTCAATGGAAATCACATGACTTCCTGTCCCTTCAATGACACCACTGCACTCATTCCTCTTCATATGCATTTCTCTGCTCCTGGAGCTCAGTGCCTCTCCTGCCCCATCGGTTAACACTCAGCACAGTTGCTGTCTTCTTCTAGAATTTTCTCTGACTGTCCCCAGCTGCATCTGAGTAAAGGCTTGTTCTATTAGTTATTATTAGCAGCTTGTCCAGACTTTCTCTCTGAACTCCTGATAATCACTTTGGGTTCCTTACAGGGTCTCCTTATATCTGGCCCACACAACTCTTGACTCTTTAACAGGGCCATGTTTTGACTATTTTATTCTCAGTATCTGAATTTGTGATTACACGGTATTCAATAAATGCTAATTAAGTAAATAAATAAGCAGATGGATGGGTGGTAAAGAATACAGGTAAAATATGCTTAAAACCAAAGAAGGCTATGACAGAAAAAGAGGCACATTAGATACAGCACATACCATCCTCATCCTGAACAAAAACCTGAGAAAACTAATGCTGGAAAAACAGCTTTTAAAAAGCTTCATCCATCTCTGAGCTCTCTTGCTGTCACACTCCTCCTCAGATGGTCTGAACTTCCACCAGGGTTGTTCATGAAGGAGAATCTCAGTCTGAGAGAAGAGGAGGCGAGAGGAGTATTAGCAGAAAAAGAGACACAATCTTAGATTTTCCATTCCTACCACAGGATTACCAGTTAGAGACCTCACCAGACGGGGTAGCTCTGCTCCTGCTCACTTCTCTGACCAACGTCATCATGAAATTATTGTCACTAGTACACAGTTCCCACAACAACCCTCTTGTCTAGTTATGTCAAGATTAGCACCTACAAATCCAAAATAGCCTCTGACGTGACTTTCTATTTACGGAAGGGCACATGGGATGTGTTAACAACACCCTCACTGGATCCTTGGATGCTGAGGACAGGCCCAACAGCCAAGGGATAGGCAGCCTTGATATTTACCTTCTGATAACTGCACTGGGGGGCTCATGAGGGAATTTCAAAACTTTCTTTTGATAAAGCCTAAAAACCACCACGTCTGCTGTTGCCAGAACTAAAACTAGCTTGGTCTGATTTGGAAACAACAAGAAGTCTGGCAGTTAGTTGGAAGGTGTGGAGTCTTCATTTTGCACTAACTAGTTTGATGTACTCGGACAGCCATTTCATCTCTTAGCTTCCCTGAAAGTCCTTGCTTTCTGCTGTGCATTAAGGGTGATAGAACAGCACTCCTTTGATCCTGGGGAAGGTAGGAGTCCCAACAGAGATAATGGTCATCAAAGTGCTTGGCAATCCTAGGAAAAGGAAAGAGGGGAAAAGTTATGCTTTTAAAGCAGCAGCTCTGGAAATGTTCTCCAGTTGTACTTTTAGCAAGAATAAAATCCTCTACCCTCAGGCTTCTGGCGGTCTAGGAGTGGGCCTTTGGTAAGGAAGCAACTCCCTTCATTCTACTACCTTCAACTTGTGGTAGAACACTTATCCATGACCTCTCCTTGCCTGTCAACCCCATTATTCTATGATTCATGACAGCCTCATTCAATGGTTGATACATGGAGAAGCCCAATAGCAGTCAGAAATGGCAATGGCTATTCTCAGCAAATGGGAGGTTACCCAAGCCACAAGGTAAATAAGCATGGCTGTTTCCTTCTTTAGAAATAGTCAATCTGCTCTCTTTAAGTCTTGATGATATTATATAATTAAAGAGTTATTACCTGAGCAGTCTATGTTAGCATAGTACTAAATGTGCCAGTCTATGTTAATGATTTATTTACATTATTTTATTTACTAATCATAATTACTCAGTGAAAGAGGAATCATTATTCCCATTTTACAGATGAGGGAAGTGACACTTAGAGAGACTAAGTTTTGTGTTAAGCTCTTAGAACTACCATCATCAGACCCCAGGATTTGAACTTTGTTTTATTTTATACAAAAACTCACTCTGTTATATGTTGTGCCATTTTGCCTCAAATATAGTAATAGTGCCTACAGAAAGATAAGGAAAAATTTTGGGAAGAATATATTTAATCAAAACTAAGGTCCCAGACAAATATACTACTATCCCCACAGTTTGGCCCTTCTTTCAGAACTTGGACATTGCCTACTGAGCGGGAAAAAGAGCTCCTAGGTCAAATAAAAGTATATGATTAATTGACAGCTAATGATGAAGAAGATGTAATCCTTCAGAGAACAAATATGAACAGGTTTGTTGAAGTGATCAACATCTAAAGTCAGAATATATATATGCATATATATAATTAATATTATAATTTAAATTTTTTAAAGGAGGATAGAACATGATAATTAAGAATTATTGTTTCTCCTCAGAGTCTCATCACCTTGTCACTCAATAGAAATCTCCAAACCACGCATATATTTTTAAGCACTTTCACTTAATTTAGTAGGTTAAGCTGTTTATGTGAAAGAAGATGACCCCAATTTAGTATAATGGTTCCTTTCATTATTATTTTTATATTTTCAAATGAAAACAATACAAATACTCTGGAATTTGTATTATTTTATGAGAACTTTTTGTTTTGTCTGGCTTTGGCTCTTTTGTATTGCACATTTTATAGTTTACAACTGGGGACCTTACTATTAACAAGTAAGGCTCCCTGCCCCATGTGTACAATACTATGGCACCTATCTGCAATATCATATCAAGGAGCTTTAAGAAATGTGGGCCGACAAGCAAATAGGACACACAGTTAAATGTGTCTCCTAGATCAGCTGGTGGTGAAGGAACTTAAGCAGCCAGGATAAAACTGCAAAGTAGTTGTAACAGGAGTCTTGCTGGGAGAGTCCATACCTACTCCACAGGTCCAGGTGAACTTGTGAATAATTCTGGTCCATCTCACAACTGTTGACAACGCCCCTCACTTCAAATCTAGGTCCACTGGACCTTTTCTCATTCCTCAGCAATACTCCTTGGAGAGTTTTGGTTCCACTAGGCTCTCGAGGACAGCTTAGATCAAGTCCTAGAGTTCTGTCTCTGAATCCTGAAAAAAAGCTGGAACAGTTTTTTGGGACAGAGAAGTTGATGTTTTATGGTTCAGTTTCATTACCATGAGACTTACCTAGGCCATAGTACCATTTACCCATTGCCAAATAACAAGACCTGATTCTTGGGATTATTATCAAGATAAAATTAAAGGAGATCATGTATGTAAACTTTGGTGTAATAGGAGTTACTCAAAAAGTGAGAGGGCTTATTTCTCCTGCCTCTGAACTCATTGTCTCTATTTTGTGAGTTTTAGTGTGATATAGATGTAAAGGGGAGCTTTGGACCAAGAGGCCCTGATTCAAATTTCAGCTCAGCTTTCTACACTGGCCTGGGGCAAACGTCCTGGTCTTTCTGATTCTCTCTTTTTTCTTCCATAAAAAGGAAATAATAGGCCTCTTTGCAAGAATGCACTGAAGTCTACAAAATGACATATGCCATGTATCTGGTGTATGCTAAGTACAGAATGCATGACTATTCTGTCTATCCTTAGACAAAATAATTTGCTCTATTAAATAGAGCTAATGATTAGGTTTCATGAAGATGCTTTATTGCATGGCTATCTGTGATTTCAGATACCTAGAAACTTACCTGTGTATCATTTTATGGTTGTCTCATCTGCACATTTTTAAGTCACTTTTGGATCTTGTGGAAATATTTAAAGCTCCGTCACGAAGGCAATGTAAACAAAGGCACCTATCAACTGCAGCAGCCACTGACCCACCCACAGGGGCACCCTGGAATAATTATAGCCCAACTTCTACCAAAGTCTTGGAAAGGTTACGTGACGCAGACAGATGTAGTAGGCATGAGATTACAGGCCAAAAGGAAGAGGTCGGGTTTGTGGGCAGTATATTTGACAAGCTCATACACTGCAAGCCTTGTTCCGGGTCCCTTACAAAGCACCTCTTTAGGATGAAAACAAGATGTTCTTTGTAAATAAAAGTTCATGCATTTGAGTAATGAAGTCATTTTCCAGTGCTGCAGCAAAAGATATTCTTCTCCCAACCCCTCTGAGTGAGGACACTGTCAGGAGGAAGCGAGGTGGCCAGCAAGACTCAAGACAAGATACTAGCACAAAGAGTGTAGCAGCCCATCTCTAGAAAATGAGAAACCTTGCTCAAGAAAGTGGGCACCCTGCCCCTCTGTCTCCTGGGATCATCTACCTCTGGCTCCCACCCCTGAAATCCTTTTTCCACCCACTTTCCTGAAAACTAGCTGGGGCCACATAAAAGATCTATATAAATATAGATAAGACATCTGGCACCTGGACTAAATAAATAAGAGATGTGAGGAAGCATTGCAAATGCTGAATATTCATCTGGAGCCCTTGGAGGGGTTCCAAACTGAGAGGGGAGGGGAGGCGACAAGGAAAGGCCCCGACCTCAGCGTCTGAAAAGCCAACTTGGAGTGGGAGGGCCTGGAAGTGGAAGGTGAAAGGGAGTGGTGAGAATGAGTGTGGGAAGGAAGCCAGGAGAGCGAGCGCAGTCCTCCGTCCTGGCCGCCAAGCGCGCTGGCGGGGCGCACCCCAGTCCGGTCTTCTGATGCTGGGCTTTAAGCTCGGTCCATCTGTAGGTTCTTGAACCAAAGCCTCCTCCTCCTGGGCGCCCGTAGGGGAGAGGTGCGTGGGGCGGGGAGGGGAGGGTTGTGAGGAGAGACGGAGTGAGAGAGGGAGCGAGGGAGAGACAGCAGGGAGAAGAGAAACTCTCGCTAACTTTCTCACTCTCCCTTTTTCCTCCCTCCAAAGTTGCTAATTGGGCTGCCTGGCGTTCCCACATCTGGATACTGCAGACCCAGAGAAGGTAAATTACCAGACACCAGCGCACCCCGTGGGGACCGAAGATCAACAGTTCCAGAGTCCCGGAAAGCGCCGTTGGATGTCCGCGGAGAGATGGCTTTGAGCTCAGCCTGGTGCTCAGTCCTGTTTCTGTGGCTCCTCTTGGGTGTTGCCTGTTCCAGAGCGGCGTCTGGGGACGACAACGCCTTTCCTTTTGACATCGAAGGGAGCTCAGTGGTGGGCAGGCCTGAGACGAGTGAGCCCCGCGTGGCTCCGGGACGCCTGCCTCCTGCTACAGAGGTACAGTGTCCCTGCCCTTGTCACTCTGCTGGGGCACCTGCGCCCCTCGGGCTGTGCCACAATTCTTTTCTTTTGCCCCCTACTCTCTCTCCTCTTTCCCTCTCCCACTGCATAGATTAGGACGACTCAGAAACTTGAAATAGAGTTCGGCTTTGTAAGTTGGGTTTGAATGTTACAAGTTGCAAGTTGAGGCTTTGGAACATGTCTTTTCAAACTGGCAAACGTGCATGTGTCCTTCATGCTCTGAGTGGGTCTGTTAGACTCACCTGGGGCTGTAGCAACACATCAGTCATTTTATTTATTGTTATTATTATTAATGCTTTTTGTGTGTCCCGGTAGTCATTTCCCCAAGCCACGGGGCTTAATGTATGTGCCCTGTCACTGCCTTCCTGCTTCTCTGCTCTTCGGACAAGGAGAACCTAACTTTTTAAAAAAAAAAAATTTCAGGACATAACTTTTTGAATCAAATTAAACAAAAGGTCTGCAACAGAGAGGAGTGAGGGGGTGAGTCAGGGATGATGGGTCATCAAAGAAGCTGTTAGGAAACTGCAGAGCAGATCCTTTCAATAGAAATAAATCATATATTCCAGAAACAAGACTAAACAAACTCCCATCATTAAAATGATCAATATAATCCATTGATAATATGCTATTTATTCAAAGCGCTGCTGTCTGAATACCTTACAATAGTTTTTAAGTTGAAAGCATAACAAAAGCATGGAAATTTGATGAAAGAGAATGACTCCAGAGTAAATGATTTAAGAGCCCCCTGAGCTCAGACAGACAACAGTATGTCCAATGTGTGGGAGATGCTAAATAGGAGGAAAATGAAGTCACCTAAGTTCATGGGAAAGGAAAGAGCAAATGGCCTAACCAAACACACACACACACACACACACACACACACACACACACACACTCACACACCACATCCTATATCTATGGTTACAATAACCATTCAACTAAAATAGTTGAGTGGATTGACACTATTTCTAACACCACTGAAGTCTGGACTGTTGCTCTTAATTCTACCAATTGTTAACTAACTGTTAGTATAACTGTAGTTATTAATTATTGATTTAAAATAAGGTGCATGAAGATGATCCTTCTTCAGAGTGAGCCTTACCCACAACCCCCACCAAAACAAGGGGGAGAGTAGATAGAGCCCGAGAGCACCAAGCTGTCATTCTGGTGCAAAATGTAACCTACCTGAGAAAGAGAGGACATGGATTCTGGTCAGCTTCACTCCCTGACACTTGGGAGAGGCCAGACCAGGAGACACTCCACACAATGGGACATTACTTCTCTGCAGTCTTGTAATTAACCCTGGTGAAGCTTTATCTCCACCTGTTGCTTTGGGCATGGAAAGTCCCTGAATGAAACGCTTGACTAAGATTGGCAGATAGAATACAACATACCCAATTAAATTTGAATTCCAGATAAACAATGGATAAATTTTGGGTCATATCTCAACAGTGCACAGGACATATATATACTAAAATTTTTTCATTGTTTATGTGAAATTCAAATTTATATAGGAATCTCATGTTTCCTACTAAATCTAAAGAGATAACTTTTAACACACAACTTTTTGAAACTCTCATTCCATAAAAAATTAAGAAAGTTTTTTGAGTATCATGGTACCATCAAATTAATGTTGGACAGGGGTATAGTTCAGTGGTAGAGTGCTAGCCTAGCATGCATGAGGCCCTGGGTTCAACCCTTAGCACTACAAAAAAATTAATTAATTAAATGTTGACACTTAGCAATTTTATAATGCTCATGTATTCAGTAAAATAATAAATAGGAAAGTAGCCCAGCAAATTGTTTCAGATTTCAGGCTGTTAGATTAATGGTCTCAAGTTTAAATCTCAAACTACTTGGCCTTGGGCAAATTACATTTGCTCAAATTGCATATCAAGAAACTGACTGAGAGCCAGGCGCAGTGGCACTTCCTGTAACCTCAGCACTTTGGGAGGCTGAGACTGGAGAATCAAGAGTTCAAAGCCAGCCTCAGCAATGGCGAGGTGCTAAGCAACTCAGGGAGACTCTGTCTCTACCTAAAACACAAAAAAGGGCTAGGGATGTGGCTCAGTGGTTGAATGCCCATGAGTTCACTCCCCGGTACCAAAAAAAAAAAGAAAGAAAGAAAGAAACTGAGGCTTAGAGAAATTATTGATGTTTACTTTATATCTCATATAGTTATTATAATGAAGCTATGTAAAATATAGGGAGAATGCTTAGCTGGTGCCTGATACATTATAAATATTTTATACTTGCTAAGAGTTATTATAAAAATATATGGATGGTTAGATTAAAAGAAATTCTTATTTGGGAATATTTCTTAGAACTTTATTTTTATAACTATTTTACTTAATATTATTTATTAATATTGTTGTCTTCATTTGTTTTATTCTTCCAATTAGAAAGAATGTCCCATAGTGTGTTAAATATGTGACATTGTCAGAGTCTAGTAGGTTCAAAATGTCAATTGAGGGCTTTGGTTTAGGGAGACAGAAAAAATATATTAATTATTCCCAGAAGGTCAAAGTATATGGTGTAGAAAGGGTGGAATCGAAGTCATTATGTTCCCAGTGCATAGTTTCACATAATGCCTCTGGTTAGCCTGTGGTCCCAAGGCAATTCCCGGCGCCCCACCATTAGGTTTCCCATGCTCTTTATAGCCAGTAAGCAGATCTTAAACCAAATACATTTTGGAGACTTAATGACATGTCATAACCACTTCACTGGATTGCATCAGGGGATTGTGTGTGTGTGTGCGTGTGTGTGTGTGTGTGTGTGTGTGTGTGTATGGAGAGAGAGAGAGACATGGACACATCATTCATGGAACAGCTTCAAAATTTGGATGGGAAGGTATTCTAAAAATGCATTCACTTTATTTGAATTGGATTTATATGAATGGCTATTCCTCAAATCTCCTTCGAAGGAAAGAAAGAAAATAACTAAGGCAAGCATGGAACAGTGGGAGGTGCTTGGCTGAAGGCCTTCCTGAGTTTCTTCCCAGCACCTTCATAGCAGGCTGTGTCTGCTCCATCCCTGTGTACTTGACCCAAGGCAGGGACTCTGGCACACTGTGGCACTCACTGAGAGCTGGGGAGCAAATATATGAAAACTGCACAGATTGAATGGTGGGGAATGCTGGTTGACCATGAAGAAGAAGTCTTTTTCTTTTTTTCTTTTTTCTTTTTTAATAAATCAAACCAAGCTTCCCCTAGGACGGAAAGAATCTTAAAAAAGGAACACTCATAGGTAACGCTGTACTAAGTTGTGAGGAGGATTTTTCCAAATTCTACTTAAAAACAAATTTACTGAGTCATTGTCGCTGAATTAATGGTGACAGCAGTAATTTTCAGTAGATGAGGGTGGGCAAAGGAGAGACTAGGTATTTCCTAAAAGAATATTTCCCATTGTCTTAAAATGTCTATTCTTTTTGTCCTACACATGGAAGCAAGTAAAACTAGACAAAATTCTTCTTGATCAATATAGAAATGCAAAAGAACTAGATGGGTTCCAGAAACAGAGATGGAAACATCCCCCAAGTAGATTATCAGAGTATTCTTGGAAGAGTAAGATTCTTGTCAATCAAAACGAAGCAGGAGTTAAACACTGGGTTTAACTTAGGAACACTGGGTTAGAGGTTGACACTGTGTGATTGGAAAAAAAGCCACACAGAGATACTGAGAAATAGAGACAGTGAGGACCAGGGTGCTGTTTCTGGTTTTGATAGATAATGAAAAGGGAAGCAATTAACAATTGTTAATCCAAAAGGAGAAAACAGGACCTTATCTCCCAGTAACTTGACTGAATTTTGCTATTGTCATTTTTGTTGTGTTAACTTCCTTCCCCAAAAAAATCATTGCTCCATGAGGCCCATGTCTACCCAGGCCTAGACAATCTGGCTTACTTAAAAGATGCACTATCAAGGAGACTAATTCCAAGGGATTTTCCCTCTCAGTTCTTTTCATTGTTGATATGTGATCCCATTCCAGAACACATTGTTAGGCCCCCTGCCATTGAAGGATTGCAGAATGTTTATTAAAAGACAGTTATGTCTCTTTGACTATCTGCTTTTCTTTTTCTTATCTTGGCCCTCTACTTTGTAAAGATCTCATAAGACTACAATAAGCTCTCCAATCACTAGCCTGGACCATCATCCTGTACTGCTATTCCAAAAATTTAGTTGGATAAATTGAATCTTCTACATATGAACATTATTTCATTTACTTAATTATTCATACAAAAAGCAGATTTGGAGGTTTACCATGCAGAGCAAGAAAATGGGCACAGGGAGGGATAGAAAGAAGGCAGAGTATCATCCCTCATTACTCTCAAAGGGTAATCAATCCAAGAGAGGAAAATATATATAAAGCAGAATGAATTCATGTCCTACAACAGTGGCTACAAGCAAGTGTCATAGAAGTAATGTAGACAGTGTTATTCCTGACCTACTCGAGTAGGTCACAATAACTTTCACGAAACACCAAAGAAGGTTTTAAAAAACTTATTTTAGAAGAGCTGAAATATAGTGCTGGGTTAGCTAACACTCATTGAATACCTTCCATATGCCAGACACTTGTCCAAACACTTTCTACCAGTTTTTCCCTTGTACCTTCATAACAAATCAATGGGACTGTATCTTTATCTCATTACACACTGGGAAACAGAAACATAGTGCAGATGTCTAGGCCCTATATCTAGTAAGTGGACCGATGAGAAAGAAGTTTATAAAAGCAGTTGACTATACAGAAATATGTAGAAAGGGATGATTAAGTAGAAATATCTGTGAGGACTATTTTAGTAAAAGTTTTTAGAATTTCCTAAAATAGAGAAATAGAAAATGCCATTCAGAGACCATTTATGCAATGCTTGCTAGAAGAGTAGCAAAAGTTGCATAAATGATGAGGACTACCAAAGATTTGAGATAGCTCCCCTTCACTAGTCTAATAGCTATTTTTATTGTTTCATATTTATTGATTCATTCATTCATTCATTTAGTTATTTACCTATCCATTTATTTATTTATCTTGTAGTGCTGGGGATGGAACCCAGGTTCTCACACATGCTAAGCTAGTGCTCTATCACTGAGCTATATTTCCAGTTTGTAGCTCTTTTTTAAACTACTCAGAAATAAGGAAAAAATACTAACACTTGTTGATGTCTACTAGGTCCCATGACCATATCTGTATGAGATAATTGATGTTTGGAGATGGCAAGTACCTTGCTCGAGTTTCAGGATTCCATTTGCTTTTCCAAGTACACCAGAGGGTCTCCCTAATTCTCTCTTTAAGCATAGCATTGTCCTGTGACCTATTTTCCCTTCTAAACATATTCTAGTATGTCCTCCACATGATGCTATGGTCCACATTAGCAGCTCTTGATTTAGGCTAATAGGTAAAGGATTCAGAAGAGCACTACCTATAGGAATATAGGTCTATCTTTATTATTTATAATACTAGAAAATAAACAATCCCATTACCTGTAAATTAAATCAGAGGTTATTTAAATGTAAAGGCATTTATAACATGAGTTTTGTGATTTTCACCATTCTTCAGTGTACCGTTCAGTGGCACCAAGTACATTCATATTATGCACCCACTACCACCATCCATCTCTAGAACTTTTTCATGTTTCCAAACTAAAACTCATTAAATAATAACTCCATATTAAGCCCTCCCCTCAGCCCTTGGCAAGCACCATTCTGCTTCCCGCCTCTGGTACCATTCTGCTTTCTACCTACTCTATGTACTTATTATAGGAAGAATCTCAGAGTATTTATCCTTTTGTGCTGGCTTATTTCTCTTAGAACAATGTCTTCAGAACTCATCCATATTGTAACATGTGTCAGAATTTCATACTTTAAGCCTAAATAGTATTATTGTTTATTTATTTATCCATCATTGACATTTGAGTTGTTTCTATCTTTTGGTTGTTGTGAACAATCCTGCTATGAATATTGCTGTACGAGTATATGTTTGAATCCTTACTTCAATTCTTTGTGGATATATTCAGAAATGAAATTGCTGGATCCTATAGGACAATAGGAATTTTTTGAAATTCAGATACTTAGAGATGTCAGGCAAAAAATAACTTGGTGGAATAAGCTCAAAGGAATACATCCTGAGTGATGGGGCCCTGACTCACAGGATACACAAGGCTGCTCCTTCCAGAGGGGCAGTCACTTCTCAGCATTGCCAGGTTTTCTGGGTTTTGTTTATTTACTTTTTCCAAGAGAAGACAAAATCTGGATTCCTAAGTGAAATTGCTGAGTCAGTTTTTAACAAATACCCTGTAGGTTTAGTATATCTGAAGACCAGATTCAGCCTGATTCAACAACAGCCTGAGGGCTATTTATTTGCAGTCTCTGTTTTGCAGTATTTGGAATTCACCTTCCATCAGAGGCAGAACGTGGGCTTGTAGCCAGATGGATGTGGTCAGATGGATGCATCCAGCTCTGGACTTTCTGGCCATTTGACTTTAGGCAAATTAGTTCGTCTTTCAAAGCCTCAGTTCCTTTGATTGTAAAGTAAATAGAAATGTATTTTCCGTGCAAGATTGCCATGAAATTTAAAAATGAAATAGCATATATAAGCTGCCTGACACAACGTTAGCCCATAGTTCTCTCATTCTGTCCCTCCTTCCTCTCCCTCTTTCATTCACTCTTTCTATCTATCCATAGGTGAAGATATGTCATATCCTGTTAAAAAGGATATTGCTATATAAATCTTTACTTCTCACTCTCCAAATTTGTTTATGTTCAACTTTTGCTTACAAATTTGCTGGTTAAGTAACACTGGAGAAGAATGCAACTACAGTTTAGCTTTTATAATCATTCTCTTTAATGACTCTTTAAACAACCTTTCCCCAGCAATAGGATAATTTGTACAGTTGGCAGGAATAAATGGATTTGTCTAAATCTCTAGAAAAGCTGAACAACCAACCAAACAAACAAAAAACCCCAACACCATTAGTATGACAAAGACAAATTTTTTTCCCCCACAAATCCTCAACTCTGACATATCATAGTTTTATATAATAAACAATGCCCCAAACACTCCCCTCTTTTATGGTTTATCCTTGCTTTAATAATCATATAAATATGATAGCCAGACATAATTTTGAGACATTTGATTGGTTAGCAACTATTAAATTCAGATTTCCAGTGTGTGCTTTGAGATCCAGGATTTGGCATTTCCAAACAGTTATTTTCTAAAATAAGTAAATCTGCTTGTTCACTGAGATATAGTGACCATGTAGCCAAATATTTAAATATCTACTACTGTATTTGCAAAAGAGCAGCCTTCTCTTTTCAACTGTTTTTCTTTTTCACTCCTGGTGTGGTAAAGTTAAATTCTGGGAAATGGTTTACTAAAGGGAAGTTTAACCACAGATGTTTGTAATTCCAACTAAAATTTCCCATCAAAGTCTTAATGAAATTCAGCTGCCAGCAGTTTGCTGTGAATCTGAATCTTTTTATCCCGAGAAACTTGGGGGAAACAACATTCCCAGCTTGAATGGCAGTGGGAAAATTTCCATATTCAAGCCTAAATCTTCTTCATAAGGGAAAAACACATAAAGAAACAAATTTACCTTTAAAAACTAGGGAAGAGGTAGATGCAAAATGACTTTTTTCATTTCCAGGGCTTTCTTAGTTGTTCTGTTGTGTTTTGGTGAGCACTAGAGATCTTGTGTTTACCTAAATGTAGTGAAGGATCTACATTTATGACTCCATGAGAACTGGTAAGTTGGAGAAATCCTATAACATTAACAGCTGCATTAATACAAGTCTCTTAAAGATTAGAACAGTAATAATGCTGAAGCCTACAGCTTAAAGGTCCCCTGAGCACGGTGCAGACTTTGTGTATGAATATTTATTTTGAAATTAGGCCTTCCATTAGCAGGAGTGGCATGATTGCGTTAAAGGAAATCACGGATTCTAGAGATCAGGGATGTTTTCAGTAAAACCTGCCTTGAGGACATGACTACTTCGGGAATACAGCTGTCTGTAAAGTGCATTGAAACATGACATCTTGAGCTAAGCAGCGCTATAAAGCCAAATTTCAGCCAAAGCACTGCATTACATAGACATCAGCCGTACACAGGAGGATTGTCTAATGATTCTCAGACCTAGAGATGCTAGGCCTGTGAACCATCTAGAATCTGATAATAAACAAATCAAAATGGCTGCAGAATGGTCAAAAATAGAGCAAAAATCCTTTCCTACACTTGCGATCACAGCACAGCACCACAGCACAAATTTCGGGTCTCAGGCTTAAAACTGGTGGCAGGCCTGTTCTTCCATAGCAAGTTAGTCTATAGTGCCTTTTGATCTTCATGACGTGTTTCCCTTGATGAACAGTGATACAATTGGACAGCTGAGCATGCCAAGTGTTACCTCTCTTCCTGCTGATCTGCCTGAGCCCTGGGAGGCTGTTTTCTGTCATGCCCCCAGGTCACTGGTAAGGTGCTAAATGCCTGCTATTTGAAGACAGACAGAGTCTGAATGTCTGGACACAGGTTGCTGTTTCACTGTAGTGCATGAATAATTGCCTCATTCCATTGTGTTCCCTGAACAGTGTTGTCTGTCATGATCAATGCCAATAGACACCCTCAACTCCACTCAGAAGCAGCAAGCTCAGAAGGCTTTACCACACCACAGAATTCAACATAAGGGAGACCTGGCTGAGGGTGTTTGAGCACTGTTTGAGAATCAAGGGAAGGTTATTATCAGATGCGTAATTCTGTTGTAACTTGAACCTTGAAATCAAAGGAATCACAGAATGTTAGTTATAGAAAGGAGGTGTAGAGATTTAATCTCCTCATTTTTTAGGTGAAGAAACTGAGTTGGGGACAAAGAGGAGGTTGGGAATCTCAAGAGCAGCAGTACAAGGAACAGTGTCGTCTCACTCTGGCCTTGGAGTCTTTCCAGTTGTTGCAATGGACTTAATCGTCCTTAGCATTAGAATAGATGTTATTACATGAACATATTTTGATAAATTTTAAAGGAAAATTACTTCTACTATATTATTATTCACTTTACTCTGTTTTTTCTATATGTCCTTATGTTAAATTGTCAGTAGGAGATTCTCACAGAATTGAGTAGAGCTGGATTTGAGTCTGGAACTAACTCTGGTTCTTGACTCCATCACTAATAAACAGATCATCTTCTAGACCAAGGGACCTGGAAAGATCTTTCTTCTTCTATGGCCTCAGTTTCTTTAGCAAGAAAGAAAGAAAAGAAAAGTTTATTTCTCGCAACAAAATTCTTAAATGTGCATCAGGTAAAGGGAAGCAGTCAAAACCATTGTCCCAGCCAGAACCCCAAGATTTACAAATCCAGAGCCTAAGGGAAACACAGGACACTGACAGGGTATAAGGGGTCAGAACAGGCATTTCCTGGATTTTCCCTGCTTCTCACCATCTCAGAGTGTGGCAGTTGGAGATGATCTGCATGACAGGGCATGGGCCTAGCAGTAGACATGAGCCCTTCCAAAGTGACACACTGAGGAGGCTCCCCAGACAGTATTAGTTGCAGACACCAGCATGCATACAGGTGCATCCTGTATGCCCAGCAATGTTACTGATCTCCCATAGAAAGGTTCCTGAGTACTGCCACTACCTTATCCAGACCCTTCCAACTGACCCTAAACATGAAGCTCCACTACACAAAGACAGCAAGGTATAACAATGGAAGAGGACAAGGATATGGAGAATCACTGAGAGGAAACACGTGTCACTACCTAACAGTTAAATGTCAAGTAGCAAGAGGTTCCAGAGAATTTGTCACTCAGTGGGAAAGAAAGAACAAGCAAGCAACAGAATATTGATTCACTATAGACATCAAATGAAATAACCATTTATATTACATACCATACGTTTGTCCACTGGGTCTTAATGATGCCTTAAAGAAATTTAAAAGCTTGCTCTAGATTGGGCAGAACACAACATTTGGAAGCAAATATGTTCAAGGAATTTTCTGAAAGGTGAGGAACTTGCCCTGGTGTATGAATTCCCTGATTATTGCTGGTTATGGGGAAGTGAGTCTAAGTTTGCTATTCAAAGTATGGCTCATAAACAGCAGCATCAGTATCACCTGAATGTGTGTTAGGAATACAGAACCTAAGGACCAGAATTTGAATTTTTATCATATCCCAGGCTGTTCATAAGCGTATTAAAATACAAGAAATTCTGGGCTCTAAAATGCAGCTGGGCTTGAATTTTGAATGGACTTAAGGGAAATTGGAATCCAGAAAAGGAACGCTTTTTCTGATGTATCAGGGAGACCAGAAATAGGCCAAATCTTGGCCAAGTGAAATTCACAGGCTCACTCAGATACTAGAACCCAGTCGCAAAAAGGCACACTTTAGATTTAAAAATAAATAAATAAATAAATAAGTCTCAAAGTAAACTGCTTCTTTAAAACAGGCATCTGGAGGAATTGAGAAGGTAATACACTTCTTGAAACCATGGTCCACACTAGCATGTGCCCAGAAATGACATAGAGGGTTTCTGTTCCCACCTGACCCTTCCTGGCAGGGAACTGAAGTGGAACTGCTAGAAAACGTCCTTGAGGGAAAGGGGGGGAGGCGTGGGGGTTGGGGGGGGAGGACAGAATTTACGTGTGAAATCTGCTGGGAAATAGGGTGTTGCTGAGACTCTAGGAAATGGTTGGATTGTGATGTTTTTCTTGGAAACAAGGGAGTCATCCTGAGTCAGGATAATGAGGCTCCATGGAGTGAGGAACGCAGTTTGTGTCGGGGACTGAAAAGATAATGTTACAAGACATGGAAGAGCTGGTTTCCCCAAAGTGAAAATTGCCAAGGCCATTCCTCACGTGAATACTTTTCTAGAGGAACTGAGGTGTGCATTTGTGTCAGGGTGTGTTTCCTTCTGTATCAAACATTATCCCCACACTGCCCGTAGGCCCCAGCTCCTTGATGCAGTCTTAGCCCTAAGAGATTATTATTTTATAGTGGCCTTAACGGACAGTGATACTTCAACCCGTTCCAGACAGCTAACTGGCTGATTGCAATGATCTTTTACCTTTACTTATTAAACACTTGATTAGCACCTGTTGTGTCCTGGTACTGTTCTAAGTAATTTATGTGTATTAGTTATTTATTTATTCCTCATAACCACCTTATTTAAAAAGCCATTCATATTAGCCCCATCTTAAAGACAAGGGGAAACCAAGACATACAGCAGTTGAGTAATTTACTCTGAGCCAGTTGAATCTGGCTCCAAGATCTTAACCTGCTCCCTATAAAGCCTCTAACATCTGCTTCTAAATCTTAGCAATAGCTCAGCTAACAATGATCCCCAGTAGCCTTCAGGAATGCTGCATTGGGCTTGACAATAGATAAATCTGTAAATAACATTTGAATTAGTGGTATGTTTAGGCTTTGACTTTTTTTTTTTTTGAAGTTATACAGTTATGGAGTAAACTGACTCTATCATCTGGTAACAATGGGACATTCTTCCCTCAGACATAAGAGAAATAAAAGTTGACATGATTTCTGAATATATATACATACATTTATATATATATATACATATACATTATATATATATATATATATATATATATATATATATATATATATATATATACATGCATCTCCAGCTTTGTTGAGGGTTGTTTTACACTGGAGTCTGGAGTTCACTTTGTAGACCTACAACTTGAAAGAACTTTAAAAGGATGAGAAAAGAGCTTGAACTGTAGTAAAAATGGGACCTGAGTGAAAATGATTAGACAAAGTATGTCAATCACAGGAAAATGGAGTTAAGGCTTAGGAGCAGTTTACCTTTTAATATTTTTCACTACAAATGAAAAAGAAAAAGAAAGGAATTTTAACAAGAGAAAGGATTTAAGTCATACTAAGAGAAACCCAGGCTATTAACTGCTTTTCTAAAAATTGTCAAGCATTGAATAAAACAAGTTGATGAAATAAGCAAGTTATTCATTCAGCACATAAGGAGTGAGAGCCTAGTGCTGAAAGGCATCATTCAAGGCACCAATGATTTTGTGTGGGACAGAGCCAAGTAACCTCTGCCCTTGTGGACTAGGAGAATGGCTGAGGCAGTAGTCACTGGTGAAGTCCACTGTAACCAGAAGAGGGGAATGTATGAGAGTAGTGGTCCCCAAACTTTTTGTGCCCATGGATCTCTACTATTTTTTGTCTGCTTCTATCTCACATTTTGTAATATTTCACCCATTGCATCAGTCTGCTAGGGCTTCCATTTTTTCTTTGTTCTAGAGTCTAGAAGTCCAAGATTAAGATGCTATTCAGGGTTAGCTGGCGAAGTCTCTCTTCCTGACAAATGGCTACCTTCTCACTAGGTATTCATACTGCCTTTATTCTGTGTACATATACAGAGAGAGGTCTCTGGTGTCTCTTATTCTTATTAAAACACCAGTTCTGTTGGATTAAGAATTACCCATATGATTTAGCTAACCTTTATTATCTCCTCATAGGTCCTATCTCCAAATACTGTCACCCTGGGGGTTAGAGATTCAACAGGTATTTTAAGAGGATACAGTTCAACCCATAACACTTACCAAACAAAATGTTAAGTAATATCTCATTTTTTAATAAGGCAAAATAATTTATAACTACAAAGGGAGTTTTTGATAAAATAGTGTCATTGCTCTATTTTAACCTTAGCCCAAACTAAAAATGTAGCATTCCATATTATTTGTACGTTTTATTTTAAATTAAATATTTTGAAATATTTTGAAATATATGGAAAATATTACTGTCCTTTATTGCTACCTTGTTTTCCCTTTGTGTTCAGGGACACATGATGGATTAGCATTTATATCTTCCCTCTCATATTTGACAAAAAGTACCCACAAAGATGAAAAACAACAAAGAGACAAAACAAGCACACTAGTAATGTTGTTATAAAAACTCGCAGATGTTTAGAAAGAGCATTTGTTTCCAGTGGGAAGTTCCCAGGTAACTTCACAAGAGAAGTGACTCTTGAGTTGGATCTTGAAAATTACGGAAGAGAATATAGGCTGAGGGGACAAGCTGAATAAAAACAAAGAAACAGCTTTTCTTCTACCAAGGGAAATACTCACAGTTGTTTGGACTGGCATTGAAGATTTCAGAGCAGAAGAAAGAGAAACACAATAAAAATTGTCTTTGTCAACATTAATCTGAAAATAGGTTACTGGATGGGTGAGTTGGTAGGCAGCAGAGAACCTGGAATCAGGATAACCTCTGTTGTGCATTGGTAACTGTCCAGGGAGGACTAAGAAGGACCTGGATTTGTGTGTTGGCCATGGCCTGGAAAGAAGAGAGCAGATGCTGGGATCATTGCCAAGGTTCTATCAAGATGGCCTGTCACATGTATGGAGAACAAAGATGAGAGAGAAGATGCTGCTGATGTTTATAGAAATGTATTTAATCATGGGAGAATCTGTGAAAAGACCCTTTAACATAAGGCCTACAAGATCCATGGCTTTTAAGCTAGGGCATCATGGAAATGCCTTGGACACAACTTGAGCTGAGAGAGCCTGAGCAGCAGAACTTTGAGGCCCTGCCTCTTTTGACTAGAGCATTTTCTTTTTTAGCTGAGTTATAGATGAATTCCACATAGAATTTCACTGGTTTAAAAAACAAAAAACAAAGGTTCGTCTGCTATAAAATATTTGCAAACCACTGTACTAAAGTCTCCCAAATAGATATTCTAAATCATGATCAGTCTTCAAAATATTACCCAAAATTTTATTCAAATCAGTGCCTCATCCCAGTGGCACCTACACCTGCCTCCAGCTAGTATGTGTTGCTGTCTGCAGGAAACTGTTGATGCTTTGAGCACCTCTGTAACAGTTCCAAACATGAGCTAAAATCTTTAAACAATTGGTGCTCTCCTGAGAGATATTTTTATGCTTCCTGTTCCTGTCTGATGATATTTTTGGCCCTTTCCTAGGAAATTCCAATTTTGTCTCAGTCATTACCTGGGAGTGTGAGGAAAACAACACAGGACTTTTGGAGAGAGGATGGGGTGGTAGTGGGTAGACCAGTTATCTACTATCTTTTGATCTGTGTAGAAATTGCCAAATATTTGTGTAATTTTTTTTCTATATCAATTATTCCATCACAATAAATATCATCTTATCTTAAAATGTAAACTGCATTTTAATATAAACCAGGTACATCTAACCTGTACCCAGAGCTAAAAAGACAACCCTCAGGCTTATTCTCTCCTCCCTCAACATACAAT
The DNA here is from genome assembly GCA_028644305.1 of Xerus rutilus. Classification (NCBI taxonomy): domain Eukaryota; kingdom Metazoa; phylum Chordata; class Mammalia; order Rodentia; family Sciuridae; genus Xerus; species Xerus rutilus. Next base: position 43,736,835 of record CM053406.1, read on the forward strand.
CTGTGGTCCAAAAGCCATTTCTGTGATCTCTAAAGGCCAAAATATTTCCATTATAAATGTTATGTCAATGAAGATCAAGAAAATAAACATAAAAAACTTTAGACTTTTATTTGAATAAAAAAGTGAAGCCCTAAACATTTCACAGTATCATGAAAGCAAGCTACAGCTTTTTTTTTTTTTTTTTTTGGCTTTATAACATATTCAAAGCACGTAGGGAAAACTAATCAAATGGATTAAGAAAGCTTCCTATATCTTTTTCAACCTATAACTTGAAGATTTCAGCTTTTTACAAAGTTTTTGATATTGGGCAAGTGTTATTTTTTGACCACCAAATATTGGAATTTTCACTGATTATAAGTCAGTTGAAAAATAACATCAAGACTTATAAAGCCTTAAGGTTTATGAAGTGTTTTCTTACATATTTCCAACTTTGATCTTCATAACCATTTTGTAAACCAGACAGCAGTGGTTATGAATCTAACCTATGAAAGCATAGAGATGTTAAGTGATTTGTCCAAAGTCTCCTAGCATGTAACCTTATTGAGTCAGCAGGAAGTTTCATATACCTATAGACTGTTAGGATAGGAAGAGCCTAGAAATCATTGTGCTGCTAAGGTCACTGAAGAGGAGAAATCTAGCACTAAAATTTGGTCACTTCCCCAAGTTCCCACAGAGAGTTTCGAAACCTGGAACCACAACCAAGTTTCCTAGCTTTGGGGGAAGTCCTCTTGCCCTACTGCATCCTAGAACTAGGATGCAAGGAAAAATGTGGATGAGTAGCACCTGAAGATACGTGTGTTGGGACATTAAATGAGCTGTATCAGACAACAGCAAATAATTTTTACCTTATAGTTATAGCTTATGTGGCCATCTGTGTCTTAGAAGTAAGTATTTACTAAAACATTAAAATTTCTCTTGGTTTTGGATCATTATATTTACCTCAGTTTTGAATTCAGTTGATAACCACATCATTCATCCCTTTATTTTTCATTTTGAGGATTTTTGCCTTGTCCTCATAAGGCTATCAACCCCTTAAACAATGCTCTCCATACCTATACAGAGAAAGTAAGCATTCAAGAGCTATTGCTTTTCAGATTTGAGAATTTCCGGCTGGAGTTTTCTGATGGTCACATAAAAATAAACAGAACATCCTTGATCTTAAAAGGAAGAAAGATCTATTTCAAAGATGAACAATAACCCTTTTGTTTCAAAACAATTGAAGAATTAAGTTTTAATATTCTCAGATCACATCATGTCTGGTATTCCCCCTGTACACAGCTATCAGTCAAGTCTCCACATGACTTCAAGAAACTTCTCTCTAACATAGAAAAATTGTTGAAACATGAGAAATTAATGAAGAAAATGAAATGTATGGTAGCACCAAAGTGGTTTTCTCTGGCACTTGTACCCCACTATGACTTTCTTGACCTGTTTTATGACAATTTCAGCATCCCCACCTTACTTGGAGAACTTTTCCATTGGTGATTTTAAAGCCAAGTATCCTGGTCTTCTGACAGCAAGGAAATATATCAAGCTTGTTTCCCAAAAGAAAAATTCCCAGTTCACAACAGAACTATACAACTTTATGATATAATCCAGGGACTTGGCCCAGGAACAGCATCTGCTCAGATGTGCATTGAGCTTAATAGAGGACAAAGAATAAAGGATATTTCAGGGGACTGGGGAAGCCCACACATGATCAGCAAAACAGAAAGGTATATGAAGGCAGGACAGCTCTAACCTGCTGCCTGCTCCATTGTTCATTTTCAATATGGCGGGCACTGTCATGCTTTGTTCTCTCCCTAGTCTTTGATGTGAGGAGAATCCTCAGTACATGAAGGTAATACTTCATTTAAGGTGATACTAATATCATGGTAAGTTCAAGGTGATCATCTTTGTGAGGGAAGGATAATACTCTGTATAAGGTGCTTAAAACTTCTGGGTTTTTATTAAAGTGCTAGGTTCTCTCTAATCTCAAAAAGTATTTGTGGTTACTTTGGCAGATGAAATACATTTCTTCCTGTGCTTGTATTCTTGGACATGTAGTATTTATCAAAATGTTCAGTGTAAATAACCATTTTGGTTTTGGAATTTTTCTTATTTTTCCTGTAGAACATCTTTGTTTACTCTTCGACTTAATTATTTTAAAAGCTAAGTGTCAGGCTCATTTTTTATATATAAGATATTGTATCTTCATCTCAGATTATCTAAAATATTCTTGCTTTTGTTTGACTATGATCTCTTTGTTTAAACCTTGAGCAGAAAGTCATATTCGTCTAGAAAATGTGCTTTTTCATCAGTCATGAATCAGCATGGATTTTCTTTATATTTAATCATCTAAGAAATTTGTAAATTTCAAAAAAGGAAAAAACCTGGAAATGTAGTCAAAGCTTTAAATGAAAACAATGTTTTATTTTAGCTACTCAGAAATGGGGTTATTGACTATAGAATATCGAAAACCAAGTGCACCAGGATTTTTTATTACTTCCTGATAGGCTCTAAGTTAATGAAATGATACTTGCGATTTTCAGAGAGAAACAAAATCAAGTACTTCCTCCATTCCCTTGTTCACCCCAGTTTGGGTAGATGTGTTAGATTACATAATGGAAAAAGATAAAATTAAAATAGTCTCTTTTTATAGTTAAATAATATTGTCCCTATTTATAAGTTATAACTTGAAAAATATTATCAAAACTTCTAAATTTCAAGCCACATAAGAGTAACTCATGAAATTCTGGTGGCCACAAAGAATTAAAGAGGCTTTCAAATACATATTTTAGGGATTAGGTTATGCCTCCAATATTATCTACAATGTATGCAGAAAGCGTGGTTTGACCATGAGAGTATACTGTAAGCCAGAACACTGAAGATGTCACACAAGTTTAACTGCTAATATTAATTTTTCCAAAGAAAGTTCCAGCAACTAGAAAGAAGTAAATCTACCTACTATCTTTCTTGAGGTAGACTATCAAAAGTGAAAAATGCTACTTCAAGCATTGGAACAAGAAACAAAACATGAGTTTAAGCCTTACCACCTTAAAATGTGTGAATAAAACCTATCCTATGATTCCCAGGTTTCAGCTTCAGCCTTCTTTCTTCCAGAAAATTCTGTACAAAAGCCTCCTCCTCCAAAGAATTATTCTTAACTCCCTCTCTGCTCCATGTTAGTCAACAATCTCTCCCTCCTCTTTACCCTCTCAGCATTTCTCTGTACCTCTCAATATACTGTGATTCTTACCACTTTCTTACATATAAGTGAGAAACATAGCTTATATGCCCCCCACTGGACTTTTGCAGGCCAATGGGGTATGATTCATCTTCTGATTTCCCAAATTTCCTGTCCAAGTGGTCTCAGCATAATTTGTACTCAAAACCCTCGTTTATGCATTCCTCAGTTATTTGTTGAATGCACTCTTTGCCAAGGCCTAAGCTGGGCCCTGAATAAACAATAGTACATGAAACAGAAAGATGAAATGAATAAATGACCATACTAAATACCCAAAGCCAAATAGTGCTTAGTTTTCTATTTGTGGGAATGCATGTTCTGATATAGTTCTGTCTCATAATTCTGATGAAGGAGTCCATATTCAGCTTGACATCAACAGTGAACCATAGAGTCCCTAAACTGCTCATTCCTGGAGCTCCATGCTGCAGGCGAGAATGCCTTTTAAGCTAAAAGCTTTGTCTTTCCCACTGTATATGGAAAAATTGACTATGCACTTTCATGGAGAAGGTCTAGTTAAGAAATGTTTATATTGGAACAAACCCCATCTCTAAATCTGGGCTTGTTACTGAATGGTATTTTGTTTCCTTGGATCAGGGAAGGGGTCTGGAAACATCTGTAACTAAAGTATTGTTTTAAAATCAGCAAAAAAAATTTTTTTTCTTCAAATGACAGATAACAGAATTGCTTTAAATCAAACACTCTTAGCTTTCCCCATCCATTTCCTCTCATAAATGTGTATTATCTTATTGTCATTAAAAAGGCAGTGTATGGACTAGATTTGAAGTACTCTGGGCATTACCATCTCCTTTTAAGTCACTATATTTTCACTTTAATTTGTATACCTCACCTTCACTTTTATGAACATGCTATCACAGAATAACTGGGTCTCAGCCATTATTTCGGGGCAAAATTTTAAAACTAGAAACAGATGATAGATTACAAAGTGATTCTTAATCTATCCCACAGAATTTTAACTGAAAAATAAATGTGCAGATTATTTGTCATTTACAAATGTGAACTTAAATTTTTATACTGATATTTAAAATATTTTAAATGGAAATCTTTGGGCAGGAAAATTGGGGAGAAAGATCATAAGATACTGTCGAATATGAAAAGCTGAAAATTCTGTACTGAATTTTAGTAATTAATCCTAATATCTAAAAATAGTAGGAAAAAAACTTAAGAACAGTTCATTATATTGTAGTAAAATCTTTATGAGAAAAAATTTATCACCTGTTGAGAAACCTTTGGTTTTGTTTTGCAAGAGCTCCTCAAATTAAGGATGCAACATTTTGGATGGTAATGCATTTTTCTTGTTTTCTGTAAGAAGTTGGTGCTTGGTAGGCACATTTACTTATGAACTGTTTGAAAATTGTCTTGTCATCAGAGTCCCTGCACACATGACCACTCTGGAATTCTTGCATCTTGGTCTTCTGAACCTATTAAGAGGTTACATAGCACATATGTAAAGTAGTTGTTAAATAAATGCTCTGAACACCTGGAGAGACACTTATGTGTCTTATAAAATCCATCAATGGCAGAGTAGGGGTTCAACACACAATCCTCAGTTTGGAACTTGTCAGAGCCTCTCTGTGAGATCTAGTCTCCTTTAGTGTTGAAGGATAAAGGTGTTTGTTTGAAGTCTCGGTCAAAACTTCAGTGATGGTGTTTTATTAGTACAATTTATGAGCCATACTTTCCCTGTTAGGTGCAGCCAGATATATGTCAAGCTGCCACATATTCTGCCTGACCAGACATCTGCTTCTGATTCATGAGGGGAAACACCTGCACACATGCTGGTATATATTACACAAAGGGCATCCTTTCCCAGGGCCCATTGTCAGATCTCTCACTTGGAACAAAGGAGGTGTCAGGCACACAGCTGGATGTCATACAAGCAGCTTCCAACAAGAGATGACTTCTCTAATGAGTAATCTACATTATTTGCTTCACAGTCTATTTCTCTCTGCACTACATAAAAACAGCTGAAAACTAAAACACTTGCTACAAATTGTTATATTTAAATTAAGAATAACTGCCATATGCCAAACCAAGTAATTACAGAGGGCTGATGAGCCATGTTTCCTCTCTGGAGTCAGTCATATGCTTATGGAGCAAAACTGACTTTGCTTAAGAGTGTTCACCCCATTCCCACCTCCTTGTTCCCCACTTAAAGATGCCTGGAGAGGTATTAGAACTCTTTGATGATGATGACATCATCTGTGAAATAAGGGGAATGTACTAATGGAATATCTTCATAAGCTTCTTGATGAATTTGATAAGCATGAGCTCTTGGAGAGGTAGAGATGAGCAGCATAGGGTTGTTTACATCCCCAAAGAAGTGTGAGCTTCAGCAATACCTCTTTCATCATTTTCTTTATTATCATCATCATCATCATCATCAAGAAGTATGGTTCAGTGGCATGAGCACTAAAGATGGACTAACCTTTCTCTATATAAATAGATTTTGATAAGTCTCTTACTTCACTAAGTCTCAATTTCCCCAAATTTAATGTAACAGGTTAGATAAAGAATAAGTTCCTTGCCAGCTCTGGCATTCTGTTATTCTGTAATGCCAAGATACATTCAATATGTATTTATTAAGCACCTACTCCTCCAGGAAGGTACTGAGGATTCAGTAACAAATCAGCTAACTCCAGTTTCTGTTCTCAAGGAGTTAAGTCTTCTGAGAAGAAAGACAATGTACCAGTCTTTTTCAAGCATCCTTGCTAAGCCATGTGCCATAAAGAGAGAATTGTAGCTCACTGAGAAGCTACTAGTTTAAACATAGCAATGGCACGAACAAGTTCAAAAGGGGAAAATACTAGCTATTGAACATTTCTATACCATTATATTGAATTTAAAATGCACAATACTTGTTGATCCTCATAGCCACTCTAGAAGATAATACACACTTTTTCAGAAAGGAAAATTGAGACTTAATTACCTGGGTAAGGTCTCCAGTGGTAGAGTTGGAACTGGAATCTAGATAATCTCAGGCTTTCCAATATTCCAGGTTGTCTCCCCAGGACATAACTATACTGTAAGGAGTACAGTAAAAACACTGTAAGGAGTAAAGTGCAATGTAACACATCAATGCCCACAGAAGATAAATCACTGAGGTTTAGAAACTGGAGGTGTCCCTAGATGCAAGCATATTTAGGGGAGAAATTCATTCATTCACTCAAAAAGTCTTTGTTGAATGGCAGCCAGGTGCATGGTGGACAAATATGTATTCAACCACGGATACACATGGACATTTCTTAAAATGACAAAGAGTAGATTTTCATTAGATCCTAGAAATTTGGGGTGTAAATTACTAAAGAAGCACCTAAATGTGCATGTTCCTGGGGGGAGGAAAGGATTAGTAGAGCTGCTATAAGAATAAAAATAAAAGGAAAAAGCATATGAGAGGAACTTTTTCTTATCTATGAAATGCCCTTAATTTGTTCAATTTCACATTTATTTCACTGAGATTACACTGAAAAACCTATCAATTCTGATTAGTTGAAATGGATTGCACCTTTAAATAAAACCCTTATCTATTCAGACTCTCTTAAAATATGTTCCACCAAATGAACAGGGGAAAATATCACTTTTCTTATATTGTTATCAATGACAATAGAAGAATCCAGATAAATAAAATGCAGTCCATGTTTATAGTGCTGTTTCAATACCCAAAATGATAGAATTCAGTTTGTTAGCTCTTTACAATCCCTTACTAATTATTCCAGAAGCATGTCTTATAACAAGCATTTATATCCATGTTGTTTCCTAACGATGGCCCCTAATGAGACCACTTGAAATTCTGTTGTCACAACCCAATTAATCTTTAAAATAAGTACCTTTAAAGAGAACTTTCAGTTTAGGATTCGCTTCAGCAAAACAATGATCTCCCAAGAGTTGGTTTAATTTTTATGAAATGTAAAGCTGAGTTCAGGATGTTGGAGGAAATGATGGATATTGTTATGGTTTGGGCTATTTTTGGCAAATTATGCCTGAGAAAGGCTGAGGAGCAAAGCTAGCTAAGGAGACAAAAAACACCAAGGAGATGCACTACTCTCCACCAATAAAGTGAGGACTAGGGTCATGAGGAAGAAGTGATTGAAAAGAAGTTGGATATAAATAATCTTAAGCCTTGGGCCTCTTTCTAGCTGAGTCCATATACAGTACACTTCTCTAAAGCATCATCCATTCAGTTCTCTTTATGCTCTTCACTTTAACCCTCTGAGGTGAATTCTGTTTCCTGCTGAGCCCCTAACGGATAAATTGACTAAATCAATGGCAACCACCTCCTAAAACTCATGACTCTCTCCATTTCTTGGCTTTCAGAGAAACCCTCGCCACAATCATCCACTTCAATCAGCTGTTTGAAATCACAAACCTTTTTACCTTCACATGAAGAAATAATGGTGAGGAGATTATATAAGATAATTAGCAACGTATATGAACATAATTTCAGCCTTATTTAGTTTGAATTACTGTCCAATCTTTTCCTGATTCCTCCTTCAGCTGCAGTCCAGCTACAGAAGACAATCTTTGGGTCATTCTCCTCATGTTCTGCCAATTTAAAGCCAAAGATGGTTGAGGCTCCCATTATTGTTGTTATGGTCCATTTGGTTCCCAAGTACCCTCTTAGGATAGAAAACTGGCCCATAAACCTTCTTATTTGAATTTTAATATTTTAGTTTGTCTGTCAAATGGGAGTATTCCAAGAACCTTTTATCTCTGTCTTTAATCAGTAAGGCCCAACGCAAATAAATAAGCTCCTAAAAGTCTTCTAGGCTGCACATGTAGCCTAGACCATGTGGCTGACTGCTAAAATGAAATCACCAGAGGAAATCACATTAAATAGCCGTGCAGAAGAACCTAAAAGCTGATGGCTGCTTTGCCTGGGACAGGCATAAAGACCCGCAAAAGGCAACCACATGGGAGGCGGTAGCTGCTAGCTGGAAGGTGAAAAACAAAGGAAGAGCAAATTAAGTAAGGAATGTTCTTATGCTTATTTTTTAAACTGTGTGTAATGATAATGGTACATAACGTGAATAGGCAGGAAGTTGAGGAAATTATACACACGCATCTGCATTCATTGTCAAGACCACATTAGTCACTTCCTAGGGATGAGATTTTAGGGAACTCACCAGGTCTAGACATGGAAATTCAAGACACAACAACCTAAGTTATTGTTTTCTTTGCTTTGCTTTTTCTTCCTTTCTTTCCTCATTTCTTTCTTTCCTTCTTTCATGAGAATTTGTATGCCCTCCACTTAGCGTGATAAATAAAATGCCAGTATAATCAGTGCTTATACATCCTTCTCAATCTCATTCCCTCCTTTACTCTTAACTGGCTTGATTTCTTAGATTCTCATTCATTTTTACCTGCTTCTCTTTATATGTGTGTACCTTTACACAACATATTGCACTGTGTCATTTTTGTATATTTTTAAATACAATGTAAGTATTATGCTGTTTGTCTTCTACAACAAGCTTTTTTCCTTGATATTGTATTCAAAAGATTCATTCATAATTAGAAATATATTTACTGTGAGATTTGATAAAATATTCTCCAAAGTGTTTGCACAGTTTGCTCTCACTTTGCTCATTCTTTACAGGTAGATTGTTCCCACTAACATATTTCAGCATCTACTTGCTATTTGCTAATCACTATGATAGATGATGAAGACATTATCCTTGTCCTCAAGGAGTTCATAGAGATTTCAAAAGGCAAGAGTGTAAATTAAAAATTATGTCGTGTTCTATGTCCTCTAATGATGGATCTTCAAAGTGCCATGTATGTAGCTGAGTCTAAGAGAGTAGGGAAGGAGAAAGACATCCTTGGCCTCCATGACAGTATGTACAGACACTAGGTGGGAAAAAAATAAGGTACATATGGGGGGAGGTAGAAAATCTGATTTAATTAGAGTAGAGGGAGCCAAGGTTGACCCTAAAGAAATGAGTTGGCTTTGTAAAAGATAAGCTTTGTATGTCAGGCTAAGTAATTTTATTTACTCTTGTAGGAAATGAATAAAGAGCCACTAGGAGGGGGCTCAGGCAGAAGAGTAGTATGATAACTTTTTTTTTTAAATTAATTCTGGTATAACAAATAAACTAAAAGAGAGAAAGTCTTGTGAGAGAGAGAGCACAGAAAGTACAATATTCTAACAGGGAAAAATGCCAAGATTCTAAACTAAATGATGGTCTTGGGAACAAGAAGGAAGAACCATCTTGGTAGTCTTTCAAAAGCAGAAAGTAAACTCTATGAGACAATGACATACAAAAGACAACAGAGGTGAGAACAGTCTAACCCAGGTAGAGGCAAGAAGGGGGTATATTGTGTGAAGAGAACTTACAAGTAATAATAGAATTTATTCAAATTCAGCCTGCTTTTGATTATGAACATAGGCCAGCAACTCTAAACAATGCCAGTGACAAAAATGCTCCTCCTAGAAAAATCTTTGTTGTTCAAGTTCTGAGCAGTTGCTGTGGTTACTGTTGAGTGTTAATAATGTAACAAATATGTAAGCTTCAAATTATCACATTCCAGTTACTTAACCTTTGATAAACATTGTGTTCAACACAAAAAAAATAACTTGGAGAACTTCTAGCCCTAAAGTCCATCCCAACACAGGTGGGGGCTGTGACTTTAGAGAGTGAATTTATAACAGTTCATAATTATATAAGGTCACTTCTGACTGAAGACTCTAATCTCTGTGGTACTCCATATGCCTTCATTTGAAACACAGATTTGAAGCAAATACCAAGAGCACAGTGACTGTGAAAAAGGAAGAGACAGAACTTGAGCACATAAATCTTGCCATTCTACATGCAAAAGATTCTGTTTCTGGCAGAATTTGTTCTTTTGACAGCATTTCCAAAATACATTAATATTATTTAAAATTATTAATACATTACTTTTACTTTCTATAATCTTTATCATTAACTGAGATACAATATGAGGATAAAAATAGATTTTGGAGAAGCTATGATAATGTTGGCATGGGACACATTCACCTCCATGAGCTTATAGAACTGGAGATAGACTTGTGTAACATGTCCTTGGAAACAAAAGGGTGATATGAAGGAGAGAGATCAGGGACATGTAGAGAGATTTGGAGACAGCAGAATATAGATGAAGGATTAAATTGTGGGAGGGGTTGACATCATCCAGCAAAGGTGTGTAGATAGAAAAGGGAATGGAGGTACCTTGGAGAACACTAACCACATAGGGGCAACAGAGGAAGAGGAATCCCCTAAAAATCTAAGAAAGAAAGATAGGCATGAGAAAAATCAGAGGAAAGAGTTGTCCTAGAAACCAAGAAAAGACAGAAATTCAGGCAAGGAATTCAATAATGTTAAGCACCAGACTGAGAACAAGTGTGATGGGGAAAGCGAAGCTATGAATTTCTTTTTCAGCAGAGTGTCAGTAGTGCAATGGAGGCAGAAGCCAGATGAATGGTAGAGGCATTGACTGGCATGCGGGAAACAGAGCCAGTATGATTGAATTCACTTGAAAAGATTGTCTGGACAAGAGAGGAGGAAAATGAAGAGGAAGTGAACCTGAGGGAAGGTATTCTTAGAATCTGAGTTCAGAGGAAGAAGTCAAGTCTCATCCAACACAAGACCGAGTACTACCTGTGTTCATTGTCTCCCTTTACAATTGCGGGTGCGAAAAAATGGATGGTGCTATAGTTTGGATTGGACTGCCTCCCACAAAGGCAGATGTGTTAAAGGCTTGGTTGTCAGCCTCTAGTGCTATTGGGAGATGGTGGAATCTTTAGAAGGTGGGATCTAATGGAAGGCACTTAGGATATTGGAGACATGGCCTTAAAGGGGATATCGGGACCCTAGTCCCTTCCCCTCTCTCTCTCTCTGCTTCCCGGTTGCCATGATGCAAATAGATCTCTTCTGCAACAGGATTCTACCATGATGTACTATGCCATAACAGGCTCAAAGTGATAGAGCCAAGAAATCTGAAACCTCTGAAACTGTGAGCCAAAATAAACCTTTCCCCTGATTTATCTCAAGTATTTTGTAAGAAAAAGCTGACTGATCCAGATGGTATGGTAGGGAGAGATGATATAGTATGGTGGAAGATCTGAAGGCTACAGATGTGTGGGTCCCAGAGAACAGATAGAGTGCTCATCTTTCTGAGATGGGCAGAGGGCATAAGGATCAGTCAAGACAGAGGGGAATTTTGAAAAGAAGAAGAGAGCTGGAATGAGATTTTCTGCCCAGTGGTCTCTGTGTTCTCATTTAAAGAGTCAAGATCATCTGCTGAGATTAAATGGATGCAATAGAAAGTTGGGGTGCATTTCTCCTTTCTTACTAATTCACAGTAGCATTTCTTCAGTGATGCATAAACCTGTAAGGAAGAACATGAGGAATGGAAGACCTGTCCTGCTAGTCGCTTTCTGCTTTGCCTCTTGAGGGATCCAGGTTGAGGGTAGCACTGAATGAAGTACACAGAGTACTTCAAGACCAAAGCAGGTTTGTCTGCTACCCATGGAAACTGACAAAACATCCCAACCAGTAAAAATTACTGCTAGTTTCCCTGAGTCCACTGATATCCTTGTCATTTATAGACAATTCAACCTCCAAGCTTCTTGTAAAAAGAAAAGATAATTCAGGCAGACATTTGCCAGACTGTGGGCCATTAAAAGGTAATGAACAAATTGTATCATCCATGAAAAGCAGTTAGCTCAGTGCTTGGTGTCAGTCCATAAATATTAGCCATTATTGTTCATAAAACCCCAGATGAAGATGACAGAGATATTTGTCATCTCATAATATTGATTGCTTCTAAATAGTTAAGAAGACACATCAAAATCCCCTGAATGCCTGTAATTCTAAGGTTATTTCTCTCTACTCATTCTTATAGCTAGTCTTTGTGCGCTACATCTTTTCCTTTCTTGGAAATGTGTCCATGGCATTTGCCCTAATAAATTAAATAAAAATGAGCCAGTTTTCAAATAAAATTTTTAAAAATCCAGTTACAGGAGACAAGTGAGGAGAATCCAAAGCAAAAGGCCAGATGTTAGCAAGAGATTTATTTCAAGACAAAAGAAAAAAGACACCACTGAAGCCTCATTATGTTATGTAAGTGGCAATCACTACTATAAAGGAGCAATTCAAAAATTAACTTTTCAAGGAGAAAATTAAAGAAATGTTCCTCAGTATTAATGAACATAATCATTCCCAAATCCAGTACTTCAAAGGAAAAATCTATATGGCTTTAAGGGCTGTGAACTTCCTTGTTTGATTCTTTAAATTTTGCACATAGAGAGGGCTATTTATTAGCAAGTGTAGTATTTCAACAGACCTCAAGTCTGTTGGTATCTATGGTCCAAATAAATATTTGATGAAAAGGTTTTGAGTTCTATGAGGGGAGCAATGGTTTCCACCCATGAGAATACCCATCAGTCAATAAAGAATGATGAGGAATAGCCCCATAAGTGTGGCATTAGTACTATGACAATAACGTCTCTTCACTCTACTAAATTAAAGGATCTAGCTTAAAATTGTCCAGATATCTCTGTTGCTCCTCAGAAATTCTCAGGATCTGAGTTATTGTCCTTATTTCATTGAGAATTCAATTGAGAGCTGGAGTTTTTTGTAAACTTGACAAGGCATTGCAGTCATGGACCTAAATTCGTAAGCACAAAGGTGGCTCTGAGAGCCAGCTAGGAGAAATCAGCAACATGGTGCAGGTTAGCTTTTATCCTAGTTTTATCACAGCAATCATAAGAAGAAATGCCTTTGAACTGGATAAATCTGGGGAATGTTGAAACCAGTTTCTTAATCAAGCTGTGGTGAAATCACAGTCAAAATCTAAAAATTTATCTATTAAAATGTGGGGAATTTCAATTATGCAAGTAAGAGCTTAGACCTACCCAAGGGAGGATACATGGGTAATTTTCTCCAGATTCAAGTAAAATCAATCAAGAGGCCAAAGTCTGTGTAGCACATTACATAACATATTTAACTCATTTTGGCACTTTGATTATGGGTCAGTATATGAAAAAATCAGGACATGTTAAACTCTGTGTGAAAAAAATAACAGAACCTGATAACCTTGTTCTGATACCAGAACAAAAGTTGATAGCTTAATTTGGGGCTTCTTTCCATCTTAGATATTTTACCTTTTATGTCCATAGACACAGAAAAATATGACCTGTGAAGTGCCTCATCATTTAATAAATTCATATGTTCTTAGAAGTAATTTCTCCTTAATAAAGTCTAAATTGACATTTTTGAGTAGATTCAAATGTGTTGGTTTCCACTAGAAGATCTCTAAATACTATCAGGTTCCAAATCTGCCCAAGTTTTATGCAGATGAAAGTAGCATTGTACAGGATCCACAGACTGGGTGAGGGCACAAAGCTTGAGCCCTTAAATGAGCATAATATTCTATCTTAAATAACTTTTATCATGTACTGAAACAAGAAAAATGGATCTCACTAAAACTAGAGCTGAAATCATTGTTGCCTAGGAACAAGAAGAAAGTGGAGTCACACATACACACAGACACACTCACACACACACACACACAAAACCTAAACAGAAAGATAATGTGGGTTGTTATAGCTGAAGAATACTAATTTGGAAGGTAGCAATGACTCTGGATACCACTGCATAAATTTAGATTTCCACTTTTGAGCTTTCATAAATTAAGGCAAAAATTGGTGAATTGAAACTCTAAAAGTTTAATTTAGGAAAGGAGATCAGTTGAGTTGATATTTGTAAAATGTTTATAGATCCTTAGTTGAAATGCAAATGTCTATTCCAATTATAGGTCACATCCTATTAGAATAGGCAGCAGAGCTATAGAGTATGCTCTTTGTAATGGAATTTTATTATAATTAATTTTTTGTCATTCATTGGAGCAGAAGATTAGATCTGATTCTCTTTGGGTCATATGTATCTACCCAGAGACTACATGATATATCTCATACTCTCAGATGCTAACTTGAGGCTTGTCTTAAATCCCATCAATTTTTGCCATTTGTGTTTGGTTTAATAATTGAGTATTTTAGATGTCTAGAGGATGATATTAGAGCATTTAAATTGTCTAGTCAATTAGGGTTTTCAACAGAAATTTTGAACCTCACAGAGATTCAGTGTCTGTGCAAAAATTAATGTCTTGTGGTCTACTAACTAGCTCATCTGTGACAATATTTAGGAAATAGAGTGAGATTTCTGTGAAAATTTTTAACCTAAAATTGCATTACTTAGCTTGGTTCTCACTTTATTTAATAATTGTAAATGGCTTTTCGAAGTTAACCACACCCAAAGGGTGTAGACTGGACTGTTCTCCAAAAGAACATGATTAAAAATTTTTAAGAAAAAACTTTTAAGAAAAAATTATGTACAATGACATCATCATTGGTATGAGTTGTTTTCAAAGGACTTCTTCAAATAAGGACAAAAATGATCACACAGTTGTATGAATGTTATCCCCTCTGTTTAAAAAGTCTTAATTTGTTATAATTCTATCTCATTAAATAATTAATATTGTGATTGCATGATGGACTTCTGGAAATAATGCCTTCTATAATAACACCTCCCTAGTCCCTGTAAACCTGAGTGTCACATGTGGACATCCCACACTCGTTTCCTCCTAAACTTTTCTTTAGTTCTAATTTCTATAAATAGAAAATTAGGCAAGTTCACAAACATTGATTTATTTTACTACAAGCCAGACCTTATACTAATCATAACAAAGTAGGCAAATGGAAGTTTTTATTCTTATTCCTCAGAGGCAGAAGTAAATGGTATTGATTAATCTAATGGGGCGGGGGGTAAATTATTGGGGATTGAGCCCAGAGGCACTTTACCACTGAGTTACAGCCAGAGTCTAACTTAGTTGCCAAGGCTGGCCTAAACTTGCAATCCTCCTGCTTCATTCTCCTGAACTGCTGGGATAACAGGTGGGCACCACTGCAATGCCTTAATCTTAATGGTAAAGCAGGAGGGAAGCTGTAATAATGTATAAAATGTCTACAAATGATTTAGTGGACAGTAACCAGTCAACATGACAATTTTTCTAAAACAAATTACTTTAAAAGGAAACATTCTCACTCAGTGGTTTTCATACATTAGTAATCTACCTGTTTTAAAGCATTGTGTTCATTTTTAAATATTTTTTCTGAGGTTTCAAGGAGATTTTTTACACATTTTATCTATTTCAGCCTTTTTTGCAATGTCTATAATAACAAAAATTTTGGAAACAACTTAAAAATCCAACAAGAAAGGCTTGGCTGAATATGCTAATGGTACATTAAGAGTTCAAACTCGAAAGGAAAAAAAGGATCTAAATCCTTTATCCTCCATTTCTTAGCTGTTTCTTGGGTCTATAAATCCGTGTAAGTCACAAATTCCCTATATGTAAAATGCAGATAATAGAGCCTACTTCGTAGGTCTGTTGTGGGCTAAAATGAAAAAATTACACAACATGACCTACCCAGTGTCTTAAATATGTTCAATTAATTAGACATTTCATTCAATTATTTATTTACTTATTTATGAAGGACAGCATGTTATAGTGGAGAAAGGAGATTTAAGTCAGTCTGAACTTCTTACAAAGTTGAATGACATTGGTAACTAAATTACAATTATCATTATAATCATTATTATAATTCTCATTATTATTAATAATATTTTTAAAGATCATGGCACCATCCCAAGAGATACACATCCTCTGAAGGTTGCCTGTTAGTTGTCCTCTGTAGGACAGTCTTCTCACATGGGAAAGAGAGAGCCATATGGCATCTAAAAAATCAGCTGTAAGGCTTCTTCTCTTGCTCAAGCACTCATATGTATACACAAACCCCATCTTTGTTCATTAAAAAATGGAGAATCTTCCAAAAGAAAATAGCCATCAATTTAGTTTGTGAGAAGACCAGTTTCCACAGGCCACTAAATAACATGGATGTTAGAATTACTATGGATAATGTTTATTAACCAGGAGCAAAACTGAGAAATATAGCTCTGCTTTCATTCTTGAAAATATTTGTCTTTTAATATTATAAAAGGTCAATTTACCAGTGTCTGTATAATTTCAAGAAAAGATTCAGGGAAAAGATCACAGGAGTCTCAGGAGCCCTAATGAAATATTTCCACACAAAGAAACAACCTTAAACTGGTCTTCCTTCTGGGTAATTAAACTTCTCTGAGACCATTTAACAACTCTATTTCAGGGAATTTCTAAATAGGCTGTAGCGGTGGCATCAGAATCTCTCCATGCCTAGAGCTTCCATTTGCCTTTATGGTACATGCATGTGAATTTTAAGTGGTGGTGCTTCCCCTCTGAAGAGAGGAATTGGAAAATGTAATTCATTCAGGTGGACATTGTCCAGCAGGAAAAGAATTTGCTAGATTTCCACACTCTACCCCATTGCTCTCTCAGCAGGAGGCCAAATGACTGCTCAACATAGCCCTATCCCTGACTCCCTTTTTTTTCCTCGTCTCTCACAGTATGAAACTGGAGCAAGTCATCCTTCACCCAAGGTCATAGCCTCACCCAAGGTCGTATCCTCAGCCTGGGGAGTAGATAAGTGAATAACGAGTGATTCTCTCAGAGTGAAGTTTCCTCCTAAATTTGGCACAACATAAAAATTCCATCTTGCATGTAGTCAGTCCAACTGAACTGTTGAGAAATACTTAAGACCAGTCCAGCCCCAGCAGAGAGCAGTGAGTGAGTTAGCAGTGTATACCAGTGGTTTCCAAAAACTTACCTCAAGTGTGCTATGGCTGGTCCAAATCATTCAAATCACCAAGTGTTAGCTGAGCAATTAATACACTAAGCACTGTGAGAGATGTTTTCCAAACCTGGTAGAATGAATATCAGAATCTTAGGGGGAGCTTTTTAAAAATGAAGATCCTTTTCAATTCTTCTATAAATCTAAAGTTATTTTAAAATACAAAATTTATTTATTAATAAAATTCCAATTACTTGGCTTCATTATCAGAAGTACTGAATCAGAATCTGGCCAGATGAGCATAGTATAGTCAGAGAGCTTAGAAACCAGTTTTGAAGACTACCAAGATGACTAATATTAAGACCCATGCGAATCTAAACTACTCTTATAATGAAAACCCTAACAATTGCCAAATGTAACACATTCATGGATCATCAAATCAATTTTATGGATTATGAACAAGATACATTTTTAAATAAAATGAAGTTTAAGTTATATCACACATAGGAAGTTTAGTCATTTACTTATGAATCTCTGAGACAGACACATCTAGATATATATACATACATGTGGTCCATGGGAAAGTGGTTATGTTGAATTTCATACATGTATATAGATCTTTATCCAGGTCTACATTGGTATCACTGTAGATGTGGATATGAATATCTAGAAATAGGTATAGATAAGCACACCCATCTATTTATTGCATCAGTGAAAACATGTATGTTTTACTTTGAAAAAATACCTAAAAACATGTGAAATTAGATGGTCTAAATTAAATGCTTCCTGCTACAATTTTGATGCCTTTTCCTCTTTTGTTCCCTCTCAATTTGGGAAAAGTGAGAAAAAGTCTTACCATCTGGCACAAACTCTCTATTATAAATTATAAATTGTCCCCTTTCAGCCTTACTTGCTCTCACTTAGGTGAAATATCTTATTCTTTTTTTCATGGATAATATCATTATTCTTATTAAACCTCCTTAAAATGAATATATTAAATTTTTGTTTTAGAGTATAAAAAGGTGGTGCTTTTAATGCTGTGCATGGTGTCTACTCATTCTTTATTTACAGAGAAAAAAGTAAGAGGAAATGGGTTTGTACAGAAGTCAGAAGGAATTCAGCCATACATCAGGAAAAATTTCCTGGTAGCCAGGATAGTACACACTACAGTGGGTCCATGGGAAAGGGGTTATGTTGAATCTCATACTCTATAAGGCTGTGGAAACAATCAACATTCTTTTCTGTCTGGAATCCTTCAGATGTAAGCCTGTCTAAAGGGTACAAAGTGGACTTCCAGGACTATTATGCCATTTCTGCCCTGCATCACAGAGACATCCCCCAAAAATGCATTGAATACATATCCTAAGCCCAATCACATAAACAGGGAAGCATCTCACAGTGTTTCTCAACTGGAGGCACTGTTGACATTTGGGGAGGGCAATTCACTATTGTGCAGGTCAATGGTGCAACCTCCCCACAAGCCACGTAGCTTTTCTGGGTCTCATTATCTCATCACTAGAGTAAAGCAAAATAATGTGTTCCTTCCAGAATTGTGAAAATAAGTGAAATATATAATCAGCACCCAATAGGCCCTCATAATTTTAAGAACTCATTAACTTTCTTACCCTTCCCTTTAAAATGTTAGAATCTGAGGAAATGGAATTTTTAAGAGGCCACATTTATGAAAGATACCGCTCTAAGTTGTTAGGCCATAGCCAGTAATTTCTAAAATGAGAAGTCTTTATTTATAGGGAACATAATGTAGTTCCTCACCTTAACTAATACTCAGTCATGGTTTGGTTTGGTTTTGCTTTGCAACAAAATGTTAGAAAATTTCTCTCTCTCTTACTGTTATATAAAATCTTATTAATTCTTACAATGATAGCACAGTGGTAAAGGTGTTCCTGCTCTCCTGCAAAGTGAAGAAAATTATGCACCAAAGAAGATTGTGTATACAACATCTATCACTAAATGGTAGTATAAATAGTTCATTTTAGTATACTTTTATAGAAATATTTAGATATTTCATCTTCTTTTGCTTCTCTCAGAAAATACTGACCAAAATGGAACTTTTGACAATTAAAATGCTTTTTCTGCATCTGTTGCAGAAATGTGATGCTGGATTCTTTCGCACCCTGTCAGGAGAATGCTTACCCTGTGACTGTAACGGTAATTCCAATGAATGCTCAGATGGCTCTGGATTCTGTGTGGTAAGTTGGACATGCAGGAGCAAACTGCTCTCTTTTCTCACCCTTCACTTTTTCCTGTAAAACACAACATGTGAATGCCTTCTGATTTTAAGTGGCCACCAAGGCATTTGCCTGAATGTGCCTATGTGCTCACAGGCTTGTGCCTTGCCACCTTCTGCAGCTGGTTTCCTGCTCTAGGCCAACAGCGATGGGGTTACAAATGATACACAGAGGGGAAACCACCCATCAAGATTCCTCTGTAATAGTATAGTTTGCCATATGTTTGACTTCGTTATACATAAAGCAGAAAAATGAAACAGTTGTTGCATAGCCTGTTGTAAAATGTAAGATAATCAGGTCTATAGATCAAAATTAGTTTCTAAGTTTAAACCACATAGCCAATGAAAATGAAAGCTTTGGCCTTGTGGTGTAATTCTGTGTTCAAGCCCCAAAGAGACTTTTCCTTAACTGAAATGAATTCCTCAATAGACTGTTCTTCAGTGAAGCATGATACTGATACAGACTGAAAAGCCTTCCGGTGCCTGTTACATATTTCTCATTTTCAATAAATGAAGAGATGACTTGGTAAATATGGGCATTGAAATATTTACTACAAGTGACTTCAGTAGAAGTCATGGGGGTGGCATTTTTAAGTACTTATGCACTAACATATGAGTTTTTTTTTCCATCAGCCTTTTGATGTAGCAGGAAAATTCAAGTTTTAAGTTCCTATGGGGTAAAAGAGCCTTTCCCAAACAGCAAGAATAGTTTTGTTTAAGCTACATGAACACTTATTTAAATACACTCAAAATTAGCATAATTGTCCCTATTAAACAGTTAATTTTGATTATAAGTGTCCTCAACTATGAAGGTGCTATTTTACTCACACTTCATATTAAGATGCAAATCAGAATGCTTTCATTTATTTTAAACCTTAAAGTTACCATTTTTTCTAGGGACAGAGAATTAAGAGGCAAAATATTAAATGTTGCTATCTCTTTGTAGTGTTTGTACAGTCCTGATATTTGTCTTCCCTTCCCCCATCTTCTTAAACAACCATTACATCCAGGATGTCCTCCGTAGCAGTGTAGGCACATGCAGCTGCCAAAGTCTACCCCTATCTAATGCTTCCATCTCCGGTTTCCTGTTATTTTAATCCCAGTGACATTTGGAAAAAAAATCCCATGCATACACTTAAACTAATAATGTACATCTCTGATAATTTGACCAATTAAAAATTCTTTGTTTTCTGGTTTATTAAACCAAAAGACAATAGAGACCACCAAGTCCATCAGCTGTTATTAGGCAACTGGTAAGATGAAAGACTGAAATAGACTAAAGGGGAACAAAGTCCATTCCTCTGGTGCCTATCAAGAGAAGTGACAAAGCCTCTCTTCTTTACAATGACATTGTCAGGATAGAAGCAATCATGATTTTATCTTTGACCTAGACATGAACTTTTGAGAGGGATGTGCATCATGGGTTTTCTTCCCAGTTTCTGGAGCATATGAAGTTTTAATAAACCTTTGGGGATGGGCTAGGGTGTTTAACATTTACATGTACACCCAGAGAAGTTCTCAATCTTCCTGCAATTACTTCATTCCTAGACAGAAAATTTATGTGAAAAGAAACAGCCATTTTACTCATCTTAATGGTAGTTCCCCCATCCCACCCAATCCAGAGAGAGATCCTTTATTCCCTGAGTAAAGTTATATGTGCTCAGTTAATATATACATATATACATATATATGTGTATATAGTGTTTGAAATTCGAAGTAAAAAAAATCATCCACAATATTATCTCACAGATATCCCCATATTCGTATTCTTACAAATTTGATTTTAAAAGGAAAAAAATATAATTTGTATTTAATTAAATGTAAGTAAAGAAACATAAAAGTCTTGCAAATACAGAAGAAATACTTGGCAACTTAACTTAATTGGTAAATATATTGTCTGTGGAGTCATACTGGAATGACACTCAATTTTTTTTCTGTTTCTTTTGATGCCCCTATTCCAGTCTACCAATGGAGCAGGTCAAGGTGTGTTGGCTCCTACCCTGTTACCCCAGCTTATTCTCAGCTTTCAAGGAGCCAGAGAAGAAGAGGCTCCAACACAGACACTTCATTGCAGCTTATTGCGGTCCCTAGTGTTTCAGTCAGTTCTTGTAGGTTGCCAGACTTAAGTCATCTCTCCAATCTCCCATTAGTAATCAAAAGGGAAAGTATTCTTTCATTTCATTTTTTTTGTCTTATTTTACCTTTATTTTGAAGGGTTATGGAGTATCTATATCTTTAGTGTTCACTTCCAAGTGCTTCTAATTCTTCAATTCCAGTGTCAAATTACCCTTATAATTTGTAGACAAACTCTAACTAGTTAGTGAACTAAGTCATTCACCAACACAATTATGCTCCCATTTTAAACATCAGACAAACAAAGAGACTTCACTAGTTGAACACACATCTTCCCAATACAGAAAGGTGCCTGAGTGAAAAATGACTACAAAAGCTATTATGTGTTGAACATCTTTCTAAGAGGACCCTTTGCATCTCATCAGACTATAGCACCTTGGGTGAGGTTCACAGTGGGTGGGGTCCCAAAGGCTGGTTAACTCCAGTAGATATTACTAGTCAGCTCTAGAAGGAACCCAGAAGGAAGCACAAAATAAGATTGAGGGAGAAAAGCAGCTGGCAGCAGACAGGTGTCTGGAGAAGGAATGTCTGGTCACAGATAAATCTATATTTTCTCCTAGCTCTAGAGGCTAGATGCAGAGAATCAAGAAGGACTAAGGAGAGTTACCATTAAAGAACTGGCACTCAGTGATTTGGAGAAGGCCAGAAGCCCATGTCTAGTACTGGAGTAAAGAAAACTTAACTTGAAGTTTATCACTGAGATCCTCAGCTTCCTTTTGATTAAATTCATTTGTCTATTGATAATACATCCATTTAACAAATATTTTTTGAGCACCAGCTGTGCGTCAGACCTTTTCTAGGCTTTGGGTTAAGTGCTCCCACTGTGTGAACTGAAGGATTGTAGGGACAGAATACCTACTTGAAAATGCTTGTGAACATTACCACTGTCATTCAGATTTGAAAACATCATAATAGCCACAAAAATATCATTGAGATATAGAAACAGCACATCAAAATGTTAGATAATTACATTTGACTGGTGGTTTTATTATCTTCCTTTTGCTTTTGAGTATTGTACATGTGTCTAAATTTTCTGCAACTGCCTGAGTAGTTTTATAATTAAAAATATATTGGTATTCAAATGGACTTTTAGCCAACTCTAAACACAATGGAGAAGGGAAGTAATCAAGTATACTGAAGACTAATAGATTTTTATTCTCAAATCCTAATTAAAATCCTATTCAAAAAGTAGAATCATTACATTTGCAATTTCTGCAGACACTACCATCTTCTTTTAAAATTCTCCTCTATTACATGTAATGGTCAAAAACAAACCATGTATGTCCCTATAAGACTAAACATGTGTATCAACAAATCAGCACACTCATTAGGTGTTCCAGACCAAGAAGAAACTGAAGATAGAGACATTTCATTCTTATTTTACTTGCAATTGTAAAATTGATATCTAGAACAAGTGCATAATTCTTACACTAAAGTTTTGACAATTTTTCAATACATTAAAAATGGAAAAATCTGAAATTTTGAAAATAGTGATCACTTTAATTCCATGATAGCTAAAATGCTGGAACAAAGTCGGAAAATCTTACATAAAAAATTGATAAGGATGAATAATTAAGTGAAGTCTCTATTGCTCTTGCTCACTGACATAAGAACATGACAGGAGCTAGATAAAGGTAGTGGGTTCTTTACATGTTGATGACAGCATATTTCTGTGGGTCCCTAATGCTTGGTGCTTAGATGTCCCAGATGCTTTATCAACTTCCATTTCTTCCTCCCCAATATTCAGTTTGACACCATATCCTATCAGTGCAAATTAGGACAGAGCCTCCTCTCTTCTATGCCCTGCTACTGCCTTCATTCTGGACTTTAGCATCCCTTCATGACTGCTGCCTCAGCTTCCCAACTGTCCTTCCTCTAATCTGCCTCCTGACAGCAATGGAGATGTCTTTCAAAAACACAACCTAACCAAGTGATTAAGTGATCTCTCTTTCTAAAATCCTCTAAGAGTTTCTATTCCAGCTGCCCTGAGCACATTGCCATCTAAATTTGCCTAAACCTATTCCCCAGATTTGTGTGTGTGTGTGTGTGTGTGTGTGTGTGTGTGTGTGTGTACGCATGTGCTGTTGGTAGTGGTAGAGATCTAAACCAGAGAGTTCTTGAAGGATGACATCAAACCTAGTTCACATGTCCCCACTTCCAGTAATCCTCCGGCTTTCTCACAAGGACCTAGAAGTTGCATTCTCCTCATCTTTATCTGTAGCAGAAATGAGCATTATACATGCCTCACTCATATCCCTGAGCACACAATATGTTTTGTTTATTTCTCTGTTTCTTGCACAAGTCCATGAGTTCCTCAAAGGCAGGAACTAGGTCTTTTTCATCTTAGTAATAGTCATATCTCATTGTCTATCATGATAGCAACTTAATCCAGGTTTATTAAGTGAATTAATGCATTGGTTACTAAAATGACAAGATAATCTAAATGGAAAAAAATTTAATTATGTAATTTATGAGATACTTTCTTCATTGCTTTATTTCAGTAGGTTGTACTATTGGGCTTGGGCCCAACTCTTAGCAACCAGTAAGCAAAGCTATCAAAATTAAGTATTCCTGTCTAGATCTCTGCTTCTCAGTATAGTCTAAACCAGCGAAATTAGCAATATATTATAGCTTGCTAGAAATGCAGATTCCCAAATTCCCCCCATATGCCCTAAATCAGAACTCATATTTTCACCACATCTTTAAGGGATTTGTGTGCACCTTGAAGAAGAAGTAGTACTGATTAATACAGAATAAAGTTTTCATCAAACCATATGAATTCTTGAAATCTTTGCACTCTTAAGAATGATTGAAGATATTATCTCTATTTTTTGTATTTGCTAAGAGTTGCTTTGTGGCCTAAGATATGGTCTGTTTTAGATAAGGATCCATGTGCTGCTGAGAAGAAAGTGTATTTTAGTCATTGATGGATGAAATATTTTATAGATGTCTGTTAAATCTACATTTTTAATTGTATTTTTAGTTCTATAGCTTCTTTATTTAGTTTTTGTTTGGAAGATCCATCCAGTGATGAGAGATGCATGTTAAAGTCACCCAGTATTGTTTTGTTGTGATCTATTTGATTATTGAAATTGTAAAGTGTTTGGTTGATGTGTGTAGATGCTCCATTGTTCAGGGCATATTTTAAGATTGTTATACTTCTTGATGTATAATTCCCTTAAGCAGTATGAAATGTCTTCTTAAAATACTTTTAGCTGTAAATGGACATAATACCCTTATTTTGTTTATTTAGTTTTATGTGGTGCTGAGGATCGAACCCAGTGCCTCACATGTGCTAGGCAGGCACTCTACCACTGAGCTACAACCTCAACCCCCTGAAATGGTTTTACTGTCCCTTTTGATTAACTTTGGCTTGAAGTTTACTTCTTTCTGATATGAAGATAGAAACCTCTGTTTGTTTACAAAATCCATGTGAATGATAAGTTTTTTCCCATCCTTTTATCTTCGGTCTGTGAATGTCTTTGCCTATGAGGTGAGTCTCTTGGATAGAACTGGAGACAATCATGCTAAGTAAAATAAGCCAATCTCAAAAAAACCAAAGGTTGAATGTTCTCTCTGATATGCAAATGCTAACACATAAGAAGGGAGGAGGAGGGAAAAATAGAAATTCATTGTATTAGACAAAAGGGAATAAAGGAAAGGGAGAGGAGATGGGAATGGGAAAGACAGTATAATGAATTGGACATAACTTTTCTATGTTCATATATGGATACATGACCATTGAAACTCCACATCATGTACAATTGCAAGAATAGGATCCTAATTAGAATAAGTTATACTCCTATGTATGTATAACATGTCAAAATATACTCTACTATCATGTATATCTAAAAAGAACAAATAAAAAATTTTTTAAAGGAAAAAAAAAGAATGATTGAAAATACCAGAGCTTTTGTTTGCTGAATTTTAAATTTAAACTGAAAAAAATTATAATACTAACAATTTATTTGGAAATAGCATAATAAATTCATTGTAAATTAATGCAAATAATGTTTTTATAAAATACATAGTTTACAATTGAAAATATATCTAATGTCTGGCTTAATGGAAGGCAATTGAGTGACTAGTATGCATAAGGCCCTGGGTTCAATCCTCAGCACCACAAAAAAAAACAAGAGGCAGTTTGATTCTCCTGCTTGCTTCCACATCAGTCTGTGATGATGTGATGATGCCTATGTCAGGTAGCTTCTAGAAAACTTTGCCTCGTGCACATGAGAAAATGAAAATACAGAGATAGATAAAATATTAACTTATTTGGAAAACAGGTTTGACCTCCTTGTGTATGAACTGAAATCCGTCAATCTAGTTTTGCATAAATCATGCTCACAAACCATATGAAGGCTAATCTGACTCTAGCTTTTTTCCTACATTAAAGGTAAGGGGGCACTGAGGACTGAAATGGAGTAAATCAAATTCCATACATGTCTGATTTTGTCCAAATGAAGTCAACTGTTATGTGTAACTATAATGCACTAATAAAAGAAAGTTTTAATCAAGTATCTATGCTCGTGTGGTGACCAAATGTATTTCCTCTCATGCGAAGGAGTCAGTGCCTGAACGTCTTTCCTAACACTTACCTGCAATCAATTGTGAAACTGTAGTTTTCTTAACACTTAGCTAAAGATTCAAAATGTTTATTCTATCTTTTTTAAAAAATTTTTAGTTGTCAATGGACCTTCATTTTATTTATTTATATATGGTGCTGAGAATTGAACCCACTGCCTTACACATGCTAGGCAGGCGCTCTACCACTGAGCTCCAGCCCCAGTACTACTCTATCTTTAAATAAGACAAGTTTTATTAAAATGTAAACTTTCTCCTCAACCACATATTTATTTTTGTCATTTTTGTTGCCAGTTTTTTAAATGGCAGAGTAGTGAAGGTTAAGAGGACATTTTGCAACCTCAGGGTAAAAGATTTTCAGAGCAA
>CM053406.1:43763587-43785143 GCA_028644305.1 Xerus rutilus
AACAAGAAATACCCTTCAAGGCAAGCCCCCAGTGACTTACTATCTCCAACTAGGCCTCACTTCCCATAATTTCCACAACCTCCCAATAATCCATTCAAATTTTAAATCCACAAAATGGATTAATTCACTGATAAGGTTAGAGCCTTCATGATCCACTCATTTCCTAAAAGCCTCACTTCTGAACATGGTTACATTGGGGACCAAGTTTCAACACATGAGTCTTTGGGGTACACTTCATACCCAAACCATAATGACTTCATTTGAAGCTCAAGCTGTTAGTAAAATAGTCTGATACCTTCTAATGCAGTCACTGAGTGGTTTAGAAAAAAGGAGTTCCTTTGCTATTATTAGGGAAGCAGTACATGATGGAATTTATCAGCCTCACCTCTGGAGCCAGATTGCCTATTATCTGTGTGACTTCAGGCAATTTACTTACACTTCTGTGTCTCTAACTCTTTATATGTAAAATAGGGGAGTGGGCTAGGAACCTACCTCAGCATTGTTGTAAGAACTAAAGTGCTTAAAGCAATTCATCACTGTTAAATTATTCTGAACCTCAAATAACATATAGACAAAAATAAAGGGCTCAGAGTTCAAACTACAGCTCTCCATCTTGCTTTCCTCAAGGTTCCTCCACAGAGCACTGCTTGGAGAAAGAGAGAAAAAAAAAAAGGAGTTGTTCCATTAAAACTCTTGTATCTAAGTGTTATTAGGCAATTACTCAAATAAGAGGGTGGTTCTTTGATAGCATTTTAATTCTAACTGTATAATTCTTCACTGAAAACCCAATTCAACCTTCACATACTCTGATGAATGTGAAGATGAAAATATTGTTGTGCTAAAGACATTGTCTTTGGCCATCTCATTCAATCCCGCAGAAGGCCATGTCTGGTAGCATCACTGGCTCTTACAGCAATTAACCCATCAGCTCTGCAGCTACTGAGAACCTATTCCCTTCAAATTAGTGGCAATTCAGTGCTGAAAGACACAGTGTATAGGGGAGGAGCTCTGAGGCTAGGAACAGGTATGATGTGGATAGTGGGAAAAGGGAAGGACACAGGAGGGGAGAATGAGGGAGGATTTTCTGGAGCTTTTGAAGACTGATCTGCTTCAAAATTGTATGAGGGAGAGGCATTCAGGCAGAAGGGTCATCCTGTTTTGTGCTTTCCTTCCTATTTATTATCCTTACTACAAATGACAAAATCATGCAAATCAACCCATTTACTATTTCATATGTGTTGTTATCCAGGATACTGACTCATTAGCAGAATATTCTTTGTCTACCTTCTGCTTCATTTGTTCCATAGTCTGATATATTTTGTTCCTCAATACCTATAAATCCTTATTGTTCCCATGGTCATGGCAAGCACCAAGGGGGTATTATTTTTTTTTCCATTTCATATTCATTCCAAGTCAAGCTGATGCTTCCAGAACATGCAGGATTTGATCTTCCTAATTATCTTTCAGAATTGAAATGAATAACTGATGAATAGTCTCCTTTGCACACAAACTCTAAAGAGAGTCCCCAAGCTGTTCATGCACACACAGAAGTCCAGGATGAATTCATGTGGCATTTGTCTACACTTTCTAGCATCGTCTGAGGCTTACATGGCTCCTTTGTGCTGCCACCCCCATCTATTCTGTCAGGAGAGATGTCTCTTTTGTTTAAAGTATTGCTTGGTTGCTACACTTGCTGTCCATAAAATTTCTTCTGTCTCATCAATTTTCCTTTCTTTTGTCTCATAGCACTGCCAGAGGAACACAACAGGGGAGCACTGTGAAAAATGTCTGAATGGTTATATTGGAGATTCCATCAGGGGAGCACCCCACTTCTGCCAGCCATGCCCCTGTCCCTTGCCCCACCTGGCCAAGTAAGTCCTAAAAGCAGATGGTCTCTTCTAATATTCATCCCCATTTTTTCCCCCTGAGCTTTTTCCACAATCAAAACCGCATACCCCATACTGAGATGGGACTGGAAAAGATATAAGAAAAGTCTCTAATGTAAATGCACTTTGGGGAAACATAAGCATGTGCCATGTAGGTGATGACTGTTCCCAAAACACCAGAGTGCATCATCAGGTCATGGAAGGTTCCCAAGTTCCATAAGTAGGGCTGATCTCACCTTTTCTTAGCTCTCTCTCAACCTAGAGAGATCTCAATGGTAATACCAACAATCTTGTTATAATACAGCATTTCAAGTAGTGTAACCTCTTCTGACTCTCAGAGTAGAAATTCCCTACATAAAGCAGCCAGATGTACTTTTCAATTAGAATTAGAACACAGATCAACAGAAGGCATCTTTAAGGTCAACTGGCTCACAGAAGACTCAAAAAAAAAAAAAAAGTCCTCACTCACTTCTGACTATATTTTGACCTGAGTAAGAAGTTAAAGAGAATAGACATGCATATTAATGGAAATAGAATTATTTTTCAGCACATAAAATGTTTAAATCCAATAACAAAGTCATGTCTGGCCATCTTATTGGCTTAAAAGTGGTAGTATGTAAAATTAAAATGAGGCTATGATGATTGGTTTTTCCAAATAGCAACCAATTCTCCAATTTTCTGATACCAACAGAGTATTCTACAATCAATTCAATTCTGACTCTAAGTACCTGGAGTTAGTGCAGACCCCACACATTAAGGGTTCAGTTTCACAAGACTGCTCCCATTTCAGCTTCCAGTCAAAAATGGGATCTCCTGGCTACCCACACTTTCACCCAGCAAATTACAAACTTGGGGGCTCCCTCAACCCTTACCTCAGGTTTAATGACTAGAATGACTCACAGAACTCAAAACAGTACTATACTTATGATTATAAATTTATTATAAAGAATTTAACTCAGGAACAAACAAAGGAATAATTTTAAGGAAAATATGGAGGGAGGACAGAAGGAGAGGGTACAGAATTCACACCCACTTCAAGGACACATCCAGGTGTGCACAACCCAGAGTATCTATCAGAGCTTCCTTTCACCAGCAAGTGATTAAATTACCAGCCATTGGCGGCTGAGCTCTACCTCCAGCTCCCTCCTCCACCCTGGAGGTTGGAGGGGAAAGTTCTAGTTCCATGACTATTTCCTCTGGTGACCAGGCCCCACTCTAGAGCCATCTAGTGGTCCAATGAGTCTCCTCATAAGTATAAGCATAGGAATCTTATGCTTCCTATGCTTAAGCACAGGAAAGAGGCTTCTTATGAACAAAATTAAAAAGTATGCTTTCACTCAGAAAATTCAAGGGTTATCAAAGCCCTATGCTGGAACCAGGAACGAAGACAAATATATGCTTTTAATTTTACCACAAATACAGTAATCAACTCAGGTTCCTATTTCTGTTTTACCTGCTCTGGATCTCAGCTTTTTCTTTAATAAATAAATCATACTAAGGCAGAATCTGCATCACAGGCTGTGAAATTGGATTAGGACAAAATATGTGGAGGCTTTGGGTTGGTGCCATGCACATGGAAGGAGGCAAGGTAGACATGGGCTTTGAAGAAAACATAGTATAGTATTTTTTCTAATGCTCACATTCTATGTACTCCATGGCAAGCCCTGATCTAAATGTGTAGATGCAATATTTATATAATTGACAGCTGGTGTGAAAATTGAGTTAAATAACACACATAAAATGACTTCTTAAAAAAGCTGGAGTATCTCTCTCTGTCTCTCCCCCACATACACACACATACACATACACACACATTCACACTCACTCACTGATAGAGAAGATGGCAATCAGATTTCTCCTACTTATTTTCCTTAATTGAATACCAATATTGACTAACATTTCACTCAAGAGCGTGTGTCAGAAGCCTGACAGTCAATGATGTCAGAACTTATATAGCCCCATCTTTCCTTAGAAACCATTAAACTGCCTCCTTGGTTTGTGATCTTTCATGTCTGATAGTATTAATAATGTGTGCAAGATGGATGGCACTGAGTGTGAGAGTACAAAACACAAACATTCAATGTTCTGCTTTTTTCACTCAAGAATGCCCTGATTTATGAGCTCTTCATCTAGGCACAACCTTTAATTGTTCATTAATATTCTCCTCTCAAACATGAGTCCTAGCCACACCTGATGTTTATCACACGTCTTCCTTCCCATGGTAGAGTTATTTTGTTAAATATATTATCTTTAACTTTCTAGTAACGTGTTCTGATCACTCAACCATGTAAATATAGATATTATATAGCATAATCTGCTCAGAAAGGATTTTATGAGCTTTGAGCTACTGACAATTTCCTTAGATAGTAACATGAACTAGGAAGGCATTTTCAGATGTTTCCTTCTAATTGCATCGTCTCACTTTTGCACTTTTTGCCCCCTTCCCATGACAAAGACTTCTCATCTAAAGTATCTGACATTCACATCTTGAGATACAAGGCTTTTACAACATCATTCCTTTTGGATTAAGACTTGTCAACATGAAATCAATCATACAGTATACTTACTGAACACTTATTATGTACCGATAGAAAAGCCGGTATTTTTAAGAACTTATTATGAGCCAGTCATTTACTAGTTACTGGTGACAGAGCAGTGCATAAAACAGTCAAAAAGTCTTGTCTTCATTAAAGTAGAACAAAATACAGCAATTTTTGAAGCTCCTACAGTAAATGACTCTACTTTTGAGCCCAATTATCCAGTATTTTAGTTCAGCAAGAAGCACTTCTGAAGGTTGTTAACTTTTTCCAATAAATGAAGCAGAAACTTGCCAGTTGGGTAATGAGTCTCCTGAAAAGTGTCCTAAAGAAGGATGCAGTTTCCAAAGACATTGAGAACAACCATTTCCACCCAGTGTTTCCAAAGACATTGAGAACAACCATTTCCACCCAGTGTTCAAAAGTGAGTGGATCCAGTGTTCAAAGCAGCCGCTGAGGGACCTAGGCAATGTGCTCCCAAGTGAGTGCATACTCACAGATAGGAAAACAAATTTGAAGTGAAAAAAAACCCACTGAAAATTAAAACAAAAAATGTGTTACTTGTAAGTAAACAGCATTATGTGGCAGAGAGAGGAATTAGTAAGGATGTGAGAGACCTCTGAGATTTTACAGAATTTTCTCTATACTGGCAAAAGTTCTACTGTTGGGCAAATACTGGCTATCAAAGGGTAGGAAGTGAGTAATCTGTGATCACAATACTGAAAAAAAATTTGCTTGGGTCCTACAAAGTTATAACCTTTGATTTGTTCTTATTATTGACTTATGTTTAACTGACCTCAAATATTAACCAGATATCATACCAAAAGTATGATAACCCCTTTGTCTCTTTCTACCTTTTAAAAAATATTCATAGTGATGCATTTTATAAAATTAAAAGTGTCAGAACTTTTTTTAAAAAAGGCACCTGGTATGGAATCTGAATTCCACTTGAAAGATCCCTGGGTGGAGCCTAAAGACCCAGGGTTTGGATTTCCAGTTACAGTAGCCACATCAGAAAACATGGAAATAATGCTGGAGGGAGTTAAGCAAACAAAGGACTGAATGTTTTTCTTCATGTTCCTGGATGGTTTTCTCAGAGCAAAAAGCTCCTTCCACTTGAAGGGGGTGCCACAGTTGTTAGAGTGGGCTGAGAAAGACTCCGTGTTGTCATTTTCCTAGCCAATAATGGAAGCTGCCCTAAGAAAAACAAACAGTGAATGTTTATGAAAAACAAAAATGAACTTCCTTGGATGGCTGGTGCTGCCTGAGTCTGCCACCACTGCAACCCAGGGCCACACAGTGGTTCCTAGGGGCCATTTGCATGTAGTTCATTTATTTATTTGGGGGTTGACTAGATATTCCCCCATGTCTACCAGTAGCTATGGTAATGGCTCCAATTAAGGAAAATGTCATCTGTTTGAAACAGTAGGACATCAGCTCAGGCAGGCGACTTCAGACGCCCCGCAGATGTTTCATCTTTGAGCTGTGGGAGGTCTGCTAGTGGAGCACCTTCAAAGAAAGATGCATGAGGGTTTGTTCATGCTCTGGACTCAATTGAGGCGTTTCTTTAAGTCAACTGAGGAATAAGAGCAAGCAAAATAAAGGGTAAAAGGCCAAGGAAATGTAATTTCCTTGGGATATTTTTACCAAACTGTTAGAGAAAATAAATTGTGAGTATTGCCTTGCACTGAGAAGCACGTACCATTTTCTGACTGATTTTATAAATGTCTTCAAACAAAGCAAACACATCCATTTGCTTTCTTTCAGAGATCATTAGGGTAAAATTGCTGATCCATGCAGGAATGTGAGAGCAGCAGGTCACACCCCATCGATTACCTAGTTCTTAAACTTAAACTAATTTAAAAGTCTCTAAAATTTTTCATGCTCCTACACTTACACAATTCATGTGTCCCTGTAAATTTTTCCATCCACTTGAAAATTAATAATGCACTTCTCCTACCTTAATAATTAGGATAGCTATTTATCCTGCTAAACCAATAAATTAATTATATTTCTGCCCTAATTTTTATTATCCTAAAATTAAAAAGAGAGGGGTTCCATAGACTAAAATCTTTTTATTATGAGTCTCATTTCTTGCTTGACAACTTGCTTTGTGACTTTGATCAGTTTTGGCCAATCTCTTCACTACAATTCCTAATGGTTAAGGTACATAGGAAAGAAATTAAGGTTCTGTGGAGATTATATAGTTCAGGACTGTTGCTGATCTTTAAAAGAAAAGATCTGTAGAAAAATATGGGGAAAGTTTCAAATGAGTTACAGAAAATGGTGGGAATAAGAGAAAATTCTTATATTAATCTAAAATCTCAGGTAAATTTTGATTATTTTATTTCTAGCTTTGAAGTATGTATTTGAGACTCATATTTGAAATGTAGAAGGAAGATAGATGATAGATAGATAGATAGATAGATAGATAGATAGATAGATAGATAGATCTGATATACTAGAAATTCCCACAGCTTTAAGCAAAAATAATCAAGTATCTCTATGAAGAAGTACCTGGAAAATGGTCCTGCTGATGGAGTGGCATATTCTCTCTGAGCCTGCTAGCCCAAATTTTCCTGACAGGTGTGATTTAGTTTAAATAAATAAAGCAAATGATCACACCCATTAACATTTTAGGAGAACCAAAGTAGAAATGATGTAATCAAAAATTAAGATAGTCTTTTCAATGATATATGGAATTGACTTCTAACATTCACTCACAATTCTAGTTTTGCAGAATCCTGCTATAGGAAAAATGGAGCTGTTCGGTGCATTTGTAAAGAAAACTATGCTGGACCTAACTGTGAAAGGTAGGTGAATAACATTCTCCATTTTCAGTGTGTGTCTAAGGAAGCTTTCTGCTTTTTACTCATCACTCTGCCATGCTTCTCTTCAGTTGGTATTGGAGTGGATGCTTAAGAAGAGGGGTTGGAGGACCACATTTCAGAACTCCTTGGGGAACTTTTCCCAAATCTTATGCCCTGATAGACAATAAGTTTCTTTGGGGTCCAGGATTACATCTCAGAATGAAAAGATAGGGAAAAAGGAAACTGAGACTGTGCATGTTGTGAAAATTCTCTAGGTAGTTTTATTAACACTCCTCTCTCCATCACTGAAAACAAGTACAAAAAAAAAGAAAAAGAGTGAGGCTTCCTGGGTAAATTTTAAAAAGCACTAACCTATTATTTAACTCATTTTTACTCCAGCTCCTGAAACTCATGAGTGTTTGGATTTTCTGAATCCCTGTTTTAAAATTGCTCTGGGCTTTGCTCAAATAAGGAAGACCTTGGCGACTAAGGATGTATGCAAGGCTTCTAACTGAATAATTTCCTAAGATATTTGCCATTAGCCCACCTGTCAGCTGCTCACAGTTTTCTAAGATGAAATGTCTTTCACTGAAAGAGAAGAGAGGTCTCTGTATTTTTAACAGGAACATCATTAACATTGGCCTCACCATTGTGTTTAGGCAGCTAAATCGTGTATAGTTCTGTGAAGACAGGGAGGGAAGGTCCCAGAGCTACTAGTCAAACCTTCAGTCTAGTCACATGTCTGTGGGCTGCTCCTCTCAGTGACAGCACGCTCAAAGCAGCCCCCCTCCATCAGATTGGGGCTCACAAATGCAGCCTGGGATTTTAACAGTAAACCTTTGATTATAAGCAATCTTGTCTCCAAAGAAAACACTCTTGAGTCTCTCAAAAAGTAGTTCTGGAACTCAAAAGAAGCCACAGTGTCTGTGTTGCAGAGAGAATTTCTACATTATTATTATGATTATTAAACGTATAAATTGAAGATACTTCTTTCACTCAAGAGATTTGAATTTTTCCTTTGTGTTGTTTTTGTCTTAAAATGGAAACTGAGAGCTGAGGGCCCACATGAATTTCATCCCTTAGAAGGGACTGACAAGTATATTCAGATTATATTGGGTTGATTAATGTTCCTGACACACTTATTCTGTATTTCCTTACTTGGGAACACAGGAATATGAAGATCCTGATTACACGTTGTCTGGTTCAGTGGGAGTCTGAGGGGTTGGTAATCAGCCAGTGATGGAGGTTTTTCTCCTCGGTATTTTAGATTAAACTCAGTGTAGTCAGTTAGGAACTGAGCAGCATTGCTAGTGAGTATGCAATGGTTTTTATGAGAGGAGTTAGTGCCCCTAAATAGAGCTCTGCTGATCAAGTGCAAGGCCTGGCAGAAGAGAACAGCCTTGGCCCTAGGGAACAGCATAGCATAGTCATGCAGATACGTATTCTGTCAGCAAGAGAGGCCCCCAACCCTAGCACAGGACAGCATGCCCATCCTAGATGTGGAATTGTAGATAACAAATCTGCCATTGCCTAATAAGGCTGGGTCAGGCTCTGGAATTATAGGATTTACAAAGAATTTGGAACATGGAAGTAGAGTGGTAAAAGAGATTTAGCATTACCCTGTATCTGAGCTCTACCACTTTGTGATGCTCCCGGGGAAATTATTAGACCTAAGTGCCTTGGAGATGATTTCCCACATGTACAGAATGGAGAAGTTGAAGGAACCCACCTCGTAGGGCTGTTTCAAGCTGATGCCAGAAAACTTTTTGTATGGCACTTAATACACGGCTCATGAGAATTAACTGATGGCAATTTGAGTCATTGTGGTCATTGTCCACCTGCCACCGCTGGCATAATGTGTGCCTGGGATGAGTTGGCTTATCTTCTTGAATCTCAATTTCCTTAGCTGAAAATTATGTCTTTGAACGAAACAGTGTCGCTTATGAATTGCTTCGTATGTCCTTGTTACTTTGCACTCCTCACTAGTCAGCCTCACAACCACTCTGAGAGGAGGTCTTGTCATTTTGCCAGTGAAGAAACTGAGCTGAGGGAGGTGATGGGACTAGTCTAAAGCCAAATTTCTTCTAAGTAGGGGACACAGGATTTGAACCATTTGGCTTATAAGTCTGGATTCCTGTCCCGTCCTTACTCTGCTCTTCCCAAATGCCTCTTTAAGTGTCTTCTAATTTAAAGGAGTTTTGATGATTAATCAGTTAGATGAGCCTCTGATATGCAGGGGAACTACTGCTGATGTTATTCACTTTGACAGGAGGCTGCACCGACCAAGGGACCAACCAAGTAAGCTTCCCCACTAAGATCTTTCATCTGTATGGGAAGACCCAATTTGAGGGACTTTCTCAGCTTTTTCTTTTTTCCTAACCACCCTGCCTCACACCTTCACCCCCTCTTCTACCCTTCTTAAAGGGAAAATACTGAGATCTTTTACATCAAAAATCAATCTTACAGTTCATTGTGGAAGGGGTACAGTGCAGATTCATCTAAGACACAGTCTGTTGTCCTCAAGGAACTTCAAGGCCGAGGAAGGAGAGAAACCAGAAAAATCATTCATACACAGCAGAAAAAAGTAAATGTTAAACACAAGCACAAGCAAAATCTACTCAAGAGTGTAGTAGAAGAAGTGATTTCTGCCCCATGGAGGGGCTAAAGCATTTAAAAAGAGATAGCTTTAGCTGCTTCTGATTTGTGTTTGACCCTGGGAGGATTGAGAGGTGGGAGTTCTGTTTTGAGTTTAATAGCCAAGTTCTTATGTTGAGTTAAGCTTCACCTAATCTATGTTTTCAATGTATTGGTGGACTTGAACCCCACCACAAGAGCTTTTCAAAACATGCAGATGACTTGTATGGGTATCAGTTTCAAATAAGAGTACAAATTAATCCAAACCAAGAATGCTGTAAGTCTTTCTACCTTGGAGATGATTTCATCAAGTGGTGGTGTCTTAGTCTGTTTTGTGTTGCTATAACTGAATGCCACAAATTGAGTAATTTATGAAGAAAATAAATTTATTTCTTATAGTTCGGAAGGCTGAGAAGTGGAGGGACTGTGTTTGGTGAGAGACTTGTTGATGGTGGGACTCTGAAAAGTTCCAAAGTGGCACAGGCATCACACTGCAAGACAGTGCAAGCTAGCCAGAGAGAGCTTGCTCTTTTTATAAACAGCCACTCACATGCCTACCCATTAACCCACGAATGGATGAATCAAATCACCTCCCAAAGGTCCCACCCACTGGTCAAATACCATGAACATGAGATTTTGAGGGATTAAATTTCCAACACATGAAATTTTAGGAATGCATTCAAATACAAGTGATTTTTCAAATACCTACATGGTAATGTCTCCTAGAAACTCTCCAATACCACCCACTGGAAAATAACATCTAAAGGAAAGGCCTGGAAACTTTCTTTGGGGTTCTCATGCACCAGAGCTCTCACTGCTTTGTGAACTATGGCTATACTCCAACCTTCAATACCACACCAGTGTAATACAAAAGAATTCCTAAAACTGTAGCCTAAGAACCCCTGGTGTCCTTAGAAAAATTCATGGAAGTTCATGGGTTCCCAGCGGATATTTCTTAATTTTATGTTTAAATTTAATCAACAATTTTGTTCATTGACTTATGTTTGGAACTTTCTGTAGGATTCTTCTATAATAAAGGGAGATCTACCTCAGTACAGGGGAGAAAATTACAGGAGTGACAGTGTGTTATGGACATGCTACAGGCAATCAGTGGTTAAATGGCATGAAATCAATGCAAACTGTAAAACTAAAGATTCTGAAAAGAAAATTGGTGGGAGAGATGAGTCACCACTCAGCACACACCAGGATGTACATACGGACGGGACTCACACAAAAGTATCACATCACGCTGCTGGTGGCCATTCAATTGCAATCGAACATCATCCATTGTCTTGAATTAATGTTGTTAATTTTAATTGGATGAGTTTGTAGTTTTGTTTGGATTTTATTAGAAAATTTATTTTGGTTTTCAAGACATATAAAAGTCATAGAAATAAGGAATTTCCACCTAATTTTATGTTTGGACTATTTAAAGATAATTGAAATGAACATTGGTGAGTATTTTCTATGAAAATGTCTCTCCTTTAAAAAGGATCCATACTATATACAAGTGTGAGATGCCTAAAACATAAAACATATTTTGCTTACTCTACCTCTTACTCTACCATACAATATAAATCAAACACAGCCACTCACCCTGTCTTAGCAACATGATTTTTAGCCTGCTGGGGCCCCTGCCTGCCTCTCTCATTCCTAAAGTCTGTCCACACTCACAATTTAAACTCCATGTATTGGACATGCTGCTCCCCAAATCCACTAGACAACTGGAGAACTTACCACATCATCTTGCACTGAGACTATGAACATCATGGTAAAAATGACAGCTAACATTTATTGAGTGCTTGTTATTTATCAAACACTATTAGAAGCACTTTACATATAATGATATATCAAAGTCTCAACATCATCTTACAAGGTACCATCTTTACCTTTGTTTACAAAGGAAGAAATTGAGACAGAGAGATTTCTCACAAATCACACAATTAAACTATGAGCTCCTCCACAGAAGCAGTATCTTGTCTACCCGTTCTTCCTCTATCACAGTGTCTTGGCATCCTGCAGGCATGCAGTTAAATGTATTTAAGTAATTTTTTTTAACTAAAAAAACATTAACAGCACTTTCACTGTTCCTTTAGGAAAGAATTGGTGCAAGAAGAGTCAGTCATTTCTTACTTCATTATGCCCCCCAATTCCTATTCCATCCCAGGAAAATTGCAAAGGGTGATTCAGAATTGACTAAGCCACTGCTCTCTGGCTGAACTGAAATTTCAAATTGCAAATGGAAAGTGGTCTGCAAATGCAGATAATTATAAAATACACAAGTGTTGTGGAAGAAGTTTTGCAATTCTCATTCTCATCCCAATGTGACTTTTACTCCACAAGAAGTACATTTTAAAGATGAGGAACATGAGACTTCGATCCATGAGGGGACTTAATGTACGGGCATACAATCAGTTAGTGGTAAATCCCCAAAATGGGCTGTGTTTTTCCTCTTCCTGTTTCCCTCTATGCCTTACATAAAATGGACGTGAATTGTCCCTCTGTTGAATGAATTCACTCATTCATTTATAGCAACAGCAGTGTGGTCCTGAATGGAACAAAGGAAAGAGCATCAGGGTTGGAAGGTCTGAGATTTGCACTGTGACTTCCTAGCTATGTGGCCCCAGAAAAGTGAAGTGGCCTCTCAGCCTCATAAGGCCAGGCCTCTGTGGGCTTTATCCCAAGTGTCAGCAATAATAATCTCACAAAGGTGGAGCTATGGAACACAAGGCAAAGAAAGGGCATAAAGATTGAACACAAACTCTCTGAAAGTCATTTTATTAGGGTCCTGGAATTACAGGTGTGATTTTTTTCATTTCTCTATTTTTCAAGTGTTCTCAATCATGACTCTTTAAAGAGAAGCCTTTTTAAAATGTGGTGTCATTTTATTACTGGCAAGGGCCTGTTGATTTCCTTGGAATGTTCTCCCTTCCTTTCCACTCCCAAGGGCAGTGCCCCAACCCAAGCCCTCTGTACCCCACCCTGGTCTCCCTGTTCTGACCTGGAATCCATCCTGCACACTAAGGCCAGCACTGGTTTTCTTCACCATCACTTTCATCACACTGGAAAATTTCCTCTGGCTCTTTATTTTTCCCTGTTACATCAGAACTAACTCTGCTGACCTTCACTCCCATTATGGTGTGGCCACATGTTTCTTCTAGCCACTCCCAAACTCTCTTCAGCTCCAACTAGTTCATCTTCTACATTAGATTAGGGTCCAAAGGAAAGGAGATTCCTCAATTAACCAGCAAACATATATAGATTTACCTATACAATATTCTTTCAAAGCTTGAGTCAAACTTTAAAAATTGCAATTCCACACAAAAATCCAAATGTTCACTTTTTTATTCAAACATAGGAAGATCTGGCAACAAAAATCCTTCATTCTCTCAAGGCTACATTCTGGTAACAATTGACTGTAACCAAGTAGCAGCTCCTCATTTAGATGGGGGCCAGCAGTCCCACCTCTCATGGCAGGGACTCTCCTGGCACATTTGGGAAAAGTAGAGAAAGGCATTTCTTCCTTCCTCTGAGCAGAGGCGGCCCCACCCAAAGTGCACAGCTTGGCAAGGTAAGCAAAGGCTGGATAGATTTCAGTCTCTACTCTCCAACTCAGCTGGACTCCCTCATGAAGAGCCCAGCCAGTTTGACCATAGGTATTGTCTCTGACCCCACAGTAAGTGCAGGTAGGAGCCTGGTCTCTGTAGGCTCACATTTGGAAACATCCAGAAGCATGACATTCTAGTCTCCAGCTCTATTTATTTGTGGTACTCCCTGCTTTACAGTCTCCAGACTGACTTCACTCAGTTACAAGACAGCAGCCAGGAGCAAAGAGTGCTGCCTAATGGCCTCTTCATTTGTCTGAGATGGAAGGAATGCCTTTCTATGACTCTCAAACAGGAGTCAGAGCTACAGTCGCATGGAATCGCTCCTGAGCTAATCCTTTTGAGCCATGAGGATGCTTGGCCCTGATTGTTTAAGCAATTCATTATGGCAAGAGAGATGGTAATCTCCACCAACGTTTCTCAGTAGAGGTGTTAGTAATATTTCAACCAGGACATTTCTCAACTCTGCCCTACTGATGCATCTCATTGCAGTACATTTAGCAATTCTGGCCCTACCATCATCTGCCAGCTGTGTGCACCAATCCCTGGAATGACCAGCAATGCCCCATAAGCTAATTTAATTCAGACACTCCTATATCTGGGGCCAGGCTGAACTCAATGGCCTACAACAAATGAGGAGGGATAGTTCCTTAGAAGCAAAGTCTAGTCCTACTAGGAAGATGAGAAAGTAGGAATGGATTCTGGGTGGGCATTCTATAGATATGCACTATAACTTTCCTCTGTGTAGGAAAGATTTTAAAACATAAAAAGGAATAACAACTATGGATGTTAAATGTTTAACATGTTAACACCCTTCAGATGTGCTCCTGGTTACTATGGAAACCCCTTGCTCATCGGAAGCACCTGTAAAAAATGTGACTGTAGTGGAAATTCAGACCCCAACCTGATCTTTGAAGATTGTGATGAAGTTACTGGCCAGTGCAGGAATTGCTTACGCAACACCACAGGATTCAAATGTGAACGCTGTGCTCCTGGATACTATGGGGACGCCAGGACAGCCAAGAACTGTGCAGGTGCAGTATCATAAATCCTAAGCCAGCTGACTGGTATAGCCATTCATTAATATGGAATTTAGATAAAGAATTTATCTCAGAGCTAAGCATGGTGGCATATGCTTATAATCCCAGCAGCTGAGGCTGAGCAAGAGAATCACAAGTTCTAGCTCAGCCTCAGCAACTTAGCAAAGTCCTCAGCAATTGAAGAGACCCTATGTCAAGATAAAATTTTAAAAGACTGGGGATGTGGGTTAAGAAGCATCCCTGGGTTCAATCCCTAGTTAAAAAAAAAATTTATATTGGGAAAATATTGCAAGAAGCATCTTTTTGTCATTTTCCAAAGGCAATATACATCTCAAATTTACCAGGTTAGAAATTTTGATCAAGGCTATTAATGTCACTAAGCTCATAGGTAGAATGAACCACAAAAACTAACACAAATGAATTTTTGTCTTAACATCTTAATCTTTTCTTGATCAAAGATGTAAATCCAACCTCAGTGGACACCTGCAGTTGGTCAGAGAACTGAATGAAACCTTGCATGGTTCATATCAGTTTTCCTAACCTGGAAGCTATGTCTCCTCTTTCTGTTATGTTTAGTCAAATTGACATTTCCAGGAAGTCTATTAGCAAGCCAAGAGTACAGTTTAATCATGCCCCACCTTCATCTCCTCAATTGTCAAAGTAAATGTTTTAGGGGTAGTATAAGAAATCTTTCTAGTTAGACTTCAATTAGACTGAAGTGTACCCATCTTATTCCTGATTTCTCCAGTCCCTTTGCTACATAGAGTGAAGCTCTTAAGAACTGAAATGAAGTTGTTTCCCTATAAGAGTAAGAGGGGCTGAGAATTTCTTACTCTTATGTGACTTTGAGGAAGGAAGGGAAAGAAGGAGGGATGGTGCTCTTGTGGCTTGCTTCTGTAGTAGATCCCCTCACTGAAACAGATTCCCCCTTGAAAAGACCTAAAAAGCAAACAGTTTAAAATCCAGAAGGTACATGTATGATCTGAAGAAGCCTCAGAAAAGTAAACATGTCTAGAATAAAGCAATGCATCCAGAGCCATAACTCCAAGACTCAGGAAAGAACAAAGAAGCACCATGTCCAGTCAGACTAGAAAGAGAGAGGTCATCAGAAAGAGTATTGGTAAGATCAAAGCCTGGCAGTGCACACCTGTTATTCCAGTGGCTCAGAAGGCCGAAGCAGGAGAATTGCAGGTGCAAAGCCAGCCTCAGCAATTCAGTGAGACTCTGTCTCTAAATAAAATGTAAAAAAATGGCTGGGGATGTGGCTCTTTGGTTAATCACCCCTGGGTTCAGTCCCCAGCATAAACGAACAAAAATCAAAGCCTGAAAGACTGACGCTCTTACTCTCAAAATATCTACTAAACCTATATTTAAATGACAAAGATGCAAGTCACTCTTAGAAAATAAACTCATATGGGAAGCAATAAAGCATGATCTTGCTGAGAGGTTTAATAAATCTGCATTTTATGAAACATTACATAGATGAAATGTAATAAATGAATGCCACCCTTGATGCTCTTTTTTTTCTGTAGACAGTTAAGAGATAGAGAAAAATCAAAATTCTATTCCTGTTTACTGCTGGCAAAGATAGTTGAGGAATTCCTCTTTAAATATTACAAATTAATTTCCACACCAAAACTCAGTGGAGGGGCTAAGGATGTGCTTCAGTGGTAGAGCACTATGCTTAGCATGTAGGAGGAGGCCCTGGATCTGATTCCCAGCACCCCCCCTACCCCCCCCCAAAAAAAAAAACTCCATGGAATATGAGCAGCTTGAAGAGATTGGGGGTTTGGTTTGGTTTGGTTTTTTTCAAAAGGCATTATTGAAAATCATCAGTAGATGAATGATGGGCTTTCAGGTCTTTTAAACTCATGTAAATATGTTACTAATTGTTTCCCTGGCATTATTCCTAGTCATCCCACTGATAGCTATCATTTGGAGGTTTGGAGTCTATCTTGCCAAGGGTCAAGTGCTTGGAAGCCAAGAATTGTTCCTGGGCCTCCTCACTCGCTCCTCTCGGGGCTGTTCCTCCCTCACACCTGGCAAAGATAAATTGGATTAAACTGGAGAATCCAACCACAATGAAAGGATGGCTTTCAATTCCAAGTTGAATGCTGAACTCTCTGTGGCCATTTAGTATTTTGCAAAATTTCCCAGGATTTTTTGGATTAAAGTAGTTGAATGGTCATGGCAGAATCCCAAAGAATTGAAAGAGGAATGCTAAAAAATTTAGATACAATTTTGCTTCAGGGTCACCTTTGATAATCTCATTTTCCCTAGTTACATTAGGCTGGAGGAGCATAATCTCTACATTGTAGATTCCACACAATCTTAAAAATGAATGTAGTTAATCCCCATTGAAGAATTACACACTGAAAACCAGTATTTCTAGAAACCATGAATATATTGCTCTATGTTAAGCATTAAGAGATGATTCCCTAATCATTTGTCTTTATTTCCCATAGTGTGCAATTGTGGAGGAGGCCCATGTGACAGTGTGACCGGAGAATGCTTAGAAGAAGGTTTTGAACTCCCTACAGGCATGGACTGCCCAACCATAAGTAAAAATAACACACATGATTGACTAACCCCACTTTCTCTAATGTGCTGCAGGTGTGGAATTAAGAAGAGCTATGTAATATCACTCTCTCTAGAAACTGATGCTTCAGTTCCACTCCTGGGTTTAACCCTGCCTGCACCTCTTCCAAATGGACCCTACACAAAGCTACTTAGTGGTCCACTTGATTCCAGACAGCCACTAGGTAGTTTACACTTACATGGCTCTATTTTAGAAAACTTATTTATCAAGTCTTCACATTCAGCATCTTGCTCGTGAGTAAATCTCCGTGGCGGGGCTCATTTGGCTCATGTTTCTGTATTGTCCCTCCAGGTCCTCAGATAACATGATACACAGACAATGCTTTAAAGCATCTGCCACAACTGAGACCAAAAGACATAGCACCTTTTCCCAAGTCACTCCAAATCTGAAGTGGGACCAGAAATAAAATAGGCATTACAAAGTAAGGCCTTCTTTCTTTGCTGGATTACTCTGTCACTCCTTTTCATCAAATCACAAGCAGTTATACTGGAAACAAAACTTTTGGCTTAAAGATTATTTAACATTAGGCATCCCCTCCCCTCAAACAAAAGTATCTTCATCCCAGAGTCTCTCTGGGAAGAGATTATTATCAGCGATCCCATATTGAGAATGGCACAGGATGTAAGGCATAAGCAGGGCAAAGTTTGCCAGGTGATCAAATAGATCCCCCTCCCCAGTCAGGTCCATTTAAGGACATAAGATGCTGGCCTAGCCCCCCTACATACCTTCCCCAGTAGCCTGATGTGCTGGCTGGGGACTTATTTCCTGAGAGAGTTTATAAGTAAAACTACATTAACCTTTGAATAACAAATTAACATATTAACAACATTAACCCTTCAGTCTCTGTTTACCAGAGCACAGCCTGAGGGAAAGGGCAAGTTGCAAAAGGGGTCAAGACAGATTTCAAAACATGGTGTGTGTCCTTCTGACCACTGGGTCCCAGGGGATGATCACAGTGCTCAGAGTCACTCAAGTGTGAAAGGTGAGAAGCAATGAGAAGCTGGGGCCTGTCTCCCATGAGCCCAAGCTCAGCCTGAACTTTGGCACCCTCTCAGAAACCAGGACATGACATTGGTCAACCCTGCAGACCTCCTCCTGCTGAAGGGTTCATCCAGACAGGAAGTGAGGCAGGCCCAGGGGAGGAGCTGAGCCCTAGAGGTACTGGCACTGAATGCTGACTTTGATAAGCTGACAGGGAAGGAAAGATGCTTCGCAAATAGTGCTTCACTAGATGGCACCAAGCAAGAGACTAAGCCTGACGAGTAGAATCAGCCAGGGGCTTTCCCAGCACCATGAAAGCAGACAGGGCTCTTCCTTGCCTGAGCATCCTGCATGTGGCTTGCCCTTTTGTATTCCCTTTCTTTCTCAATGCAGTGTGCAGTGTTCATGTTAACCTACCATGCCTGTGGCCTGTGTTTTTCATCATGTTTTAAGGGGGAGAAGTGCCTATTGTACAGTGTGGCCCAGGTGTGGACTAGTTCTGTGGTCTAGAGCAGCTCCTCAGGAAACAAGAATAAAATTGATATTACCCAAGGAAGTACACA
Source organism: Xerus rutilus (assembly GCA_028644305.1). Classification (NCBI taxonomy): domain Eukaryota; kingdom Metazoa; phylum Chordata; class Mammalia; order Rodentia; family Sciuridae; genus Xerus; species Xerus rutilus. The sequence goes on from CM053406.1 coordinate 43,782,243, forward strand.
TTCATAATCTACTTATAGCAGTGTGCTTCCAGCTAACTTCTGAGTCTGAAGAAATGACATGCCCATTTGACCTCTAGGCTGTGATAAGTGCATCTGGGATCTGACTGATGACCTGCGGTTGGCAGCACTCTCCATTGAAGAAAGCAAATCTGGGCTGTTGAGCGTGTCATCTGGTGCCGCAGCGCACAGGCATGTGAACGAACTGAACTCCACCATCTACCTCCTCAAAGTATGCAGAAATGTTGTACTTTCTGCTGTGTTTTTGTTCGGGTTTCACAGGATCACACCTAGTAACTTCTTCTATGCCTTTTGGTATCTGAGCCCCATAGCTATATTACAGATTGCTGCACCTGTAGGTCTACTATACGGAACACATAGTTTCATAGAGAATTATGAAAGTTGAGTTTTTGTCTTAGTTGAGAGCTGCCATCTATAAAATAAAATAACTAAAAGACCACTGTCTATTGTGGGAAGATAGATTCTTATTTCCTTCATGAAGCTGTACATTGTTCAAGTCATTACCACCAACCTACCATTACCTTGCCTCAATATACAAGCTTTTGAGGAGTTTCTTCAGAACATTTCTTCTCTTATTCTCTCTCCCACCTTTCCTTATCATGCACACTCTCTCTCTCATTTTTCCAACATATCTGCCTCTCTCTCTCTCTTTCTCTATCTCACACACACACAAACACACACACACACGCTCTGTTTCTCCTCACAACTCTATGGAATAAACAAGTTAAAGGCAGGCAGTGGAAAAACTAGACTAAAAGGATGATTATGTGTCTAATCTTTAACAAGCTTTTCCCCATAAACGATGGACTTCTATTGCAAACAACAGATAATTTTAAAAACAATAATAGTTAGCCAAAAGGACAATAGAATTAATACTAGCATGGTTTTACTTTGTTAGTCAAGTTAACTTAATAGTTAAGAGCATAACCTTTGAAACCAGATTGCTTGTATTTATGTCCCAGCTCACACTTACTGTGTGACCTGGGGTAAGTCATTTAACTTCTTTATTCTTCATTGTTTTTCATCTGAAAATAAGGATAATTATTGTACCTATTTCATGGGTTGTAGAGAAAATTCAATGAGTTGGTATATGTAGAGCAGTTAGAACTAGCAACTGTCAATATTAAGTGCTCATTAATTTTTGGAGAGGCAAATGACATCCAGAGCAGTTGACCAAAAGTATGCAGTTTAAACCAAAACCAACATCATAAAGTTGCAGCTTTGGGTGGAATCTTAGTGAGCATTGTATTTCAAACTTAGAAATTGTTCTTGACCAAACTTTTCTGCCTGGACACAGGACACAGTTCTCAGCCATGCAGACCCAGGCCCCAGAGCATTTAACTCTTCCTTTTTTAAAGGCACAACTTCAAGATAGATATCATTGTCACTGATAGGAAGCCAGTGCCAGGACAAAAGGGCTTAATCCAAGAAAAGCTACATTTAGACCAAACTCCTCAGATATGTGAAAGAAGGGGCGAGTGACCTTAAACAAAGAGAATTGCTCCCTTTATACCAAAAGGAGGAAAGTGAGATACTAAAGTCTATTTTCACTGATCCTGGTGTTGATCACTTCCTCCAAGGCCTGATTAGGGATACCCAGGGATACCATAAGCCTATATTATGCCTTTGTGCTAATTAGAAAAAGATGCTCCTTCTTCCTGGTAGCCAGCCTGACCCAGAGCAGCGTCTTTGGCCAACTGATTGGAGCTCACACACTTCCAGCCCCAGGAACCTCAGTCCACTCATGTGGACCCCACTGTTGAGAACAGAGAGTCACACTCTACCTTGAATCCTCCTATGCTGGAAGAGGTTTATGTATGTTTTTTAAAACCTGGTGTGCACATCTACTGATAATTTCCAAAACATTTCTTTCCATAGACAAAATTGTCAGAAAGAGAAAACCAGTATGTCCTAAGAAAGATACAAATCAACAATGCCGAGAACACAATGAAAAGTCTTCTGTCTGACATAGAGGAATTAGCTGAAAAGGTATGTGTTCAGCTGTGGGACCGCCTTTAAAGATGGGGTTTAGCTGATGGGAGCCTGGCTGGTGACAAATGACTGAGGCTTAATGCAGCCCAAAAAAATTGCAGTGACCCATGAGCCGTAGAGTAAACCAAGGTTGACCCATGGAGAAAGTTAGCACATGACATCCCCTGTCTTTTCCCATTTTGATGGGTGTGCTGGTTTATGGTGAACTTTCTGTGTTATGTATTTGCTACTGGTTAAAGTAGTTGATATATGTTGCAATTAGTACAGTCATTCAGCTGTTTACCTTAGCATTTTACGGGTAAGAGCTAGAGCATCCAGAAATACACTTTATTATGGAGAATATAAAATTTGAATGTTTGCTAAAGGACGCATTAAAGGACAAAAGAGGGAAAAAGGAATTGTACTGAGAAAGTAATTTTGAAAGTTGGTACAAAGTCACTTTCAACCCTCATTTTTTTTTTTTTTTTCCTATTTGTACCGGGGATTGAACTCAGGGGCACTCGACCACTGAGCCACATCCCCAGCCCTATTTTGTGTTTTATGTAGAGACAGGGTCTCACTAAGTTGCTTAGTGCCTTGCAGATGCTGAGGCTGGCTTTGAACTCGTGATTCTCCTGCCTCCCAAAGTGCTGGGATTACAGGCATGCACCACCACACCGGACTTTGACCGTCACTTTATAATATAGACTAAAATAAATTCTACACAGGTTCGAGAGTTGGGCATAAATCTGAAATCCACAAGAAAATAGAACTAAATAGTTATTAAACCTCAAAAGGAAATAAGAATATACAAAAATATATTATAAAGAGTAATAATAAGCCGGGCGCGGTGGCTCACGCTTGTAATCCCAGCACTTAGGGAGGCTGAGACAGGAGAATCGCGAGTTCAAA
>CM053406.1:43785243-43796296 GCA_028644305.1 Xerus rutilus
TATGAAAATTGTGTCCCTAGTTCCTGTTCAATGGTGCATATTAATCCAACCACCAGCATTTGAAGAGCAGTGAAATTCCTTAAGTTTCAAAGGAGATACCAAGAAAGAAATCTTTGTGAAAACTCATTGTTAGTTCATTTTGGTGTCATGGTTGGAATTTATCAAAAGTGTCTCAATCCTTGAGGAAATGTTTTGACCCAGATTAGCTCCTCCAACAGTTTGGACAGTGTTACTGATCCTTTTGTTGTGCAGTCTTCCCACTTCAAAGGTAGGTTAAATGCAGGCATTCACAGGGAGGGAAAAAATGCAAGCTTAAAAGTGACATCACAGTAGAAAAGGTTCCTGAGTGACAAGATCAGACCATCAAAGCAGGAGGTTAACCATAAAGCTACTCAGAACTTTCACCCAGCTGTTCTCACCAATTCTTATTCAAAATAACATCTGACTCTAACCATCCTGGTGGTGCAAGAGCATGCTGAAATATTTCAAAACAAATACCCAGAGCTGTTCCTGATGATGTCTCAAGCATCCTTAAGCCATTGGTCTAGAAAAATCCGTGACTATATCTTAGAAGAAATTAAGGAAAGCTTTGCCACAGAAGGCCTTATGTCAAGAAAGTAACTAATATTCAGCTTTAAGTAGAATGGAGGTGTTTACTGAATGCCCCCACAGTGATAAAAATCACATTAATGTTGCCTCTTGAATTTAACAAGCAATACCTCTGTTTGTGCATTATCTGTCACATGAGTTTTATGTGGCCCAAATCTCACAAATTATATTCACTTCAAGTTACTGGTTTTGTGCCAACCTCCATATTTAAGTCCTCCAACCCACATTTAGAAAGTCCTAGAGCTTTCTCTCACCACCTACTTCTGGGAACTTCCTAAAGGATGCCCATCCATCTGTGTTCACAAACAGCCAGGGCTTGAAAGGATCTCCCTGTTGCTGCTGTTGATCACATCTGTAATGAAAATACCAGAGACCATGCCAACATTTTACTCTCCTATGTTGCTAGAGCCACCAGGCTCAAGGTCAGAGTAGAGGCAAAGTAGAGATGGTGGCTCTTTCTCAATCTCTGTGTTGCTCTTCACTACCTAGATCTTGAAGGAGTGCTGCAAAGCCTGGAGTCACAGATCCCAGTCTGCAAGTATGATTTATGGGGTACTGTACCATCCACTCTATTTCTCCATCACCTCCCTCTCTGCTTTTCTTCCTTCTCCATCAGCCACAGCAAAAGCCCTCTGTATATCAAGGCCCCTGTATATCATGCAAAGACATCCCCGGGACTAAAAGGAAAGTACATCGAAAGCATCTGAGCCTCATTACTGGTCCTTCCAAAAAGGCAGGATGAAAGGGCAGTTTGTACTTCTGTTCCAGAACTGTGACTATATACCTGGCACATAAGTTGATAGGCTAGGCACCAGGTGTACTGAAGTGAACAGAAGGCCCTGCTCTCAAGGGCGTAGTAGGAAACTGACATGTAAAAAACAACTGTGACACAACATTTAGTGATAAAGGCATGGCCCAAGCTAAAGGAGCGCTAGAAGGAAGACATAGTGAACTCTTTCAGCAAGGGTACACTAAGAGGCTTCTTAGAGAAGATATTGACTTACGTATTGAGAAGGACTAGCAGTTTATCAAAGACTTCCAAGCAAGTGCAAAGTACTACAATTCAAGGATTTGAAGCGACATAATATGGTCTTGGTACTAGAAGAATGTTGACCTCGGCCTTGGGCCAAAGCAAATAGCAGGAAATAATGCTAAATACCTTATCAGTGTATAAATTATGAAGAACCTTGCCCACCATGCTCAAGAACATGTAGACTTCATCCCATGGACTTTGGAAGTTATGGAAGTATTTACCCAGAACAACTGGTCTGATTCACATTTTGGAAACATCCTTCTATAGTAATGGGTAATAGATTGAATAGTGGAGACTCAGAGTACTGTGACACAATTGGGAGACTGCCACAGTAGTCTAGACGAGAGAGTGGTTTGTTGCTGTCTTGCCTTCATTTGAAAAGGATTTGCAGTGCCCTGGAGTGGATGGACACTGTGGTAGTAGGGAGGAGGAAGAGAAGCCATAATGACAAGTGCAAGAAAAAAGACCTGGCGTCCAACTGGAGGAGAAAGGAAGGAAGCTGTGTCTCAGATGAGTGGAGGACTAAGATTAAAAATGCAAAATGAATTACTCTGGACATTTTAAGAATGAGTTGTCCATGGATGCCCAGAAGGCAGTTAGAGACTGCGGTCTGCATCTCTAAGGGCAGATCGGGGCTGGAAAGGTATTTGGAAGTGATTAATGTTTAGGAGGAAGGTAAGCCCAAAGAAGTATATATCATTGTTCAGACTCTGAAATAGCACACCAACATTCCTACTACTAGTTTGTCCTAGACTGACCCCATTTACAATTATGTCTCAGAGTAGCTACTAAAACTTCTCCCTTTCACTTGAAAAAAATCCCAGTTTAAACAATAAAACATTTGGTCCCACTATAGATATTGGGTATCATCTTCACTTTATCTGGTTGGTGTTATTTGATTTACTATTCTATGTAGACTACTTTTTATGCACTATATGACCAAAAATTTCTTGCCACTTTTTACAGCAAATAAGTACAAGGAAAATTCACTGCTGAGTTGAGTAAATGATTAATCCTTTGTAATAGAAATCATCAACCAGTTTATAGTTGTGTGGTAATTTTTTTTTCATTTCAGCTGTTCTTAAAGCAAGGCACACCTGTTTTATGATATGCCCACATCATTATTTTCCCTCCATAGCAAAATTACAGAAGAAAAATAAAACACATAATGTATACTTTATTAAATTCAGGAATTTTGCAATTTAAAATAATAAATGTTCCCCTTTGCTGCTGTTGGGTCTTTCATATCTATTTATCCATAGAGCTATAGAGCACCATCTGCTCATCTTTATGTCTCACAGCGCCCTCTGGTGCTTGTCAGAAAGAAGAGATTTTCTTATATAGGCATCCTCCAGCTATTTTTCATTACTCCAGCTCAGTTTCCATATCAAAAATAAGCTTAATGACAGAGAAATAATAATAGAATTTTTCTTTGAAGTATGAAACCAGAGTCAAAACTATGAGTTTTGTGCTTATAAATATAATTAAATAGGATCAAATGCAAACTTATTAAAAACTGTTAAATGTTTTATATATCGGTGTCCATCAAGAATAAGATACATTTTGTCTTATGCATCATCTAATTTTAAAATGGTCCACAAGTATGTTTTCTCTGGAAAACATTAGAACAAATCAAGAGGAAGACTGGAATTAGGGGAAGGGAAACAATGACTTGGAAGATAGTGTTCATTCAGGGAGTGCATAGCTTGTGAGAACACTAATGGCCATACTACCTATACATGGGGATTCACAACCCCTGTGGCACTGCTTTATGTGAAGAAGTTACTGACATGCCTGAGTAAAAACCTCATGCTTGTGTTTGCCATGATACCATTTCTGCATTCTCTTCCTGGACCTTTATAGAGGACCATTTTCTTGGGTCATACTTGGAAGGAATAAAACACTACAGATGATACCATGGCATAATCCTCTGGGTAGAACATTGTGTGATAGCAAAGAGTTTGGAATGGCCTCTTCTGCACACTAGATCTAGAAGTGCTCTGTGTGGCCAACCCTCCTGCGTGTGTGCAGGCACTACAGTACTTTGTTACAGAGCTGAGCCACGAAAGCACCAGATGAGGCAATCAGGCTTTTACCAAATGCCAGACAGAATAACCCCTCCTCCTCTTAAACATAACCCAGAAATCAGTCTTTCTAATACCAGAAGAAAGTGCATATCCCCCACACAAGGCAGGGTCCTGGCCTTGAACTATGTCTGTGCTATTAGATCAGCTTCTGCCCTTGACCACACACAGACACACACATACACATACACACCCATACACACACTTTCTTCAGAAGCCACGCTGGAGTTGGGATTTAATTTTGACAAATACTATGTGGGAGCTCTGAAACAGAACTTTCCAAGTTGAGAGAGCTTGAAATCAGTTCCTGGGAGAAGAGCTCCATTCACACTGAGCCAAATCTGCTTGAGCAGTTATTTGTATACAAGTTCTGTCCACGTTGATGGGAATTTGGAGTGAAGCTCTGAAAACGGCAGTTAGCCCAGTGAGCATAATCCTTTAAATCTCTGTGGTAATTCAGTTTCAGCAGTGGTTGGACCACCCAGGAGTCTCTGGATGCATAGAGCATTTCAAGGTCTGCCTACTTTCTCAAGAGTATTCTCTTTGAAACCTTAAGCTCTTCAGTCGACACAATGTCAAACTGATCACAAGACATGGGTCACTTCCTAGTCTGGTATCTAGAGATACAACAACAATTCAAAGAATAAATTACATATGAAAGGTGGTCTGTTTGGATTAAACTGTCTCTTATGGCACAAGAGTAGCATCTGATGTTATAGCATTCTGTGATCCTAAAACTAGTCATCACATCAGCCTTTATGCTTAACTTCTGGGAGCATTTCATGTTATGGAATGTTAATTTGTCAGGAAAATTTATGTTTATGGAATGAATGTATTATGCCTGTGTGAAGATATACAACATTCCTTTCTCGTATATTTAATCTAGTGCTCATTTGGATTATTTGTAGGAAAGTCGAGCCACCAGAAAGGGGCAACTGGTTGAGAAGGAAAGCACAGACACCATTGACCATGCAACTCAGCTTGCAGAGCAGGCCCACGAGATGAGGAATAAAATCCAAGGTAAATACATTCTATTGTAGTTCGACTTAATGGTAAAAAAAACATACACTTTATTAATAACAATAAAAATAATGGCTAATTTCAGTGATTACTGTATGCCAGGAACTTAAGAGCAGTATAGATTTAAACTTACATAAGGTGTTCATTTCAAATTTGTTGATCCAAGATTTCTGAGCACTTATCCCTACTTACTATCTAATGATGTTCAAGAATAAATGTACAAAATCATTCCCTTTTCAGGCATTTCACAGAAGTGTAATGCCAGATTACCTTTCAGCAGAGGAAAGTGCATGCTGCATATCTCTAAAATGCAAGAGTTAAGTAGGAGTTACTCATATTTTTCTGTTACTTGCAGACAAAATGAAATTGCCTTTAGCATGGTAGTGAACCAATCCAAATCACCCTGTTGTTTCTGTGATACTCTTCCCCATAGACCAGTCAGAGAACTCGCTCAGATTCCCCAACCCAGAAGAAGAGAAAGGAAGGGCCATGTGAGATTTCTTTACCTTAAAGCATTGTGATAGATTAAGCCTTCTTATTGGAAGTTTCCCTTATTTGTGCTCTAGCTTCTCACTGCAGGCTACATCTTGAAGACTGTCTTTATGTACCTAGAGCCATCCTCAATTTCCTAACAGACACAGATTACATTTGTTCTAGGATAGACACTTTCCTTGGGTAGAGTCTGTTAAGATCCATTATATGTGTGTTTCCACAGTTTTTATTATACTATATATTAAGGGTTGGATGACAAGTGCATCTCGGGGCCCAATGACAGTAAAGGAACCCACAGTGGAAAATTCATATCTTTATACTGAGGTATCAGGTGCAGGTTGCAGGCAAAGGGATGTTATGTAAAACCAAGATGAATCATTTGCTGCATTTCCTTTGGTGCCTTTAATACACAATAAAAACAAAGGCAAGCACTTCAACTCCCTGCTCCCATCCTTGTGAGCTCATGTGTTTTGCATTTCCAGACAAAATATTCTTATCTCATAGCATTTTAGAGTTACTATTATGTATTCCAAAAAAAGTATGGTTAAACCTAGAAAATAAGATGACTTCAACCAATTAAGAAATAAATGCCCCTTTAGGCAGCAAATAAAGGCAGGACCTTAGTAAGCCATTCAGAGAAAATAATTCACCATTGCTATTGAAACCCAAATTTTGATTCTAAGGTGTTTCATTTGAAAAGAATCTGAACCTTCTTATTTGACCCTTAGGGCATGGGAAAGGATGAAAAATACAAAAGAAACGTAAATGAGAAACAGTCACTTTTATCAATTTTTAATCTCTTTAAAATAATGCATGAACAGTCTCCAAAGACCAAAGGCAAAAATTTTATTGTCTATATTTCATTTCTCTAATCCAAACCAGACATAGCTAAAACAAAACAGGCCAAAAATTGTGAACATAATATTTGCATCAAAATGCTAAAAGACCCAGCATTGCAAGTGCTAGAAGTGAGTGTGGGGTGAAAGTCTGTATTTAGTTTATTTCAGAGGTTAGTATTTTAGACCTTACTTAAAAAGTGAATGTTTAATCCCTTTATAGTTTTTTTTTAACATATCTTGATTTCCCTATAACTCTCTCAGTAGTATTTACAGCATTAAAAACTGTCCCCCACCCCAACTTATCTACCTTCCTTCAGAATTCAGGGATGCAGTATAACACCCATAGTTTGTCATTGTTCATTCTCGAATACCTCTAAAATAGCTGCTGGTGACCTTCCAGCTATTTTCCATATAAAATACAGCCCCTCATCCTGGTGTGATTTGTGTGACACCAGTGTTTGTTTACCTATCTTATCTGACCAACCACATAGATCATAGTAAACCCTATACACACAATTTCATTTTTGCCAGGAAGATGAAATGCTTCCTCTCAGAGCTGCCATACAACAAGGCAGCAATTATATACCTTTCTTCTGATCATATGTAGTAGAAACGAAGGAGTCAGAGAATTGTACCAGCTCTGCACGCATCTCTGTGCACTATTGTTTAAATAAGTCAGTTGGTCTCTGTAAGCCTTAACTGTTCTTTGGCTCTTAAATTCTCCACCTTGCTTATAGAAGTGGGACAAAAAGACCCAGAGTCAAAATGGCCCAAAATGTCACTGCAGAAGGCACATACCAAAAAACAATTACTAGTGAGCAAAAATTCACATCATACTATAACAAATCCCTATTTTATATCTAGTCTGAAAGGCTCATTTAAACAATTATCAAAATGGTCTTATTTTGGTTTCGAGGTTTGTTTTTGTAAATCCTTGACTAAAGTGCAAAATATCTCCAGTACATCCCACATATGGCAGGAGACACTGCCAATCATTTGCTCCAAGCTAAATATTTCTATAGAGGTTGATCAAAGACCCCAGATTTCTGGGCTTTAAATATTAACATTCTCTAATTGCCGTAGAAACCAGATGAGAGGATGAAGGCCAGGTGGGCATTGCAGCACTGTGTTCTCATTCTGAAAATACCACATGGGAAGCAAAGCAGAGTGGTTTCCTTAGGTTTTCCTCCTCCTTGGAACTTGTGATGAGCTGAAGTCCACGGCAGTGTTCACAACACAACACTCACCATGTCTGTGAATGAGCCTCTTTCTGCTTTAGGATCAGCCCTGTGCCTGGCCACCATCCCTCATCCCCCTGTGCTTTCCGTGGCATCCTTCCTCCCTGATGCCTGTGTTACCATGTTCTTCCTTTCAGAGATCAACAACAAAATGCTGTACTATGGGGAGGAGCAAGACCTGGACCCAGAGGAAGTCTCTGAGAAGCTGGTGCTAGCCCAGAAGATGCTTGAGGAGATTCGACGCCGCCCACCATTCCTCACTCAGCGAGAGCTTGTAGATGAGGAAGCAGACGAGGCCCATGAATGTAGGTGTCTTCATCTTCTGGCTGACCCAGCACATACCTGGTTTCTTCGTGGGTCCAGGAAAGAACACATACACAGGGCAATAATTGATTAAGCAACCAGCTTTTGATATTCAGAGCTATGTAGGATTTATATTTGGCTTCTGTTCATTCAGAACAGCTTGATTACATAACCAAGATTTTTAGGTCCAGGCCCCACCTTGAGTCCTTGAGAAACAGCTGAAATTCCTTAAGGAAATCTAAGAACTGTTACTTTTATAAGGAAGAAGTAGGGACTTAGCAGAAGGAAAGCTCAGGGGCACCAATTCCCAGAATGACAGTAAGAGAAATTTTACTAAAAAGACAAATGTTACAAAGGTTTTTCATAACTTTTAACCTCCTTTAACCTTTCAATAGAAATTTAACACTTCCTTTAATGATGAATGTGGAAACCAAACCACGGTTATATTATTGAACTTATGACTTGATCACTGTATGAATTACCAATTACTGTCTATCAATCCATCCCAAACATATTCATTTAAAACAAAAACCATGTATTTGCTCTTGGTTTCATGGGTTGGCAACTCAGACTGGACAAAATCTAAGCAGTTCTATTGGCATAAAGCAAAGTTCAGTCATGTGTCTGGAGCTGATTAGGAAGGCTGGGCCTCTCCCCCCCATGGGGTCTTCCCCTCAAGAAAGCCAGCCCATGCTTGTCTATATGGCAGGACACCTTCCAAGAGGGCATGAATGGAAGTAGGATGCCTAGACTTGGAACTCAACCATGTCACTTCACTATATTGGTCCAGATCAGGCTAGTTTCAAGGGTTAGTGAGATAGTTTCCACTCTTCATGAAAAAAGTTGCAAAGAATTCATGCTCATTTTAATCTATGCAATCAACAAATGAATCACAGCTTTGCAAAATATATTTTAGCTGTTGCTAATATTGCGCAACAATTTCAGTTCACCAATAGCTCAAAATTATGGTAGTTATTGCACCCATCTCCAGATCTTATTATTTAATGCATTATGAAGAAGCCCATATATTATATTACCAAATTTTTTTTGGATTCAGGAGTACTCGACCACTGAGCCATATTCACAGCCCTATTTTTTTGTGTTTTATGTGGAGACAGGGTCTCACTGAGTTGCTTAGAGCCTCACTGTTGCTGAGACTGGCTTTGAACTTGCGATTCTCCTGTCTCAGCCTCCCAAAGTGCTGGGATCACAGGTGTGCACCACTGCACCCGGCTACCAATTTTTTATATACTGATCACCTTTAAAATTCCATATATTTTATTTTATGCATTTTAAAACACATTGTAAAACAGGGTCTGTAGTCTTCACTAGATTACAGAGGAACTAGCCGCACAAAAAGGGTTAAGGGCACTAGTCATTTTCCTACAATTGTCACTATCGGCTTCTGCTAGAAATTATTGTGGATACCATAAAAGAAGAACATTATTGGCATAAAAGCTTATTATGGTAACAAGTATGTAAAGTCTTAGCAGCAGTGAGAACCAGACAAGAATCCCAGGCCCAGTTCTGAGTTAGGATGAGGCCCACAATCGGGAATGCTAGAGCTCTAAAGTCACAGCCAGATGTTTACAAACTCTGCCTATTTTGGAATTGAACAAGACTGTCCTGGAGGAATGACACCAGTCACCTCTCCCACTTTGACTCTTTTTACTTCATGCATGCATTTTCAACCACTTTCTTTACTCAGCCATGAACTTGCATCTTCTTCTCACAGTAATGAAAGAAAATGTAAACCTCAGCAAGACAAACCAATATTCCCTGAATAAAATCAGAATTAAGGCACATAGTCAACATACACCCTTGAGCCAAGAATAAGGACACACACAAAGCTTAAGAATATCATATCATTGCCAATTAATCTTTATTCTATCCAAAATCATGGTTTGGGTTTGACTTAAGGAGCTAACTAAAAACAGTTGCCTGGAGAGAATACAGAAATTGAGTAGTGATGAATATCATAATCTTTTACCTTAGCACTGCCAAGATAATGTTGGTTACTTTAAATAGTAAAAAAGATAGTATATCCAAGTCCCCATTATAGGATAAAGTTATTAACAATATGAGTAACAATAAGCAGAATATCATGACATGGTTTCCACATAAAACAACCTTGATGGGAAAAATAATCAAAGCCTTCTTTTACTGATTGTTGTCTGAGGACTACCAAATCAAAAAAAATAGAATTTTTACTACAAATGTAATATTTTTGTGAACATAGGCTGCAATCTCAATCACTCTTCAGGCATGGCCTGAAAATTTTGCGACTTTATTATATGCTGGAATAATGGGAGGAGACAGGAGAAGCCTAGACTGAGTTTCTGTCTCCATTTCTTCCCAGTGCTGAGCCAGGCTGAGAACTGGCAGCGACTACATAATGACACTCGCTCTCTGTTTCCTGTTGTCCTGGAGCAGCTGGATGACTACAATGCTAAGTTATCAGACCTCCAGGAATCACTTGACCAGGCCCTTAACCATGTCAGGGATGCCGAAGATATGAACAGGGCCATGGCAGCCAAGCAGCGAGACCACAAGGTACAAGTGGATGGTAAATGTAAATGTGCATAAGGCATAGGCAACAGGAAATGACACCAAGAAGGGACAGTTGGCATAAATGTATTAAAAATACATCTAAGTATTCATATTTTTAAATATGGGCACATTTTTGGCTGCTATAAATTCCTAATATAAGTGTGTGTACCTAAAATCAAGTTGAAACTATGATTATTGCTTTGTTCTTGCTTTGCTAAGAATGCAGTTGTTCAGGTGCTTGTGTCCACAGGTATGGATGTGTTGCTCTTGAGAGTGGGTAAGTAGTGTGCTATTCGAATGTGTCACTTCTTAACACTGAGAGCAGTATTATGTGTGATTTTTGGAAAGGCACATTACACATGGAATATGCTATTTTTGGAGAGACATGACAAGCAAATCTCACAGCCTGCTCAGCAGCTGCAGAGATAGGGAGACTCATTCAAGCCAAGGCCATGTAAATACAGAGGTGAGGAAAGTCCCAGACACTGCCATAGGTTGCAAAGATGACCATCCCATGGGATACCCACAATGAGAGAGCTGAGCAATGGTGGTCCCATGTCCACTCCAACACATGTACTCACCACCACCACCATAGAAGAAGGTCATCTTCTAATAGGAATGACACATGCAGGTATGGTCACATTATGAAGATTAGGAGGAGAAAACAGTGTGGACAAATAGAAAACAGCTATGAAAATACTCATCAGTTCAGTAACATACTATTACTGTTGATAAAATCAGCTTAAACTAATGTTTTCTGCCCTAATTTTCACTCATCTCTGCCCCTCAGCAAGTTGCTGCAAAATTTCCCAAATGAAAGTAAATTATACTCACCACCATTATGTTCTAATAGGAGAGAACTCTCAGCCAATATTTTTTTTTAAA
>CM053406.1:43796796-43821530 GCA_028644305.1 Xerus rutilus
TACTGCCTTTAGGCTGTTAGAAACTCAGAGATTTGTCAAGGTTAGGGAAATTGCTCCAACAAGATCTAAGGTTCAAACCAACATTCATCAGCATCCAGAGTGTGGGAGGTTGAATTAAATGTTTCCTCACTTTAAATACGAAGTCGCAATATCACCTAAGTGATTTTTAATTATTTTGTTACAGAAGTAATACATACAAAAAAACAAGAAAATACTCATAAGAAAGAAAAATCACCTGTAATCTCATCACCTTGTAAACCTTTTATTTTAAATATGTAATGATTTTTAAACAGAAGTGGGATTTTACTCTTGAAATTTGCTTTTCTTATGCAAAAAAATACTTCTTATTTAGTTCTGTACTAAATGCATCATTATCTTTATAACAAAAGTGTTCCACAAGAATACTATTCCATAAAAGAGATATTCATGATGAATTTCAGACACAAACATCTTATAATTTAAGATATTATATGCATTTTCTATAGCTTTCTCACCAGTTCTCTAATGTAAGGAAACACTGTAAGTCAAGTTTTGTTTTTTTAATTTACATTTTAATTTGAAATTCTTTAAGCAAACTATTTGGTTTTAATGGGAAAGTAGAGTCTTTTGAACTAATACTGTTTAAAATATTCTTGTACACTTAATTTTACCATCGTTAACATATATTTAAATAACTTAGTTTTTGTTAACATCTCAAAATTTGAAATCTCTTTCATCCCATGGATTGAATAGATGTTAATGTTCTCCAATAAATGTCCTGCTGCCTGAAAAGTGCTTGTCCTTGTGCTCTGTGTGAAGGTGATGCTCAGCAGCGCCTGGATCAGTCCAAGCTGATCGTCGAGAAAGCTAACAAGACAACCATGGAAGTCCAACAGGCCACCACCCCAATGGCTAACAATCTCACCAGATGGTCACAGAATCTTCAGAATTTTGACTCTTCTGCTTATAACACTGTGGTGGACTCTGCTAGAGATGCAGGTATACATATATGTGTGTATATATATATATATATATACACTTAGATATATATATCACTTAGAAACTTTTGCAAATTCGGATCCAGTTGAAATATTGGCCATTAAACTGTCCACATCTTTTGATGAGAAATAGTATACTTCATTTGGGTTTTGGTTTGGAATATGGTAGAATTAATTTAGTCTAGAAAAAGAGAAAATTTGTACTCAATTCATCTATCTATAAACCTATTTTGTCTAACAAAATACTGTTTCTTTTTAGGGGAAAAATTACTAAATGGCATTGCTTTTACTAAACAGAATTGCTTTTTCCTGAGTAAAGCAGGTTACTTCCAAAAAATACTAAATATAACCAAATATAATGACTTTCCATTAAGAACAATGTGTTGGCCAATTTGAATATGCAATTTTATAGCATGAAATGAAATATTTTAATGTCTACCTCCTTCAGTTATACATAGATATTAAAATCATATAACATTTAGGAAATTTTCTTTTTTGCCATTCTCATTTTTATTCAGTATCTTCATAACCTCTTAAATATCAATGTCTCAATATTGTGAAAAATTAAGACTGAACTTTTAGTCATTCTCTGAAAATCATTCTCCAAAATTATTTAACAGACTATTTTTTCCTATAGTTGAATCTAAATTAGAAACAACTTTAGGAATTCATGTCAGATATGTCTATCACTAAAAAATTTATCACAATTTACAAATACCCATTACTATAACAGGAAAACGGCTCTTTTATATCATATTTTCAGTATATATTCATGAGTTCTGCCATGTAACACTCATTTAATTTCTTTTAAATTTAATCTTTTAATACATGATATCCAACACATTTTTTTCAAAATATTGTCTCAGGAATATTTGCTATATTTGTGTTAATTTTTCCCCATTTTCATCAGTCCTATCAAGTGATTCCAATAAGCACCCAGAACTAACTCTAATTGAAATTGGTTCAGGATACTATGTTTTCCTCAAATAGCATTTTGTGATTCAAAACAAAGGAAATGAAAGCACTTACAATAATATGAGACTTTCTAAAGACTAATTCTGAGAGACTTGGGAAGGAGACCCTGTCTTATGTAAATTTCTATAACCACAATTTAATATAACACTTTCATATACTTTACTACCTTGAATTTTTAAAGATTTTTATACTATAAAATGTGTATTGTGGTCAGTGATCCAAACAACAAATATTTGCCTCTATATTAATCAACACAATAAACTGAGAATTGCTATTATTTACTTAATTTCATTCCTTATCCTGGAGAAACACTTTGTGCCCTAAGTACAAAGAAGTGATCTTTCTTTGACCTGCATTGACATGTCTCCCCAATCTGAGTTTAGTTTGTCTCTAGTAAAAGACTTGCTCTTGCCCTACCGCTAATGCTCAGTGACCATAGTCCTGCCCTTAGGCAGGAGAATACACAAGAAAATATTCATTCTCTGGTCCAGTGGTTCTCAAATATTAGTGTGCATCAGAATCCCCTGGAGGGTTTGTTAACCCAGGTTGCTGGACTCCCAGAATCCCTCATTCAGCAGGTTTGGGGTGGGGGGGGTCAAAGAGTTTGCATTTCCAGTAAGTTCCTTGTGAAGCTGATGATACTGGCCTGGGGACCATACTTTAAGAATCACTGTTCAATAACTGAAACTTTGGAAAAAGCTGTGCCATTTTCTGTAGTCAATGTTATTTTCTATGTCTATGTTATGCATTCCAAGGGAGGAAAAATAATTGCATATGATTAGTCACAGACCTGGGGGAAGAAGCACAGTTACACTAGGCTGGATCAAAAAGGTTGTTTGCCCCACCTCAGCCAAGTCCCCTTTTGCTATCCCCCACCCTAGAGGTTATTTTGTTCTCCAGGAGGTCCAGGCCTAAAAAGAAAAAGAAAAAGATCAGTAAGTTCCGCTTGCAGCATCTCCCTTGTCTGGGCCCATAGACCATAGCTGTCCCCGCTCACCTTGGCACAACTGCCACTTTTCTGGGTGCTACCTGATTTCCTCTGCCCAGTTCTGCCTCTACAGGACATTAGAGCAGGACTGTGATATATGCACAGACATCCTGGAAAACATCCTTTTTACCTCTTTTTACCCAGTGAAAATCCTTTTCATCGGTTGTATCAAGTTATTTTAGAAATGCAAGCAGAACCTGTGCTGTATAATTAAAGGGCCTTCAGTATGTTTGTCATGAGTCCTGCTCTTTAGGAATGTACATGTTCCACATTCAATTTATAGATCACTATGTATATAAATGTGACAAGATAGGAATGGATTATGCTTTGGAATTTACTATTAATTTGGTAGAATTAAAAATAATTTGTTATACATCTACCAGAGGTAATCATGTGTTTGCTATCTCTTCACTGAATTCCTGAAATATAACTAATCTTGAGACATTCACTCAAGTGATTGACTTTTATTGTTGCAGTAAGAAATCTGACAGAGGTTGTCCCTCAGCTCCTGGATCAGCTTCGTACAGTTGAGCAGAAGCGGCCTGCAAGCAATGTTTCTGCCAGCATCCGGAGGATCCGAGAGCTCATTGCTCAGACCAGGAGTGTTGCCAGCAAGGTAACTTATAAAAGGAGTCATCTGTCACTTGGTGATAATGAGATTGTGATGCTGAGCTCCAACTCATTAGGCAGCTTCTAGGGTCTGGAACCTTCCTACTATATTATCTAGCTCAGTAAGTCTCAGCCCCATTTGTTCATCAGAATCCCATTGAAAAATAAGCCAATTCCTCATCCTGACCTCAGAGCAATATATCACCATCTCTATATGAAAGGCTCAACACCCATATTTTTTAATAGCTCCTAGGGTTATTCTAAATATGTAGCCAGGATTAAGAAGCACAGAGTTAATATAGTCGACAAACTTAATATAGCAAAACAAATTAAGAAAGCCCCAATAAAAACATACTCAATTCAATATCATTATCATTTGTTATTTTAACAGTTCTCTTGCTGTAATTACCTAATTGGATACTCTTGCCCATCTGTCCTACCTCTTCAAGAAATTCTCTAGTACAACATAGATTATGTGAAGCATTTATTGACCACTCTGAAGGCTTAATTGAGGAATCATGGCCAGTACCAGCTAAGCAGAAGAAACTCAGCAGGGACCCTGTTCTGAGATACTTTCATAGAAGCAATCTAGCAAGCAGATAACTAGAGCCAGTGTTGGTAGGGACACATCTCCATGTGACAAGTAACATATTCAGTGTGGCAAAATAGCACTCATTTTTGGACCCCTTTTTTTTTTTGCTTTTTAATTGATCTATAGACCAGCTTTACTCTTTGCAACTAAATTATATGGTTTTATTTTCTCAATTAAGAATTGGCTTGAGGGCTGAGGTTATGGCACAGTGGTAGCGTGCCTGCCTAGCACGCATGAGGCACTGGGTTCAATCCTCAGCACCACATAAAAATAAAATAAAGACATTCTGTCCACCTACAACTAAAAAATAAAAAATATTTAAAAAAAAGAATTGGCTTGAAAAAAAAAAAAAGAATTGGCTTGAACAGATTAATTGGGCCCTAATTACTGACAGAAAGAAGAGCAAGAAATCAAGTATTTTATAATGATAAGGATTATTCTTGGTAAATATATCCAAAGGTTATCCAAATAACTAGGAGTCTTAATTACCTAAAACCATTTTCTAAAAAGAGTTAGAGCCCTACCCTTGGGAACCTGCCCAATCCCCAAAGTGAGGGGCTTTTTCTGCAGACACCCCTCCTGCTCAGACTCTCAATTTTTACAAAAAGTCTGCAACCCCATACGACATGATAGTATGTTAAGGTGTATTGATCTCTGTGCAACTGGCAACATAGGACAGCTGTACTCTAGACACTTAAGAAGAGATTCTGATGCTCTCTCAACATTAGCCAAATGAATGTTAACCGAGGTAGAGACATTTAATTATTCAACAATATTGATACAAATGACATGAGTATACACAGTCCATTCATTTCTGAGTACTATAAAAATCCCCCGTGAGTTAGATCAGTTCAGCATATCACATAGGGCCTCTTAGAAACGAGCTGAAACTGCTTTGTTGTGATGCCTGTCTGAAAATCAGCATAAGAAACATCTAAGAATTTGTCATTACCAGTAGCATAATGATAGAGCTAAGGACTACAACATCTGTTATAGTATCATCTTATTTCATTCTCACAGCAGATTTATTATCCTCACTTTACAGATGAGAAAACTGAGAGTTAATCCAATTGCTCATGGTTAGTAGTTAATAAGTGGCACAGCCAGGCTGCAAAACTGTGAGGCTCTGTCTGGACTCTTCCAGACCATGCAGATGTGGTCAAGGGTGTTGCCTCACAGCCTCACCCCACAGATCCTTTTATGATGACACTAGGGAAGAAGTTCTTGGTACCCAAGACTATTCTTATAAATAATTCCTGTATAAATTTTAGCGACCTTGTGAGGCCTCTATCAGAAATGAGGGAAAACCATGGAAAAGCATTCTTCCCATTTCTGCAGAGTACTTTTAACAGAATAGTTTTGTAACTCCAGATTCAAGTCTCCATGATGTTTGATGGCCAGTCAGCTGTGGAAGTGCACCCCAAAACCAGTGTGGATGACTTAAAGGCCTTCACATCCCTAAGCCTGTACATGAAGCCTCCTGTGAAGCAGCCGGAACTGTCTGGAACCACAGATCAGTTTATCCTGTATCTCGGAAGCAAAACCGTAAGAGCATGAGGAGGGGATAATATGGGGGGGAAAAGTTGCTTTTTCTCCGCCTAAAACAAAGCTACCTAGGGGGGAAAAACACCAAAATTCCCATTTGGGTAACTCAAAAATAGAAATTATTCTAATGGCAGGATTGAAGTAGTGATTTAAGAGCAAAGTGGTTCTTTCTCTATAAGAGATACTTCTGGGATTGTTTTCTATCAGCATCACATTACTGACAAGTCTGAGCGAGGCACTTCAAAGGCCTTTGGAATAACAAAAGACTATTTATGCTTGCTGCTGAATCCTGGTTGTAGATATTCAGCGATCGGTATTGTCAGGATGCATCATTATCCCTGAGTTATCCATTAGCACACTCCTGGAAGCCATCAAATCTTCACAAGCCTGCAGTTCCTTTCTTTCCTGTCCAGGATGCACTCAGAGTGAGCACAGGGACAGCAGGCTCTGACGTAGCCACAGGGAAGATGGGTTGAGAAGAGCTGATGCCCAGTCTAGCAGGAGCTTTGGCTAATAATTCAGACCAGAAGTTGCTGTGTACACCAATGTATTAGGGTTGCTAATTGTGCTTTTAAAAAATGAAAATGGATGATACTCATTTATATAAATTTTATTTAAGTATCTTCTTTACATTTCAGGCCAAAAAAGAGTATATGGGTCTTGCAATAAAAAATGATAACCTGGTGTACGTTTACAACTTGGGAGCTAAAGATGTGGAGATTCCCCTTGACTCCAAGCCCGTGAGTTCCTGGCCTTCTTACTTCAGCATTGTCAAGATCGAAAGGTAAAATGAACCCATGACACACAGCTTAAATGCACATTTCATAAGAAATCTGTTGAATGTACTCACATAGGCTTCCTGTGGATGTTATAAATAGCATTTTCTTCCTTTTGTTCTTGCTCATTTTTCTTTCTTTATTCCTATTCTCCTTCCCAAACACCTTGGTGGAAAATAAAAGATTAGGAAAAACTGGTCATCATTTCTAAATAATAATCTGATTATTATATCATTTTACCTGGTCATCCCATGAGTTAATCCCAAAAATGAAATGTCTTTTTACCCCTTCCCATTGATAGTTAATAGCTTATAAGTTTTTCTTAATGTGACAAAATCAAATCACCAATTTTGTGATGAAGGGACATTAACATTTTGACCTTAAGGACCTATTTTCTACAAATTATCAGGTTAATAAATAGTGAATATCCTTTCTCTCAACAGAGTAGGGAAACATGGGAAGGTATTTTTGACAGTCCCAAGTCTGAGTAGCACAGCAGAGGAAAAGTTCATTAAAAAGGGGGAGTTCACAGGAGAAGACTCCCTGCTGGATCTGGACCCTGAGGATACTGTCTTTTATGTTGGCGGGGTGCCATCGAACTTCAAGGTAAGGTATCCACCTAAGTTTGACTTATTAAAAATCTACAGCTTTTATCCATAAAACCTAAAATGATACAGGAAAGAAGCGTGATATATTTTAAGAGTTTGGCTCAGTGGGTACTAGAATTTTATACCAGGATCTATGAATATCTGCCGCCTATATTTTCACTGTCAAATGCTTTCAAACTTTTTCTGACACTTGAAGATCAATTAATTTCGTTCTGTTGTGTATAAAGGTGACTAATATTACCTCCATCTGCTGAAGGAGTACCTGTGCCTCATGATGTCACTATGATTTGGATCTAGTCTTCAGCTTTGTATGTGGCAATTTCAAAAACTCTTATCTAATACAGACATGAGATAGTGTCTGGGATGAGAGAGAGTAGGACTTAGGGGAGAATTTGAGACCTGATAAAGAGTGAATAAGGAAAGGCCAGCTGGGAATGGTGGCGCATGCCTGTAATCCTAGCATTTTGGGAGGCTAAGACAGGAAAATCCCAAGTTCAAAGCCAGCCTCAGCAACGGCAAGGCACTAAGCAACTCAGTGAGACCCTGTCTCCAAATAAAACAGAAAATAGGGATGGGCATGTGGTTCAGTGGTCGAGTACCCCTGAGTTCAATCCCTGGTACCAAAGATAAAAAAGGAAACGTCCAAGAAGGGTGGCAGTCAATCTAGGGTTTCCATTCCAGAACTATTACTTACTACTGTGGACACACTATTGAGAATTACTTTCCCTCTCTTTGTATGAGAACAAGAACACCTACCCTACAGAGCTAGTGTGAGGATCAGTTTTTGTCATTAATTCACTGTCCAGCATATACTGTGTTCATTGTCTACATTCAACAAATCCTACCTTTCTCTAAGATCTGTGTAACCAACAGATCACTGCTTAGCTAAATGATCTTTCATAGAGTAGACACAAACCTTGGTCTAGAAAGATAAGTATATTAATAGGCAGGTCCCTCTTGATGTGTGCTTAATTTCATTGCCTGTTCTGTGGTGTTGGGGTGAAACTTGACCGTGGAGTAATTGACTTTATCTGTCTTTTGCACAGCTCCCAGCCAGCTTAAATCTGCCTGGCTTCATTGGCTGCGTGGAGTTGGCCACTTTGAATAACGATGTGATGAGCTTGTACAACTTTAAGCACATCTATAATATGGATCCCTCCAAGTCAGTGCCCTGTGCCAGGTAAGAGACAGTTAAGGTACAAAAGACATTGATAGGTTAGACCAGCAACAGAACAAGTAAGAGTCAATACGCAGGTTTTCAAACTTTTCTTTGGGGAAAACAGTTATGAAACTACACAATAGTCATGCTTGCAAAAAAAACTGTTGAGTTTTCTGTGCCACAGAGGAGCCCATACAAGTATTTTAAGTGTTGATTAGTTTGAAGTTATGATAAGAGAAACCAGAATTTCCCTGGAGACCTCAGTTTTCTTAGTACATGAGGTAAAGAAGAAATCCATTAAACACAATTAGTTGATTTGTTTTAGTAATATTTTTCACTGCTGTGACTAAAAGACCTGAACAAAACAACTAGAGCAGGAAAAGTTTATCTAGGGGCTCACAGTTTCAGAGGTCTTGGTCCATAGACAGCAAGCTCCATTCCTTAGGGCTCAAGGTAAGGCAGGACATCATGGCAGAAGAGTGTGGCAGAGGGAAGCAGCTCACTTGATGATCAGGAGAGACTCCACTTACCAGATATATATACCTCAAATATATACCTCAAAGTCACATACTCAATGCCCCACCCCCACCAGAGCCACCCCATCTGCCTTCAGTTACCACTCAGTTAATCCCATCAGGTGATTAATTCACTGATTGGGTAAAGGCTCTGGTAACCCAATCATTTCTTCTCTGAACCTTCTTGCATTGTCTCACACGTGAATTTTTGGGAGACAACTCACATCCAAACCATAACATTATTTTATGAGTACTTTTCCACGTGGACAACAGAACTTCATTTAAAATGTCCACAGAAGATGCTCTGAAAAGGGTCTCACTTGAAAGACCTAACTAAACTGTAATGTTCATCTGACTTGCACTTCCATTTCAGAGATAAACTGGCCTTCACTCAGAGTCGGGCTGCCAGTTACTTCTTCGATGGCTCTAGTTATGCTGTGGTGAGGGATATCACAAGGAGAGGGAAGTTTGGTCAGGTGACTCGCTTTGACATAGAAGTTCGAACACCAGCTGACAATGGCCTTGTGCTCCTGATGGTCAATGGAGTGAGTAAAAATAACTTCTTTATTTCCTTTGCTGCCTGTAAATCATGTTTCCAGGAACCTTCCCAGGTTGAGTGTGCTATGCCACAACTGAATTTCTAGTTCAGAAAACAAAGTCAGATAATTTTTCTTCAGGGAAGTTATGATAGCAATAAATAAAAGCACCCCTGAAATGCATTTCCCTACAGTACACTTTTGGATATCTATTAAATATGCCTTTTCATAAATTAAAAATACAGAAAAATCAGCATCAAGATCTAGAACATCATAGTATGTGCAGAAATTTCACAGTGGCCTTCTAACATTTCCAAATAATATATTTTTATTGGTTTTTTAAAAAAGCTTGAATGCTTCATATATATATA
This sequence comes from Xerus rutilus, assembly GCA_028644305.1. Taxonomy (NCBI): domain Eukaryota; kingdom Metazoa; phylum Chordata; class Mammalia; order Rodentia; family Sciuridae; genus Xerus; species Xerus rutilus. The sequence continues at coordinate 43,806,448 of CM053406.1, forward strand.
TATATATGTATATATATATATACTTTATTTATATACATATATATATCCTTTTTAAATGATATAGATATACTATATACAGATATGTCATGAAACATCCCAAAGTAGTAATTAAAAACAAACTAACAAATTACATATAGATAAAATATTAAATAAAAATGGGTAAAATATTTAAAATAACAACAAAATTAATATTTTTACTAATGATACCAAGATACTTTTGCTTTCACTAAAGATTATTTTTAATAGCAATGTTAGTGAGAATGATATAATTAAATATGCTAAATATTTTTCAAAATCTTGTAAATTTTTTGTGATATAGTGATTCAAAAGTCAGTCCTAAATCCAGTTTATTTCAATACTGTTTTACTGGCGGTCATAGATAGATAAAATACCTCACAAAAATAAAAAATGTGAGACATGTATCATTACCTGTGCCTATGAAATCATATAGTTTTTCAATCTCATACACTAAATGGCAAAAGTAGTCTTTGAAATTTGGCTGGAACATTTTCTCTTTCCTTATGTCAGTTCTTGCTAGTTAATCATATATTGTATTATTTTCACAAACCTTAATAAAAGAATTCAAAGCCATTGAAAATCTTCATCTGAAAGATTTTTAAACAGATTTGAAATTTTCCACACAAATGTTTTAATAGTACAGACATGAGAAGTTTTTATAGAAAGTAATGCTTAAGTTATTTTCATCAACAAAATCATCAGCAGAAAAATTCTGGAACATCTTTTTAAAAGCTTTTTAAAAGCCATCATAACTTTCTTCATAAATAATACCCTTGCCTTGATGTGACAAATCAAGTGTGCTTATTTTTATTAATAACTAGGTTTCATACTACTGAAAGACATTTGTCATCACAAAGTTCAAATTTAGAATAACTCGTTTTATAACAAAAAAAATGTGTAACCCTTTTTAAATGTAGCAGTATTTTAGTAATTTGCAAGAAGCAATGAGCAAACATCTATGTGTCCAAAAATATTTTCTGAATCTAAATACAACATGATTTTAAATATTCTATTATTTAAGCCCTATTACCCACAAATCCATGTAACTAGGAACAAATAAACTGCAATAAATTATAGTAGGCTAGAAGTGAAGACATGGGTGAAACTTGACCGTGGGGTACTTGACTTTATTACCCTTCAAGTGTGGAACTTTCCCTGGGAAGCCTTACATACCACATGAATCCTATGTGAGTCTGGTAAAATAATGAAATGAGGGTCCAGGGCCAATAATTCATGCATTAAATATCAAGAATTAGTTTCTTTCTGAATGTTAATTTTTAAATGAGTATAAATAGAAGTTCAAATGTTTTCTTCCTAAACCGCAATGGATTGTTTTCCACACTACCAGGAATACTCAAGTTCCACTCAGGAGATCACTTTCCATAGAATGGTAATTTACTGCAATACTTTATCTTCAAATTCACTGAATTCTTTTATGTATAAATCATCCTCTGAAACAAACAAAGCTGACCATTAAATTACTTGAGTGTTACTGAATTACTTTGGTTCTTCAATATCATGTGGTCCAGGTGCATAATAATTCCATACTTATTTACATAAATCCAGCAAATTAAATAGCCTCCTTTGTCTTTTATCATTATTCATTGATATTTAGGGGGCATTCTTTTCAACATACCTTGAAATTATTTTTCAGTATTATGAATTTTCATCTTAAAATTAATGCAGCTGCATCTTTTGACCTGTTACGGTTTTCAAAAGACTAGGCAATTGAATTAAGTATAGTATATTCTATTGTTTTGAAATTTTTAAAGTCGGGGATATAGACTTAAAGCTTCATTGATTAATTTTTAAAGTAAAATAAAAATTAAAAAGATTACTTTAAATTGTGTGTAAATATTAATACTTTGTATATTGGTATGAGAAATAAATATCTGATAGAGAAGTAGTTGTTATTTTTATTTCATAAGAATTTCATGAGACTTCCTTAGAATTCAAATAATGTCAATACTAAAGAACACAGTGTTATTTCTCAAACTCAGCTAAATCTAACTCTACTTTGATGATAGCAGATGCTCCCATCTTAAAACTTCTTTCTCTCTACAGAGTATGTTTTTCAGCTTGGAAATGCGCAATGGTTACCTACATGTGTTCTATGACTTTGGATTCAGCACTGGTCCTGTGCATCTTGAAGACACATTGAAGAAAGCCCAAATTAATGATGCAAAATACCATGAGGTACAGTAGTTGTAGTTTGCGTGGCTTTAGTTTTAGTTTGGATTTTTGTACCCAGAGCTATTGATCTAATCAAATGGTCAAATGAGACAGGTAAGATAGTAAATAAAGTGACCACCTTCACATCTAAAGAGTGACTGAAGAGCCCTTATCTACTCAAACCCAGGAAAATATTTGCTTTAAATGAATGACTGTTTTTATCATATCAGCATTTCTAATAAAACAGTCACCAAAAGATTCCTTTTGATTATTTCATTGACCAAAAGACTCCTGTTAACCTTAAATAACTTGATTACAATAGCGCACCTGTAGAGTCCTATCCATTTGTTGAACATGCTAGAATGTACATACAAAGCCATTTTTATATTTATACTTTGAGCCCCATGAAACGTAAAAAGAGCAGTTAAAGTAAACATAGAATTTTATTTTTAGCCAGTTATCTAGATTTTAGAAAATACTAGTTTTCCTTAAATGAGAATCTAAAAATAATGTTCTTGAGTCTTGAACCACAATTACAATCTACTGAAAATGCACTTCATCTATTTTCATTAACAAGGACTTTAAATATATAATTTAATGAAGCAGATATGAAACATAATATCTTTTCATTTGCACCACAATGGAAGAGACAGGAGGCTGTATTTCCTTTTTTGGTTCAAAGTCCATAGCCTTCATGCGGATGGGTCACAATAAAAGAAGATTTTAACTATCTAACTAGGATTTTTGCCTGTTCATTAGAACTGCTCACTGTGTCACCAAAAAATGACACCTGTTAACGTGCAGTCTCAAATCCAGAAGGCACCCACTTGAGAATGCTAGTGGTCACCAGAAACTAGACAATAGGTAAAATGAGGAGCTCTTCAATAGGTACAAAGTTTTAGTTGTACTGGATGAGTAAGTTCTAGAGATTTGCTGACTAACACAAGGCCTATAGTTAACAATAATTCAAAATTTGTTGCTCAGTGGTAGAGCCCTTGCCTAGCATGCATGAAACCCTGTACCAGTACCTCAAAAAAAATTAAGAGGGCAGATCTCATGTTAAGTGTGCTTCACACACACACACACACATACACACACACACACACACAATTGGGGGGAGTACAACTTTGGGAAGTGTTGGATATGCCCATGACCTTTCTTGTGGTAATGCTCTGATGAGTGTTCACATATGTGCAAAAATCACCAAGTTGTATACATTAATTATGTGCAGTTCTTTGTATGTCAATTATACCTCAATAAAGCTGTTTTTATTTTTTAAAGAAGGCGACATCTGCTGTAGTCCTTTCCCAAATCCCTTCAGAAGGGACAGGAGGAGAAAATAGGTCTCATGGTAAAATTTTGCTTGGGTCCAATCCCTCTTCACATAGGCATCCTTCTAAAGTAATTGTGAACTGCTGATTGTAAAAGTGTTTTCCTATCTGTGAGTAAGAAAGGAAAACCTGTTACCTGTTTTGCAAACAAACAAACACAAGAACAAAGAGGACCAGCTGTTACAGCCAGCATAATTGTGATATACAGAAGTCTTCAAAACACTGATCATTAAACAATTGATCAAGACTTCCTGTATTATTTATCCCAGATCTCAATCATTTACCACAATGACAAGAAAATGATTTTGGTAGTTGACAGAAGACATGTCAAGAGCATGGACAATGAAAAGATGAAAATACCCTTTACAGATATATTCATTGGAGGGGCTCCCCCAGAAATCTTACAATCCGGGTAAGTTTTTCTTTAAATAGCTGCTTGTTCCTAATGATGTGCTGGTGTATACTCAATATCCAGAAGAGGTTGCATTACTAAGTGCAGACACCCATTCCTACACCTGCAGGCCCTCTGCAGCCCATCCTCATGATCTTCTTAAATTAGCATCTCATAGATGTAACTTATAGGTTATTTTAACAATTGCATTGCTCTTAGACTATAGTCTAATGCAATATTTCTCTTTGACAAGAGGAGAACATGTGTATTGTGTGAAGACAAAAGAGCATTGTGTTCAATTACTATTGATTTAAACTTACTTGATTTTGAACACTCTAATAGTATCTGAGATACTTATCTTTAGGTTATCCAAGGGGTTGTTAATTATTCTAGTTTATTCAAAAATTTACCTGTCTCACTATAGTCAATGGAATCAGAGACTATAATACTGAGAGAGCACTATACATATATATACTATATATTATAATATGTATATAATATATATTTGAAAATGTAAATTAATGGATTTTAAGATGTATAAAGATGTGAGAAAGTTGTCTTGACTCCAAACAAAACTCAATAGGCAAAGATTAGACTTTGCTGTGTTCTTGTCAAAGAAAGCTTGAGAACATAAATAATTATAAATGACTATAAATAAACTCATCGCATAGCCTACATGCACTGGGTAATATCATTATTATCACCATGGCCATATCAGTGAAGACTCCTTTTCTTTTCCAGGACTCTAAGGGCACACCTTCCCCTAGATATCAACTTCAGAGGATGTATGAAGGGTTTCCAGTTCCAAAAGAAAGATTTCAATTTACTAGAGCAGACAGAAACCCTAGGAGTTGGTTATGGTTGCCCAGAAGACTCTCTTGTAAGTACCATTCCGTCAAAAGCTTTTAAATAAATAGATACAGAATCTCAAAAGCTGGAAAAGCCCTTTTCAGCTTTTCTGAGATCCTAGGTACATCTTGGGTTCCTTTCTGCCACCAGCAGAAAGAATCATTAAGCTAGAAAGGCTGGTGAGGCTCCTCTGTGACTTGTGCAATTGCTTTAGGTTTGGGTGGGTGAGGCATCTGAAGCCCAGATAGGCTGCTTGAGCATCACTGATCACTCAGGGTGAAGGAAGTGAAGAAGTTTCTAACAGAAACCCCACCCCTTAAAAGAATACAGAGGGAAGGCTGGCATGCCTGAATACCAGCATAAACCATAAGTCAAAACCCAAACTACTATATAGAAACTAGTGGGCAAGGCCCTTTGTACATGAGAAATTGACATAATAAGCATTTCACAATTATAAAAACACTATGTCTGCTTTGTTGGCACACAGATATCCCGTAGAGCATATTTCAATGGACAGAGTTTCATTGCTTCAGTTCAGAAAATATCTTTCTTTGACGGTTTTGAAGGAGGTTTTAATTTCCGAACATTACAACCGAATGGATTACTGTTCTATTATGCTTCAGGGGTAAGTATTGGTTGTTCCCTTAGGAAACTTCTTTGTGATAACTGTTTTAACTATGAGCAAATTTTTATTAAAAGTAAGTTTCTATTCAGATTTTGATTTACACAGATATATGCAGAATGTCAAATTTCAGACACTGTAAAATATTGTATGTTTTGTATATCAGGAGTTCTTAACCTGAGATTCATAGACCCATTCCTTAGAAGAGAATTCAAGGAATCTGTGAACATGGATATGGATGGAAAAATTGTATCTTTATTTTCTGTAGCTAAAATTTATCATTCTTCAATTATGAACATGGCAACAAGCCATAGTAGTGTTAGCAGTACCTGTGACTCTATCATTAAAAGAAATCACACATAATTTTGTTTCACATTACAATTGTGATAGATATGTGCAAATATAATTTTTGCTTCTGGCTACTTCCAAATTATAGAAGAAATTAGATCTTCTACCAGATCCTATTATTTAATGCCTTAATGAAGAACTGTGTATGTATATATGTTACCATAACAGATTTATTGCTTTAAAATTTTGAAGACTATTTAAATATAGTTAGTTTCCTTTCTTCCTCCATATTCTGTCTTTAAAATATTATTTTATGAAGAACTCCATATGTATAATCAAACTCCCCAAAGCATTCATGGCTCAAAAAGGAAATGTTAAGAACCTCTCTATATTATGAAGAAACACATCTGTGATTTAATTTATAATAGAAAAGGACACATATACTTCCCTGTTTTTGAGTTTCTCTTAATACACTTGAGCTTACCTTATAAAGATGTTATTTCAAGAATAAAATTAAAACATGTAGAGGTTTGGTGACCCTAAGATCCAACTAATGTATCTCAGAGGTTGTCACACTAATGTATACACTAATGCTCTCGATCAGAATTTTTGAAAGCAACTTTATATCTGTCACCCTCCCATTCAATTTAATTTAAATAGGTAGCATCTGTGAGAATTTTTCCAAAGCATTTTGTAAAACTTCTGCTCCCAAAGCTGCCTCAGCTTACCCTGATTAGTTAAAAAGCAGCTTTTTTTAAAAATATATTTTAGTTGTAGATGTACACAATGTCTTTATTTTATTGCTTTGTATGTGGTGCAGAGGATCAAACCCAGGGCCTCACGTATGCGAGGCCAGCGCTCTACCACTGAGCTACAAAAAAAGCAGCTTTTTAATCCACAAAAAGTAATCTGTTTTGAATAGAACTCAAGGAAACTGTGCACTGAGGGTTGACAGGAGAAGTTGGTGCTTACATAAGGAAAGAGAAGCGAGATTATTATTTGCCAATATTTTAAGACAAGCAATAAGCAAATTCAGAAAAAGAAGTAACTTCTGCTTTCTGAAATTTCTCTTCTGCCTCTATAAGTTAAAAAAAAAGTGAAGTATTTTAAAAGCCAAACTAGCAACTTAACTCTTACCTAGTCTTCTAGCTACATCCTCAAGGAGATTCAAATATTGCCTTTTTGAAAGGGATTAAATGAGACTGATGATAAAGTAGAACAACTCTCAGCGTAACAAAATCACCAATATTTTCAGTTCGAAATATAAGAGTATCTTTTTTCCATTGAAACACATCTAATTTTGTAAGCAACAACAATACAAGCAAAAGTGGAGGTTTTGTTGTTATTCATTGAAATTGCTATGCAAGAAATTCCCTACACACTGTGTATCCCTTTAAGTAGTACTCTTAAATAAATGTTTAAAATGTGCCCATTTTTTAGGTCCCTGCACTCCCTACTTAAAACCTGTGCTTGCATTGCAGTCAGATGTATTTTCTATTTCGCTGGATAATGGTACTGTCACCATGAATGTCAAGGGCATCAAGGTTCAGTCGGCAAATAAGCAGTACAATGATGGGCTGTCCCACTTCATCATAACCTCTGTCTTACCCACAAGGTATAGCTCCTCACCTACTGTTTTTCACACCATGTGTCTTTATTTGTAAGACATGACTCTGTCAAATGCCACCATGAATAATATGTTATTTCCTATTGCTTTTCTAGTGTTTAAAAAAAAAAGGTAAAAGGAACGGTTTGGTTTTTTTCTCTTTTTTAAAAAAAAATGTTATTACTCTTAAAGACATGCTAAATGAATCACCATCAAGCTACTTAACAGAAATATAAAGGATTTTTCCCAATAAAATGAACAGTTACAATCTTTTTTTTTGTTTTGGTACTGGAGATTGAACTCATGGGCACTCGACCACTGAGCCACATCCTCAGCCCTATTTTGTGTTTTATGTAGAGACAGGGTCTCACTGAGTTGCTTAGTGCCTCGCCCTTGCTGAGGCTGGCTTTGAACTCGAGATTCTCCTGTCTCAGCCTCCCTAAGTGCTGGGATTACAGGCTTGCGCCACCGCGCCCAGCTAGTTACCATCTTCTTGAGGGCAGTGCTTACTCACACTATGTACTGAATGGATTGCCGTGTGTTGCTGCTCATAGAAGGAACTCAGCAAATATTTGATCTTGTTCAAATTCTAAAGTGACCAATTAAGGATGCTACATTTGTGGCCACATTTTTAAAGTTCTGGCTTTCCTTTAAATTGCATAATTCTGTGTTTCTTTTTCATAATAAGAAAACTTTTGAAATAGGAAATAAACCTCTGTTGTAGTCTGATGCTCATCTATGTCTACTTCTGTTCGTTTGATGTCCACTCATCAAAAGAAAACATTAGTAGGCATTTTCTAGACTCCATTTCTAATAAACACAAAACCACTCAATGTACTTTGCAATGAAAATGATCTCCCACAACTGTGATTAAATGATCACCATGAGGCATGTTCTTTTTTTCTCTACCAAAAAAAAATGTAAATGATTGGTTGTTTGACCTTCTTGCTCTAGGAGTTCAAATTCCAATGGTTTGGGGGTGGTGAGGTTGCATATAAAACTATTCAACTATTTTATCCTGGGCCTCATGAAGAGCCTGGCAACTCTTTGTTTTTTCATTAATCAGATGTTCCATTTCAGTTCCATGAGAAAACCTGCTTATTTTAAATAGAGAGGAACTCAAGGTAAAACAGTAACTGCTTGGTGTGTAAAGAAACTTTTTCTTTTGCAGATATGAACTGATAGTGGATAAAAACAAACTTGTGAATAAGAATCCTCCCAAAGGGAAAGCAGAACAAGCTCAAGCAGGTGAAAAGAAGTTTTACTTTGGTGGCTCGCCCATCAGTCCCCAGTATGCTAACTTCACTGGCTGTATAAGTAATGCCTACTTTACCAGGTATAATATTTTTAGTACCAATAAATCTATATAATTGATTTTAAAAGATCAAGATAGTAGTAAAAATATTTATGTAATTAAAGCTGAGAAGTGTGAAATTGATCAGAGGCACTAGAGGGCAGTAATCAAGAGCTCATGTGTGTGAGCAAATGACATACTTGGATTTGTGTGTAGGGTTTTTTGGTTTTTATTTTTGGGGACGAGTCACCCTATAATTTTTGTATAACTGTGGCTGACTAAGCCTTCATTTCTTCACCTGCACAATGCAGATAATAATAGTACTTGTTTGGTAGGCTTGTTATACAGAATAAATGAGATAATACACATAAAGTACCATGCACAGCATCCATTATACAGCAATCTATAAATATTAGATGCAATTATTTTGCAATCATTATTAATGGTGTACTATAGACTAATATGCCAAAATCCTTGTTCAAAGTTTAATAGTCTTGATTTAATGCATGAATTTAAACAAAGCCATTAACCTTAACAAAGACAATAGGAGTTCCTCGAGTACAAAAACAAGCAGGGGAGACTTTAGTACAGACTAAGAAACACGGAAATGGTCCCAGTTATCCAGAGCATGATAAGGGAAAAGATGTTCATCTGTCAGAATGTGTGGTGCCAGGCACATAGTTAATAGTTAATTCCTCAAATGATAATTTCAAGGATTCTTGTTAAGATAGTGACAGATAAGGTCCCACCACACACAAAAAAAATTTTTGAATTGTCAGAGTTCTTTGACTGTCAAGCTTTCATCATATAATTCTAAACAATATTTTTAAAGTTATTTTTTCCTCTGTTACAAATACAGGTTGGATAGAGATGTGGAGGTGGAGGATTTCCAGCGGTATTCTGAAAAGGTCCACACTTCTCTTTATGAGTGTCCCATTGAATCTTCACCATTGTTTCTACTTCACAAAAAGGGAAAAAATTCCTCAAAGCCTAAAACAAGCCAGAATAAAAAGGTAAAAGATAATGCTGTGCCAATTTTCCGCTTGCCCTCATATTCAATGCATGCAACTCTAGACATGGTTGCTTTATGGAATTTGCTTTAGTTTGCAACTATGTGCATATGAAAGATAGAATTCTTACAGTATCAGATATTCCAGTTTACTAGCTTTGTTGCCTCCATTCTTGCTCTCAAAGAAACATGACCTACCAGGTGTTTACTCATACCTCCAACTACTTTTCAATGCAGTGGTTAAAATTGTTCTGTTTTTAATAATTTGCATAAATCATATTTATTATTTACTGCTATTATTCTCTAGTATCATTTGCTTTCATATAATAATCTCACACTTTGTCACAATCATGGAAATTATTAAAGTCTGTGATCTTAACCGTTTCCCCCTCCTTCCTTGACATTTACTTCAACCATTCACATGCACAAGTGATCTATGACATAAACTAGACATACTCCCTCATCAAAATCTTAAGTTTTAAAATTCCATTCTCTGACTTCTATTATTTCTCATTCATTTAGCCTGCCTATTATTTACTTTCATTGCAAATGATATCCTGATCCCTTCTCATTCTTCCAATAGGACACTCCCATCCTTTTCATGGCCTAATTTTAACAATACACTCAGGTGTCAGTGCTCCCATGCTGGCCCAAGCCACGATCATCTCTCACCCAAATTACTGCCATAGCCTCCAAACAGATTTCCTCACTTCTGCCTTGTTTCCTGAGAGTCTACTCTCAACATGACACCCAAATCTTTTTAAATATAAAGCATATCATGTCACTTTTCTGCATTCAGCGCAAAAGCCCAATTCCCTACAATTCATATGAGGCCCAGTGTGATCCATACCCCTTTCCCTCTCTGAGTCCCTCTCCTCTCATTTGCCCACCTCATTCGCCCCTCTGCCCATACTAACCTCTTGACTGTTGCTGAAGTAGGCCACATGTATTCCTACCTTGGGATCTTTATTCAAGCATTCTTTCTGCCTGGACCATTCTTCCTCCAAACATCTACATGGACAACTTCTAAGGTCACTCAACTCTTGACCACCTATTTGTTACCACAGCGGGCCTCCTGCCTCCTACCAGCACTACTGATCTCCTCTGCCTTTTTCTATTTGTTCTTTTTTCCATAGTGAAGAATATAGCTACCACACTTAATGTAGCTACATGAAGCTTGCTAGATGTAGCTTTAATATATACTAAAAAAAAACCCTGAGGCCTCAGGTTTAATTTTTTTCAAGGATTAAAGGGCTGGGATTATAATAATTTATTTTTGCAATCACTTCCTAATATTCTATTTTATGCATTGTTATAATTCATTCAACCACTAATAGACTTTCAGTTGTTTCCAGTTCTCTGCTTTTATAGGTAAACATTCTTATACATAAATCTTATACATATTGCTGAATAAATATTTAGGATAGATTCCAGGAGGTAGAATTACTAGATCTAGGCAAATTACTTTCCAAAAAGCTAACACTGATTTATATTTCTCCGTGGGTATTTGAGAATACCTCTTACCAACTATGTTCCAGGCTCACATTTTTTCATAGTATGTTTCAAATTTAATTGGGAAAACAACTTCTCATTTAGTTTGTAATGTAATAATGAATATTTTATGTACTGCAATAGACATCATTATGGGGTATCCAGTTAACCAGTCTCTTTTCCCAGAACTGATTCTTTACCCACAGTGTAAGTCCTATGTTTTAGGGGTGTGACTTCACCTTCCTGGATATAGATGATTGAACTAAGCTGGACTTGAGATTCTCTTCCTTGGAAACTTAGAGCCTAGAAAACCTAGCCTGAGCTGGTGAATGGAATAGAAAACCTGTAAACCTGAAAGCTCTATGTTAATCATACACAGAGAAAGAAAGCTGCTTTCTAGAAAGAATGAGAAGCAAGAAGTTGTCCTGCAGAGAAAGACTAATGAAAGCAGATATTCTGAGAAACAAAGTTGACATACCAGAAACCTCCAGAAAGAACCTCCTGGTTCTTTTTAGCTTTCCGATTCCTGCTTCTGGCCCCTGATGGGATCCTGCTATACATCTTATCTTAGTTTGTGTAAGAGCACCATATCCTTCTTTTTCTTCAGTAGCTAAACTAGTTTGGCTATCATCTCACACCCAGACCCCTCCCCCGCCAAAAAAAAAATCTTGCTAAACTGAACTTGATACAAGTAGAATTATATCTAACATCATACTGGATAAGTCAAAGTCATTGGGAGTTAGTGATAATCTCCACACATATAACTATGTTGAATGGAATCTTTATATTTTATAGCAGTGAAGTATTAAGTTATAATTTGTATTTTTTTGGGGGAGGGGGTTACTGGTTTGAACTCAAGGGTACTCAACCACCAAGCCACATCCCCCACTCTATTTTGTATTTTATTTAGAGATAGGGTCTCACTGAGTTTCTTAGTGCCTCACTTTTGCTGAGGCTAGCTTTGAATGAGATCCTCCTATCTCAGCCTCCCGAGCCAAGCTGCTAGGAGCCAGTGTGTGCCACCATGCCCAGTTATAACTTGTCTTCTTGATCAGTATTAAGAGCATACAGGCACAAAAGCTACAAGTATCTGGTTACCATATAACAAGATACCAGAGTTTATTCATTTTTGCAACAGACAAAAGACAGATACTACTTAGTTTCTGCATTCCCACATTGAGGCAGACTAAGGAAGGCTAGTCAGTTGAGACACCATGGTCGATAGAGCCCCATGCTTTGCTGAGCCTGTGGAATCTAATTCACTGTTGCACTCTTCCTAAGGCTAAGAGAGTGCACTAATTGAGAAAGAGATCCTCTCCACCAAAACAGAGAGAATAGCACTCAGAGTTGGGGAAAGTCCACAACCCTTACCAAACCCATACTCTTACCCCTACCCTCCAGGTCCTGTGCGAAGCATATCAAGGCTGGGCTCCTCAATGAAAAGGTGGTCATATTTCCCAGTAAGAGATTCTACTAGGATTGGAATACAGCATGGGATATGGAAAAAATTTCTCAAGATATATAGAGGGAAAACATCTCCCTATGGCCCCACTCTAGCTCATTCTACAATTTATGGCTTAAAACTATGGCTATTGTATATAGGTGAGGGCCTGAACCAAAAGCTATTGATAACTGAGTATATTTTTTCCATCCAAGTGAGAAACCTTGCTTCTGTAACAGTGAGTCAGTTTTTGAGTTCTGATGACTATATGAGAAAGGGAAGAAAGGAAAGTGGAACCAGATGGGCTTTTCTTTAGGATGTGTGAGTCTGAGCACTATCTCCCTTTCTCCAACCTAACCACCACTACATGCATCTTCACTGCCAGAACCCAACTGGAAGAACTATTGTTCCAAGGTAAAACATAGCTATCTGCCCTTTAATTAACCTGCCACCACACCAGTTTTGAGAATAATTCTGAGATTTGGCTGGAACACTGAATTTTTTGGAGGTTTTAACTTTTGCTCATTATGAGATTAGGCATTTTATTATCACTCTGTTCCAATCAATCTGCATTATATCTTCCAGAAATTTCACATTACTTTGTTCTGCTAGTGAAAACCCTCCTACATTTCCAGAACAGCTGCGGATTTATTTTTATGTGGATAGTTCTTCTAACATTTCAATGGGAATTAGGGATGGGGAATGAAATGTGCATAAAATTTTCTTTTCTCACACTATCTCTCCTCCTATTTCTTACTATGTTCTCCAGTCCTTCCCACAACAAACATTCCCTCTCCTATCAGGCCAGCCTTTGCTGCAAGCTGTCTTCCTGAGTGGGTCACCTCTGGCCATTCCCTGCTTTTAAAACCTGTGTGCCTCCTTATCACCTAAAAAACAAAACTCAACTACTAGCAACGAATGTCCTTTATATCTGGCACCAACTTTTTTTTCCAATTGCTAATTATCTACCTATTTCTCCAAATTGATTTTCAGTTCTTTAAAAAACACAGATCATTTCTCACCTTTCTGTTTCCCACCATGTACCACCCATGCAAGGCATGCCAAACAATGAGTTCTTTCCTCTCCACTTAGGCTACCTAATATAAATATTTGCTTGAATAAGTGAATAAATTATTAAATGATGGAATTTATTTACATTTACTTTTATTTTGCTTCGTAAATTAAGACTAATCATTAAATATTGGCCTCTAGTTCTCAAACTTGAAATTTTAACATTAATAGTGCAATTTGAAGAGCACAATATAATGTTTAGGTTGTTCTGTATTTATTCTGTCACATAAGATTTTGCCTCATATCCTATCACCAAAAGTATTCTTAGGTATTTTAAATTTTTTGCTAAGTATTTTAACTTTTTATATAGCATGTATAAATAATAATAATAATGTGTGTTAAGGTGATACTATTGCCTATGTGAGGATTTTAATCAATTCTCTCGGGGTTATTTTATTACCAACTTTTCCATTTTTATTATTTCTTGGGATGTGCACTTAATTTAAATTAGTTATCTCTATAGCTTCAATTTAACTCTGCTTTATTGTCACGAACTCAAATTTTGGGTTTTTAACATGGTATGTTTTTGTTTTTACTGCCATCATTTGCTTATGATGTAGGGGAAGAGGAGAGAGGTGCCTCCTATTTCATGAATGAAAAATGCACAAATAATGCCTAATTTATCACTTTATTATTAATATTAATGGTGAGGACATCACAAATTAATTTTTGCTGCTAGCATATCACTTTTATTCCTTAATTTGGTTTATTCCCTGCTTTCACAGGGAGAGAAAAGTAAAGATGCACCTTCATGGGATCCTGCTGGCCTGAAGTTCCTAGAGGAGAATGTTCCCAGAGACTCTCTTTGTCACCTTTCCAACAGCCCTAGAGCAATAGAGCATGCCTATCAATATGGAGGGACAGCCAACAGCCGCCAAGAGTTTGAACACTTAAAAGGAGATTTTGGTGAAAAGTAAAATAACACACTATGCTTCTGGAAACTTCATGTCATGCTCCCTCTTTGCTTGCCACATATCATCTTTCTTCCTATGATCTTTCCTTTCTGTGCCACTTTAATACTATTATCAACAGGTGTTCTAAATAGTACAATTCATGTTTTCCAAGAAATTATGTTCTCCGTGACTTTTCTTCCCAAATGTAAGATACATAAAAGAGTATTCTCCCAGGAGTTTACAATGTTTGATTAAAAAGAAAAGATAATCAAGGACAGGAAAAGGGGGCAAGTTTCAAATAACTCATCATTTAACCTTGATATCGTCTTCCCTCCCCCCACACAAATTGCCTTCAGATTGTAAATGGAAGTCACCTGAATTGCTAGGTTAATAGGGAAAGACACTGAAAATACAAATACATTTATATGTCCATGGCCCTCCAGCTGTCTCAAACCCAACACTTTTTCCCAGTGTTCCACAAGCCTCCAACTATTTACTATTGTGGAAAATCAATTTTTATAGCTTTAGTACATAAATATTCTTATGTCTTATATATTTCTATCAAACAGTCATACCAGGAAATGCATCCAATAATAAACCTCTAAAT
>CM053406.1:43822030-43863630 GCA_028644305.1 Xerus rutilus
CCAAACTTGAGGCTGGAGATTAGACTCATTAGTAGAACACTTGCCTAGCATGCACAAGACCTAGGGTTCAATCCCTAGCACTGGCAAAAAAAATTTAAAACTAAAATATTGCAAAACTTCCCTGAGAAAATAACCTCTTTCCTCAAGAATCACCATGATTCCCTTCCACTACTCCAAATCAAATATGCAGTGCCCATCTCTGTTTGCTCTCCCTTCCTGAGCTTCTTCATGGCTTCCATCTTCTGGATGCTGGCCATCTTGACATCTTTAGAACTTCCTATGCTATTCCATGACCTGATCCATGTTGGTTCTTGGTTACTTTCCTCCTGAAAGTCTTCCCCTGCTCCCTCTTAACATGAACCACTGTCCCCACTAAATAAAATTCCACTGTCTTCCTCTGCCCTGCAACACTATAAGACCATACAATGCTTCAGAGATCTTATTTCTGGATTTTTATTCTCCTCAGCCATTACTCTCTTGCTTATTCATTCAACAGTTTTTATTGCGTGCCCCCATTTGGTAGTGCCTTTGCCCGAGGATGGAACATAATCATTTTAACAATAAATAAAATCACAGACATTCTATAGAACAACCACTGGGTGTGAGGTAGACACCAGAGTAGGTGCTGGGGATGAGGACAGGAGAAGATATAAAAGCACACGTCTCCTACTTTCAAGGAACTCGGGCACTCTGTACATCCCCTGAATAAAGAGTATGTAGCAAGTATCCTTTCTTAAACTACCACAGTGTTCAAGAGAATAACCAGCCGTGATCTTTCCTCTCCCTGTGTGGCTCTTAAGTTTTCTTTCCTTCCCTGTCCCATCTCGCTTTACTCCTACTACAATACTTACCTTCACATTTCTTAGCCCTTCACTGAATTTCAGTGAGAAATCTAAAGGTCTGGACAACTTCAAATCCATAGCCAAATGTTATGAACGTTAATAGCAGGAACATTATTAAAGTGATTTATAAAGAGATAGATCAAGCAGGCACTATTAAGATGCTCAGGTTTGCAATGAGCTTCTCGGAGTGAACACAGCTTTTCTTAATAAAAATTGTTTGGGTTCATCACAATAACAGCTCCTAAATACTTTTGCTGCTCTCATTCTCTCTGAAATGTTCTGCAGCACTGGCACGTTAGTTCTTTAAGAATCACTTTAAAATACAGATCTGATCAAGTCATCTCCCTTGATAAGTGACCACAAAATAAAGACTTGAGCACTGGAGCTCTTCCAAGTGTGGTTCCCTACTCACCATGCCTGCTTCTGCCCTTGTAGGGACCATCCGGCCACACTGGGCTTCACTGTGCTCTCCGTGTTTTCTAGCCTCTGTACCTAGTTCCAAACTCCCTCCTCTGCCCAGATTTCCTGTCCTCCTTCTCACTCCTGAAGTAGTAAATGGTGCTGCTAGTTGGAATTCATTTCTCTTCCCCTGAACTTCCATAGCACATGGAGTATTTTTAGTGTTTCTGGTCCCACCTCCATGCCCCACAACAAGAGTGTTATGTTACTTATCTTAGTCCACTGCAGTTTTCTGTGGTGTTGGAAAATAGCCTTTTGTACTTACCTGTTGAGAAATGTAACAAATTTTTGAAACTAGATGCAAAAATACATAATTAAAAAATTGCATCATAGTTACAAATTTTATTTTGCTATTCTTGAGGCTTATCACATTTCTCTCCACAGATGAGTCTTTCAACATAGGATTGAAGTTTGAAATTGCATTTGAAGTTCGTCCCAGAAGCAACTCCGGAACGCTTGTCCATGGCCACAGTGTCAATGGGGAGTACCTAAATGTTCACATGAAAAATGGGCAGGTAATATATTTTTAAAAAATTTAACAGTCTGTCTCATTTTTAACCTTGCATTCTGACCTAAAGCAGATTTATTTCACAGAATTATTTTATCAATCAATAAAAACAAGAAAGCTGTAACATGAAATTTAAATGTGAAAAACATTAGAATTCACGTTGATATGTTGGGATTCATCTGATTAGAACGAAGAGTTGGGAAATTATGGCAAAGGTATCAAAAAAAAAAAGATCACTAATCACAGCACAGAGTTTTAACCAAAGAATTGTGTTTTTTAAAGCAAAAAAACCCAATTATCAAAATCAACAACACAAAAACATCTATCTTCCCGAATATCTATAAATGTTTATCAGATAATGTATACCAAAGACACATGTACATATATCTAAATATGTATTATTCTCAATTACTATAAATTTTTAAATTCTGTTACAATTAAACACCACTTTCACCCAAAATACTACTTAAAATACTACTAAAATACTACATATGAAGGTATGTAAAGTAAATATTAAGGGAAAGATATATTTACATTGTGCCTCTCCAACTTAATGTAACTGATTTTTATTTGGATTCTAGTATATTTTATTAAACCATATAATAAAGTTCCTCCTGACATGGTATTTACTACATGTCAGGTACTGTTCAAGGTGCTTCAAATGGATTTACTCATTTAATCCAATATCTGTAGGCTGTAGGTAATATTATTACTCTTATTTTATAAAGAGAAAACGAATGCAGACAGTAAGTCAGATGGGAGTCAGGGAGTCAAGGTCCATGATTTTCATCAGTATTTTAACTTTTGTATAACACATTCTATCTTTAGAAATTAAAAGAATTTATTCTATTGTATTTCCCATCATTCCTCTCTCCCTGTCTTCTCTCTGGTGTGATTATTTTGCTCTCTCTCCCCGCAAGAGCACTCCCAGTTTAAACTATTTCTATTGCCTACCAAAGAGTGACCCCTTGTGTTCACATTGCAAAGTTACTCTTGTGGATATTAAGAGTATTGTTTCCCTGTGTGGATTTTTTTAAAAATATTGCTTCCCTCTGGTAAATTATCTAGGAAACTCAGTTTTACCATGACAAGGAGAAATTAAACTAAATTATATAAGTTTTCTGTCTTTTGTAGGTCATAGTGAAAGTCAACAATGGCATCAGAGACTTTTCTACCTCAGTAACACCCAAGCAGAGTCTCTGTGATGGCAGATGGCACAGAATAACAGGTGAGAAAATCTAGGTGTCCTGGGTTTCCTTTACAAAGATGAGCCTGCACATCCACCTGAGGAATGATAGCCTGGCAGAACTTATATGACATGCATGATGATGGATGACAATCTAAATGTGACCAAGAAAAGAGAAGTGTTATTATACTAAAATGTGTACATTAAATATACATGTGATTTGAAATATAAATGATGCCAAAGTAGTAGAGTTGTTTACATAATGAGTAAATTATGAAGCAAAAAAAGTAGCACAAGAGTATCCTAAATATTCTCCCTTTTGAAGGAAAATGTTACAGTGATTCCTCAGTTAGACACTGTTAAACTTTATTGATGTTTTGAATGATGTAGGAGAAAGTGTAGGGTTTTATTCTGAAATGAATAAAAGCCATTGTGATAAATTATTCTCTTCATGTGAAAATTAATCACTCTAGTGATTAATTTCAGTCTTTGCCCTGAATTTCACTGTGTTTCAGTTATTAGAGATTCAAATGTGGTTCAGCTGGATGTTGACTCTGAAGTGAACCATGTGGTTGGGCCCCTGAATCCAAAACCAGTTGATCACAGGGAGCCTGTGTTTGTTGGAGGTGTTCCAGGTAAGCATTGTTTCCAAATCAAAAAAAAAAAAAACAGTAAGTTCTTATGATTATCATTATGGTATTAAGAAGTAAACCATATGTTTTCATAATTCACCTAATAACTCAAAGGATTTTATGTCCTCTAATAGGAAAAGCATAGGGAAAATTGTGATTTCTTATCCAAGTAGCACATAAGAACTAATGATAGCCAACAGATATTACTCACATCTTGAGATATTTACTTATTTTTTCTGTCTTCATTTTATGTATCCTACATACACATAAACACACACACAGTGAAACATTCTATTTTATCCCTAACACACACCAAAAAAAAAAACCCTCATTTTCTAATATTGCTCTAAGATCTGAGAACATTGAGGATTAAAATTTTGCTATTAATTGTTCCTCTTCTATAATAGGAATAAATGTGGAGTTTCCCCACCCCACCCATCCAGGATTAGTCTAAATTGTGAAAACAGCTGCAGACCATAAGTTACGTTGTTCTTTGCAGTGACATTCCCTGGGAGAGGTTCCCAGATGCAATTCTGTAAACATCATCATCAACATCGCTGCTGTCATCTGCCAAGAATGGTATATAACCCAGGGCGGTGATAAGAGAACACTTATGGACCCCTCAAGATTGTTTTTAACCTCTAGAGCAGGGACTATGTCCTTATGTTGAATGTGATTGTTGTTTTTACACATTTAACTGACTTGAAAAAAATGAAAGCTGTAGCTCAGGAGAGGAATGTAAGAAATATAGATGTAAGCTTTTACATCTGGAATTTGGTGGAGATTTGAATAGTCTCCTAACTAGATTATTTTAGATTTACCCATGTCAAGGCAGCCAATGCTTTAGTTAAGAGAATGAAAAAGCATAGATTATTTAAGCATCACATGTTGGGCCCCCCAAAATAGCAGCAATTAAGTACTCCTGTCCTTTGTAATGCAAAGATTTCAAAAGCCAGTTTTAACAATGATAGTAAATCGAGATTAAAAGAAATACATAAGACCTTCATAGAACAACCTTTCCGTTCTTTCACTTCCCTACCCACCTCCCATTGCCATTCCCTAGTTCTATCCTCCTGCTCCTAGCTTTGGTTCTGAAAGGAATTCTGGCAAAGGCTTCTACTTCACTTCATGCAGATGCAGTGTGGAAAATGTCCCACATCCATTCTCATATTTCTGCATATTGCTTCCTCCCTAAACATTATGATATAATTTAAAAGATTTCACAGGTTCCCAAGGGTCCACAGGATCAAATGCAGCATAGCATGCAAGGCCCCTGATTATCTTGTCCCCACCTTCCCCCTACATCTGGGATCTTTCCATATCTTCTGGGACTTAAAGTTTCTTAAATGTTCAATAATGCTCTCTTTGCTCCAGGCCTTTGCACAAGTACACAGGGCTACAGTTTCTGGAAAATATTGTTCTTCCTTTCTTCCTCTAGTACATTTACAGGGAACAGCTTCTCCCACTCCTCCCCCAACCTGATTCCTTACTGACCTTTAAGATTCAACTTGAACTTTTATTTACACATGCCACTTCTCCTGAGGATGTGTATGCACACCACTGTTGTAGCATTATCACAGAATGTTGTCAAAGCTAAGCAGTACACTCCTTGCTGGCAAGGAACATGCCTTCACTCAACACACGATCCTTATTGAGGGTCTGCTAAGCACTGTGCTAAGGCCCCAGCAGGTGGACAAAACAAGCATGGACAGGTACCGTGGCGCACGCCTGTAATCCCAGCACTTTGGGACTCACTTTGAGGCTCACTTTGGGAGAATCACAAGTTCAAAGCCAGCCTCAGCAACAGCAAGGCGCTAAGCAATTCAGGAAGACCCTGTCTCTACATAAAACACAAAATAGGGCTGGGGATGTGGTTCAGTGGTTGAGTACCCCTGAGTTCAATCCCCAGTACAGAAAAAAAACAAGCATGGCCTTCCATCCTGGAAGTTATGGTATGTATTCTTCCCTTTGTACCCAAAGTGCTTACCCCATCATTCAAACGAATATTTGTCTTTAATTTTTGTTGGTTTGTTTTTAGAATCTGATCCTAGCATCCATTGCACACCACTGTCACTAAGCTCCACAGACTGGGTGGGCAAGATGTTCCTAACGTCAAATTCAGCCTGTCCAAAACATAATAAATAGCAAATTTTAGCTAATGAGCCAACACACAGGAACTAGCAGGGTAGGGGGTTCTAACCACTAGCCCACTGCAACAAGGCAGCTTTCAATTCTGTCTAGGAATCATGCCAGTAAGCATAGAACAAAAACAATTATAATTTAACCTGAATGTAATTAATTATATCATTTTGAGCTATTCCAGATTAGGATAACTAAAAGAACTGAGTATAAATAAAACCCCTATGTACCCTAAATTCTCTTGGAATCCTAGTCAATCATCCCACTCAGAACTCTGGTGACTCATTAAAAAATTAATGAATAAAATTCATAAAACTATTATACCAAAAGAGTCAACTTTATTATATGATAACTTAAAAATTAAAATTGAAAGAAAAAAGTTTTAAGTTAATGGAGCCCACACATGGATGG
The DNA here is from genome assembly GCA_028644305.1 of Xerus rutilus. NCBI lineage: Eukaryota > Metazoa > Chordata > Mammalia > Rodentia > Sciuridae > Xerus > Xerus rutilus. Next base: position 43,828,208 of record CM053406.1, read on the forward strand.
ATCTAACCATTCACTCTTCTGCATTCTTCTTTATATAGTCATGGGAAATTGAAAACATTCTCTCTTAAAAACGTGCATTGATTTTATTAATCAATTACTTAAGGTCCTGGGAAACCTTTCTGTCACTACTTACACTTAATTGTGTGGTATGTTATGCAAACCATAATTGCTGTGTCATTATTTCTTCCAGATGATTTCTTCCATGAACCAAAGAGTGGAAAGCTTGAGTAGAATCAAAACCCATATTCTAAATATAGTCTACAATGTGGGCCAAAGCATTAGATGTTTCTACTCCTTAAAATCTCTCCTATTCACTCATTTTTATTCTGATTAAATATACTGAGCAGACTTGAAGAATATATATATATAGCCATACTAATCTTGAAACAAATAAAGGGAATTGATCTCTCACGCCCTTTCCAACTCTAAAACTCAATGATAATTATTCTAAATATGAAATGCTATTTCTGTGACTTATTTTCAGTACACAACTTCTGCACATTCTAACTCTTCATTGCTAGAAAATTTATTACAGCTCCTTGATGTTTAATTTGCTGTCCTGTTTTATGTTCTTTCCTGAGTTACTGATTTCTAAGTGTTTTCCATCTTTTATCTGCTACTGCTCACATAGCTGTTTGTACATAATAAGGTTTGACTCTGTGGATTTTAATTTCAGGATATTTCTAAGCTCTCTAAATTGCTTTAAATTATATTGCTTCTATCATCCCAAAACATTTAACTGTGTGTGTACAAATTAATAAACATAAGGCTTCTTCTATGTCTAATTAAGATAAGGAGAGAGAGTCCCCCTGGCATACCACAGGGCACCTGTGCTCATACAAAGACTAGGCTAGTTATCACTACCCTATTTACAGTTCTTAAGCCCTAAGCTCAGAAAAATTAAATTTTAGTTTATTTGAATTCATTATTTTCTCATTATATTTCATGAGCTTGGCAAAAAATAGCTCGAAGGTGAAGAGTAATGAGATGAATTAACATTATGTCCAAAAGTAGTGTGGAATCTAAAATTTCTTTCCTCCGTCTCAACAAAGCACAGAAAATTGAAGCTCAGGTGAAGTTAACTCTAAAAAGCATAGGTAGGTTATGAAAATTCACTGCTGAAGCTTTGTGTAAATGATAAATTTTGGCCTTGGAAGATAGCTACAATACACACAGAAATTTGATTATGGAAAACCTGGCAAAACATTACAATTACCATGTGCTCATGTTACTTCAGAAGCAGATGATGTTCCTGAGAGTCAATCCTAACTATATTCCATTATTGACATGCAAATTATTTTGATGATATGAGCAATTATTAATTATATCCTCTGCCAGGAGGTAATAGTTGGGCTTGGAATGCCTACATTACAAATTTTGCTTTCTTTCTCTTTCAGAGTCACTACTGACACCACGTTTGGCCCCTGGAAAACCCTTCACAGGCTGCATCCGCCACTTTGTGATTGATGGGCGCCCAGTGAGCTTCAGTAAAGCAGCCCTGGTCAGCGGCGCTGTGAGCATCAACTCCTGCCCAGCAGCCTGACACAACTGGACATAGTTGCCCAGCATACAGAGTTCTTTAGAGCACTGAAATAAACATAGAGCCATCCAGGAGGATCAGCAACTTATCCTTCCAGTGGAAGCTCTCATCTAATTGAATGGGACTTAAATGAATCATCAGGGACAGGAAGCTTCTTATTTCTCATTTGGATTCTTACTTTGGATCTCAAATGTCTAGCGGTAGACAACAATTGTATGAGTGGTATACTTACTTGTGCTGAGAGCATACGTAATTCCTGCTGGTAAAATGACTGTTCCTATCTCTAATAAAACAGAAGGGATTCTAAATAAACACTGGTACACATTTTTAAAGTGCAGCTAAATTATCAGATTCATCATCATTCTTTCAGGAAAGATAACTTTCAATCTATGCCAAAATATCTTTGTCCCAAGCTATCTTTTTATCTTAAAAAGATTTAATGACTTACATATAATCTAAAATCAGATGATGGATTTGCTTTTCTCCCTTTTACTTGATCAACATAAGAATATTTTGGTTTTATAGCTACAAAATGGCAGTATAATTTTTCTAATTAAGAAAAAAGGAATTGAACTAATAATTCCTTAAAAGAAAAATAAAATTGTTCATGAAGGAAGGCTCATGTAGGATATTATCATTACTATTATTGCGTGTTGGCATAACAAAGGACATTACAACAGAGATGACAAAAATCATAAAATTCAACTCAAAAACATAAAACTCCTTTTATTAAGTTTTTCTTTCACATGCCTGCAATACAATCTTATTTCTAAAATTTTATAATCTTTTTCCTAAGCATCTTTGCTAATAAAGTCTAGAAAAACAGATTGAATAGGTGCTGGAATATTAAAATACAGCAACTAGAATTGAAGAATTACATGTTAAAGGATAAATAACTCTAAAGACAGAATGAGGGAAGACAGGCCCCACAATCAGTAAGACAGAATACACATAAAAGGAATAATTACTGAGGGAAATGGGTATAAAATATTTTGAGGAATTACCAAAGGGAGTGAAATAATCTCTTAGCTTGAAAAGAAAACACACACACACACATACACACACACACACACACCCTACTTACATTCCCTCATTACTTTTCAATCTCAGGTACATAAAGATAACTGACAATATTGATGAAAATAGCTAATATCTGTCCATAGAGGACTTACTGTCAGCTACCATGATAAGCTAAACTAAACTTCATTGTTTCATATGTTTGTAATATTAATCCTATGAGAGACAACATTTGCAGCTCAGGTTACCCATCCACTGGCATTCAGCTAGACCTAGGATCCAGGGTTCAAAACAAGGCTGCTGGCCACCAGCAGCAGCATGATTGCCCCTTTACTTCCCTGCAAGAGAAAAGAGGAATTCTTCCATGTCTGTCTTCAGGCTGACAGGAGTCTGGTCTCTAAAGCAGGGGTCACAAACACAAATGCCAGCAGAGCCAGATAGGAACCATGAAGGAGTAAAGCTGGTGGAGTCTCATGAAAAAAATCAAGAGGGCACTTACTGTGGCTCATCAGCAGGTGGTTAATTCAGCCAATTTTCACCATAAAATACCCGTCCAGAAGGGCCAGAATTTCCAAAAGTAGCTGAACCTTGGGCAGTTTGAAATAGCCTGATTTTCCAATTGGTAATTAAAGCAACAGCAACCATAAAGGGGAAATACATGCAGATTAAACAAAACCTCCTGAGAGCCATATGTGGCTTTTGGCCTAAAGATTTGAATCTAAGAGTCTGGGGCCATAACTGAACCAGTAATTAAAAAACTGAACTCTTAGGCTGGGTTTGTGGCTCATTGGTAGAGCACTTGCCTAGCATAAAAAATTTATTTTTATGTGAGGCACTGGGTTCCATCCTCAAAACCACATAAAAATAAATAAAGGTATTGTGTCCATCTATAATTATTAAAAAAAATTTTTTTTAAAACTGAATTCATATTTCCTCCATCAGACCCAAGCGGTAAGATACAGTTCTGAAATAACCTACCATTTTCTTTTCCAAAAGATTTTTCTGAGGCATCCGAGAAGAATACTCTATCTCTTCATTCTCAGCAGTGACAAAAGAAACTAAACCAGCCAAGTTGCAGACCTTGTCAGGACCTCCAGAAGGCATGCACAGATTCACATACACATGGACCAAAACCATGAAAACTCTTCTACCTTCTCTACAATTAAAAAGCCACCATGGAAGAGTTAGTCTTTCGCACTTATTCTCACAAATGAGAATCTCTTGACCCATATACCTCGTAAAAATTCTGTAGTGACCTTCTAAAACTGAATTTACCATTTGTAAGTGCTTGAATCAGTTCTTAGATCTGAGACCACACCCTCCCAGCTTCTAAGGTGAAAGAAGCTTTTTTTCCTTTTAGTTAAGCATAGCGTATCAGTACTTCACACAGCAAAAAATATAGGTTAAGTGCTCATAGTAATTTTGACCAGTTGTTTATAGTTCCTGACAGTTCAGTGCCCCTTCAAAATGAAGAAGCCCTTCAATACCCCTGGCTTGAAGAATATTTGGGCCTACATTGCCCTCTCCTCCTTTCATGGCCACAACTCCCTGGACAAGAAAGGAAACATCCTGTGGCTTCCCAGTTAAGGCCATTTCATATACTAAGATATTTATAAAAGTAAACTTTCAGTTTTCTTCCCATCTTTTTGCTATTATTATCATACATTATTTTTTGTATGTTATCTTTGCTACTATTTTTCCTTTAGTTACCCAATGTTTTAAAATGAGGAAATGGCTTATAAGTTTACCCTCATATTTTCCATTTCTTGTGCTCCTTCTGGAGATCTATATTTCTATCTAGTACCATTTTCTCTCTGAAAAACTTTTTAGTTTTTACTAGGGATGAATTCTTTCAGTATTTGTTTGGCTAAATCCATTGTCTATTTTAATTCTTGAAAGATACTACAAACATATTGCCTTCTTGAATGCATGTTTTCTGATGAAAGTGTACTCTCATTACTTTTGTTCCTCTGGTCATTCACTAATCAATTATAAGATTTTCTCTTTAATTATGGTATATCGTTGTTTTGGTTTTTTCACATTTCTTCTCCTAGAAAGGAGTTTAGTTAAGCTGCTTAGATCTGTCAGTTTATTGTTTTCATCATATTTGGAAAACTTGCCCATTATTTTTTCAAATATTTGTCTATCTTCCTGCCACCTCCTTCAGGGAAATTTCTTATGTATATGTTAAGAATACTTAATGATAAAACACAAAAATTTATGCTTTTTTATTCATTCCTTTTTTCTTCATATTCCATTATAGATAACTTGGACAGATATGTCTTTAATATTTTATTTCCCATTATCTAGTCTCTTAATACTATTCAGTGTATGTTTTTTTTTTATTTTGGGTATTTGCATTCTCTAGTTCTACTTAGGTCCTTTCTAAACCTTCCATTTCTCTCTTCATCATTACTGTGTTTTCACATCTAATACTTGAACATGTGTGAGTATATTTATGGTAGTTTGTATATTAAAGCTGTCATCTATCATTCTATTTTTCTACTGACTGAAGATTCTCTTGACTATGGATTACATTTTCCTTCCTTTTTTGGTTGCCTACTAATTTTTTATTAGATGCTGATCATTGTGGATTTTACATTTTTGGTGCTGGATTTCATTGTAGTTCTTTAAATTTTGAGTTTTCCTCCACTTGGATACAGTTAAGGTATTTGAAATCAGTCTTATCTTTTCAAGTCCTGCTCTCCACATAGTTAGGACAGGTTCAGAGCAGCCTTCTCCATCATCCCCCAAGTCCAGTCCCAACTTCACTCTGGTAATACTTGCTAAAGACTCAAGATCCATGTAATAAAAGAACTTTTCATCATGATAGTTGAAACAAATTATTTCCACTCTGGTATGGACTCTTTCCTGTTATTCTTTTCTCAGCCTTGGGCAATTTCCTGTCTGGGTTTTCTTTTCTTCCTTTCAGGAGTGTTACACTTTTTATCTGGCATACAATTACGTTACTTAGGCATCACCTTGATTGTCTCAAGTCTTGTTTTTATTTTTGTTAAACTTGGTATACACTAGCCTTTAGGCTAGAGCTAGTTTAGTCTTCCTACAGAGACATGACTTTTTTGAATCTGTACTCAGTGTCCCACATGTTCAACAAGGTCTTTTCTCTTTGGTTGGTTGGAAATCAAGCTGACAGTGTAAGTTATGAGAGTTTGTCATTTTATAACTACATGGCAGTTTTTTCTTTTTCATCTAATATAGTATACATGTATCTATGTATGTGTAATTATAAGCTAATAAATTTTTCATTAAAAAAAGACCTATGGATCTCTTCAGGGACAGTAAGGAACTGAGAGAATTTTAGCTGACCATAAGTCAGTCCTTTGAAGAAGACAATTTCATTGGATGGATGGTGGCAGCCATCAAGAGGAAGGGAAAGCAGGCTGAGTCCTGGGGACTATTACAAGAAAAAAAATAAAACATATAGAGCTGGTCTAGACTTCAAAGGTTATCCTTAAGTCTAATCAATTAAAAAGATCCATCTGAGCTTTTTCAATACTGATAGACTATTTCGAGATGACTGGTTGGGACTTGGGGCATAATGTGATAATATGACATTTTTCCTGGAAAAGATAGGAGTTAAAACCACAGCCTTGACCTTATTAATAAATTTAACCAATAATCTGAGCTCCCATATGGAAGCAGTTAAAATACTTTGCAGATTAACCATGGACTAGGGACTTTTTTGATCTTGGGTATTCTTCCAAAAAGCACAACCTCCAGGGCTCCATTGCTTATGCAATATAATTTTTGGCAGACTATTATCAAAAGATATCAAGCCAGAAATGAGCTAGGGTATTCAGATGAAAGGATTTAGCTAAGTATCAACCTAAACATAAGCAAAGGAAATTAACTTAAAACACATTAAGTATTTAAAATAGGCCCCACCTGAGAAGCAAGATGACAGATTAGGATTCTCCAGTGATCATCCCCCCACAAAAAAATCAATTGAACAACTATGCATGTTTAAAAAAAAAATTTTTTTTTAAACTTTGCAAGACCTAAGGAAACCAGGTGAGAGATCCTGATTTTACACAATAATAAGAAAAAGATGCATTGAAGAAAATAGAAAGGACAGTTTTCATGTTACCCTCCTAACTGCTGGCAGAACAGCATGGAGAAAGTCCCCATTCACTTGGAGGAAGGACAGGGAAGTAAGCTTAGGAGTTTGCCTTGGAATCCAGCACCAGACCACCACAGTAAAACCTAGCACCAAGCAGAACCCCTTGACCCAACACTAGTCCAATACCCAGAGACAAAGCCCCTAGACCCACTTCAACTCAAGAAACCAGAACTCTAGTAGGATAAGCTCAAGTTCTATCCTATGTCACCAACAGCAAACTATAGCAGCCTTGCGCCCCAAATAAACCTCAGCAGTGCGCAGGCAATCTGCCTGACATTGTGCTGGCCTAGCAGCCATAGCCTTTGAGTTTGACCAAGCACTACATAGGTCGTGGCAGCCAAAGGATCCTGTGGGCAGTGGTCCTCAGCTTATGGTGCTCCCTAAGACTGCAATGACTGAAGTTTTCATAGGCTTAGCAACCTAACCAGTCAACCTGCCCTGAATCTCAGGACAAGCTTATTCCTATAGGAAACTCCCAAACACACCCAAATTGTGATGACTATATTAGGTATCTATGTCAATATGCAGATGTCAACTCATAGCCACAAGAGTCAGGATCAACCAGGGAAACATGATGGCATCAAATGGACAAAATAAGGAACCACTGACTGGTCTTAAAGATATGGTAATGGAATTACAGCTTCACAGATAATTCAAAAGAGCTGTTTTACAGAAGCTCAGTGATTTCAAGAAATAGAAAAATAGTTCAGAAATTTATCAGAGAAATGTAATACAGATTGAAATAATTTAAAGAATCAAATAAAATAGGCTCCATCTGATTGATAACCATGGTGGGTTAAGTTTCATCTTGAATTATTAATATTAATGATCCACTGTAAGCAAGATGATCTCTAAGGCACTTCTAATTGCAAAGTATTATTCTGCCTTGTCTATTAGACATAACTGATAACTTATCACTATGTGTTTTTTTACTGGCTATATTTCTCTATTTACTAAAATAAAATAGTTCAACTATTGTCATCATCCAACGGTGCCACCACTTTTATTTGTTTACCAGATCATAAGATGATCTTGGCCCATTACCCTTGACCTAGTCAACCCTCGACAACGGACTTAATGATGCTATTTAGGATGCATTTCCTTGCTGCTTTGTGCAGGTGGCTTTCGCATTGTTGCATAGACAGTGATGGGAACATCAGTTATTGTCAGGCAATGACTTCCAGGGCATCTTCGGAGTTGCCTTAGAAAAAGAGCACATCACATGTAATAATTAGATAAACAGGAAAGTTGTTAGAGAACCAAAGTTTGAATATATATTCAACTGTTTTAAATCACTTTGAAATCTGAATGGCACAAAATAAGTATAACACAGAGGCACTAATGAGCCAAACATTCTAGACTTATGTAGCAAAGAAATTGTGGCTATTACCAAATATTTAATTACTGGAAATTCAAAAATACCAAAACAACCCTCCAGGTGTTTTATTTTGAAAGGTATGCAAGTATGACAAATGGCAAATTGAAGTACATTGTTATAAATGTGATAATACTATGGCAATTCATTCATAAATGTACCTTAAGAATCATTTTAATTTTTATGCATGAAGCTATTATAAGCATTCATGCCTTTGTGTGGGCATAAGTTTTCATTTATTTAGGTGTGGATGGCTGAGTCATGTGGCAGGCTTATGTTTAGCTTTTAAAGAAGCTGCCGAACTGTATTCCCAAAATTTTGTATCATTTGACATTTTCTCCAGTAGTGTACAAGAGTACCAGTTGCTATGCATCCTTGTCAACACTTGGTAGCTCAGTCTTTTTAATTTGAGCCTATCTGGTGAAAACGGAGTGAGATCTCATCATAGTTTCCATTTATAATTCTCTGATGAGTGATGACGTAAAACATTTTTTAATGTGTGTTTTGGCCCCTCACAGATTTTCTTTTTTGAAATGTCTGTTCAGTTTTTTCCCATTAAATAAAATATGTTGTTGGTCTTCATATTATTGAGATGTAAGAGTTCTCTATACTTTTAGGGTACAAGTCCTTTGAATATTTTTTCCCAGTCAATGGCTTGCCTGTATGTTTTTTGAATCTTTTTTTCTTTTTTTAAAATTTATTCTAAATGTCTATCAACAAGTAAATAGATAACAAATTGTGCTACATCTATGCAATGGAATCCTACTCAGCAATTAACAAAGCAAACTATTGATTGAATGGATGAATCTCAAAATCTTTTGTGCTCTTCAAAAACAAAAAAAGAATACATAGTGTATGACTCCATTTATATAAATTCTATAAAATGCAAAGGAATATGTAGTGGCAAAGGTAGACCAATGGGCATGAGGGTGGAGGGAAGATGGATTACTAAGGGTTATGAGGGAACTTTTAGAAGTGATGGAAATTGTTATCTTGATGGAGATGATGGTTTCATGAATATAGACATTAGTTGAAGCTCATTAAATTATAGTTTTATATATGCAAAAAAGAATCATTTTAGTTGAATGATTTCAAATCTAGAATATTTATGAAAAAAATTGAACAAAATATTCCACATATAATCAAATGTTAATAGAATCTCAGGTTTGAAATAGCTCTTAAATGTCACTTACTCCAAAAATACATGTAATGTCTGAATTTCCTTTCCAGCATTCCCACCAAGTATTCACCTAGTCTTGAACATTTGTAAAGAAAAGCTCTTTACTTCCAAAGTAGCCAATTACATCCTTGAAAACTCTGATTTTTAAAGTAACCTATCTTATTAATATTAAGTTTGTGTCCCAAAAACCACAAGAAACCTAAAAAATATAGCATTTACTGTTTTGCTACAGAAAACAGCAGAAGAGTAGAACAAATCCTATTATAGTTTTATTCAACTTTGCAAAAATGATTTCTCTCATAGACTCTTTACACTCTGTTACAACACTCTCACTGCCAAAGGCAGTGTCTATGGGGCTGGGATTGTGGCTCAGTGGTAGAACGCTTGCCTCGCAAATGTGAGGCACTGGATTCAATCCTCAGCACTACATGTAAATAAATGAATAAATGAAGGTCCATCAACAACTAAAAAAAAAAATTTTAAAAAAAGATAGTGTCTAATCAAAGTGACATTAAATCTGAGATCTCTTTTTTCCATTTGTTGCCTTATGCCTACCCACAGTGCCTAGTATATAACAGCACTAAAGATTTGTTTAATTAAACATTGTCTAATCTTAAAAACTATCAACAAAACAAGCAGCTGAAAGTTTACCAAAATGATAATTACAGAGATACAAAATATAAACTCTATGCTTTTAAAAAAAATGAGCTCCCTTAACACTAATTTAATAATAGCAGTGGATGAATTCCTGGGGTTTTCTTCTTGCTAACATTGAATATCCGCTAAATCTTTGTCAGGATAAGAATACTTTACCTATTTGGTGACATCTCTTTCCCATTACAGGCAGCACTTGAGCTCAGCCCCGATTCTAGCCCAATTGAAGAATCTCCTCCTTCCACTGGAAACCTCCTTGGCTGGGTTCCAAACCGAAAAGGCATAATTCACTGAAAACCTAGACAAAAAAAAAGTTAAAAGAATGCGAGAGGGAGTTATCTTCAATGAGTTATTTGAAATTTTTAATGTTACTGTTTTGTTATATGTACATAGAAACATTCTGAAAGTAATGTTTTAAAATATCTATAAAAATGTAAAATACTGTCTTACACAATTATCCATTACATACCAATTTTAAGTCTTGTAACAATTACAAGACAGCCACACTAAGTGATAAAAATAATCTATTCCCTTTGGTTAACATAACCGGACTATGGTTAACATTAATAGACTTCAAGTCCACTTCTGCTGTGTTAAAAAAAAAAAAGTTCAGTTTGACTTTCAGTGGTTGTAGCCAACAAACCTACTCCATCCCTGACACTTCTCCACCTATTTATACTTGCTTTTCTCTTCCTCTGAGAAGGGGAAGAGATATATACCTTCAGCTACTCTTTCTCTTCCTATGATCATTTATATTCCCCCCACCCTTGCCTCTCTACATTTACAATACAGTAGAGTTAAGCAAATAGCCTTGAGAGGTTGGACTGATGGGAGTTCAAATCCTAATCTGGCCATCCCCGACAATGTGATCTTAAGGTACTTAACTTCTCTATATTTCTCAAGAGTAAGTTGGAAAAATATAACATTATCGACTTCCAGGGTAATAATGAAGATTAAAAAATACATGTGAAGTACAACGCCTAACACATAAGAAGTGCTCAACAAATGTTGACTTATTACTCAGCAGATGCCACTGAGCATTAGTAAATATATATTAATGTATACCAGGAATATATGATATATATATGAGAAATATATAAGATGAATACACATACACACACATGAATAAACTGTCTACTGTTGCCTTTGCTTGAAACTCTTCACCAATCCACTGTTACCACCCTTTACTTGCTAGTACCAACTTACCAAACCTGAATTTGTATTTTAGTTTCTTAGAGAAATCTGTCTTAACTCTCATTATCTAAGTTTTCATAATACTTTTATTTCTGTTTTGTAACAATGACCATCATCCTAATTCAGGGTTTCTCCAAAACATGACACTATTGTCATTTAGGACCAGATGATTCTGATTTGGGGAAGGTAGACATTTCTATACACTGTGGAATATTCTGCAGCATTCACCTACATGAACAGCATCATTTTCCCAACTGAAACAGTAAAAAAATGTCTCCAGATATTGCTAAGTATCCCCTGGTGAGGGAGAGAGGCAACCCCCCACCTCGTTCAGAAACACCATACTAGTAGTTTATAAATGTTTTGTTTAGTATCCCCCTAGTCTATCTTTATCACCACTGAAACTTTAATACCCAGAACAGTTCTTGAATAAATTTACATGTCTTCAACTATTAGCCCACAGAGGACAACAAAAATTAAAAATGTCTTAAAACTGTTTCTAAGCCTAGTATAGTATTCTATGCCTAATAAGTAAATGTTTATTGGTGATAACAATAAAACTAAATTATCAAGGCTTAAGAATTTGAATATTATACAATAATTTTTATAAACTGTGTCAATATCAGGAAAAAAAGTAAACTCCATGGTTTAGTCTGTCTGTCTGTCTATCTAGGTATTAAGTTTTAGCTAACTTGATCAAGGAAACATACTTACCAAAATAGGCCGAGTCTGATTCCTGTAGAGGTGAATAAATCAATTGCTTCTACTGACCTTCCATAGAAAGCTAGAATTGCCAAAGGAATGATGATCAAATGTTCCAGCGACACCCAGAAATTATGACATCAGAAGGTTCTTTCACATAATTTCCCACCTGCTAAAGAATCAAATGTCTCAATTCATAACTCTAGCAACAAGATGAAACTTGAATAGAATTTAAGCATTTCTAGGGGGTTTTTTTAGTTTTATTCTTAATGTCACTGCCTTATTTTCCAACAATATTAAACCTTCTGATCAATGAATGAAGACCTACGGTCCAATTGATATGCACAAAATCACGTGTGATTTTTCCCACTAATCCCATTTTCCTCATTCTTTTTATCTCCCAGACTTTCCCTTAACTAATAACACAAATTAATCCAATCTGTGTATATCCTCATCCCACTCTTACACTCTTAAATCCAAACCAAATTTCTCTGTAGCTCTTCTTAAATGGGAATATTCTTTATACGCTGGATTATCTCTTCTAATGCCTGGACTATCTCTTCTTGTTTTTTCAAGAGATTCTCAAAATTCCAAAATGGCAGAAATAATGACAACCACAAAAGGAAGAACACATTTTGTACTGTCCTTGTTATTCTGTTTCCTTGTCATTGAATTTCTTGTTTGGTGACCACATCTTTGTATTTCTCCAGATTGTTCTCCCTCTCCCAACTAGTTCTTGGCTTCTGTATCAATAGCTTAACAGCTTACTTCACTGAGAGTCTGCCCTATTCGGTAATGCTTAAGTTTAACCCTTAAAGCAGAATATTACCCTTCAGTTAACAATTTTTCAGTTGTCACTGGTAATCATTAAACTACTAAATGCTAGAGAAACTTGATGAAAATCTTTATTATCTACATAGTATACTAAGTTCCCACTCCTATGATTTCATTATGCTATAAAAATTAGAATTTTACATAACAATTAAGTTTATGTTAGACAAAATCTTACCTCTACCTTCTTTTTTCTTACTAGGGTGTTATCTGTGAATGAGTTGATCACAATTTTAGCTTGAAGAAATCTAAGTTTAGCCCACTGTGTCACAGACAAACTGAAATAATTGCTGGCCATTGTTAGCTAATGCATCATTAGGACTTAAACATTTGTTCCTTAGGATGGCAAAATTTTTTAACAGTTTACATGTTGGAGAGGAGGTGGCAGTGGAAAATGATGGGTTTTGACATCAGAATTAGGTATGAATTTTAACACCATGTTACCTCTGTAATTCTGAGCAAATCACCAAAGTTCACATGAAAAATATTATTATAAATAGAAAGTGAAATATTTAATCCTTTGGACAATATTTAATCCCTCTAATTTACCATTATTTTTAACTAGCTCATTTGGTATAAATTGTGCCACATTTCATGTATTGAATACAGTGAAACCAAACCAAACAGTAGTTCTAATAATCAAACTTTATAGTACTTGAGTAATATATCAAAATACAAAATGAATCATACTCTATAGAGGATCCTTACAGGCCAGCACACTGGCACATGCCTGTAATCACAGCAGCTCAGGAGGCTGAGGCAGGAAGATTGCAAGTTCAAAGTCAGCCTCAGCAACTTAGCAAGGTCCTAAGCAACTAAGCAAGGGCCTGTCTTTAAATTTAAAATATTTAAAAGGTGGGTTGTTAGAGATGTGGTTCAGTGGGTAAGCATTCCTAGGTTCAATCCTTCGTACCAAAAAAAAAAAAAAAAGATCCTTACAAAGCAATGGGTAAATAAGTAAAGTATAAATGATAGACAAAAAGATTATGAAATCGCTTATATACTCTCTTAACTATCATAAACCCAAAAATAATCTTATGATTCTCCATATATTAACTAATGAGATGTCAAAAAGGAATAATGTTTGAACTGATAATATCCTAAGAAAACATAACTATGATTACATTTCATTCATTCATTCAACAAATATTTTCTAAAAATCCATCATAAGCCAGGCATGAGTTAAGCGTTCAGGATAAAAACTGAGCAAAAGCAAACATATTTTCTGCTATAGTGAAGTTACATATTAGGGTAGGATATTTCTAGACTAGAATATCAAATCTAAAGGATGAATAGGCATTAAGGAAAAGGAAAAAGGTAAGAGTCAAAGACACTGAGACAGGGAGAGGGAAATCAGTGCAAACTGTGCAAAAGTCACGTGCTAATAGGACAATAAAAAATCTGAAAGGTGGCATAAGCGCAACATAGAAAAGAAAAAAGAGATGGTTCAAGAGATAAGTACAACCCAAACCACACAGGAGCATTAACTCAAGTTAAAGATTTTAGACTTTATGAGCAAAGGGGACTGCCGAAGGATTTTAATTTCTCAATACACATGTGGAGGTTTTACTTGTTTTTCCTCTATTAATTTTGTTTTCTAATATATTTGATTTTCCACTCCATTCTACTATTTCCTTTCTTCTATTTACTTTGGGATAACTGTTTTTTCTAGTTTCTGAAGGCAGAAGCTTAGTCATTGATTTGGGACTTTTTTCTATTCTAATATAATCATTTAACTTCATAAGTTTCCACTAAAACACTACTTTCTGCATTCTACAAATTTTGAAATTTTCTATTTTCATTTACTACAGTTAAAATTTTTCCTTTTGAAAAAAATACATACTAAAAATAATTTAAAATGCTTTCCTCTTAGACCTGTGAGTCACTTACAATTACATTGTCTAGTTTTCAAATAGTTGGGAATATTCTACTTTTCTGTTAATTATTTCTGATTAGATTACAGTTTAGTCAGAGAACACTCTTTGTTTGATTTGAATCTTTTTAAACTGATTGAGAAATGTTTTCATGGCTGGCCAGAATATATACTATCTTTGTAAGTGTTCCATGTATACTGGAAAAGGACATGACTTTTGCTGTTGTTAAGTAAAGCGTTCTATACAGGTAATTGGTTGACAAAGTTATTCAATTCTTTCCTATTCTTATCTTTTTCATACTTGTTCACTGATTGTTCAAATAGGGGCATTGACATTTCTATACATCAGCGATGAATCCTCTGAAAGAGAAATCAGGAAAACTTCCCCATTCATAGTAGCCTCAAAAAAATAAAATACTTGAGAATCAATGTAGCAAGAGAGGTGAAAGACCTCTACAATGAAAACTACAGGATACTAAAGAAAGAAATTGAAGAAGACTTTAGAAGATGGAAAGACCTCTCATGCCCTTGGATAGGCAGAATCAATATTGTCAAAATGGCCATACTACCCAAAGCGCTATACAGATTCAGTGCAATTCCAATTAAAATCCCAAAGTCATTCCTTATAGAAATAGAAAAAGCAATTATGAGATTCATTTGGAAAAATAAGAGACCCAGAATAGCCAAAGCAATCCTTAGCAAGAAGAGTGAAGCAGGAGGCACCACAATACCAGACCTTAAACTATACCACAAAGCTACAGTAACAAAAACAGCATGGTACTGGCACCAAAATACACATGTAGACCAATGGTACAGAATAGAAGACACAGAGACAAACCCACATAGATACAGTATTTCATACTAGACAAAGGCACCAAAAACACACATTGGATAAAAGATAACCATTTCAACAAATGGTGCCAGGAAAACTGGAAATCCATATGCAGCAAAAGGAAACTAAACCCCTTTCTCTCACCATCCACAAAACTCATCTCAAAGTAGATCAAGGACCTAGGAATTAGACCAGATATCCTACACCTAAGAGAAGAAAAAGTAGGCCCAAATCTTCATCAGGCTGGATTAGGCCTTGACTTCCTTAACAAGACTCCTAAAGTGCAAGAAATAAAATCAAGAATCAATAAATGGGATGGGTTCAAACTAAAAAGCTTCTTTTCAGCAAAAGAAACAATCAATGAGGTGGAGAGAGAGTCTACATCTGGGGAATAAATTTTTGCCACATGCAAGTCAGATAGAGCACTGATCTCCAGGATATATAAAGAGCTCAAAAAACTTAACACCAAAAAAATAAACAATCCAATCAATAAATAGGCTAAGGAGCTGAACAGAAACTTCTCAGAAGAAGATATACAATCAATCAACAGACATATGAAAAAACGTTCAACATCTCTAGCAATTAGAGAAATGCAAATCAAAACTACTCTAAGATTTCATCTCACACCAGTCAGAATGGCAGTTATCAAGAATACAAACAACAATAAGTGTTGGCAAGGATGTGGGGGAAAAGGCACACTCATACATTGCTGGTGGGACAGCAGATTGGTGCAACCAATCTGGAAAGTAGTATGGAGATTCCTTAGAAAACTTGGAATGGAACCACCATTTGACCTAGCTATCCCACTCCTCAGTCTATACCCTAAAGACTTAAAAAGTGCATGCTACAGTAATACAGCCAGTTCAATGTTTACAGCAGCACAATTCACAATTGCTAAACTGTGGTAGCAACCTAGATGCCCCTCAATAGATGAATTATGGATGGATAAAGAAACTGTGGTATATATACACAATGGAATATATTCAGCATTAAAATAGAATAAAATTATAATATTTTCAGATAAATGGATGGAGTTGGAGAATATCATACTAAGCAAAGTAAGCCAATCGCAAAACACCAAAGGCTGAATGTTCTCTCTGATAAGTAGATGCTGATCCATAATGGGGGTGGAGGCAGAATGGAGGAACTTTGGGCAAAGGGGAAGGAGAGGAGAAAAGGGGGTATGGGGCAGGAAAGATGGTGGAATGAGATGGACATCGTTACCCTAGATACATATATGACTGCACCTATGGTGTGATGCTACATCATGTACAACCAGAGAAATGAAAAGTTGTGCTTCATTTGTATACAATGAATCAAAATGCATTCTGCTGTCATATATATCTAATTAGAATAAATTAATTTTTAAAAAAGAAATAGGGGCATCGAAATCTCCAACTATAATAGTGAATTATCTATTTTTCCTTTCAATTCTACCAGTTTTTGTTTCTTATATTTCAGTGTTGTTATTACGTGTAGAAACACATAAAATTGCTATCTCCTTTTGACAAACTGAAATCTTTATCATTATAAAATATCTTTCTTCACCCCTGATAATATTCTTTGCTCTGAATTTACTTTGTATGAAATTTGTATAACTTCTTTCTATTGGTTAATGTTAGCATAATATGTCTTTTTTTATTCTTTTACTTTTAACCTATTTTATTTTCATATTCCAAGTGGGTTTCTTGTAAATAGTATATAATTGAGTCTTGCTTAACTTGAGTCCACTCCAGTGATCCATGTGTTTTAAATAAAGGTGTTTGGATTATTTACATTGAATGTAGTAAAAAAGTTTGAATTTAAACATGCCATCTTGCTATTTGCCTTCCATTTGGGCCATGAGTTCTCTGCTCTCCCTTAATTAAATGTTGTTATTTTGGATGAACTTAGCATACTTTATGAATCGATTTTATGTCTGTCATTTATTTTTATACATCCTCGTATTTTGTTTTGTTTTTGGTTTCTTCAGAGTTTATAATACACATATTTTAACTTCTGACAATCTGCCTTCAAAGAAAATTATAACATTTCATGTATACTAAAAGAACTTAACTATAGTATTCTATTTACCCACTTTTGCTATATATTTTATTGACATTTATTTTACTATAATGATTACCACAGAAGTTTAGTTTTGCTTTAATTATATTTTAAGACTTTTTAAAAGAAAAAAAGGTTTTTTAATATTTACCTACGTATTTATTATTTTCAGTGTTCTTTGTACCTTTGAGTACGTGCAGATTTTCACCTGACATCATTTCTCTTTGCCTGAAGATTTCCATCAAACAGTGCTGATCTTCTGGTGATTAATCCATTGAGCATTTGTATCTATTTCAGTTTCATTCTTGAACAATATTTTCTCTGGGTATAGAAGTTTTCTTCCAGTGCTGAGGATTAAATCCAGAGCATTGTGCAAGGTAGGCAAGCACTCTACCTCTGAGATATATCCCCAGCCTAAATTGAAATTTTTAAGTATTTTCCATATTTTGTTATTTGCATTGCTTTTTATAAGAAGTCTGCTGTCATTTCTCCCCTCGCCCTCCCTCTATATGTAATGTGTCTTTTCTCTCTGGCTACTTCTAAGTTCATTCTTCATTCACCAATATTAAGCAATTGGATTATAATGTGCTTGGTGTAGTTTTCTTCCTGTTTCTTTTGCCTAAGGTTCACTGAGCTTCTTATATTTGTGGGTCCATAATTTTATCACATTTGGAAATTTCACAGTCATGATTTTTCAAGTACTTTTCGTTCCCTCTTTCTGGACCTCCAAATGCATGTATACTAAGTTGTTTGAAATTATACCACAGCTCATTGACCCTTCTTTTTTAGAAAAAAAAAACTGTTCTCCATTTTATTTTGGAGAGTTTCTACTGCTATGTTTTTAAATTCATTACTTATTTCCTTTGCAATGTCAAATCTACTCTTAATTCCATTATTTTTCACCTGAAATGTACTTTTCATCTCTAGAAGTCCAATTTGGATCAATTGTTTTGTTTGGTTTTGTTTTTGGAGTTGTCTCTTCTTAATATTCTCATGCTTACTTTGCTTTCTTGAACACATGCTGTGCATTTATGACTGTTGCTTTAATGTCCTTGTTTACTAATTCTTTTTAATTTGTACATTTCCTGATCTGTTTTTAACTGATTTTTTCTCATCATGGGGCTTGTCTTTGCATACACAGAAATGTTTATTTGAATGCCAGACATTGTGAATTCACATTACTGCATAATTTTATTTTTGGTCCTTTAAGTGTTTTTTGAATTTTGGTCTGGGACCAAATTTTTGAATTTAGAAACAGCTGAGCTTTTTGGAACCTTGGTTTTATGCTTGCTTAAGGTAGACTAAAACAGCCTTTCATCTAGAACTAGTTTGTCTCTACTACTGAGGCAAATTACCTTTCTGAGTATTCAACTCAATGTTTCATGGATTATAAGAGCTCTTCAATTAAGATATTTGTAATGTAAATAATTAGAACCAGGCCTGTGTGGCCCCTAGGAATTGTTTTGTATGCTTATGTTCAGGGGCTTTATCCTCAGTCTTAGGTAGCTTTCACATATGCATGCCCTGACCAGTATTCATGAGGAGCCCCTTAAAGATCTTCAGAATCTTTCTTTTTGTATACTCTATCTCCTCGCTGACATTCTGCCTTGCAAATTTCAATGTCTTGGTCCCCCAGAATTCTCCACTCTATCTCAATTCAAGGTGCCATTGGGCTGTGTTCTCCATTCATCAGAAGTCACTAGGTGTAACCCAGTCTCCAGGAGAGGGGATTACACAAGAAAATAGAGACAGAGATCATTAGGTATCATGTTACAGGTTGCCTACCACAGATGCTGTAGGTCTGAGTATACTTATACAGTACTTACAAATGTTCATCAAATATTTCTGATTTTCAGGAGTTGCAATTCCTTGCACTTTATGATTTTTAGAGTCCATATTACTAGTTTTGACCAGTAAATTATTAGTGATTGTTAGCTGCCAGTGCAAAACTTTCTTGATCTGTCTTTGTCTCTGCCACAAAAAAACAAATTCTTCTCATGCCACATACAAAAATCAGCTCAAAGTAAATTAAATATTTAAAAATAAGACCTGAAAATATAAGACCACTAGAAGAAAACATGGGAAAGCTCCACAACATTGGTCTGAGCAATGATTTCTTGGATGGACTCCACATGCCCAAGCAACAAAAGAAAAGATAGATAAGTGAGACTGCATTAAATCAAAAGCCCCCGCACAGCCAAGGAAATACTTTGAGTAAACAAACATCCCATGGATGGTTAGAAAACATTTGCAAGCCATACATCTGATAACAGACCAATATCTAAAATAAATGTTTAAATAACAATAAAAAGAAAATAAATAGTGCAATTTAAAAGTGGGCAAGTTATCTGAAAAGACATTTCTCAAAAGAAGGTATGAAAATGGCCAACAGATATATGAAAAGATGTTCAACATCACTAACCATCAGAGACATGAAAATTAAAACCACAATGAGATATATCACCTCATACCTGTTAGAATGGCTATTATCAAAAAGACAAAGATAACAAGTGCTGGCAAAAGATAAAGAGAAAAGGGGATCCTTGTACATTGTTAGTGGGAGTATAAATTATATAGCCATTATGATAAACAATATGGAAGTTCCTCAAAAAACTAACAATAAAACTACCATATATATGATCCAGCAGTCCCTGAGTAGTTTATACTTCCAAGTATTCAGTAGTCTCCCTTATTTGTGGTTTTTCAGTTTATCTGCAGTCAACTACAATCCAAAAATATTAAATGGAAAATTCCAGAAATAGACAATTTATTGTTTTAAATTGCACATTCTGAGTTGCATGATGAAATCTTATACTGTCCTGTTCTGTCCTGCCTATGAATTATCACTTTGTCCAATATATCCTCCACAATGTATATGGTCACTTAGTAGCTGTCAGTTATCAGATCAACTATTGTGGTATCACAGTGCCTCTGTTCAAGTAACTGTTATTGTATTTATTAATGGTCCTAAAGCACATGATATGTGATATGGCATTTTTATTACAGTATTGTAACTATTCTACCTTATTATACTAATAATAACTAATTGCTGATATCTTATTTGCTTAACTTATAGAAATTATCATAAGTATGCATATATAGAAAATGTAGCATATTCAGAGTTCATTATTATCTACAACTCGAAGCACCCACAGATAAAGGGGGACTACTGAATATCCAAAAGAATTTAAATCAGTTTGTTGAAACAATATCTGCACTTTTGTGTTCACTGAAGCATTATTCACAATAGCTAAAATATGGAAGCTACTTCACACTTCTAAAAATTATTCACTAGTCCTTTAATGTGGTGCATGCCTGTAATACCAGCAGCTCAGGAGGCTGAGGCAGGAGGATTGCAATTTCAAAGCCAGCTTCAGCGACTTAGTGAGGCCCTTGGCAACTTAGCAAGACTTTGTCTCAAACTAAAAAAGAAAAAGGATTGGGGATGTGGCTCAGTGGTTAAGTGCCCCCAGGGTTCAATCTTCAGTACCAAATACACACACACATATGCAAGCTACTTCACACTTTTAAAAACTATTCATTAGTCCTTTAAGGTTCATGTTTTGGTCTTCAACTTCCTTAGTTCTTTAACTCTATTTATTTCATTTTTCATCAAATATTTATTTACTACCTACTGTATACTAGGCAGGGTTCTGAGAACTAGGGGTATAATAGTGAACAAAGCTGGCAAGACTCAGCCCTGAGAGAGCTTATTTATCAAAATATTATTTCAGCATCTTGTCTTCAAGTCCCTGTTTTATTGTATTGATATTCTTTTTATTAAGTTCTCCTATAGCACAGAGTATATATGATAAATTCTCTTGTGTCCCTCTTAGGTTAGCCCTTGTTCCAGACCATGTACTTCATCCATATTTTGCATGCTATCCTCCTTCCCTCTTTCCTTCCTTTCATAGTAACAGTCTGCATGACTCTCATTTTTTTTCTCTTGTTCATACTTAACACATGAAATGTCCAATCTATTTTCTCTGTTAGTCAATTACCTCTCCAAGCCTACCACATCCCAAAATCTCAGTGGCTTCAGGCAAAAAAAAAAAAACAAAAACCATTTTTCATACTTATAGGACTGTGGATAGGCTGCTGTTCAGCTTTTCTTACTTTGACCAATGTGGATTTGCCTATATTGAGGTCCTGGCATGACTAGTAGGGAAGGTTCTACCTTGCTTGACTCTTAAGCAGAATCATCTGATTCCCTCCAGATTGAAGTTATCAATAAGACTTGTTAGTACTTTCTTAATTTAACTTCTTTCCCATGTGCATTTTCTGGAGAATAATGACTCCAGGGGCTGCAATAGGGGATAGAGCCATGCAAAAGCCAGAATACCAGATGAACTGGCACCATAATTCACCAATACAGACCTACTCATATCACTACCTACAAAACTTGTTCAAGCTCTGCAAACTAAGAAAGCCCCAAATTTTGGGATTTCAATATTAAGAACTGGAGTGACACACTGCACCTCCACCACTAACTCCAAGCTTACCAATAAGAAGCTTAAATTAAATCCAGCAATTACAAAAATTTCTTGATTAAAGGTGATCATTACAAGAGATATAAATATTAGGGTGAAAAACAAAAACGAAAATATGGGAAAGCCTCAGCCATAAAAACAACCCATTTCAACATCAAATCTATCAGCTATCAGAAAAATATATTTGTCTTGATGGAGGAATAAGGTGTTATAAATAATTGAATATTATGGCTCACATTACCACACATTAATAATTTTTTATTAAATGAAGTTTCTTAGAGTTTTGTAGTTTCTCAGAATTTTTGTGAAAAATGTTAATTTCATTAAGGAAGTACTTGAATATTAATTGAAATTTGATCTAATTTGATGAAAATTTGTGGCATTTTTTTAATGTTTGACAATCTAAAAGAGTTTGTAATTTTCACTAATGCCTGATTTTTCAGGTTTTTCCTCCTCTATCCCATCTAAACATTGTACATACATCAAATGCTTTAATCCCATCCCTTTCATCAGATTCTGTTTACCCAGCTACACCTTTGTCCATCGAATGCACTTATTGTTAGTTGCCACACAATATTTTTTTTAAATTTTTTTTAGTTGTTGATGGATCTTTATTTTATTCATTTATTATTTATATGTGGTGCTGAGGATCGAACCCAGTGCCTCACGCATGCTAGGCAAGCGCTCTACCACAGCTACAGCCCCAGCCCGCCACACAATATTGTAAGTCACAATTCTTTTGAGTATTTCGTGCCTGTGTCTTCAACTGACTGTAACCTTGTTGGCGCTGGATCTGTCTTAACTTCTTTTGAATCCTCCAGGGGGCCTAGAAGTTAATGTTGAGAATATACCGCGTTCAACAAATACTGTTTGGGTTTCTGAACTTAGCTTTGTCGTTTGTGGCAAAGTGTACTTATTTTCGGTTGAGCCCTGGCATTGTATATTCGTCCGTGGTTTCTTTGTCCTCCTCGGCAGTTTTCTATTAGAACAAAGGGTTTGTTGGGCAGCCGCGCTAAGGGAGCGTCCCGTGGAATCTGAGTAAACGGAATTCGACCCAACGCCCAAGTGTTGAGACTGTGGACTAAGCCTCTGATAGCCTAGGCACAGTTTAAAGACAATATTTAAAATACCACTCCAAATCCTAGTTACCCGTCAGTTACCCCGGCCTCCGGAGCTGCCGATGCTCAAAAGATGTTGACAAGGCAGCGAGGATCTGCGGCCTGGAGGCCCAGTCGCTATGGTAACGGCGAGACGCAAGTGCGCTTGCGCGACCTTCAGACGGACCGCCCTCCTCCCTCCTTTCCTGAACCTAAAGAAGTGCTTAGCGACAGTAGCGATTTGCGGCAGCAGCGTGACTTACGGCCGCATCCTGGTGGAGTGCCATTGCCGGCAAATGAAAACGCGCGATTGCGTTCGCTTGTGTCCTGGGCAGGCCACCTTCCAAAATGACCCAGTCGGTGGTCGTACAGGGTGAGCTGCACCGGGTCGTGGGGGCTCGGTCGCCGCAGAGCTTAGCAGTTGTTTCCGACCTAATGTCCATTCTCTTTGTTCCTCTTCCTTGGTCGCAGTCGGCCAGTGCGGAAACCAGATCGGTTGCTGCTTCTGGGACCTGGCGCTGAGGGAGCACGCGGCGGTCAACCAGGTACTGGTACCCGCCGGGAGTCCCCCTCGCCAGTCACCGAGATCTCCCAACAAAAACAAAACAACCAGGAAATGCTTTATTGGAGCTCTTATCTGTGCCATATAAGTTATATGAGATCTTGTCAGTGAAGAACGTAACTCTTTTTTTTTACATGTTGCTGTTAGACACACACTAGTCTGAAAAAACACTGGCCAACCTTAGTCATAAAACAGTCTTCCTGATTCTCAGGGCCTCCTGTTTTTAGTGTTCTTGTGAAGAGCAGTAAGTATGTGAAAGTACTTTATAATGTAGGCTATGCTTGTGATTATTAACTAGTCAACTCATAAAATGATCACCAAGAATTCAGAGAAAACTCTTAATTTGATACACATGTTCCACAATCCTATGGGAAAGTCTTTCTTCTTCACTCCCTGCTGGACTTAATCTCTGGCATTTACTCTTCACTACAGACGTCGGAGAATCAATCAAAACTTTTTTGTAATGATCGCATTTTCTTACGGCCACTTACTAGCCATTACATCATTTAATAAGAACATGAATTATTAAAATTGAAAGGACTTTATTTGGACAAGAGGCAAAACTTAAATTCTATAATTTGTTTTCTTTTTAGAAAGGAATTTATGATGAGGCAATAAGCAGCTTCTTTAGAAATGTGGATACCAGGTAAGATGGTATTAAAGTCTTATCACGGCATGATGAACCTTTCTTTTCATGTCAGCAGATTAGGAGAGAATTCTTAACAATAAAAACAGTTGATAACTATGAAGGTTTCTGGCTTTTTTGTTTGCTTTTCTCATTGAAAACATTCTCATTTATCATTAGTATTTTCATATTATTCAGCAGAACAAAACAAATTTCCTTTTAGGCTTTATTAAGGAGAAAAAAAGGGTTTAGTGTGACTTCTTTTAGCTTAACCTTGAAATAAATTTTCACTAAAGCTGAAATTTTCCCTGAGAGTATCTTGTTAATGCATCTAATAATGGCTAACTTCTGAAAGTATCCTTTACATTTCCCTGATATCATTTGTGATCAGGAATACTTGCTCTAAGTATAGAATGTGCTAAAAGGAGAAAAGTTATGTAAACTGCTTATAACAAACATTACTTTTGTTTATTTAATGAAGGGTATATGTATCAAATCTTTGAAAGAGTAATTTGACAATCAGTTTATGTCCATAAGCTTTTAATGTTAAATCATTAATTTTGTATATTTTCAAAATACTTCCCAAAACTAACTGTGGTGGGGCTTACATTGAAAATTATACTTAATATCAGTCTATAATTCAATAGAAATTCTAGTTCTTGTCTGAATAGTTGGCTGAGTGTTTGAGCCATTATTTTCTAGTAAAAGCTAATTACTCTTCACTTTTTTAGTGAATTCTAGAGCCTAGTGCTCAGGCATGCAAACTCAGAAACCTTGTTGTTTGCACCTTGAGAATGGATCCATTGCTCTTCAGTACAATCAGATTAACCAAAACCAAAAAAATGAAAGATTAAAAAGTGACAAGTCAATGTAGTAGTGGACAAGGAAGAACTGTAACTCAGAAAGATCATATTCTCATTTTTCATCATAGGCACATTCTCTTTTGTAGGAAATCTACCAGGTAATCAGAAGATTGCTTAGTGACCATGAAACTAGATTAAGGGAAGTTAGGAGTGTTACCTTTTTTTAAATTTTTTTTTTTTTAGTTGTAGATGGACACAATATCTTTATTTATTTTTATGTGGTGCTGAAGATCGAACCCAGTGCCTCACGCATTCGAGGCAAGCGCTCTACCACTGAGCTACAATCCCAGCCCCAGGAGTGTTACCTTAATAACTTATCATTTGTCTTTAGTATATGTAAATAGCCGTCATAAAGACTGATTCCATCTTATTTGTGGCCCAGAACATCCTGTCCCCTAAATACTCTTCAGAAGCTCAAATCTGCCTTTGTAATATTTCTTTTAAGTGCTTCCCTAGCTAAATTAGTTCCTACTCCCACTCCTTTCTTTCTTGATAGACAACTCTTTAATTAACATTACATAGTTGAGACTCTCAGCCTGGGAGCTTTTCTTTCTTAATACTTTACATAATGACACTCATATATTCTGTGTGTTTTATACTTTAACCTTAGAACACTCTTATTTTCCCAAAATCAAGTTTGGGGAGGAAGAAGGGAGTAGGGTGGAGCACCTTGTTTTTTCTGTATACTTTCAACATAAAGTTCTCTTTTTCAAAAATGAGACCACATCTTTATGTACGTTTCTTTATCAAATTATACTTTTTTAATAGCATGATAGAAATTTATAGCAGGGGTTGGCAAACATTGTCCATAAAGGACTAGATAGTAAATATTTTAATTTGCAAATCATAATATGCATGTCATAGCTAAGCAACTGTCTTTATTAGCATGAATGCAGTCATTGATAGTACACAAACAAATGGGTGCGGCTGTATTTGAATAAAACTTGTAAAACAGGCAGCTAGTTAGCTTTGTCCTGAAGATGGATGACAGTTTACCAATTCCTGGCCTGTAACATCTGAATTAACTTACTTGCCTTCATATAGTCTGCCTTTTTATATGCTATCTTTATCGACTCATACAACATGTTTGGTTATAGATTTCAGTACTTACGTAATATTTTCAATATAAAATCTAAGAACAGCCTAGTTTCTCAATGGTATGTAGCTGGTATATTAGTTCATGTGTGTTTGGCTGCAACAGGAAACCTCATTAATGGTAGCTTAATCAATAAAAATATTCATTTATCTCACAAATCTGGAAATAGGATGTTCAGAGGTTGGCAAAATGCCTTAAAGACCTAGATACCACATATTTTTTCCTATCCTTAGTATATTAGCTTTTTTTCCTCATATTCATTACTTCATGATTATAAAATGCATTCTCTTCCCCAGGAATCACATCCACAGTCATGTTTGAGGCAGGAAAAAGGAGGAAGGTTGGAACCAGCGCCATCTGGTTCTTTTTATCAGAAAAACTTCCCTAAATGCCTCTCCTTTTATCTCTGGCTGTAACTGTATTACATGGCCTGTCCTAACTACAAAGAAAGCTAAAGAAATAAGTTTCTCACTTTTTCAGCCTGATAAGAGATAGGCAAGGAAGATGAAAGTTAGGAATGGACTATAATGAGCCTTTTTGTATATATGGAAGTGCACATTATTAGTCATGGAAGATCTTATGACCTTTTCTCTCCTTTTTTTTCTTTTCCTTTCAGAGTGGTTGGTGATGGTGGCAGTATTTCCAAGGGAAAAATATGTTCTTTGAAAGCACGAGTAAGATATATATATGCTTTGACATTCCATGCATTTTTAAAAATAACATGTTTCTTTAATTTGACAGTAAAATTTGAATTTGACTTCTTGAAATTTAAAAAAATTTACTAAACTAAGCAGATGTTTGTGTCCACCTGAAACATTAAGGAACAATTTTCATACTTAAACACTAAAGCAATTTGTTTCATTGTTTTAGGGGAAATACTGTCTAGATAAATGATAACAAAAGAAGTCCTTTTAATTCTAAGAACATGTAAAGCAATAAATACAAGTTAATTTTTCATTTAAAGATAATGGAAAACTAATTTGCATCAGGGTTACTACCAATTCAAAACATGGGTCCAGCCACATTAGAATGAATAAATACCATATAATTTCTCCTGAACAAAAATGCTTTGAGTCAATAGCCATATTTAGTTTGAATCTCATTCCAGCATTTCTGTGATTGTTTCTCTATATTAAACTGTGTTCTGATTGTTTATTAGTGATCTTTGACTATAACAAGAAAGAACAATACTTAAAATACTGTGGAAGAATTTGAGGTACTAAGGTTAAGACCTGGTATGGAGACTGAAAGACTAGAGAGGTGTAGTGTTATGGCATCTGGAACCTTCTCCTGTTCCTTTGATCTCTGTTGTCCTTGCAAGCAAAACTTAAGGTAGAGATAATATGTTTGTAGGCTGTTAGGATAAATGGCTAAAACTTGGTGCACTCCATGGTGTAGAGAGAGCCAGTATCCTAATCTAAACCTTAAAGAGACTTTGATATGTCCTTGATTACTCCCAATTTGACCTCTTTGCATCCACCCTCAGTGAGCAGATGGGAGGTAGAAGAAATGCTATTAGGAAAGAATGTAAATCAGCATGTTTCTGGAACTTGTAACTTTTGTCCTAGAGGGTACCCTACCATTTTGTCCATAGAAACTTCTGGTATTATGTGCCTGTTATCACTGAAGTGTTCAGAATTCCCAAGAAAACTTGGTGTTTGGATCCCTCCATGGTGTCCAGTATCTTAGGTTAATAGACAAATACAGTTTTATAAATCTTATTATAATTAGGAAAAAGCTGGAAGCCTATTACCATGTGGCTCTGGAAGGAAATATAAACCTCTCAAGTCCTAGAACAGTTAATGACTCCAGTCTTTGGGTGCCTAATTGAGGAAACCAGAATACTCTCAAAATTTAATTAATTTCCAAAGGAAAAACAAATCAAGGGCTTGATGTGACTAAGGAAATATTGAAAGACATATATCAGGATTTTAATGCTAAGTGAATAGAGCAACGGTTCTATCAGGAGGGGCCTAACTGTCAATGTGTATTCCACCTATTACTTTCTTTGCCAGATAGTAAGGTAATCGAGAGATTTATATACCTTTAATTTTCTACAGATCGTCTCAATAAATCTGTTTTGGAACAAAGCCAATATAAGCTAATTTGTTCCCTTTATAATCTGATACAATATGTAATACTACAGTTTGCCCATACAGTGAAGACTACCTTTTGGTAGGTTAGGTGTTAAAGCAAGCAGGTAAGAGTTGCATATTGTCAGAAATATCCCAAAAATCCCCAATTGCCAATGCGTAACCTTATGTAGTCCTGTGCATGTAAAGTATATGTATAATGATTGCTGTATATAAGAGGAGTATATTTATAAAACATGATTTTATAGTCTTTGTAATACTCTAATATTTTTCTTGTATATCCTATAGTAAGTAGCCTAGTTAATTACATAGATTCACAGATTGTTTTTATATATACTGGAGATTGAATCCAAGAGTGCTTTACCACAGAGTTATACCCCTAGTCCTTTTTTATTTTCATTAAGTTACCCAGGCTGGCTTTGAATTTGGAATCCTCCTACCTCAACCTCCCTAGCAGCTGGAATTACAAGTGTGTGCCACCACACCTGGCTCAAATTCACAAAATTTAAATATGTATAAATTGTAACTCCATGTAACCAGTACTCCATAATATTGAACCTATCTCTCTTTAATTAGATTGTAGAGCATTAAATTTGATGGTTAAGAGTGAAGATTCTGCTGCTAAGCTAGCCAGGTAGTCATAGCCAAGTTATGTAACTTTTAAGCCTCAGTTTCCTCATGTAAAATAAGGGTGATAGTACCTGTGCCTAGGGTTGTGTGGATTAAATTCTCGAATCGACAGCATTTAGGATCGTCATATACTAACTGCTTAATGTTACAGAGTCACAAAAACTAAAGCCCATAAACCAAGCACTTCTTTGTGACACTTTAATCAAGGAATTAACAAATAGTTAATAGTGTACCTAAAGGTTATTTTAGAATTCTTTTCAGCTATGCTCTTTTCTTTAAGTCTATTCACTTTTTCACTCTTGTTCACTGTTTTGTTGGGGATGTTTTGGTTTTGGTGATTTTTTTTCTTTGTTTTTTTTTTTGTTTGTTTTGGTGCTGGAGATTGAAGCCAAGACCTTGCATGTGCTAAGCATACACTCTACCACTGAGCTACACTCCCAGCTCTTACTGTAAAGTATATGGAAAGTAAAGTATAAGGAAGTGGGAGGAGGGGACAAATAATCCTACTGCCATGCTATTTTTTCTTTCTATGCTTAAATTTGTTTTATATTTTTCTCCTTAATAGTGTAAAAATTTGTGGTAATGAATCAGATTGTGACTTACTTGGAGAAAAAGACCCTGTTGTCATGTTTGTTATCTATCTAATGCCTTGACTGTGTACATAATAGTGATTCTACTCACTTGGATTGAATGGTCTGGGGCCATAGTGCATAAAGAACATCAGGGCTGCATCCTATGTTTGTTGAGAACTTTTTCTGGTTAAAGTTACCTTCTACATTTCTAAGATCTGGTTAGATATTTAGTTAAGAGGATTATTGGGTTCCTTTTTCCCCCAGTTGGCATATTGCAGTAGGGCAACAGTTTAGAATCCACCTTGTAATTGAAGTAGAGCAGGGTGAGATTACTTTTTAATTCTTAACAGATTCTACATAAAGATTTTGATTAAACTTAAACTATAAAAGGAATAATGCAATTTACAGCTAAGAAATTCATTGACAGGGCTGGGGTTATGGCGCAGTGGTAGCGTGCTCGCCTAGCATGCGGGAGGCACTGGGTTCGATCCTCAGCACCACATTAAAAAAATGAACAAAAATAAAGCTATTGTGTCCACCTACAACTAAAAAATAAATATTTTTTAAAAAAAAAAATTCATTGACAGAGTAAATAACTCTAAAGGTGGTGCCTATTTTATTTCTCTTTTTAGGCTGTCTTGATTGACATGGAAGAAGGAGTAGTGAATGAAATTCTCCAGGGACCATTGAGAGATGTATTTGATAGCACGCAGCTCATCACTGATATTTCTGGCTCCGGAAATAATTGGTGATAATATGCTTAATATAAATACTGAATGTTATCTGAAAAAATTAAGCATTCTTTATTTGGTTAGGTCCTGCTGAAGTGAAAGCAAGAGTTACTGTGCCATAAAGCTAGGCCTTTCAGCCTAGCTAATAAATGATGGTGTTTCACAATGCTTGAAAGCAGCATGTGTTTACTTTTACTCCTAGTTCCTTTTACCTTTTTTTAAAGAAAAGATGAATCAGGAAAAATTGATTTTCTAAATTCTTTGCAAATTGATTCTCCCAATAATCCCCAATCCCCACCTGGCTACACTGGGGCTCATATCCAGGGGCACTTTGCCCCTTTTAATTTTTTAATATTTTTTAAATATTTTTAACTTGTGTATGTTGAGGGGGGCCATTATGGGGATTGAACCCATGGGAACTTTACCAATGAGCTACCTCCCCAGCTTTGAGACAGCATCTTAGTAAGTTGCTAAGGTTGGCCTCAAACTTGCCATCCTCCTGCCTCAGCCTCCCAAGTAGGTGGGATTACAGGTGTATGCCACCATCCCCTGCATAGATTATTATATAACACTAAGTAGTGACAGAAGTTTGAAGTACTTTCATAAACTGTTCTCTTACTTTCATTACGACTCAAGTTCTCCATTTGGTCAGAGTTAATATTAATAGAATGGATACAAAGATGCAAGCCAGACTTGTGTCCTAGCATATAGGCTGAACCTGATGATATTTTGACCCTTAAATATATAATAGTCTCTTCTGTGTCAGGGGAAAAAACACCTCCAACAGTGGTCATTTAAGAATTCACATTGAAGCCGGGCGTGGTGGCTCACGCTTGTAATCCCAGCACTTTGGGAGGCTGAGACAGGAGAATCGCGAGTTCAAAGCCAGCCTCAGCAACGGCGAGGCGCTAAGCAACTCAGTGAGACCCTGTCTCTACATAAAACACAAAATAGGGCTGGGGATATGGCTCAGTGGTCGAGTGCCCCTGAGTTCAATCCCCAGTACCAAAAAAAAAAAAAAAAAAAAAACAAAGAATTCACATTGACACTGTTTTAGAAAAAATTAAGTGAATTGTTATCGGCAAACTTCATATTTTTTACTTCAAATATTTACCACCTCAGGTTCATAATGTGGAGTGATGTATCATTTCATTAAAGCCTGAATTTGAATCTTTTGTTCTTAGAGACTCATGTAGAGAGAACGAGTCACTTAATAAGTGAGTACACCTAAGCTCCCAACTAGCTTTTCTCTAATTGTCATATAACTTATTATGTAACTTTTCAATTATGCCTAACTGCGTATATGTGATGGAAAAATCATTTTTATAATTCATCATTAGTGATACTTGTAAATTCAAATAACCAAAAAGACCTGCAGAGAATATAATTTTTCTACATTTGCCATTTTATATAATAACAGCATAATGTACTTTTCCTCCTGTTTTAAATCAGAGTAGGTTAGTTTAACATTTCAAGTTTCTGATGTCTTTGTAGTTGACTTTATTCTGACCTTTAATGTGTAAGTTCACTGCCATTCAGAATTTACCTTAAATGGAAATGAGAAAAAGATAGGTAACTGACATCTTATTTTGTTGTTTTTATATCTCAAGAGAAAAGTTGAGAAGATGAAATTAGAAAACCATAATTTGGGATCCTCTGCTGATGAGTTATCAGGATATTTGAGAATTATAGAAAAGTAATATATATGAAATATTCTACCTAGTATCTTCAAGATATTACATACAGTATTACTTACTGAAGCAAGAATAGATTTTACTGAGTATAATTAAAATGTTTTCAAATTTTATTTAGAACAAATAATAAAATCAAGAAGTAATAAATGCAAGGATTTTTGTTTTTAAATCTGTATTCTTATTTTCAGGGCTGTGGGTCACAAAGTTTTTGGCAGTCTTTACCAAGAACAGATTTTAGAGAAACTGAGAAAGTCGGCAGAGCACTGTGATTGTTTGCAATGTTTCTTTATAATACACTCCATGGGAGGAGGTAAAGTTATTCACTCATTTGACTATAACAATGCTAAAATCCAAGTGGGAATTCACTTTGCAAACATAAGTCTTGTTTTCAGACCTATGCTGGATAAAGATAAAACTATTTAGAGTATATGTGTGTATTTGGATGTTTGTACATTACAGCTTACCTTAAAATTCTGTGAAATTGAGTCACTACTACCAATTTTGTTTTTAAGTCCTTTTTAAGAGCCAACAGCTAAATTGGAAAAAAAAATTTTCTTATACCTTTAGCTTCTTTCATAAAATTTTTAGCCACTTTTCAGTATATAAGAGTTTAGGGGGAACACTTATTTTTCCCCAGAGTTTTCTTGTTCAGTTTTACATCCTAACTAGGATTGAGCATTTCTGGCACATTATTATATTTGCTTACCAGAGAATATCAATATACTATGTTTTTTTGGTAGTAGGGATTGAACCTACGGTCACTTAACCACTGAGTCACATCCTCAGCCTCCCCTTTTTTTTAAAGACAGGGTCTCACTAAGTTTCTGAGGCTGGCCTCAAACTTAATGATCCTCCTGCCTCAGCTTCCCAAGCCACAGAATTACAGGCATGTGCCATTACACTCAGCATTGATGTACTTTCTTTAACCACCTTCACATTTTCTCATCTCCAATAAGAATATAAAAGTAAAAACTTCTTTCAGTTAATTTCTTGACATAATCTATTACATGGTAATTAATTGACTTGAACTAGAAATATATGATCTACATAGCTTTTTTTTGCCCAGGGAAGCCTATAACTTAGAACTAAAGCATTTTGTTCCCCTGCTCCATGAAATAGAAACAGAATAATTTGCTAATTTTAAAATAGGATTAATAAATTTTAAAAATTCCACACTTTCTCTCCAGGCTGAAATTGACTTTATATTCAGTAGGTTATATATGATTGACATATCTTTTATTCACTATAATAGCATTTTAAAATTGTATTTACTGTGTAACTATTCCTTTAGAAGACCATCATAATCAAGAAAGTTTTATCTTTGTACTAATATAATGCATTTGTGCCACTATAGCTATAGACAATATTCCCAAAAAGGAAGATGAGACCAAAGAATATGAGCTTTTTCAATTTTGGTTGATGTCACTAATAGACCTCTCTATAATATTGTACCAATTTATATATTAGCCACAATATTTAAGTTTCCATTTCCCTACACTGCCATTAAAGACTACCCCCAAAAAATCTTTTTCATGTAGTATTTTTAGCATCATAGCCTTTTCATATTTATTTGCTTAATTTAGGCCAATGGCATTAAATTTTTTTAACAAGGATAATAAGAGTAATAAGTTTAATAATAAGTTTGTTGTATCCTAACACAAACCCCCCCACACCCACAACTACCCATGCACACACACACAGACTGAAACAAGATTCAGAAAACCTTATTTACTCATGTAATATGTGACACATTGATTCTTCATCCTCATTCATTTAAGAATAGAAAAATACTGGTATCAATCTAATAATTAGTTTATAGCTCACTAATTAGTTTATAGTTCACATCCTATGGGTTGAAAAACCCCAAGTTAGAAGATTCCAACTTTGTCTAAGTTCTTAAAAATTTCTGTATTTAGCTTGGTGCAACAACACACACCTGTAATCCTAGCAACTCAGGAGGCTGAAGCAAGAGGATCTCAAGTTCAAAGCCAGTGGACAACTTAGTGACACCCTATCTCAAAATAAAAAATAAAAAAGGCTGGAATTTAGCTCAGTAGTAGAACACCCCTGAGTTCAATCTCCAATACTACCAAAAGGAAAAAAAAATCTGAATTGTAAATGTAACTTACACATCAGAAAATTATCTGTAATGAGATGGCTAGAATTTTTGCTTTTAAATGGTAGTGACAATATTTCATATTTGAAAACTTTGTAAATTCAAGGTGGACATGCTTTAAACAATTTTGACTAATTTTTTAAGTTACTTAATGGCCTAACAGTTTTCTTCATCATTAAGCTTGTATATATAGCCGGGCAAGGTGGTGTGCGCCTGTGATCCCACTGGCTCAGGAGGCTAAGACAGGAGGATCGCAAGTTCAAAGCCAGCCTCAGCAATGGCAAGGCGTTAAGCAACTCAGATCCTCTCTCTAAATAAAATACAAATATGGCTGAGGATGTGGCTGAGTGGTTGAGTGCCCTTAAGTTTAATCCCCAGTACTCCCCCCCCCCACAAAAAAGATTGTATGTATACTATACCAACGCTGTCAAGATAGGTTTTTTCCTTTTAAATTGCTTGATATTAAGTGTGATTTGAATACTGTCTTAGTTGAATTTTTCACTGTTCAGTTCTCTTGACATCTAATGGTTTAGATATATGAAAAAGTGAAATATAGAAAGCCATCCCAAACTTGTGGTCACAGAGATGGAATTCAGGACTTTAAGTCTAACTACCCATACTGCCCTTCTTTCTTTATCTGAAATTAGATTAGTTAAACATAATCACACAAATAAATTGAAAATTATTTCTAAAATTAAAACAAAAATTCCAAGTTCCTCACAGTTATATTCTGAATCATTTATACTATTTTCATTTTGAAATTTGTAATCCTCAGGAACAGGATCTGGACTTGGTACATTTCTTTTAAAGATGCTTGAAGATGAATTCCCAGAAGTATACAGATTTGTGACTTCAGTTTATCCTTCTGGTGAGGATGATGTCATAACTTCACCTTACAATAGCATCTTGGCAATGAAGGAACTTAACGAGCATGCAGACTGTGTATTGCCCATTGACAATCAAGTAAGAAATTAAACTGGAATTTATGGACAAAGTTTATGTACAAAGTTTATCCTGTGTTGTGTCTATGCATTTAACATGAACTGTTCAGTTTTTAGCATTCTCATCTAAGAGAAAAAAAATAAATTTAAATTGTTTTTCTTTCCCTACTTTCCTAATAGCTCATCTGTGTCCACTCCTCTTAATAGTCTCTCTCAAATCTTTCTTTCAAAAGTCTTTATTTGACATCATTAGCAAAATTGACCTCATGGTGAATTCTGGAAAGTTGGGTAAAACTGTGAAGGCCAAGAGTCTGATTACTTCAAGTGCTGGGGCTTTTAAAAAGCAGCACAAGAAGCCCTTTGATGCAATGAACAACATTGTGGCAAATCTGCTGCTTAACCTAACAAGGTAACCTTGTCTAAAAACATGACTGTGCTTTTGATGATGTTTTAGATTTTTATAATAGCATTTTAAGTTGTGAGAGCTTCTTTTGTTATTTTCTTTTCTTATATTTTTATCTCTTGGCCTGA
>CM053406.1:43863730-43927562 GCA_028644305.1 Xerus rutilus
ACTTCCTTGTTAGCTGATTCAAAAGATTTCCATAACTTTGATCTCAAAGATTTTTTGGTCGGGCGCAATGGTGCACGCCTGTAATTCCAACACTTTGGGAGGCTGAGACAGGAGAATTGTGAGTTCAAAGCCAGCTTCAGCAATGGCGAGGTGCTAAGCAACTCAGTGAGACCCTGTCTCTAAATAAAACACAAAATAGTTTGGGGGTGTGGCTCAGTGGTCAAGTACCCCTGAGTTCAATCCCTGGTACCAAAAAAAAAAAAAAAAAAAAAAGATTTTGGGGGCATTTTTATATTCCAGATCATAGAATGAATCAAGCATATGAAAAAATTTAGTAAAGTTTCTACAATAATTATTGACCTAAATTCTGTTTTAAATAAATACTTTGTGTAATGAGCAAGTTTAATGGTATGTTAGTTACACTTTAGGTAATTTGGAAATAAGAATTGCTATAGATGTTATGTGTTGTTTTTTAATTATCCTTATAAATAATTGTTTGTGATATTAACTTTCAGTAATACCAAAAAAGGAGCTTTATCTAACCTGAATAGTGTACAGAAGTATTTGAGAAAATGCCAACTGTGAATAGTCAAATTACATTCAAAGCATATGTTTTTAAAATTAAAATGTTTTCTCATTATTTTAATGTCAAACTTTTAGCTCTGCAAGGTTCGAAGGGGCCCTTAACATGGACCTTAATGAAATCAGCATGAATTTAGTTCCTTTTCCACAACTTCATTATCTTGTGTCAAGTCTAACACCTCTATGTACGCTGGCAGATGTTAACATTCCTCCTCGGAGGTAAGATATAACATAATTTCAATTTCTTTAGAACCTGACATACTTTTTTTAAAAAATTTAAGAGAAAAAGTATATAATAAGTCTAGTTATCAAGATCATTTTATTTGTGAGAAGTATATGAAATACAGTTGATAACAGCCATTTTTTCATTAGAAGTAATTGTTTAAAAATATCAAACTATTTGAAACTAAATCTAATCATGTAATTTTTAGGCTTTTAGTTTTAAAATTAAAGTTTACATTAAAAGTAAAGTTAACTTACAGACATTGTGGTTTTAAGATAATCTGAGCATGTATAGTGATGATGAGCTTAAAAAGTTCACCTTGGCATTCACAGTTGAAAGGAAAAAGGTCCTGCCAAACTCTGTAAGGAGATAGAATGTAAATGAGAAAACAAAAACTAAAGATTCCTTTTTATAGTTAAAGTTTTGGCAAGAAAATGATTCTATGGTGCAGGAATACTACAAGTGATATTGATAAACTTTCATTTGAGCCCATAGCAAGTGACCAGTTATGCCATCTAATAGGCATAACTGAATTCCTTTTCTGCCTGGGATTATAATGGCCTTAACTAGTTAAGTGTGTATCATACACAGTGTATGAAACATGTTCATCATTGAATGTTTACTATTATCAGCCCACCATATTAAATTAGTATATCTAATAAGTAGAATGTACACCTTTAACACACATCCCAATAATTATAATAGTTCCTCACTAGTTTTTATATCTTTTAAGAAACTAAACATGTGTGGGCCTGCTTGTTGTATGGTGTCTCTTAATTGTTTGAGTATCCATCCCTAAAGTAATGTCTATAAGTCAGCTTCATAAAAAATGTTCAAAACCACATACATACCAATATTTTGAACATAATCACAAAAGATTGAGGAAATTCCCAAAACTCACTGTCTTGGTCTGGATCCCAGACTAATTTATCTAGGCAGATTCATGGGGTGAATCACCAGCCTCACAACAGGATGGGTTTTATAAGCTTTAATATGAGATAATATAACAATAAGCAAGCAACAGTTATACTTTGCAATATTGAAAATTGTATATAATAAATCAATAATATAGAAGAAAAGAAAGAGAGAGCGGCTCCAGCCCAATAAGCACTCACCAATCAACACCGGATAACACAACACGGGTTTGCAGGTACTCAAAACACCATCATTACCTCCAACACCCAGCCTTGGGTAAAATAAGCAACATCAAGAATGGGGTAAACACATAGGTAAGAGTCTTTCTCCTCAAAGCACCATCACCACCTTCAAAATCCTTCTTTACTCAAAACAGCATCAACACCTTCAACACCTATCCTCGGGTAAAAGAAGCAACACTGAGGGTAGGGTAAACACATAGGTGAGAGTTAGGATCCTTCCTCTTTACTCAAAACAGCATCAACACCTTCAATACCTATCCTTGGGTAAAAGGAGCAACTCTGAGGGTAGGGTAAAAAACATAGGTGAGAGTCAGCTTTCTTCCCCACAAGTCAAATTCCTTCTTCTCGCTCAAAGCATCGGATTCCTTCTTCCCCGGTTGAATTTCTTCTTCTCTGGTAGAATTTCTTCTCCTTCCAGTTGGATCCCTTCTTCTCCTCTCTAATTGGAATTTCTTCTTCTCTCTTCTTTCTCCTTTGGAGGACTTAAAAAGGCACAGCAACCCCTCCCAACATGCAGTCCAGGGTTATGCAGCTGGCCTTAGGCTATTAAATCTCTGTGAGGTGGGAACTGGCCAGGTTCCAAAACTCACAGGATCAAAGGTTGAAAGTTCTGGGGCACCAAAAGCTCTTTAGTGCGCCAGATGGCCCCGAACAATAACCTTGAGAGAGCGTTTTCTTCAAAGTCTCTTCAAATTCCTCACTAATGAGCTCTCCTCTCCTAAGTCATACTTAAGGACGGGCTCATATTATTAACTATCTATACACTCACCTGCTCTTTTAGGGAGTCCTCCCTCCCTCTTTCTGTAAAATAATTAGTATAGAACATAAGCTCCATTAGGGTAGGAAGTTTGTTTTTGTTTTTGAGGGTAGGGGTTTTTTTTTGTTTGTTTTTGTTTTGGTGCTGGAGATGGATGAAACTCTGGGCCTTGTGTGTACTAGGCAAGCATTCTATCAGGAAATTTTTGTTACGTTCACTGCTAAGTCTCTTGTACTTAGAATAGTGCCTGACAGATTTAATAAATACTGGACAAATAAATAGCACAGATTTTTGCAGCTCTTCCCACATACTCTGCAGTTTCAGCACAGGTCTAGCTAGAGTGAATATCAGGAATCTCATCATATTCGTATTGAGTTAAATGGTAGTTAAGAACCAAAGTGGGGTCATATTGAGGACCTAGAAGCTGTATGTTGTTCGATATAAACTGTCAGTTACTTTTTCCCTCTTGTTAACTGAAGACGTTCCTTTACTTTTTATCCTTTAGACATAAGACTTCAGTTTAAAGTCTTCCTGTCTAGGAACACTACTACAGAGTTTAATCTTATAAGGGAGAACATTACATTGTACTTTGATAGTTTCCTCCTTATGATTAATTTATATATGATGTATTTTACAAAGGAATGGTCTCAATATAGCCTGACAATTAGTTTTGATAGTTGGGATACTATTGAATTAGATAAGTATATTGAACTGAGCAAAAATGGGATTTCAGAAATCACTACCACATTGTACTAATGCTACAGTCTATATTTTGTAGTTACCTGAAATCACCAATATACTGAAAAAGCTTTTTTTCCCCCGAAAAATGAAAGATGTTACATGATTATTCCTTATATTTACCATAAAGATTGCTTTGAGAGAATGATAGTTATTTAATATATTTAGAATACATGGTATATATTCTAATATTAGTACAGTGTGAATTTTTGTATTTACCTATGGATGACTCTCTTCTCATTTTATAATTACATATTGAAGAAACAATTTTTTTTTTTATAAACAGTGACTCTTTATTGTTCTAGGTTGGATCAGATGTTTTCAGATGCTTTTAGTAAAGATCACCAGCTAATTCAAGCAGATCCCAAACATAGCCTTTATCTCGCCTGTGCCCTCATGGTTAGAGGAAATGTACAGATTTCAGATCTTCGCAGAAATATTGAAAGGTTTGGTTTCTATTTTTCAAGATAATTTATGTGTACTGCTTGGAACAGTGTAGCATAGTAGTTAAGACACTCTTTCCTCAAATTATAGCAATGTCACCTCCTAAAATGTGACCTTGAACACTTAGCCTTCCTGTACTTTGTTTTCTTCAAAGTGTAATATAAGGGTGGTAATCGTACAAAGTTGGTATTTATGAATATTAAGTGATACATGATGTTTTATTTTCTGAAAGTGTTCAAAAATTGTAGCTAATAGTTTTTATTACCACCACTATTACTGCACAGTTTGTGTTTATGCTCTGCTATTTGACAGTTCATTTTTAGAAAAACTACTCCATTGAATTACAAAATTATAACACCCTTCTTTTTATCTCCAGATTTCTAGTCTTAAAGAATGTGTTTCTAGCTTTTTCAGTCACCATCACAGCTGATATAATGTATTCCTATTAAATGTCTCTTAATTCTCTATCACATTGTCCAATAATACTGTAAAAAATGGATAGCTTAAACTAAGCAATTAGAATGGTCCATCAGTAATGTCTCTGTTTAATGTGCACTACCACCATGTGGCATTTTTTTGCACCTTCGTTCTTACCTTTGAGTTTTTGTATCTCAGATTAAAACCTTCTCTACAGTTCGTCTCCTGGAATCAAGAAGGCTGGAAGACCAGCCTGTGTTCTGTACCTCCTGTGGGCCACTCTCATTCATTATTAGCTTTAGCAAATAACACGTGCGTGAAGCCTACCTTCATGGAACTGAGAGAGAGGTTCATGAGGCTCTACAAGAAAAAGGTAATCATTTACCTTCCTAGCTGTTTGTTGCGGCTCTTTTAGGTATATCACATTCCAAATCAGGACCAACCTCATCTACCATTTTGTTGTACTGACTGTAACTGAAGGGGAGAGGCTTACTATGACTCTTTTTACTCTAAATGAGATATATTTTCTGAGTTTAGAGGATTTAGGCAAAATCCTTGACTCAAGTTCTCATTTCTGTTGTAAAGCTGAATGTACTATAATTTTAACAGTATTTTACCTTATGGGATATTTGTATGTATTAAAGTTCCTGGAATGGTAATTGCTACCCACTTTTGTATTTACAGGCTCACCTCCATCACTATCTACAGGTTGAAGGGATGGAGGAGAGCTGTTTCACAGAAGCTGTGTCATCTTTGTCAGCACTCATCCAGGAGTATAACCAACTAGATGCCACAAAGAGCATGCCTGTGGAGGACTTCCCTAGGCTAAGTGTAGCTGTGTGAAAAGGGAACCAAGAAATATGACTGTCACTTTTTCTTGTTTTTTTTTTTTCAGCATTTTTGTGATTCAGAAAATTCACTTTGTTTTTCATATTATCACAGAGTATTTTGTCTATTAAAGAGTGGTTTCTGTTTAATCACAATTCATTGATACCAGTGTGTGAAATTAGTAAAATCCTATTACCTTCACTATAAGCAGTTTATTAAAATTGAGAGAACAGAGTTCTTTAACCATTTTCTTTATTTATTGCCTAATATTTATACACCAATAATCATGTATTTGATAAAAATCTTGTACAGATACACTTTTATATTTATTTATAATTTATATTTTGATATTGTTTAAATTGATTCTTTAAAAGTATATGCTAAGAATTGAACATAAAATATAAATATTTCTATGTAATATCCACTAACTTAGAGACAGGCTTTATTACAAATGTTAAAGATACTGTATTTCTTTTATAAAAAACTTTTTATACTTTTAAATTAAGTATAATTACTTTTTTATCAATCTAGTTGATTTTGTAATAAATGTCCATATTTTCAAACAAAACTTGTTGTTTTTACATGTCATCAGTTCATAAATAAATAAAACATTACCAAGCTTGTCGGTTTCTTCACTGGCTATGTTATACTCTAGTGAAGTTGTTTCAGTTACTATAATCTCCACTTTGATTCTTTAACATTATTTTTAGTCATATAATTTAAAGAAGCGATTTGTAAGAACAGTTTGTTTTCAAGACAAACTAATCTTATGTGCTTTGTTTAGTGTTTGCTTTTAAGTTTCTTTCTTTTGCAAAGTAATACTATTGTTGGTCTTTTATCTTGGAAATTTAGTTTTTCATAATAATTTCTAGTACACTTAACAGTAGCCAAAATAGCTTTATTTTCTCTTTCCCAAAAGAAATCTTTTAACTGATAGTATAGGGCAATTTAAATTATAAATAAATTTACAGTTTAATCTTATTTTTCTGTTCAGGAATACAGAATCTTGTTTGCCCTATAATGATTATCATCTGATGAAAGCCTAGGCAATATTGCCACATAGATTAAATTTTTAAAATTTAATATGCCTTATTACACATCATTAACAAAGTGTTCCAGATTTTGGAGAATAACATGTTTTCTTATAAATTATATTTTTTATTATATATAAACTGCTTACATGGTACCAAAATTATATGCATTATAGGATATATTTTTAAAGTGAGTTTAATTTCAGGTTTCTCAAGTTTTATATGTATTTTTAGAACCTCTTTTAGACAAGTCTGGTATCTTAGTTATCTGAGAATAGCTAAACATTCTGTTTTAAACTCGAAAGTATTGTCACCCTTTTATAACCACTCTAGTTTCTTGATTATGTGACATAATGACTAACCTTAACTTTTGCCCCTACGTTCTTAGTTTTACAGAATCAAGAGCTCAGAAAATATATCTCCAGGTTCCCTGCAATTTCTTTGACATACACAAGATGTAATCCAGAGCATCTTCCACTTAAATGAGCCTTCATTTGGGCAATCAAATTGAATGGTAATCATTTTAGACTTATTAGGAATGCAACATCTCTTATCCAGACATATTCCACAAAAAGTGGGTTTGTAACTCTGAGTACTTAAGCACCCAGAAAAGAGAAATTTTTCAGCTTTGGACAGTTGGAAAATAGGTTGGCATCTTTTTCCTTTAGGAATCTGAAAAGATACATAAAATTAAATTTGATTATAGTAATACAGAAAAATATTGTGTAAAACATTTTAATAGCATATATGTACACGTAAAATTGCGACCCCAACACTGGAAAAATTCTTACTGGGGCATTAATATTAGTTGTTGCTTAATGACTTCCAGCACCTTTTCTTCTCTTCTTTAAAACCCCCTCTCACCAGAAGTCCACCCTCCCTGTTCACTCCATCATATTATAGGACACACTCTCCAGTGTTTCTTGCTGTCTGTCCTTTACTCAATTCCCCAATAAGTGGAAATTTCTTTAATATCAAAGACTACAGCACATATATTAATCCCTTTAAAATTGGGTTGTCAACTTGCTGATAAGATAGGGAATGCGTTGGTAATTAGAAGGATTTTGCAGCATCTAAAAACTTCCTTTGAGACAGTTGTCTAGTTTAAGAAATAGGACCATCTGGGTGTGGTGGCACACACCTGTAATCCCAGCAATTCTGGAGGCTGAGACAGAAGGATCAGAAGTTTGAAGCCAGCCTCAGCAACTTAGCAAGACCCTGTCTCAAAATTAAAAGGGCTGGGGATGTGGCTCAGTGGTAAAGCACCCCTGGTTTGGATCACCAGTAGCCCCCCCCCCCAAAAAAATGGGACCAGTTCTAGTTTTATCAACACACTCTTTCTTAGGGTATGTATTTCGTTACAGTCCTTTGACAGGTTTACTATCTAATAAGTACAGAGCATTTTGGAAATGGTGTGGTCTACCTCAAAGTTGTTGATATATAACTTAAGATCAGATCTTCTCTACTTGATGGTCTTAATATCTATTTAACCACAATTCTGTATTCATTACTTTGATTCCACTATGTAGAATTACTGTGGGAAGGAAAAAAGAATCTAGGATCTACTCTTAGAGAACACTATGCAGGGTTACCACAACAAATCAGGCTAATCAAGACCCACATTATTAAGATGTTAGAATATCTAGGATCAACAGGTTAACCTTACCTCTACTAGGTAAGGTTAAACTTTACCACAAAGTGTGATTAATGTTTTCCTCTAAGATAATTTGATTTTGAGAGTTTCAGTGAGGTGGTTTTATTTTTATATCAAATACTAACCCTCCCTTCAAAATATAACTTTTTAGGAATTTCTTAATAGTGAATTATAATTAAATCTAAGCTTTACCTTTACTGTCTGTAATATACTACTGTTGCATGGCTGAATATAACATAGTCTTTGCTCTTTTTTCATTTTACAGTTGCTGTTTTCATTGGTTACCCTGTTAGATATTCC
Organism: Xerus rutilus; assembly: GCA_028644305.1. Taxonomy (NCBI): domain Eukaryota; kingdom Metazoa; phylum Chordata; class Mammalia; order Rodentia; family Sciuridae; genus Xerus; species Xerus rutilus. The sequence continues at coordinate 43,871,862 of CM053406.1, forward strand.
CATTCCACATGTTCTGGAGCAGGGAGTCCACTTTGTAGCTTGCACGAGACATTTTCTTTTCCAACTCAGTGGAAGATTCCTAAAAGCTAAAACAGAGGGAAAGTGCATATGTATACATATTTATGAACTTGTATAGACAGATAATTTTTAATCATTAAGCTAATAATAAAGATCTTTGTGAATAATATAACTCAGAATAAAAGAAGTTTATGGTCTAATTCATTCTATTTCCCTTTTTCTTGCCACCCAAATTATCTTAAGTGCAACAGTCCTATTTCTTAGAAGGAATAAAAATTCTTTTTTTTTTTTTTTTTTTGTGGTGCCTAGGATTGAACCCAGGGCCTTCTGCATGCAAGGCAGGTATTCTACCAACTGAGCTATATCCCCAGCCTGAAATAAAAATTCTTTATCTTTAAAAAACTGAATAGCTTTACTCATTTATATCATTCTAGCCCATCCTGAGTATTAAACCTAAACTTACGTTCTGATTGATGTGTACCATTTTGATTCTGCCTCAGGCTTGATATCATTTCAACAGATATTGAAATAAATGTTGGTAGGATTAGGGAATTCAAGATGTTAATCAGAACAGTATGATCATGTTAAATTTCATAATGTTAAAATCTAAAGTATAAAAGTTATATAGTAAGTCATTGCAAATGGGTAGTCTTTCATTCAGTTTCTTTGTCACATTCCTTATAGTGTCAGGCTCATAGTGCTCTCTCCTTTGGATGGCCACTTCAAATCACCTGTGGAAGGAACGAACGGATCTATGGATGGATCTGTGAGTGAGTGGACAGAGCCCCTCCACTGTCTAGTGCTTAGGAGAAACAAGGTAGAAAAGGTAAATAACTCTTCCATCTCCATGTAAATTCATTATACATTCATGAATGAGCCAGGCCTTTAGTTCATTTGAGCAAGCTACATGTTGGTTTATTGTCTCAAGGCATTTCCTTGAGATTAATGTACATCTTATGTTGGATGCTTTGGGAATAAGGTGATTTGAGTCTGAGTTAAACATAGCGAAGTTCTGACTATATTACTTCAAAATATCAAAATTAAAAATATCCAGAAAAAAATGCTGTCCTGATAGAAAATATCAATCACTCTGAAGTATGTGTTGTGTTTGAATAGTGATAGCATGGTACGGCTTTCAGCTTTATTACAGTAGGATCTTGAAACGCTTATATTGCTGAAAGAAAGCAGGAACATGAAGATACCTGGAAGGTAGACAGCAGTTCAAAGACCTCAAAGCAAAGCTGGGTAGGGTGGTTGTACACCTGTAATCCCAGCTGACCAGGAGGCTGAGGCAGGAAGATTATAAATTCGAGACCTCATCTCAAAAAAAAAAGACAAGATCTCAATGCAGGAAGCAGATTATAAACTTGTCACATATCTGCAATACATAAAGGTAGGTTAGATTATTGCATTACCAGTAACCCTGATTAAACAAGAGCTGCAGTTGAGTAATTTGTGTAACATTCGTTAATGCAGGAAAAGTAGAGATTTATAAAGTAAAGCTGAGTATTCATGAGCATTGAGAAAAGCATGAGGGCATTAAATGTCATTTCATGCTTCATACAGACCTAGCAACAGCTAGATTCCAACTGTAGACTATATGTTACTGTTACAAATATATCTTTAAAAAGTGTGTGTTTTTATCATTGTGGTTAATTTTGAAAGCCAAATTCCTATGTAGATCATAAATACAGTTTCACAATTAAGCAAAGGAGAGACTGAATATATACTTCCCTTGAAATATAACTAGGCCCAACTCTCAAAAACAAGATAGTGCTTGAGGAGATTTTCTCATTTTTTACTGCAAAGCACACTAATCACCAAGAATGACCAGGGATGGCTCTTCCTATCAGGCTTCAAGTGAATCCACTGAAATTGATCCAGCTCTACAAAGGAGACCATCCTGAACTTGATCCAAAGGGCTTTTGTTATGGAAAACGGCTACTCTGAGAGTCTAAGAATCTTGTATTGAGTCATTCAGATCCTTTACAGAAAACCAACTGTTTCTGTACATTTTGCAAAAGAAACGATTTGGGGACTGGTAGTATAGCTCAGTGGTAGAGTGTGTACTTACCATGTGCAAAGCCTTGGGTTCAATCCCTAGCATCAAAATACATAAAGAAAAGGGAATAATTTGGCTTATTATTTTAGAACATGAGTTGTGTCATGCTATTAGCTAAATAATCACGTGTGGTAAATACAAATTCACTACAACCTGATAATTTTTTTTCAAAATAACTGAGATAATCAGAGTCCCTGAGTATATTCTTTTCATAGAGTTAGTTTTTTAATGTCTAAAACTCATTTCTCTGATTATTGTTGCTTTTATTGAATATCTACATAATAAAAAGCTTAGAGTTTTTAGCAAACATAAGTATATTCTGTATCTCCAGGACAATTTTCACTACTAATTTACTCTAAATTCAAGAAACTGGCATCAAGCCAGGCGTGGTGGTGCATGCCTGTAATTCCAGTACTTTGGGAGGCTGAGACAGGAGAGTCACGAGTTCAAAGCCAGCCTCAGCAATGGGGAGGCACTGAGCAACTCAGTGAGACACTGTCTCTAAATAAAACACAAAATAGGGCTGGGGATGTGGTTCAGTGGTAGAGTGCCCCTGAGTTCAATCCCTGGTACCAAAAAAAAGAAAGAAACTGGCATCAGCATTGCCCCTTTTGAGTCCTTCCTCTCCTGTGCTTCATTTGCTGGTGTTTTTGAAATTTCTGTCCCAAAAATACCCTGACACTTAAATAAGGTGGTAACTTGAAAGAAAACTAGAATTTCATTTGCACCTGCAAATGTCCAGGTGCTGGAGGAATAAATACTCATTTCATTTTTCTAACTACATACATGGGTAAGCTACTTTTAAAAGCCTATGTGGGAGGCATGTGTGGGTGTGTGTATTTAGAGAAAGAGTGGTAAATTGTTGAGCTTCAATTTTAGAGTGAATAAATATGACTTCATATCAGTGTTCTATTTTTAGAAATAGTATTGACAAGTTCAAAACATGTTAGTCCTCAAATATTTTTTACTCAGTAGCTTTGTATTTGTCTATATTATATAGAAAGGTTGCCTTTGAAAATTTGGAGAACTGGGTAGCCAAACTTCTGCCTGTAATAAAACAATACAAATAGAAGTTTTCCCAGGATACATGAGAACAATATGTGGTCAGTTTTCCTTAGGAGAGGTTGGGAATAAGCAGAGGTGTAAAATTTGAGTGTCCTGACCTAGTAGAGCTTTCTAAAACTGGAATATTTTTACCAGAATACACCTGCCTAAGGCAAAGATTGAGTGGGATGGTACACTTAGACTACATCTCACACTGATTACCCATTCACTTGGTACCTGTGATGCACAAAAGAACATGAAAGAAAGCCACCAAGTCATACGTGAAAAATAGCTTGAAGTATGAGCACCTGGCATCATCTTGTAGCTTGTTGAGAGCTGCCTTTGTAATGGTCCCAGGCCACACTTGGACTGATCAGACTTATTTCCACCTTTAGCTCCAGAGCAGTGGCTGTCAGCCAACTCAGGTATGAACAGAGGTGTGCATCCAATTGCCCCACTCACACACAGGCAGCTAAACCAGGGGTTGGGCTGAAACACTTGGCCATTATGATAATGGACCCTGTTGAACTCACATCCAACAGCTACAAGGTCTGAAAAGAGAAAATTGTCAAAAAAGCCATAACTTGGGATAGCTGGACTTCCAATTATACACCTTATAAGATACAACTATCTCCTTTAGGTTTGTTTTTTTTAACAGCTCTAGATGTTTAAGGCCCTGTTGGAACCCCCTTCACAGAACATCTGTCTAAAGGTTAAAATGAGCATTTTCATCAGATTGTAGGTTATAACCCTCAAAGGGGCACTATCAGAATTAAAACCAAATAAAAACCCTGTTCTGGAGAAAAGGTTTTTTTGTTTTCTGTTGCTATTCTATGAGGTACTAGAGACCAAGCCCAGGGCCTCACTCTTGCTAGGCAAACACTGAAATTAATTTTTAAAAAATCATAAGTGTGAGACAATTATAAAGTGGTGAGATGAAAATTAATGCCAGGTGAGATGAAAATTTCCCCAGACATCCAACAGTAGGGCAGAATATATTCTTAAGAAATCAGGATAACTGAATGTCTGAAGACACCATAATTTAACTACAGTATGGCAAGGTAACTTATTGAAAATTAAAGGAGATTTTCACTTCCTCTGGGGTATATTCTTGACCTACTGGATCAACAATTCTCTATGTGTGCTCCACCAACCACTTGGCAAAAGCTGAGATGTTCTTAGGGAATCTGAAGTCAAGAGTTTTCAAAATACTATGACAGGCTGGGTGCAGTGGCACAGGCCTCTAATCCCAGTGGCTTGGGAGGTTGAGGCAGGAGGATCATGAGCTCAAAACCAGCCTCAGCAACTTAGTGAGGCCCTAAGAAACTCAATGAGACCTATCTCTAAAACGTAAAAAAAAGAAAAAAGGCTGGGGATGTAGCACAGTGGTTAAGCACCCCTGGGTTCAATCCCCAGTAGCCATAAAAAAAAAGAAAACAGCATTAATGATAGGTGTTTTTCATTGTTGCTATTTGCACTGAACATACAAAAACAATGGTAGCTAAAACCTCTTGTGCCTTATCATGATTCAAACTGTACATGTGGTTGTACTTAGAAAGAAAAAAGCTAGTTTTACCTAAGAACGTCCTTGATGGCATAGTAAACTTGTTCATTTTATTAAATCCTAACCATCGAGTACATGTCCTTTCATTATTCTGTATGACAAAATCAGAAGTATATGTGGACCATTCTATGTACTAAAGTACAATGGCCATCATGAGGAAGAGCACCCATGCTATTATTCAAATTGTGGGACAGGCCAGCTAATTTTGTAGTGGGAATTTTAATTCCTGATAAACTATGGTTATTCCGACTTGGGTATTTTGCAGACATTTTCTTGAAAATGAACAGAGTAATCCTGTCACTTCAAGGAAAACAACTGACAGCATTTGTTGCAACTATAGAATTCAAGCTTTAAAGTAAAAATTAGAATTCTGGAAAAACATCTACCATGGAGTTCTTTATTGCTACCAAATATGTAGAATTTTCTGATGAAAGTGATATCAATGGGACTTTTAAAATATTATATAATGAAATCTAGTTTAAACATCTACATAATACAGTAAACAAATGCTTAGAATGACAAATTTATGCATGAGCAAAAGACCTTCAAATGGGTCTTGGATATTTAATGTCACCAAATTGAAAGGTTATTGATGTGGTTTCATATTCCATGATGCTCATTTTTAATAAACTACCACTTGTCTGTCACATTTAATATATTTTTAAAGTACGTTCATAATTATCTGAAGTGTTTGTTAAAATATTTCTTCCTTTTCTCATTATATATCTATGTGAAGTCATATTTTCTTTATATATTTCAACTAGAAGAACAACAGCTTGTCAGAAACAGATGTGAGAATCTAGCTATCTCCTATTAAGCTAGATATCAGAGAGATTTGCAAAAATATAAAATTATGCCACTCTCTTCACTGAATTTTCCTGTCATAGAAAATAATTTTTCATCAAAATATATCATTCCTATTAATTTGCAACAGGTTTGTTATGTTTAAGTCAATTTTTTAAATTCCTAATCCATTAAATATCAATAGGTAAAATCCATATAAACAAAAAGTTTTTGAAGTACTTATTAATTTCCAAGACAGTAACTTTTTGTTAAATCAAAAAGTTTTAAAATCACTGTTCTGGATCAGAAAGCAACAAATTTTCTCTAAAGGGCCAAACAATAAGTATCTTGGCCTCTGCAAGCCATATGGTCTCTGTACTGCTCTGCCATTCTAAAGTAACCACAGATTCTATGTAAATGAATGAGCTGTGTTCCAATAAAACATAGTTTACTGTCATACTAAGCTGTGAGCTGGATTTGGCCCCTGGGCAATAATTTATGACCTCCTAGTTATACATTATCCCCATTCCCATACCCATGTTTACCGGTAAAGTCATCACATTTTGGGTGACATTACTTGTGGAAAAATCAGACACAATAAACTTTGGTTCTATGAGGGGAAGGCCTGTATCTCTTTTTTCCTCTGTTGTATTCTAACTTACTGGCCACAGTTCCTGGCTCAGTAGAGGATGCTAAGTGTTGACTGGATTAATGAAATAACCTGCCCAGTTTGGGAGAAAGGGATATTCTGAATGCTAAAGTCTTTGATAGGTCATATTTTCACCACAAAATTTCCATAAGTAAGAAATGCTTTTGCAACTCTACTGCATACCAGATATTGTGCTAGGAGTTTTAGGTTTTATGTCATTTATTTCATCTTCCCAGACAGCTCTGTAAACTATGAAGTACATGTGATGTAACTGAGGCATAGAGAGATTAATCAACATGATTAGGGTCACTCTGTTAGAACAACCAGTATTGGAATCCAGATCTCTTGTTCTTAATACAATATGGTGCTGACAAGGGTGTCCGTTTGTCAGACTTGATGGTCTCTTCACAGTTAGTCTAACTCCAAAGATGTACTCTCATTTCATGCTCACAACCTAACTTCTGGCAGTAAATTACCTTCCCACTTGAACTTTTCTATAGAGTGAATAACTGCCCTGCTCACATATTTTTCTTTCCTTAGGAATTTTGTTTTTTATCCTAAATGATCTTGGCATTCTGAATCATTGCCAATGTGTTGTAGGTGTGGAAGATCTGCATCAGAGTTTCAACCCAAAAAGCTGAGAGTTAGGTTGTGCTTTGGGGTGGCATCATCTTCTTTTTTACAAATCCGCAGTAAAAAGTTCAGGAAGTTGATGGTTATACTTGGGTACACTAAGATTAAAGCAGTGTGTCTGAGTTCTTGATACACAGCCTTATTTTTTTACACCCATATATTTTTAAGCAGGATTATTTTTTAGTTTCAGAAAAGACTGAATTCAGGTAGTTTCTAACAATATTAATAAAAGCCATTGTTTTGTGGCATGCCAAGAAGTCAGACTCTAAGTTATCCTGTTTTCTATCATTATAAGCAATTACCTGAAAAGAACTGCAAAATTGCTTTGATGCAATGAAAATAACAGATTTCTGAACATGCGTAGGTATCGCTCATTTCCTGTGGTGTCTAATACAATGAATCCAGTCCCACTGGTCCACAAAAACTAAACCCACCTTGTATGTAGCCAGACTGAACTCATCACTCCAAATTAATAACTGAAGGAGAAGAAAATCTAACTAGACTCAGCTTTTTCCAATGGGTTCAGAAAAGGACACTTACATGCACACACTCCAGTCTCGTACCTAGGCCTATCTGCCGAGTAGTCACAATACAGTCCTTTGTGTGGGTCGCAGAGGTCAGCTTCATTGCAGATATCCCCTGGTTGCTTGGCACAAATTTTGCAGCATCCACAGCCATCCCTCACCAAACTCACTCCAGGAGGGCAACGGGGCTTCTGAAGAGGGCATTTACAGGGCCAGTGACAAAACTGTTTACGCTGATGTGCTTCTGATACTTCTCTGGGCCCTCCTTCAGTGGTGTGTAATGGCCCCGTGCCCTGTGCCCTGCAGCAGAACTTTATTGGATAATAAAGGCAATGTTAGAAATGGTTCCTCAAAGTAATTTCAGAAATCTCACAGAAATACAAGATTTCTCAAAAAGAGGTAGAACACAGTGTGGTGAGTTACAGTATCATAGCATTTGACACAGTTCACTCTGGAAATATTTTCTTCTCTTGGCTTCCAAGATGTTGCTTTCTTATTTCTCCTTTCTCACTACTCCTTCTCAATCTCCTTTGCCACTTTCTTCTTGTCCTTCTGATGTCTAAACATTGAAGACCCCTGGTTTCAGACCTCTTAAGTACCTTCCTCACCACATCTCATCTCCCACCCAGACTTCTGAATTCAGACTCAAACTGCGTAGTTAACATCTCTCTGTAGGTGTTTAATGGGCAAAGCAAACTTAATGCAATCAAAAACATATTACCAATTTTCCCCTCAATTTGCTTTTCCACATACTTTCTTATTTGAGCAAATGTTCATTTCACCATTTTTCCAAAAAACCTTGCAGTTAAGATCATTCTTGACTCTTTCATGTTTTACATCCAATCTTGTTGATAAATTCTGCTGGTCATATCTTTAAAATATAAAGTTTCACCTTGCTATCTTCTTTGTCCACTCAGCATTCAGAATGAGTCTTTTAAAATATGCCAGATCATGCCACTCCTTGCTGATTGGGCTTGACTTCCCAAATGGCTTTCCAGGGACCACACCATTTGGCCCTCATTCCCTATCTTCTTTCGCCCACTCCCACTCACCCCTTGACTACTTTGCTCCAGTCACAGTGGCTTCCTCATTCTTTAAGTACTTAAAGCATGCACTGCCCGTGAAGATCTCCAAGGCCCACACTTTGGCTTTTTTTAGGTCTGCTCAAATTTCTCAGCGAGGCCCTCTGACCTCTCTTTATAAAAAGAGCACCCTACCCCAGCCCTTTCCCCAGACACATCTTACCACCTGCTTCATTACTTATGTAGTTTAGCTTTTGCTATTTTCTGATTCCTGCATTGAGAATATGAGGGCAAGGTTTTTGCTTCATACCTGTCTGACTCCAAAAAGGAAAAATGTTTATTAAATATAAGAACATAATGCATCCTCTGTGTCAGGGATTTTACCTTTACATAGCCTTTATAGCAACAGTATGCAGTAGTTATTATCCCATGTAATATGTGAATAGTGGTCCCCTAAAAGATGTCCACATTCTAGTCCCTGGAACCTGTTAATATTCTACCTTGCTTTTACTTACTTATTTATTTATTGGTACTAGGGATTGAACCTAGAGGCACTTTACCACTGAGCTATATCCTCAGCCCTTTTTAATTTTCTTTTGAGACAGGGGCTCATTAAATTGCTTTAGGCCTCACTAAATTGCTGAGGCTGACCTCAAATTTGTGATCCTCCTTTCTCAGCTTCCCAAGTCTCTGGATTACAGGCATGTTCTGCGGTCTATGCACCACCTTGCATATCAACAAAGGGGATTTTGCAAATGTGATCAAGTGAATTCTGCAAGTATTATCCTGGATTACCCAGGTGGGCCCAATATGATCACAAAACAAGTCCATCCAAAAGGAAAACAGGCAGACCAGAGAAGAAGATGTGAAGACAGAAACAGAGGTACAAGTCATGTCATCCCTGAAAGGAGACTGTGAACTAAGGAAGGCAAGCAGCCCTTAAAAGATGGAAAATGTGAAGAATTAATCCCTCGCTGGAGCCTCCAGAAGGAAAGCAGTCCTGCCTATACTTGATCGTGGCCCTATAAAACTCATTTGTTGACTTCAGATATCCAGAAATATGAGACAATAAATTCATGTCATTTTGAGCCACTAAATTTGTGGGGATCTGTTACAGTAGCATTAGGAACAGTACATCTTAGTTTATAAATGAGGGTGCTGAGGATCTGATTATTTAATCTGTCCTAGGTTACATACCAAGTAAGAGGTAGAAGAGGGATTTTAACCAGGCAGGCAGTTCCCAAGTCTGACCTCTCAACCCTCACCCTGATTCCTAGTACAGGTACCACTAGAAACCGGCTTTTATACCAAACAAATCACTGAATCTCTGAATCTCCTTCTCCAATCTAGACCACGTAAGCTTACAACTCATTAACTGCTCCTGAGTATATCCACTTCAACGTGCTTCAAGGACCTCATTTTTTCCCTATCTCCCCACAGACTGTGCCCTTTTTGGCTAGCTAGTGATTCCCATTTTAGCAAATGGTATTGCCATCCACTCAGATCCCCAAACCAGGAAGCTGGAAATCATTCTGGATTTCTCCCTATCCTTCACTCCCAAAAGAAAGTCACTGGCTTACAGGAAAGTTGAAAGCTCCTAAACACAATATTCATTTCTTGTAGTCCTTCTATGCCTTAGTTTACAGAAAATCAAAGGGACTGAAATTCCCTCCATATATGAGGCCATTCCTCCTGCCTGGGATATTCTTCACCATCTCACTTTTTCTTCACCTAGTTATCCTTCAAGATTCTATTTAGGTGCCACCTCTCCCAGAAAGCTTCCTATAACCTCCCCGCCTTAAAATGTCTTTGAACTGAAATTATCCATGTGAGTGCCCATCTCCTCCACTAACCATAGAGCTACCCAACCTCAAACACTTGAAGGCATTTGTGAGTGGGCTACTGACATCTAGCCCAATACCTAGCAAGTAGTTCACCTAAGTAACTCTCAATGTTTACTTGATGGAAGTGGGGGCAGGCAGATTGATCCAGAGACGAAAACCTCAAAAATGCTACACTGGGCAGTATCAGTGTATAACTCCACCATTAAACCCTCAGCTTTTCTTTCACATCACTAGTAAAGCAAGTGTACCCCAGAAAAAGAGTAACCCTTCAGCTACCTTTCAAAAGTGGAACACACAATGCGAGAACAGGTTTTGATGAGGCAGCTGGGACAATGCTGGGCTTCTGGAGAATGATCAAGGGTGAAATAAAGAACACAAAACTAAAGAAGGGAGTCGAAATAATGAAACTAGAATCCTAAATTATTTGCAAGCTAAAATTATTTTTTTTTTGTCTACTTCAACCATGGTCACCATTGATTCAGATGCTAGGTTGGTGGATCTCAGCTAGCCTCATGTTCAGAGTCTCCTCTTCCTGCCCCCGCCCTCTAAGGTTTTGACATTTCCTACTTGTCCCTCTCCTCTCCTTTGGCTTTCATTTCCTCTGGCCCTCCCAGTTCTCCCCTATCTCTCACCGTACTTTCTCAATCTCCTGGACAGGATCCTCTTAGGCCAAATCTGATTTCAATCTAGGCTTGTTAGTGTTTCATGACCTTAACATTTTGCTCTTCTCAACAGATAATCTCTGAGCAATCTCATCACCCCCTTGCTTTTAGCCTCCTTCCTATATAACCTCAAAACTAAATTCTAGCCTAGACTTCTCCACGGAGACCTAGACCCATGTAGCTGTCTGCCTACCAGACAGCTCTACCTGAATGTTCTAGGGAAAAACTCAAATCCAAAACTAATCACCTTTCATCAAAGACTTCTCCAAAGTTTGGAGATAGGAAATAGGAGTCATTCAGGTCATATTCTTCTCCTTCACCTCCACAGCCATTCAGTGGCTTATCATACTTATTTTCTCTCCCCATTCACTGTTACTAAGCACTACTTTGCTGTTCCTATTTGATTTTCCTCCCTCCAAAATAACTTCTAAAGTGTATTTCCTACATAGCTGCTGGAGAGATTTTTCTAAAAAACATATCCAGTTGTATTCCTCCTCTCTTTAAATCTCCTTGGTGGATTTAAAGAGAGGAGTAATAACTGTCTACAGTGTGCAGTCCAAACTTCCGAGCATGGTCTGGCCAGGGGCTACCTCTCAGCACACTTGCCTTCTATGCCTTGCTGTTTACTAGACTATTCATGTCAGGTTTCTCCTCTCTGCTTTTCTTCTTGTAGCTCCCTAATACAATATCCACTCCCCAAACTGCCCACCTGGGAACCGCTATATATTTTTCTAGTCTTAAAGCACTTCTAGATCATCTCTGAGGTCAGGAGGTAACACTGTTGAAATCCAAGAATAAAGAGAAAATCGTGATAGTAGCCTGAGAAGAGTGAAGTATTACAGAAAGGAGAATAAGAATAAGATCTGAATTCTCATCAAAAGAAGAGAAGAGAAAGGTAGAGAAGATGATGCCCAGCAGAGACAATGCTACAAGAAAAAAACAACCTGTCATCCTAGAATTCCACATCCAGTGAAACTATCTTTCAAAAACAAAGGAAAAATAAAGGACATTTTCAGATAAACAAAAACAGAGAAGTTTCTAAAAGACCTACCTCACAAGAAATATTTTAAAAAATTACAATAGATAGTAACTTCAGAAATACATGGTGGTTCAGGCCTATAATCCCAGCTACTCAGGAGATTGAGAAAGGAGAATGGCAAGTTGGAGGCCAGCCTGGGTAACTTAGGGAGACCCTGTCTAAAAATAATAATAATTTTATATATAGCTTATGTGTATATATATTTTAATAATAGTTGTATGTATTTTATATTTTTTAATAATAGTTTTATATATAGTTCAGAAGTATAATTTTCCTGGTTCAATACCCAGTAGAAAGAGAGAGACAGAAAGGGAGGAAAGAAGGGAAAAAATAAAGGAAAGAAGAAGAAATTAAATGAAAAGAATTGGAAAAGCAAATATGTGAGTGAATATAAATAATTTTATATTTTTCTCTTTTCTACACTTTTTTGTTTTCAAAAACAAAATCTGAAGATAAGTCATTAGGATGATGCAAGAGAAAGGCTGCATTTCAAAAGCTTTAGCAAAGCTGTGATCTTAGAAGACTTCTTATCATTTGCTCTTCTAGCCTCAATCCTCCTCTGTGAAATGGGATTGATAATATGCACCTGGTAAGGTTGCTTTGCAGATTAGGAGGGGTAAAGTGCCTATCACAGTGCTTGGCACACAGCTGATGTTCAATAAATGGTTCAATCATTTGAGCCTTGAAAAATTCACAAAAGCAAAGAAGTGAAGCACAAAATAATGCTTTGTTACTACTCTGAGCATAACATCTTTCTATGTTTGTTTTTATTTTGTATTCTGTACTTATCTCTCCATATTGGAATACTTGCTGTTTGAGAACATGTAGCAGCTCACTCCATAATGAAAGGCCTTTTCTGGAAAGCGGAATAGGAAAGAGACACCTGGGTCTTATTCTCATTGGGCAAGTGTTTCCCTAGGGGACAGTGGGCAGGACCCAAGTCACTGACATATCTCCTCATGATACTTTTGGAATCTTAAATCCCTTTATACTAAGTATAACAACTTTTAGTTCCTTGCTTTCTAACATAACATCTACTGCTCACTGCCCAAATCAGCTATTAACTCACAGACACTTTCATGTTTTCTAAATCACCAGAAGATTTTAAAAGCTCTGCCTCCTGTGCCAACAACCTCAACCATGTAAATGGATCAATAAATAAGTCACCCTGTTTTAATCATCTCATTAAAAAATACTAAGGCAACTAATTGCTTATATTAAACTTCCCTTTGGTCTGTTGCTTGAAATATTTCAAAGTCTCCGTGGACTGATTCCCTTTCTCTCTCACACACACACACACAAGTAAGAAACACATGGACTGAGAAAAGACAAAGTAATAGAATATTGTAAAAATGTAAATGTTTGTTCCAAAGTACTCCTTTCAAACAAGGACAGGCTTAACTTTAAAAAGTTGTTGCAAAAATCTGTCTTTCCAGGGGCTCTTTGCACATTTTAGCAAACAACCCTGGAAAGCTGAGCTCCAGCCTGGATCCCGCGTGAAGGGACAGTGTTCACTCCGTGGCAGCTAGCTCTGCCGTAGTCCCAGGATCACAGTGCATATTCGACTTGGATAAAATATATAAAGTTAACAACTGTTCATATATTGAAAGTAGGCTTCAGTGCCTTAACCTGAAAGGAAGAGGAGTTTCACATTTCTCTCATGAAGCTAATGGACTCAAACAGAACTTTATTTGGAGAGAAAAATGGCTCCCTATTTCTCATGAAGTGTTTCTACTAGTAATTTTCCCCCATCTTCTTCCTTTTTTATTTTTAGCCTGAAGAACTCGGAATAGCTAGTGTTTCTGGAAGGGAATGAGGAAGGACTTACCTGTGCCAGCGCAGTGAAGAGAAGGGTGGAACAGAGGAGCCCCTGCATGTCGCTGAGATGTGGATGACCTGAGAGATAGGGAAGCTGGAGCTCCTCATGCTCGGGACACACAAAGCTCCCCTGTCTTCTCCTCAGGAGCCGCCTCCACCTCTGGGCACTGGCTTCCACACTGGCTTTCCTTTCAGTACCCTGCTTACTTTCATGTGACTCTTCCCAAAATACCTTGGCAACTAGCATGAGGTGTGTTAGGAGAGGGCCAGGGCTTTCCTCCAGGGATTCAAGAACCGATCCACCGATCCACTAATCCACAGATGGCTTTTCTTTGAGTAAACATGCTCCCCTGTCTTAAAATCAGAGTTTGCCCTGGGGCAAAATGGAGGCATTACTTTCCCTTCCTGGCCCTCCACCTCTTCTCTGTGATTTCCCTGCTCCAGCTCCTCTCTGGGCTGCTTTCCTTTTCCCTTAGCCCTCAAGCACAGGGCTAGCTAGCCTGGTCTCCCTGCTTCCTGCCTCATCACAGCCTGGCCCTGGGTTTCTCACTTTCCATCAACAACCAGTTTCCAAAGGCCATTTCTGATTCACCAGCTGTTGACTCTCTGATGCTCTCACATGCCCACCATTATAATTCATTCCTCACACCAGGTGGACCATGATTGGGGGGAAAAAAAAAAAAGCCCAGACAGAGTGTGGGTGGGCTCCTGTAGTACCCAGCCTGAGAAAAGCTCCTTTCTGTGGCCACAGTTCCATGGCAGATGGAAGTAAAGTTAACTCCAATCTTTTCCATACCTATGATCAAATATTTATGCTGGGAACAGTCATTCAGAATAAAATTTTGTTTTAAAAACTTATTAAAAATTTTTATCCTTTCTCCTCCTTCTCAGCCCTCTAACATGTGCGGCCACCATCCCATCCCCTCCAATGTGGTCATGTATGACTTTTGCTCATCCCAATTTCTCAGCCCTGGTCTCTGCAGATCCTGCATCTGCAATGGAGCTGATTTCCTGTGGGTCCAATGTGAAATCCACTTTCCTGTGCATTCCTGGGGCCTATTTCTTTTCCCACTGGACCATTTCCTGTCCTACCTTGCCCTGTTACCTTACTTCTTGCTCACCTCTGTGAGCACAAAGAGAGTCATAGCTGTATAAAGACACAGCATGTAAGGCCTCACTCAGGCATGAGCTGAGGGTCTGGGAAAAACTGGGTTCTCCTACTACCACAGGGAACCGTGGGTTCTTGGAGAACCAGAGACATCATAAAACAAGCAAACTATGATCAGTTAAACCATAATTGTATTCACATAGGACAATAAGGAATATCAAGTGTCAACACCTCATCCTGCTACCTAAGAGATAGGACAAAAACCAAGAATGGCTTTAGTGAAGAAACATGTGTTTGCTTTTGGTTCAATCTGATCCTTCTCTCTTTATCCTCCTGGTTTATCACCATTTGGTCTTTGGGTTCCCAACCTTAGTGATTTATGCCCCACATGAGCCATCAGAATGGATAATTTCTTGTTTCCTGGTTCATGTGTCAAAGGCAGAGTAGTCACATTCCAGATCTAGTACATTCATGTGTTAGTTAGCTTCCCATTACTGTAACAAACACCTGAGATAAACCAACTTAGAAAGAAGAAAGATTTATTTGGGATCACAATTTCAGAGGTTTCAGTCCATGATTGGTGGGTCATGTTGTTCTGGGCCGGCAGTGAGGGAGCACATCACAATGAGAGTCAGTAGTTAAGGAAGCTGTTCATCTCATAGCAACCAGGAAGCAAAGAGGGAGGTGCTGGAGTCCCCATAGCCCCTTCAAGTGCACGCCCCCTGTGAACTAATTTCCTTCCAAAAGGCTCCACCACTCAAAGTTTCCACCACTTCCCAATAGCACCACAGGTTTCAGAACAAGCCTTTTGATTTGGAGGAACTCTTATCCAAACCATATAGTTCATCAACCACATCCCTCCAGCTCCAACTCTCCCTGTTCAAAACGTTGCTGCTAATATCCATGTGATATTTGGATTTAAGGAGATATGTCCTTCTCCCATTTGTGTCTGTGAAATGCTGGTGGCATAAGTCACTTTCGGGAAATGTCTAGCCTCTGCAATCTCACTGCTACAGAAGCAGTGGAAGATGTCATATTGATCACCCTTGCCTCTGGGTAGGACTGGAACATTTGCTTGAAAACTAACTTGTGAAAATTCCCCCAGTGTGTGAAATCCTTCTACTCTGGGTTATTCCTTGGGTACTTCTGCTTAAAAACTTCAAACCTGTGAACTAAGTAAATATGGTATTTGCAGAGGTTCCAGGTGCCATCTGTGATGTCACACAATAAGATCTGTCATGGCAGCATTCTTTTCTAAGCACTCTCCTCTATTATCACATCTAACAAAATGCTCCTGTGTCCTGGAGCTCATCTCCCAAGTATTCAGCATGTGATGGGCACTCAAACAGACATGGCACTAAGCATAACTAATATTTGCATCACATTTTATGATTTACAAGGACGTTTCCCATGTATTATCTTTTTTAATTTCACAGCTCAGTGAAGTAGACAAAAGTGGTATTACCATCCTCATTTAATAGATTAAAAAGTTAAAGCCAAGTCATTGTACTAGGTCAATAAA
Organism: Xerus rutilus; assembly: GCA_028644305.1. Lineage (NCBI taxonomy): Eukaryota > Metazoa > Chordata > Mammalia > Rodentia > Sciuridae > Xerus > Xerus rutilus. The sequence goes on from CM053406.1 coordinate 43,888,154, forward strand.
ACACACTTAATCCCTGCCCTCTAGAGCTATATAATCTGCTGGGAGAGCAGAAATTGAATAAATAAACACAAAATATCCATCATTAAAAATTGAATAAAGGCTAATAAGAAACCAAAAAAGAGAGTAACATACAGGTGGGAACATCATCCCTACTAGAACATTCCCTTCTCCCAGCCACAGCGGCCATTTAGGCAGGTTAAGGTGAGAACCACACTCTAGGTCAGCAAGGTTCATGCAGTATGAGTCTTCCCTTCCTCATCCCCTTCTATTGTGATGGTTGTGGACACGGAGGTATCATTAGAGAAAGCTATTTTTGACATTTTGAAAATCTGCTAGGCAGGAGAGTTAATGTGGGCATCAGAGAAAGCAGAAATTCAATAACAGCTAACATCTAATGAGTCACCCCTCTGTGTTGATACTATACTCAGTGCTGTGGGTTATCACTTGAATCTCACATAACAGAACAGAATAGGTACTATCATTATCATCACTGGTTTATTTGTGAGGAAGTTGGGGCAGGGTGGCACGGACAGCAAGGGACAGAGCCAAGGTTCCAAGCATTCCATCCCACGGTGCTCTTCTGCCTCTCTGCAGGGCCCATAAATTAATAATGATCTGTAGCAGGATGATTTATTAAGATATTAATTTGCATTGAGTTCTCAATATTTTTCCTCCCCCTGCTCCACTCTTGGTTTTCCAAAAGTTAGTAGAGTCCTTTCTCTTTCCCGTCAACCCATCCTCCAAGCAGAAGATGGATGTTGCTAGAATGCTTTGCCCTGTCTTGAGCTCACTGAAGAGGTGATGCAGGGAGACAACAGGGAAAGAAAAGGAGTGAAGCCCATGGGCTGGGTAAGGACAGGGCACTTAGGTCCCCTTAGTGCAACCCAAGAAGGCAGTCACAGCCCAGAGGGATTTGAAGCTCCATAATGCACCCAGGAGACACCCAGTACCCGTACTCACCAAGTACTTTTCTTCAACTAAGCTCCCCAGGAAACTTTGTGAGGATGAAAAACCTCAAGTGTCTCTGTAGACATGGATAATCTGAGTGTTGGCAGAAAAATCAGAATCTGAAGATCAGACGCCTGGCCTCTTGTGAGGCACCTCCCAGGCCTCCTGGATTGTTGTTCAGCCTCCTCTGGAGGTGGTGGTGTGTGGTATTAAGGATGAGGAGAAACTCACCAAGGGTCCATTAGAATCAATATATCTCCAAATGGGGGGAGGAGGAGTATTCAGAGCCAGGTTCAATTTGAATTAAAGAAAATGAATTTGGGGCTGGGATTGTGGCTCAGTGGTAGAGCGCTTGCCTCGCATGCGTGAGGCACTGGGTTCGATCCTCAGCACCAAACAAAAATAAATAAATAAAGATATTAGCTGGGTGCGGTGGCACAAGCCTGTAATCCCAGCACTTAGGGAGACTGAGACAGGAGAATCGAGAGTTCAAAGCCAGACTCAGCAATGGTGAGGTGTTAAGCAACTCAGTGAGACCCTGTCTCTACATAAAACACAAAATAGGGCTGGGGATGTGGCTCAGTGGTCGAGTGCCCCTGAGTTCAATCTCCAGTACCAAAAAAAAAAAAAAAAAAGAAAATGAATTTATGCAGTCACATTCATATGTGCTACAAATACCATATGACTCACAAGATCATCATTCTCCTTGAGAGTATGCTGTTACCTGAAAATCGACAGTCCTCAGGACCAAAACCAATGCTGGAGCACCTGAACCACTCCTCCTGGCTCTCTGTTCACTTCTGGCACTGCCTGCAACTAGATCTCTTAATTATCCAGCCACTCTTCCAGCCAGGTTGCTACCGCAGCCCCAGGAGTGATGAAGAATATTCACATGGTAGGTGCTCAATAGAAAGAGGTATTTTAAATCACTCCTTTTAAAACCACATTATAAGTACCAAAGCTAAGCATGTCTATAATTTTGTATATATTTATCCACTGCAACTTTTTGTGTCCATTTGCTTTTACTAATTACTGTACTTCTCAACTTTTTCCTATATGTCCTTCTGTTAAATGAATCTCCCCTGCTTTTTTTTTTTAACAAAGCTTTAGTCTCAACATCCCAAAATGATTCTAGTAATACATGCATGAAATAGTAGGTTTGTTCTCTCTTCTTCCTCCGCTAACCTGTATGCAAAGCTTATTAACCAACACCTGTGCATTCTCTAAGGCGCTGCCAATGCCCCCCACCATGGAGGGAAGATGGAAGAGTTATCAAGGTCTGCTTGGCCTTCTGTCCAGCTTTTAGTGAACCAAGTCCAAGAACAAGCAGCCCCTGACAACCACAAAATGCTCTGCCATCTGGGTGGGCCTTGGATCAAAGTCTCTTGAAAATAAGCAGGTGTCCTCGTTCCAAGGGCACAAAAAGTCAGGCTATGGCCCAGGGAAAACAAGGCCAAATACCTAAGAGTGATATAATTTACTTTGTCAGTTGGCCCTGTCAGTCTGGTTTGCAGAAGGAGCTCTGAGTGAGAAAGCGGGCTGAGTTAATTAGATGCAGGCACTGAGGACAGCCACATGAAAAGCAGGAAGGGAGAGAAAAGGAGGACAAAGTATTTTCAGTATTTCCAAATGTGGGTGGAGCTAATGTTTCAGGGAAGAAAAAGCATGCATACTGTGGTATGCCATTTCTGATTTTAAAAATGGGTGCACATGTGAATCATAATCCAGTTAGATAAGGAGATCCCTTGACAGTGACAGGGATGCTGGACTTGCACTCAAAAAACCCCAGTTCGCAACCAAACTGCTACTTTTATAAGTTCACTGACATCCCATAATCTTCTTCAGCTCTCTGCCTCCAGGCTTCCTAATTCCTCCAATCTATCCTCAACACTGCTATCCAATTTGTCTTTTTAAAGCACAAATTGGGTCATGTCACTCTCCTATGGAAAGCCTTTTGTTCACTCCCCTTTGCATACAGGGATAAAATCCAGCTTGTGGGAAGCACCATAGAAACACAGTTCCATGACATAGCAACCTGGCCTTCAACCTTCCTCTCCTGGTGTGCTCCAGCAGCACATAACAGCTATCCTGTGAGCCCCCAGCCTCTTGTCTTTGCTTATGCCACAGAAGAACCCCGCCCACTATCTAATGAGCTTTCACATAGGAGACTCATCTTTAGAGGCGTCTTCCTAACCAGGATTAGAACAAAGTACCTCAAGCAATCCGTGCACTGCCATCCGCCCTTGCAAAGCCTGTACTGCAATCCAAAATTAGCTAATAAAAATGGTAATCATCAGGCTAGAATACCCAGTTAAATATTTTAGCATATGTGGAGCACACTTAAACTAAAAAATTATTCATTGTTAACTCGAAATTCAAATTTAACTGCTTATGTGGATTTTTTCTATTAGACTAGGTCATGTGGAAGTAGAAACAGATTTTTGATAGCCTTGGCATCCACAACATGACTAACATAGAGCTTGATAAATCTATTTACTGCACATGATTGGCACTCGGAGTTTCTAACTTTAAAATTATCAATCGGACATGCAAATAAATAAAAGCTCCATTTATTTTTCCTGTCTTTTTAAAAGAGATCTATCTATTGAAGGCTACAGGTCACCCCATGCACAATCTCTGCAGGACGGTTCCCTGACTTTCCAGGTCCAGCCTGTATTGAAGCCTAGTGAACGGTAGATGGCGTGGTGGGTCAATGTTCCAGCCTCAGCGCTGAGGCCTTGTAAGAAAGTACTTGCTCTGCCGCAGAGCTCTGCATTATTGATTGTGACGCTGCCGCAGAGGTGGGAGGAGCCCGCCGCCATCTCGCCAAGTCTCCTGCAGTATCGGATCATCCCTGCAGGATGCTCTTTCTTCCCTGCAAAAAGTACCCCGGTGGGTGGGGAAGCGCTTTCTCTGTTGCACACGCTAGTTTTTTTATTCATAGGAAGATCAGACCTTTCCATAGGCAGAATCGTTATTTCACATGGCCATTCGGAATAGTGGTACCAAATAGCAGCTGTTCCCTTTGAAAGCCGTCCGTTGTCTTTAAATCAACATCTATTTTAATATATCACTAAAGTAACTGAAGGAAATAAAACGGGCGGGGAAATGTTCGTCATCTCTTTTAGGTTTAGGTTTCCCTAAATCACAAAACATTCTTATTGTAAATAGATGAAAATATTTTAGACATAAGATCGCTTCATTATGTTGATTTTACCACAGCTGTGTGTTCAGCCAGCATTGTAACCGGAAATCTGCAGGCTCCAACTGGGGGGGAAAAAAAAACCCTCTGCAACTAAAGCGTGGGTGGGGCCTCTACGTGATTCCCGCCGTGGCACCTCTCTCTTCTGACCAGTAGAGGGCACTCATCCATTCATTCAAATGAGGAATCTTACAAACAATAAAAATACACAAAAACATTTTATTTTAACAGGAATCTACAATGTATATTTATTCAGCAGTCCTTTTATTTGGTCAATGTCTTTTCGTGATTATAATTTGCTGATTAGAGTGCTGTATCGTTCCCTTTCTTTGCAAACCACATGTATACTGCATTGCTATTGTCTAATTTAGGTTTCCTTAGTGAAATGAGCATGTAAAGACAGTGCAAAGCATCTTGACTGAAGAATCCCCGAGATTCTGTACTGGAACCATCAAATATAATTTAACATTTTCAAAGCAACTTTTCTTCATTGAGTCTTTTCAAAGTATTATGCTTATTTTCACTGGAAACGTCCTTTCTTTGTGTCCATGTACATCACTGGTTTTAGTAATATTTGTTCAATTGTGTAACTATTGAAATATGATCAAATAGAATTAACAATCAGGAAAGAAGCAAACCACACAATGCAGTCATGCAGCCTTCTGTCCTACCAGCCCCGAGCTCTCAGTGAGCCCTGGGCATCAGTTAGAGTATTTGTTTCATAAAGGAAGTGGAGAGTTGGTCGATCCCACCAGTTACATATAGGTCAATTAATAAAGCATCTGCTTGATTTCAACAAAGAAATTATCATTTTTTAAAAAGACCAATAAAAAATACTCATCTACCATTTTGCCAAATCCACAAGTAATATAATTGAATCAATTGCTAAGTCAAATTCTATCCTAACTAAAGAATTGGCAGAACAAAACAGCTCCTACACACAATGGAACTGTCAATTGATGAGACTTCTCCACAAAAGACTCCCCAAAACAAGCTAGTGTCAAAATTTCAGAGTTTGGAAGACAATTCCTCGGTCCTGGCTGCTGCTGCCAGCATGCCATCTGTGTCCCACACCAGTCACACAAGCATGGCACTTACTGCCCCGTGGGTTTCATGTTTAGTTGATATTAGTATATCCACCTGCAGCAATCAAGAATTTTAGTTCTTAAGTTCAGATGCACAGGAAATGTATATTTTTAGAATCCTTTAAATCAAGTTACATGTGACTCCAAGTCCCCCATCCACTGAACTGGTAAGCAATTGAATCATCACCATCATTGAGTCCATCCTTCATTTCATGATTGGGTCAGGATTCCAGGTTCTGCAGCCCACAGGCCACATTTTCCCAGGCCCCCTAGTTCCCTTTAGGCCTACAGACTCTGTTGTTTCTGTAACCAGTCTTGGGGCATGAGAATCATTGGTGTGCTGGAAGGGGCTGCATCTAGTGAGCAATCTCCCTGATGAGGGTCACCCCTGGTGATGTCGTGCCACCTCACCAGCACACTGCCAAGAAGAAGTGAGAAACTCTCACTCTCGCAAGACCTCTGACAAGTCTTGGAGGGTTCTTTCCCTCACCACTTAGCTGCTCCCAAAACATGGTACTATCCCTCCCAGTCTGGGATAGACTTCACTGTAAACAGTAATAGCTGTAAACCCTTTCAAGCAGGATCATGACCCCCCCTCACACACACACACACACTTTCCCAACAGATCCAAGGGATTGAAGAAACTGAATTTTGGATTGGCACTGTATTGGAATAAGTTTTGTTCCATTAAGGACAAAGTAATGTTAAAGATTCACAGCAGCTTCTATCAAGAATGTTCTGTCTTTCTTGGATAATTATAAGAAAAAGAGACCGAAACTTCTCCATAAGGAGACTGTGAAAACTCTGGGGGATCTTGAGGCATTTCCATGTTGAAACATTTCATTTTGTTAAAACCAGTGTTTCCAATCCACACATTACTTCTCTCCCACCTATAATTAAGCAAGTACATAAAATTTTCAGCATCAGTAATAAATGTTCCCCCCAGTCTGAGAAATTTCTATTATAGTTGTATGCTTTTTATATACTAGCAAAGAAATAAGTTTATTTGAGGCAAATATTAACTTTGAAAAAACAAATATGGGAGCCAGTCAGGAAGTAAGCAAAGGAAACAGTGGTGAGAAAGAAAGCTGGAATCCATGGCCCCCGGGAGCAAGAAGGTCTTTCTAAGTCATCACTCTACTGCCATTGGAGAGCTCATTATTTCAGAGACAATTCAGGCCATCATTTGAACTCTCTGCCACAGAACTGTCCAGTTAAACATTATGCAATAAGGGAATATTCTATGGTATAGAACTATAATGTGTTATTGAGGACTCAAACATGGCTAGTGTGACTGAAGAACTGAATTTGTAAATTTTTTTTTGGTACCAGAGATTGAACTCAGGTACTAGTACTAGACCACTGAGCCACACCCCCAACCCTATTTTGTGTTGCTAAATGCCTCGCCATTGCTGAGGCTGGCTTTGAACTCACAATTCTCCTGTCTCAGCCTCCCAAAGGGCTGGGATAACAGGCATGCACCACAGGCATGCACCACTGCACCCAGCTGTAATTTTAATTAGATTTAAATAGTCTTTTATGGCTAGTGGCTACCATGTTGGATAGCAAACTATAGTCTTTCTTTTCTAATTTATGATTTCTACTTCATCTACTTACATACATAATCTAAAACAGTACCAAAAAAGTACAGCATAAAACGGAATTGAAATTTTTTAATGATAAAAATGATAGTGAAAGAAGAAAGTTCTGTTAAACAGAACAGAGAAATTAATGCTCCCAGACTCATGGAATGAATTAGTCACTACCTTAGAAAATTACATGTATTTCTTAATTGTTGGAAAGTAAGGGGAGGAAGGAAGAGTCCTGCGGGAGGAAACATTGAAATTTGTTGTTAACAATTGTCTGGCTTCCAGCAACCCTCACAACCTGAAAATGGTTGTCCTACTTCTGAATCTCCTACCCTTACCTACCTCATCTGCTTTGTACAGCATAGCCAGTGTGCATGATCCTCTGGCACCAAACCCAAGGGGCCAACCACAGTCCTTTTGGGGGGAGACTAGACTTTGGATACAGAAAAGAGTGATCTCTCCCTGGGCTGATGGATGGCATATATGAAACTTATGCTCTGTGGAACAGAGGGAGAGGAGAATGGTCTGCACCAAGGCAGAGAACATGATCTGGTGAGAGTCATTGGGACAGGCTCTGGGTTCACACCTGCTCTCTTGCTTCCTAGCTGGGTGGCATTTGACAACATGCCTTAATTACTCAAGGCATCCTGCTCTGTAGAATGGAATGATTTTTAGTTCAGATTTCACAAAGTTGCTATGAAAGGAAGAAAGGAAGGAGAGAAGAAAGAGAGAGAGAGAAAGAAAGAGAAAAAGAGAGAAAGAAAGAAAAAAGAACAAAAGAAAGAAAGAGAAAGGAAGGAAAGAAGGAAGGAGGGGGGCAAGGAGGGAGGCAAAGAGGGAGGGAGTGAGGGAGGAGGGAAGAGGGAAGAAGGAAGAAAAGAGGGAGGGAGGGAGGGAAGGAAAGAAAGAAAAGCGAGCAATGGACTCACACAAAGAGCAGAATTCCTAAGACCTAATAAGTACTTCAGAAGTATTATTAATTGACAATATAACAGGCAGAGTCTTGGCAGCATTCAAGTTTCTGGATTTGTGTCATTCCTAAAGCCTAAGCATGGATTCCCTTGGATTCCATGAAACACACTCCTCTCCCATGTTATTTTTTTCCCAGATTATTGAAGTAATATTGACAAATCTCCTTATTCTTAAAATAATTTTTTAGCTTATGCTAATTTATATTGGGTTTCTGGTAAGTCCAACAGAGTTCAAACTTGTACACCATTTTGTTTGGAAGTGTAACTTCTTCCTACATCGAATGCCAGGTAAGCTGCAAGAGTACCTAACCTTCCCTAGGCTCTTATCATAGTCGAGGGGCACAGAACGGCAGAGTACAGAGTATCTGTAGTGATAACCCCTTGAAGGGCATGTCCATCTGCAGCCATGTTTTGGGCTGCCCAGCACCCCAGCCTTCTTTTTGGGGACTAAACCACCAAGAAAATGCATCTTGGTGGAAAGCAGGGACCCACTTCCTAATATGAGAGCTGAAAGTTGACAAATGATACTTTTCTTCATCCCTTGGAAACTACAGTGTGGATACATGATCTGGGCTGGGCCAGCTGAATGCTCCTAATTGGTGCTTTGGACACAGATGTGACCAGTGGTCACAATGGTGATGCTGCTGACAAGAGTCAGCCCTGGGGAGCCATACCCATAGCAATCTACTGACTTGATTACTCTCCTGTCACGTGATCCTACTGCCTCCCTGCCCAGCCTTTCCTGATTGTCCATTTCCATGTTTGTTCTCCAACTTTCTTGTCAATTCCATGAGCTATCCAATATGTTGCCAATGCATTCCTTTTTTTTTTTTTTTTTTTTTTTTTGCATAAGCTAGCCAGGAATGAGTGGTTGATTTGTAATCAAGAAACTTGGTTTTCTCTTCCATCCCTTTGAGTAACTAAGACACACACACACACACACACATGCACACATATTTTTTCTTCTTTTTTAAATTTATTTTTATTTATTTATTCTACTTAGGTATACATGACAGAATGTATTTTGATTCATTGTACACAGATGGAGCACAACTTTTCATTTCTCTGGTTATACGTGATGTAGAATCACATCATATATGCAGTCATACATGAAGCTGGGGCTATGATGTCCATTTTATTCTGCCATCTTTACTGTCCCCATGCCCTCTCCTCCTCCCTCCCCTTTGACCAAAATTCCTCCATTCTTCCCATGTCCCCTCCCCAATTATGGATCATCATCCACTTATCAGAGAGAACATTTGGCATTTGGTTTTTTGGGATTGACTTTCTTCCCTTAGCATGATATTCTCCAACTCCATCCATTTCCCTGCAAATGCCATAATTCTATTCTCTTTTATTGCTGAGTAATATTCCATTGTGTATATATACCACAGTTTCTTTATCCATTCATCTATCAAAGGACATCTAGGTTGGTTCTCCAGTTTAGCTATTGTGAACTGAGCTGCTATAAACATTGAAGTGGCTGCGTCACTGTAGTATGCTCTTTTTAAGTCTTATGAGTATAGACCAAGGAGTGGGATAGCAGGCTCAAATGGTGGTTCCATTCCAAGCTTTCTAAGGAATCTCCATACTGCTTTCCAGATTGGTTGTACAAATTTGCAGTTCCACCAGCAATGTATGAGCGTGCCTTTTCCCCCACAACCTCACCAACACTTATTATTGTTTGTATTCTTGATTATTGCCATTCTGACTGGCATGAGATGAAATCTTAGAGTAGTTTTGATTTGCATTTCTCTAATTGCTAGAGATGTTGAACGTTTTTTCATGTGTCTGTTGATCGATTGTATATCTTCTTCTGAGAAGTTTCTGTTCAGCTCCTTAGCCCACTTATTGACTGAGTTGTTTGTTTTTTGGACACACACACATTTTTTTCCCTTGGGTTCTTGCTGCATCATCAACTCCAGTGCCCAGGGTGGACATGTTTATATTAATTCTTGCACAGTTCTATTGTGCTTGGACGGCTACTTGGTCACATTCAGCCTGATTATCATACCATGGCATAAGCTATAATGGAAAGAGTCAGAAGGGCTATGACACATCTATTCCAAAGCTACTAGTATCAGATTCAGTACGGATGTCACCTTCTGTAGAGAAGAAAATAAGTTGTCTTCAGAATGATTGGATTTATACACAAATCAAATCTTTATCTTCTTTTTAAAATGGACATGCCAGAACATCTCTAATAATGATCTTATTTAGGTTAATAAATTAGACTTCTCTTTTGATGAGGTAATAGTCTCTTCTTTTAATTAAGATGTACTATGTGTTGTGCTCTGTGTTTTAGGTAGACAAGAGCAAGTACTGTTCCCAGAAAACAGTAGCTAATAAAATTATCTGTTGAACACATGAATAAAGGAGCTAATTAGTGAGTTAATGCATCAGCACTAAACCAGAATAGAGTGAGGAGTCCACCGCTTGTGGGGACTGAGAAGATGCGTGTTCACTCTGAAATGACAGCCCTTATGGGAGCTTAGTAATGGAGAAAGAAAGAACAGGGCTGGTGACCCAAAACATCTACTCATTACAAAAACATGAGGCTATTTGGTCTGTTTACTTTTCAAAGCGAGGACAGCTTACAATTAAATCCTCCTGCTAAGGTAACAAGCCAACCCAGCGGGAGACAGACTTGAGCTGTAAACTGTTCCTTGATGGGGCAGGTTGCCAGCCTGTTTGGTGGTGGAGCAACATGGTCCATTATAACTAGGAGTCCACTACTGGTGTCTGCAGTTTGGTTCAGGCTCTCCACTCATCCAGCTTAGCACTCAAGGAACATCTGGAAGGGCAAACTCAACTGTCCCAGCCTCATATGCATGTAGGTCATTAGTGGAATCCCTCAGCCTCCATTTCTGATTTCATCCATCCTTTATTTAATCTAAAACAAAGAAGGAAAAGAACTATTTCTGACACCATTTGTCATCTACATAAATAGAATTACACTTCTAGTTGTTTTCTGCTTCTTATTACATCAGGGGAGCAGAGATAAACAGATCTTCACCAATATCTTTCATCTTAGGATCCTGACTTAAAATATTAACCAACAGGTTGTTGAAAACTTCAATACAGGTATCATGGCTTAAATATGAGGTGTTCCTCCCAAATGCCTGTGTTAATACTGAGATGTTTGGAGGTTAAATTATTGAATCAGGAGTACCGCCATCTATTTGGTTCATCCTAGTTTGAATGGACTGGGTGGTAACTGTGGGACAGGTGGGGCATGGTTGGAGGAGGTGGGTCACTGAGGGAGTGCCCTGGAAGATTCATCTTCCCTGTGGTCCTGTCCTCCCACTCTACTTCCTGGCCTCCATGTTCTGAACAGCTTCCCTCTACCACAACTTTCCACCATGATGTTCTGCCTCACCTTGGGCCCAAAGCAAGGGCTGGCCGACCATGAACTAAAACCTCTGGAACTGTGAGCCAATATAAACTAATCAAATCTGGCTCAGTGTTTCTCATGCAGTGATGCTACCCCCACACGCCTGTGCACCGGGAGCAGGCTGGAGCCTGGCTTTCTACATTTATACCCTGCTCTGAGTGTCAGTGCTGGTGATCCTCCAACACTACCTGGAGTTAGAGGCTCAGACTCCAAGGTGAACAGCCCAGACTGACCATAATTTACATAACTGGGGCTGGTAGTTTCCCAGAGCAATTTCTGGTATAGCAGATACATCCAATAAAGGAAGCCTAGATTATAGAAGAAAAAAAAGCCTTTCAAACAGTAGAATCTCCATTTCCCTAAAGCAGTGATTCTCAGCTTTGGCTACAATTAGAATCACATGGGGAATTTTAAATATTCCAGTGTCTGGGCCCCACCCAAACCAATGACATCAGTGTCTCCAGGGTGAAACCCAGGCGTCAGGTTGTTGTAAGCTCCCCAGATGATTCCAATGTGCAGCCAGGGTTGAGACTGGCTCCCCTAAAGCAACCTTCACCATGAGTCATTGGTATTGGCCATCTTCTCTCCCTCTCCACACTCCTTCCCCTGGCCAACTGTGTTTGCAGTGGTGATAACTTCCATCTAAGATGTCAGTCATTGGTCCATTTGCCACAGAGAATCCATATCTCTTGGCATCTAAGTCTTCCTGGCTCTTAGAGCCAATGCTTACTCTGCTATCACTTCCAGAATACATTCTACCCAACATAAATTCCACAGAGACGCTAATTGACAGTACTTAAAAAGTAGAAATAAATGTATTTTATAAAAATTTGGATTAAAGAAGAGAACAAAAAGAATAAACATACCATGCATGCTCTTGTCTACCTAGAACTCAAGAGAAGAACACATAGTGCATAGACTGAAAAACAAAAAGTTGACAGGAAGAACTCTGTATTAAAAGAAGAAACTACATTACCTCATCAATAGGAAAGTCTAATCTATCAATCTAAACAAAGATTTATTTACTATAGAACTTCTCAAATCTCTTCATACCAGTGAATTATTTCTAGTAGGAAGATATTTAAGCAATATTTTATGAACAAGTGTGCCCATGAAAAGTCTATTTGTTTTGTTTTATTTTAAGAACAAATCCAGAAATACACTGAACATGCTGTTTCAGAGTATAATTTAAACTTTAAACTTTTCTGGATGTTTCCTAATATTTTCAATATTGTTATCAAGTATGCATTTGACTCAATTGACTTGTATTTTATGGGAAACAACATTATGCTCATCAAGTGTTTCATCAAGACAGGGAGATATGAATATAGCATTGATTTACTTAAGACAACTAGAGAATAGCTGTGCTTAACTGAGGCACATTGTTAGAATAAAATGATTTATTTTAATAAAAGGGAGGGCTACATCTATCAAGGAGGTCTTCATGGAGGAAGACCCTGAAGAATGAGAAGGATTCAGATACATGAGTGAGCAGAAGAAAGAGCATTTACTGTGAAGGGAACTACGTGAGCCAGAACCCAAGAGCAGGAGCTAGCAGGGCAAGCATGCACTAGAGGGGGAGAGGAAAGGGTGGGAGGGATGCTGAGTGGTCCAGGCCTGAATACAATATTGACAGGAATACTGAATGCATGCAAATTAAAAATGGCCTTGATTGCAAGGTGAGACCCAGTTTTCCCAATGAAATCATCTTTCAAGAAAAAGGTTAGTATTCAGCTACATATATAATCCTGTAAGGATGTAGACAAACTCGTCAACATGCCTTCTTGCAGCATCTACTAACTAGAAACCATGAGGTTACAGGGTGACTTCTCCCAATGCAGATGTTGAGATGGAGTTTGTGGGGGCAAAATATTTACTAGACATCAGCACCTATGAAAGTAGAAAAGGAAGCAGGATGGAGCAGGGGAAGAAATTAAATTGTGATACAGTCCTGACAAAGACCTCACTGACCCTGCAGGGAGTTCTGGAGTGAATGTGGCTCACCAGAGTCATCCTCAGTGAAAACAATACAGCCAGGCCTCTCTATCAGCACCATGCTAGGTCACCAAATGTGAGATGTCCCAAGAGGGAGACATTGGGCTGAGGAGCTCTCTGCAGCTGAGGAAGTCTTTCATGGTACCAAAATCTGGGGAGCAAGTTCTTCCTTCAGGGCACCTAAGGAACACATCTCTGAGTCTAATGCATGTGCCTGTTTGCAGTCCCATCTCGTGAAACATACCAACACAACTTTTCTTTATGTGTGTCTCCATTAGTACTTGTGGTCATATTTTGAGTCATCCACCACAGTGTGACAGAGTGCATCATCTTCACGTTTATCTAAAGTGTTGAATACAGGCACTGCCTCACTTCATGTGTGAAGCTGTTTTGAAATGTTTTATCTGAGCTGCAATTTCCCAGTTCATCCCATTAGCTCAGTTGTGTTTTCACTTTTCTGTGTTTTCATTCTCAAGATCTCCACAAAGTAGCTCCTTAGTGTATTTTTCTACTAATCTCTTAAAAAATGAAGTGAGGTTGTACCCCCTGAAGTAATTACAAAGCCATGTTAAATTTCTTTACCTACTTTTTTTTTATTCTAACAGGTAACCTCAGTAAGTGTTCCAAACTAGCAATGATTACAGTCTGCCTTCCCCAAGCAGTTATTTTTTGTTATTGTTTTTCCAAGTAGTTGAGAAAATGCCCTAATATATAGGTGCCCTTTACCAAAGGCACCAAACTTTGTAAAGAAGGAGATTAAAAGTGACTTTCTCTTGGTCAATATTGGGGAAGAAATATTGACTAATATTTTGGCTATAAAGGGCAAGTTTGTTCAGTTGACACGAAGCTGGGTCCCTGAAGCTTCGAAGACCAAAAAGCGAAGTTTAGAGGTATGTCACTGTGGCTATGGAGCAGAGAAGGAGCTGGGTGAACATCATCTTGGAAAACTGTGCATCTAAAGAAATTTTAAAGATATATTTGGGGAAACATTTTGGAAACAAGAAAGTCATCTAACTTATTATCAGATACTATATAGCTTGGTACAGAAAAGAAAAAAAAAGAAGGGAATGGAAAAGCATTTCTAAAGAAAAATGAACAAAGTTGGAGGTGTACTGGGTGATGAGAGAGAAAGAAAGTGAAGAGTCAAAACTGGCTTTAAGGACCTGAGAGGAACACTTCAAATAGGTAATTGGTGTCTCCCTGAGAAATGATTTCATATCATTTTATAACTATGTATTTCTAGTTGATGTATTTTTTCTTTTTTCCTTTCTTTCTTTCTTTTTTTTTGGTACCAGGGACTAAACTCAGGGGTACTCGACCACTGAGCCACATCTCCAGTCCTACTTCCTATTTTATTTAGAGACAGGGTCTCACTGAGTTGCTTAGCACTTCGCTTTTGCTGAGGCTGGCTTTGAACTCACGATTCTCCTGCTCAGCCTCCCACACCACTGGAATTACAGTCGTGCACACTGTGCCTGGCTAGTTGATATATTTCCTGAAGAGGTTTTAGGTCACCAGTGCAAAAGCCACAAGACACAGTGCCGAGTTCCATGCCCACTCACTTGCCCCAACACTGGCTTTTTGTCAAAAACCAAAATCAGATTTTTTCTCTCTACTGTCAGCACTGACCATTGAGTATAATAGAAACACAAGTCACTGCAGGAGACTAAACTGCTTTGCAGCCTCTACATTGAGAACTGTCAGAGTCTCCTCACCACCCCATGTTACTACCTTCCTGGGCCAATTTCTGCCCTTGATCTTGTGACCGCAATGAGAAAAGTTTCTACTTGGGAACCCCAAGGATAGCACCTTTTTAGTACTCTGATTTCTACATGGTTGATGTTCTATCTGCTCTGTATATAGTAGATATTCTATATGAATGTAGGCCTTGATTCGATGGGTGACTAGTTGGTGAGTACCGAATACAGAAATCCAGGCTGCCTTCTGAACTGCTTGCAAGCTGAACCCTGGTGCTTCTCTGACTTCAATGTGCATGTGAATCCCTTGGAGGAGCTTATTAAAATGCAGGTTCTGGGGCTAGGGATGTAGTTCAATGGTAGAGTACTTCCTAGCATAAGTAAGGCCCTAGGTTCCATCCCTAGCATCAGAAAAGAAAAATCAGAGGGGTTGGGCTAAAGTCATTGAGTTTGCATTCTTAGGCTGATGCTGCTAAAGGAAGAACCCCTATGTGTAGAAGGTCTGCCTGCACGCGGGAGCTGGGAGCCACTGGGGACTGACCTCGCCAGGAGTATACACACACATGTTGCAGATCAGTGAGCTCTTTGTGGTGGATTCAGGAAAGCCAGGGAGCTGAAGATGACAGAGACTTCAGAGCAGGTAGAGACACACTCTCTAAACCTCACCTGAGGGGCTGGGGCTGTGGCTCGTGGTAGAGCGCTTGTCTAGCATGAGTGAGACTCTGGGTTCGTTTCTCAGCACCTCATATACAACTAAAAAAAAATCTTTAAAAAAAAATAAAATAAACCTCACCTGAGAAGCCCGAAGGCTAGGTCGTGGATGCTATGCCAAGTGCAAAATTATAGGAGGTGGGAGAGCTAGGGAAGCCAGCAAAGCAATTATCAGTCAGCTGCCTCTCAGGGGAGGGTAGGAGGGGCACCAATTTGGGCAAGAATGAGGCCTATTTTATTATGGAGAACTTCTTAATTATGCAGTTAGAGAACTGTGTGTGGTGCATTCCAGAGCCTACACTGCTCTCATAAGGATTCCACTGTCAATTTTAAAAAGAGAAATAGCAATGCAACTTTCTCAACTCCCACGCCATTCACACTTTGAATTTGTGTGCCAACTCAAAGCATACCCACTGGAAATGAAAACAGAGTCAAAGCCAACCCTCAAACCGAAGCTTGTCAAGCTGCAGATTCACAGAAGGACTGTTTTCTTTCTCTCCTTTCAAAACAAATTTTTCTTTCTGACATTTAAAAAACTTATATCAGATATATGTTTATTAAACCAAAAATGCCAGGTCTGAAGTCCTTAATGCAGAAGGCTCTCCATCAGTGTTTGATCCTTATTATGAGTGAGCTCGTGCACATTGACACACTTAAATAGCATCGAGTATAAAGGCCTCTGTGAATATGTCCACACTTGGACGCTTCCAGATTTGGTCCCTCCCTTTGGAGATATGAGTGGGCAAATGTGGATGGAACTATTAGGCCAGAGGATGTCAATGGAGCAAAAAGAGATGGTGCGGCAATGAGATGCAAATCTGACCCCTAATAGGTGGCCACTCCAAGCAATTTTGTTCTGATGAAACATCAAACTAGAGGGCAATGGCTTCAAACTCTCATGGCAGGGACTCTCAGGAAGAAAAATATTATATATCCCAACACAAGCACATACATGACACACAGCCCTGAAACAAGAGCTTTATGACATCATAATAACATAGTCACCCCTGTTTTTTAATGTTGGTCTCTTCAAATAAATCATTCAGACAATTCCCTCAACCAAATTTTTTTTCACGGTGTTTTGTTTAACAAAATAACTACACAGAACTTTTCTCTGATCTTGCAGTGTGTTAGGGTACTATTTTAATAATTCCTTTTCCTCCATTGTTCCCATGGAATGCATTGCTGCTCTTGTTCTTCTCCTTACCAGTACATTTGACTCTTGTCTTTTAAAACCTGGGGAAGCAATTAACACAATAATAGTCGCATAGATTCACTGCCACCTCTCTGTGTGATCTTGGGCCAGTTCCTTACCCTCTCTGTGTCTCAGTTTCCTAGTCTGTGAAGGGGTAATGATAACAATAAAGCTACCTGATAGGGTGGTTGTGGGGATTTAGCCTGCTATTACGTAGCACAGAGGAAGACACCTGCTACCACAACTGCTGTTACTGCTTAAACCCCATCCTCTGGGAGGAGGTGCCCAGCTTGATTCCCCCAACACATGCCTTGAACGTTGGCAGCATCCTTTCCCGTCTGCCACCACTCGTGCTACATGCCACCTGCATTTTCTGACCACTGGCATTAGCATCTTAAGTGTTCCAATTTGTTTGCAACATTTCTAAAATGTATTATTTAACATAAATGATTTCAGAAGTTACTAAGTCTACTTTAGACATTACTTGATCACAAGTGGTAATTCTTAAAAAAAAAAAAAAAAAAAAAAAAAACACTTTAACTTTTACCGCAGGCTATACTGCAGGGCTGATGGTCAGATGCCTTTAACAAGATGTTTCCACCTTCCATTTTGCTCCAAAATGTTGTTGTGGGGCTGGAAGCCTAGAGAAGCACGTTTGTTAGAGGAATGAATAAAATTCTAAGAACAAATAGATTCTGTTAATGAATTCTTAATGAATAAATGGCATATGCACTTTGGTGCCTGTGTTTGGGGACATTTTTTTCTGGTTGCTCTGGGAACACTGCTCTTCAACTATGTTCCACATAATTGCTATTACTCCAAAAGGGCATCTTGATAAGTCAGGTTGTATAATACCCTGTTCATGGGACATTTCCTGAGTGTGCAGAGCCTCTTTCCAAACTGATTCTAAGCAGAGTACAGACACTATGGTTTGCTTGTTTGTTTGTTTGTTTTCATTTCATTTATTCATTCTTCCAACAAAAAAATCACCAAGCACTCGACACTCCAGGCATTATGCCAGGTGACAAAAAGAATGCCAAGAGCGTGTACATGGGATTTTATAGTTGTCAAAGTGCTTTTGGGTAAGTCATCTCATTTAGTCATTAAACTCTGTGAAGCAGGTTACCTTATTCCTATATAACAGATAAAAGAAAATATAAGATACAAAAGAAAAAGTAATGGGAAAAGAAAAAGTATTCATTGACCAAAATCCTGAATGTCCCATCCATGTGAGTGTTTACAGAAGAACAGCACACTCAAGGGCATGGAGCTTGCTCTATGAGCTATCTGGTATTTGCCCAGCCCAGTGCTGCGTGCAGAAAGTCACTTAAATTCTTTGGAGGAAGATCATTTTGATGTTGGTGAGATTTTGGGCCATCTCTGGGAAAGAGAGAAAGAGGATAGTAATAAATTCCAGGAACCAGAAGAAAGGAGAAGATTAAAGACCCTGGGACTAGGAAGCCCCATATGAGACTAATGAGGTTTATTTCAGTCTGGGGAAAAAGACAGGCCAAGAGAAAGGACTGGTGAGGTTAAAATGAGAAGCCACAGAGTACAGACAGCAGAGACTTAAGATCCACAGACAGTTTCCAGGATGCAATGAACTGGCCTCAAGAAAAAGAAACTTGCTGCTTAAAGCTTTCATTAACAACTTTCAGCCTGCAAAATGGTTCCAGATTTCTGGCAGCTTTTTGAATTAGCTTCAGTCTCAATTTCAAAGCAGAAACTGTCCTAGATTCCTCTGTTTCTCAAAATGTCCCTTTTCTGCTGCTCAAAATATTCCTTATTGAAGATCTGCTGAATGCTCAAAGATGGTGGCTTCACAGATCCATCAATGAGCCAAAGATTTGTTGGCGATCTGCTGTTTGCACACCATGGTGAGGAGTGGTGTGATGAGAAGGAACAGTGATAATACAGATGGGAGCCGGGCTGACAGTGAACAGTGTGTGCTGGTGGAGAGCAGCACACTACATTTACCCTGTGTGTTACCCGGTGACAGCAAGTTGTGCCTGAGTGGGAAATTCTATTAAATAGGTAGGGTGGGGCCATATCACAAAAATACCTGAAGAGGAAGGAGATTGGGTCAGAAGCCTTTAATGAAAGCCTCACAGCACAGTAAATATCCAAAAATGATCTGTTGAATGCATGCATGCATAAGTAACTTGAAATAGCATATTGTCCCAGACAGTCTTAGATCAATCACTGGGTCACAGAATGTCAAAACACCATTATGATATCCACATGTTTGTAGAATCATTCTGAGATGATGGACAAAAAGAGGTCTAATGTTTTCACAATGACAGTGACCTTGGAACTCACTAAATGTGATCACTCGGAATCATGAGAGGAGAAGTGGAAGAGAACAGAGCCTTGGGACATAATAGGTCCACCATTCTAATTGCAGGAGTCACAGAGAGATGATGAGTGGGAGAGAAAAGAGCCTCTGCTCCAGCCACACTCTCCTCCCGCCTAAGAATGTTCCCAGGAAGAGCAGCCATGAAGGACACAGAAACAGGGAGCAGGTTGGCCCAGGAGCCTGCTGCACCCCTGCTAAATAGGCGTCTTCTGTAAAGGGAAGTCCTTGCTGAGTCTTAAATATTATGATTCTTTTTGCCTTCCTAAGCCTAAAATGTTTTCTAGTATGTCTTGTTTATCTCGATGGTATCAAAGACATAGGATGTGTAGGACGCATGAAAGTAAATTAGCTGGATTCTGAAAATTAAACCATCCTCCAGGTGAAGGTGCTGGTGCATGGAAAATGTTACCAACCACCGTCTTCAGCAAGGAAACCCCTTTAGAAAGCTTCCTGGCTAGCACTGTGGGCGTCTGGCATCTTATATTTCTCCCCTCATACTCCTCCTGCCTCTCTCTGAATCATCTCTTAAATTTGTCTCCCTTTAATTTGTCTGAACTGCTCTCAACCTCAGAGCAGTTGAGAAGAGCAAGGTGCTTCTTGCACAGTCCTTCCCACTGCATGGGTCTCAGTGGGTCTGGCAGGAAGAGGTTAGACCCTTCAGGAGAGTCATATGCTGCTGTGATTTCTTGGTGCCATTTAACTACACCATCATTTAACACCAGCATAGACCTGCAGCTCCTCTGGATTCTGTGCTTATTAACTATATCAGTTGATTTTGCATTTTCTTCAACCCATATGAAGGAAGGAGCTAGCAGTGAAGACTTTTAGAGATACTCAATGATGTCAAACCCAAAGCTTGCCACACTTTCCAAATTTCATTAATTTTAGCATCTAGGGAGGTATCCCAGAGGCCATCAACCTCAAAAATCCATGCCTTGTAAAGTGTGTTCTAAAAGTGGGGTGGAGTACAGGAGGGGCTGAGGAAGAAGAGGGAAGAGGAAACCAAGGCAAATCAAAGGCAGGTTCTCCTGGGAGGAATCACCCTTCACCTAGAGATTCACATCCCAGACACCTGATGCTTAAAGGTCCCTCCAGAAGGATGGCAGTCTTCGAACCTTTTCACTAAGACACAGTCTTGAACTGCAACTATGTCCTGTTACTGGGGATAGTTTCTCTGTATATCAAATATCTTGCCTCTCAAGATGAGAGGTCAATTGGAATCTGAGACTTTTCAATGACTATCACTTGTAGAATCTGCCTTCCTCTACATTCTGGAAGGACAATCTCAGCTCATACCTGATTTCCAAACAATAGTGACAGTAAGCCTCCTACTCAGGAGGCAATTATAGAACATTATTGTGTGTAATCTTTTATCATTTCAGACTTCAGTAGAGTCGACTGCTTTTGCAAGCACTTGGCTGCAAGAACCTGTGCACAACAGGATGTGGTTATACAGTTGAAATTCATAGATCTTGGTAGCCCTATAGAGCAAGATGGAACAGGGTGTCTGAAAATCCCCACCCAAATATGCAGGGTCTATTGACCAAGTAGAACATGCAGTTTTATTCAACTTATATTTATTTCATTGCTTACCATGTACAAGACATTGTGCTTGGTGCTATGAGGGAAGTAAAGAAATTAACAAGACCCATTCTGTGCTTGCATTGTAGTATGTTACAGACTCAGAATGCAATAAACTTGTTTAAGCTGCATTCTGGAAGGACTGTGCATTTCTTACTCTCTCCATTGAAGAATATGAATTATTAGGTAGGGTCAACTCCACCCAGACAACCATCTAAAGTGACATGTGGCAGGATTCTTAAATTAAGCATTCAGGGTAAGAAGACTGAATCTTCTCTCTTGAAGGAGAACTAGATGCATGTTACCATATACCTCACATAGAAATCTCTAAATACACAACCTAAGATGGTATCTGTTGGGTTCCAAGAGACAATTCCACTCCTTGTCTTTGGGAGACCAGTGAAAAGTAGTCCATGACCAACTGGTGTGAGTTATGAGGGGCAAAGGTTTCTCTCTGGGTCTGGTGCAGGTGTGGCTCCCCTTCTTTCCAGGCTGAGAGGCTGCTTCTTGTCCTTTCATTTGGGAACTGACTTCTCTCAAAAATGAGTGCTTCCCTCAGTGTGTTCTCTGCACCACAAGTACTTCACACCCTCTGTGTCTTTAGTGAAATGACAGAAGGGAGGAGTGTGACAGAAAGAGCCATTTCCGGTAGTTGGAGACTGATGTAAAGGTGGGTCCTGCCTTACAGAGAAACACACTGTGAACGTTCCCCATGTATACTGGAAACTGTCCAGTGGCCTGTTTCCCAGCTTGACCTTTGACACCAATCATTATGGAGGTCAAGAGGATGGAGAGTTGAGAAGCATCGTGTATGAAATCACAACAGAAGGGGCCCTGGAATGTGGCCTAAATGCCATACACACTTATCCACAGTACTGTCGCTTTGAACATATGAAATTATACTCAGAGCTCTTCCTGAGTTGTAACTGGCAGTTATCAATATAAAAGGTGGTTCTTGGCCACCACCTTCCTTGGGTGGTTTTTTAACCTTAGGCCTTTGTGGCCTGCTTCCCCCTCCAGGTGTGCATCTATCACGCTCTGTCCTAATCTCCCATTGTTACAAAACTGTGAGCTTCAAGAAGTCAAGACTTATGTCTAACACAGTCACAAGTTACTCCTGAGCCCAGCACACCATCGGGTAGAGCAGAAGGGCTTGATCATTATTTACTGAATAATGAATACAAAAATAAGTCATTAGTTTTCTGGTCAGATCCATGATAGGGGGATTCATGCTCACCCATCCCCATCCTTTACTCCATAATGTCCCAATATAAATCCTGAATTCCCAGGGGAAAACCATCAAAACTGTCAGAAATACAATTGAATAGCACATGACATTCATTATAAAAACAGAAACATCTGCCACAGTTCTATTGTTCTATAGATACATGAATGTAGAAAAAGGAAATAAATACTCTGAGCACCACATAATGGTGATACCTACAACTACCATAGCCAACTCTGCCTTCCACCACCCCCATTTTTACTGTATTTATATATGCTCAGGACATAGCAAGATGAGGTGTCAACAGGGCAGAGCGAGGTTCAAGTCCTGGCTCTGTCACTTACTCTATTATGAGTGGAATTATGTCCACCTAAATTTCACAAATTAAAGTCCTACAACAGCTCATTATTTGTATGACCTTATTTGTAAATACAACCCTTACAGTTGTGATTGCTAAGATGAGGTCATCTATGGTAGGGTGCGTCCCTAATCCAACAGAATTACTACGTCTTTCTGAAAAGGGTAAATTTGGACTCAGAGATAGGCACACAAGAGAGTCCCCATGAAGACTAGAGTTACACTGGCCCAAGCCTAGATACTACCAGATGCTAGGAGAGAGGCCCGGAACAGATCTTCCTCTAGGAACTTCAGAGGGAATATGGCTCTGCCAACACATTGATTTTAGACTTCTGGTCTCAGAACTGTGAGACAAGAAATTATTGTTGTTTAAGTCATCTGATTTGTGTACTTTGTTAAGGCAGCCATAGCAGAAAGAATAGAGTAACTTTTGGCAAATTAATCTGTTTGTGCCTCAGTTTTATTGTTTTTGAATGAGGTTAATAAAGATCCCTCTGTCAGTTGTTATGAAGGTTAGATTAGTGCTTAGAATGGCCCAACACAGAAGACCATTTGTCAGAATGGTCAAAACTCTCTCCCAGACCGCATGGCGGTATCTGGAATAGATATCATCAATTCTGCCGCAATGAGTCCTAATTTACAAATTGCTGTTGGAACATTTTGTAACACCTTCAGTGCAGCATATGGGACTCCAGAAGTCAGCAAGAGAGTGATGGTATTGCCATTACCTTTATGCTGAATTTAAGAGCAACTTCCTCAGGCATGCAGTGAAACTAAGGATTTCCCATGGCCAAGGGTGCCCCACAAGGGAAAATGTTTTATATTATTGTATTGTTTCCTGATACCAAAAATTTTAAAACAAAATGATCCTACATTTTCATAAATTTCTCCTGAGCATTTCTGCCTTTCCTATAATTTTAATTAATTAATATTTGTATTACTACCAGGAAATTCAAAAGGGCCAAAGAACTTTGAGATAAATCAAAGACATATAAATGAAGGATCAAAACAACTCATGGGAGAGTGGCAGAAGCAAAAGAAAATTCAAGAATTCTTCTTCTTTTTCTATTTTAAACAAAGGATCCTCTGCTTAACTGATATAGTCCTCTCTAGGCTGTAGGTCCTGTTACTTTTAATTAACTAAAATGCATGTGAGTTGCAGAGAATTTTTTGGGAAAAGAAATATGAATAACTCTATGATCCTGGCCAAAGTATTTTTGAGCACTTACTATGTGCTACCTACTGTTTTAGGTACTGGGGACACATGGCAATAGATAAAGCTAATGGAAGCTCATGTCTTTGTAGTATTCGAAGTGAGAAAGATAACAAAAAATTATAAGTAACATCTATAGTGTCTTAGTTAGTCATAAATGCAAAGGAAAAAAAACCAAAGAGGGAGATGAATGGGGTGGGAGAATGGATTGGAGGTGCAACTTGAAATAAAGGGACCAAGGAGACTTCATTGTGAAGGTGACATTTCAGAAGATCTGAAAAAGGTGAGGGAGTGAGCCATCAGACATCTGAGGGAAGAGCATTCTAGGCAGAGGAAGCAGCAAGGTCCTGAGGCTTAGAATATTTAAAGAACAGGAAGCAGGCCAGTGTGCCTGGAATGGAATGAGAGAGGGTAGGGGGTTGGAGATGAAGATGAAGTGAGAGAGGCTACAGAAACCAAGTCACAGAGGGACTTGGAGTCATCACAAAAACCTCGGCTTCTGCCTTGAAGGTGATAGGGAGCCACAGGATAGATCTATGGCTGCTCTGTGGTCTCTTTATTAGAGGAAAAAGCGTGCATAGAGATGAGTGAGGAGGCTATTGCAATACTTTAAACAAGAGGTGACTGTGGTTTCACCAGGATGGTAGTTGTAATGGTGGTGATTTGCATATATTTTGAAAGCAAAGCAAGCAGGGTTCGCTAAGTACGCTGTAAAGTAGGAAATGCAGAGAGTCAGTATGGAGGCTTCTACAGTTTGGGCCCAAGCAACAGAAAGTAGAATTTTCACTTTCCTGAGAAAGGGAAGATTGTAAGAGCAGAGTTGCAGGGCACTCTGTTGTGGATGAGTACTGTGTGAGATGCCTATTGGATATTATATTCATTCTCTATGACTGCTATAACAAATTGCCAGAAACTTGGTGGCTTAGAAGAACCAAACCTTATTCTTTCACAATTCTAGAGGCCGGATGTCCAAAGTCAGTTTCCCTGGGCTGAAATCAAAGTGTTGGCTGGCCTGCTCTCCCTCTGGGGGAGACTTACAGGAGAATCCACTCCTTCCTTATTCCAGCTTCTAGTAGCAGCCAGCAAATTCCTTGGCTTGTGGCTACATCACATGAATCTCTGCCATCACAGTCACACTGCCACGTCTTCTGTGTCATCTGCCTGTACTTCCCTCTTGTAAGAATACATAGATTGCATTTATGGCCACTTAGATCCTTAATGCAATCACATTGGCAAAGTCTTTGTCATTTAAGGTAACATATCCAGTTTGCAGAGATTAGGACATGGGTATTTTTCAAGTGCTGTTCCTGGGTTTACTACAGATATCCAAGCAGAAATGTTGCCTAAACCATTCCCTATATGAGTCTGGATTTCAGGAAAGAGGTACAAGCAAGATATATAAATTCACTCACTATAAGTATATGGGTGGTATTTCGTGTCCTAAGACTGGAACACTAGGAAATGAGTGATGAAAAAGAAGATATTCAATATGGAGGCACCTCAAAAAATTATAAATAGAATTACCATCTGATCCAGCAATCCCACTTACAGATACACCTCCAAAGGAATTGAAATCTCGATCTTGAAGAGATGTCTACATGTCCGTGTTCATTGCCACATTATTCCAATAACCAAGGGAAGGAAACAACCTGAATGTTGTTAAATAAAAGTTATAGGAGGCCATTGTTGTGGCCTAAGCTCCTGCACTAAGCCCTCACAAGACTAGACTAAAAACAAAATGGAGTCACTCGCGCTTAAGTTCCACATCACCAAGCTGTTTACCTGATCTTCCAACAAATTAAGACTAGAGAGATAACAGCTAAATTTCCCATATGGACCAGTTTCAATTGGCACAATAATTAAGTTCTCTCTCCCTTAATCCTTGTACAAAAAAGGTAACCTAAAATAACCTGATGTTAAATATATGAGTTCCTATTCTGTCTCCCTGTTCCTACCTTACAAGGAAAGTAACTCTGAAATGACCAATTTGCTTTTTATTTCAGTTCTCTTCAGCCTTTCTCCGTCTATAAAAGCAACCTCTTCTGCTCAGCCCATCAGAACACTTGTTCTATTTTATGAAATTTAGTGTTGCCTGCGTCTAGAAGAATCGAAACTGAAGCCAATTAAGATCTTAAATCAAGTCACTGCGATTTCATCCTTTGAGAATACCCATCAACAGATGAACAGATGAAGAAAATATAATTTATACTTACAATGGAATATTAATCAGCCTTAAAGAAGAAGGAACTCCTGCCATTTTTGACAGCATGGATGGAGCTGGAGGACATTAGGCTAAGGAAAACAAACCAGACACAGAAAGACAAGTATTGCTTGGTCTTACTTATCTGTGGAATGTAAAATAGTCCAACAGGCAGAAGAGTAGAATGGCGGTGGCCAGAGGGAGGGGAAAATGAGGAGGTAGTAGTCAGAGTACAAAGTTTCAGATATGCAAAATAAATAAGATGTGCAGAGCTGTCTGTCAGAGTCTGTAACTAGCAATACTGTATTATACATCTCAGGTTTTGCTAGTGAGGTAGATCTGTGCAAAGTGTTCTTACCATAGAAGGAACACAAGAGCAACACCAACAAAGGGAGTGGGAGGGAGTTCTTGGAGATGATGGATAATTGAGGACATTGATAATGGTGATGGTCTGATGGTTTCACAGGTATATACTTAGTTCCAAACACATCAAGTTGCATACAATTTATATCTGTTGTCTTCTGCACGTTGAACATACCTCAATAAATCAGCTTGGAAAAGAAAATCAAGGAAAGAAAGGAAGGAAGGAAAAAAGAAAAACTTTTTCCAAAAACTAGGCCTGTGGTTTTCCCATGTTCAAAGGTCTGCAATGTCAGGAAAAAGCAGAGGAAAAATAAAATCTGAGAAGGAGCTGAAGAGTGGGAAGAAAGCTGGGAGTCTTCAAAGAACCAAGCAAAGAATGTTCCTGAAACAGTGGAATGATCTACTGTGTTAAATGCTACTGGTGGGTCAGGTGGAATGAGATCTTAGAGCACCAGGTTTAGCAACCCAGAGGTCACTGTTGATCTTGGCCAGAGCACTTTGAAATGTAGAAATGGGGCAAAAGTCTGACTGGCTGCAGAGGGTCTTAGGAGACAATGAGAGACAGGAACTGGAGACAGCAAATACAGAGCACTTTTCAAGGTGTTTTTTTTCCCAAAAGAGTAATACTGAAAAGAATCCCTTTACCTGCACCCACCTTCAGAACAGCGTTGGAATTGGCCTAGCTGGAAACAAATAGCAAGAAATGAAGGCCAAGGTTTTCCCTAGCTGGCTGTTTTGCACAAAGTGTATTTGTGAATCCTTCCTATAGTGGCTAAGAGTGACTACATTCTGAAAACTCCCATATAAAAGGTTTGTTTGTCCCTGAAGGCAAAACCCTGAATCACTGTGGTTGGATGGACTACACCCTCACACAAGCCTCAAACACAAGCCAGGATGTCTTGACCCTTACGAATATGCTGTTCATGTCCCCTTCCAAACACTGCAAGGTCTTCAAATACCCAGGTTGTTTAACTGGTGGGAGTCCATGCACTTTTATACACATACTCTAGAGTTGTAGAACTAATTTAACTCAAATGAGACAAGTTTCCAACTGTCAGAAAAATTTATTTATGCCTAGTCTAACTTGGGGCAATAACTGTAGTTTCTAATTTTAATTCCCAGATTTGAGAAAGTGTGAGGCATTACTTTAATGATAATGAAAATAGGCATATGTGAATTAGCAGCAGCTTGCAAGGAGTTAAAGAAAATCATAAGATTTTTTTTCTTGCTTTTCTAGAGGCTACAGTAGCATACTTGCCTTTTCATAACCCTGACACTTCAAAGGACACAAGATCATCCTCTTACCTGGCGGGATCTTAATTGTTGCTGACTGACTGCTCACTCTGTGACTCGTACTGCACCAGATGCTTGTGCATGTTGCTGTCTAGTCCCCACAAGGGCCCTGTGAAGCGGTTATTTCCATTAGCCTTATTTTACAGACACGCAAAATGAGACTCAGTGAAGTGACACAGCTTCCTGCCATTGGGAATTGCAGGTCACTTCACAGGCATGGCAGCTGGCACTACTTCCATCCAGGTGAGGTGCCTGAAGCTCAGAAAGAGAAAGAGACCCAGGGCCCTGGAGGGAGGCCAGCTGTCCAGAAATCAGCTGGCTTCATCACCCTGCATCTGAAAATGCTTTGGGAATAGTCAATGTCCTTTAAAGAAAAACAATGAAATGCTTCATTTGTGAATCTAGAAAGCCTCACAAAAGACATAAAAGGTGTGGGGAAATGGGTTGCTCTTTGTATATGGTAGACCTTGGAAACACAAACACATTCCTTTCTGGGTAGAGCAGGTCACTGGGATTATTGAAAGAGGCTGGGGTTTGGTTATCAGCTTAGCTGGAATATACATGTTGAAAAAAGGAGACAAACAAAAGGTAGCTTTCATTTCCCCTCAGCTCATCAGGCCCAGAAGGATCTTCTTCTCCTCCCCCTCCCCCTCCCTCTCCCTCCCTCCCCCTCCCCCTCCCCCTCTTCCTCCTCTTCTTCTTCTTCTTCTTCTTCTTCTTCTTCTTCTTCGTTTTAATATAGTGACAATATTTTTAGCAAGTTGAAATTTAACACTATGCCAATACTTAATACCTCCAAAAAATAAATGGTGCATGTGAGGCTGAGATTTGGCACACAGGGGGCCCGAAGGAGCCCAGGAAACTACCCTGAATGATACCATATTGGTGTGCTGATTACCTCAACCTCAAGGAACTGGGGAAAAAGCATAGGCACAGAGGAACATTTCCTGAGTTTCCCTTCTCAACTAAAGGCAGATTTTCTAGAAGGAAGTCAGCTGTCACAAAAACACATCCATCAGGGAAGATCAGCACACAACAGGAGTGGAACCTAGAAGAGTCTAGAGATTGGTGCCACATCCCAACAGGGTATTCTCTATTCTTCTGATGGCCCATTTCTTTTTTTCAAAAACATTTACTCTCTCTTGGTTGTCTACACAGTACCCTCCATCACCACCTCTCTCCCCTGAGGAAGAGAGGACATAAGCTCTTAGGTGTTGCTGCGTTAGTGGATTTCCACCTTCCTGTGATGCCCTGTGGGTATAAATATGTGGATGTGCCTTTCTTGCCTTTTAATCTGCCTATTGTCAATTTATTTCAGCAGACTTAATTATTGAACCTTCAGAGGGAAAGTTAGAACTTCCTTACAGGCAATAGTTGTTGATTCCAGAAACTTAATAGGCTATCCAAGGCCAGATCTAGGCACGATTGTAAAATGAAAGTTATCCCTAACAGTTCTTTTTATTGACACTTTACTTAAGAGTTCCCAGGCAAACTCAGATGCCCTCAAGAAAATCTGGCTGCCCAAGGATCTCCCCCAGAGGTTCATTTATTCCTGCCTGTGTTAAGTGAACTTTTCTTCGCTGTGCTCAGAATACCAAACAAAAACAACTTAGAAGAGGAAAAGTTTATTTTGGCTCATGGTTCCAGGGGTTTGGTCTATAGTGGGCAGACTCCATTGATCCCAAGATGAGGCAGAACATCATGGCAGAAGGGCATGTTGGAGGAGCACTGCTCCATTCATGGTGGCCAGGATCAGAGAGAACAAAGGGAAGGGGCTGCAGGGAAGACAAATGCTTCCAGGGCACATCCCCAGTGACCCACCACCTCCAGTCATGCCCCAGCTGCCTACTGGTACCATCCCATTAGTCCATTCAAACTAGTAAGGATCAGGTCATAGCTCTCACAATCTAATTATTTCACCTCTGAACATTCCTGCATCAACACAGGAGCTTTTGGAGGACACTTCATATCTAAACACTGCCCCTTCTTGATCTTATCAGAATTTGTGTCCTGGACTCATTTAGTTTTTGTTTATCTCCCCCTTAGGTACCAAAGACCAAACAGATTTATTGGGACAGAGGACTGGTATTTTCAGGAAGGAGAAGCACGTTTAGAAACCACTCACGTCACTCCCTTTATCCACCTCTGGACCCATCTCTAAGATTGACCAAGGTTTACCCAGCCTCTGTATAATCCTATGAGAACCTGAGATAGAAGCGTGTGCTAACCAAGAGTTCATGGGACATCGTCTATAAACTTATTAGTTTAAGACTATCTTATAAATATAAAATTATTGAATAGAACTTAGTTACCCCAGAACCAAATGAGGCACTAATAAGATCCAAATTACTCTTTGAAAAGTTTTTTTTCCTATCCCAACCCCTTCCAACACACACACACACACACACACACACACGCGCGCGCGCGCACACACACACACCAGAATTCCTCATGGACAACAACCCTGCCTAGAAACTTAAGTATATGTGTTTTTTAGTACCATACATAACTAGGTTAGTAACCTATTTCTGCTACTAGTTAATCAGGTGGCTTTGGGCAACAAGTTTCCTTATCTGTAGGACCAAGGTAAATATAGTACCCATCCCATTGGGCTTTATGTACATGAGATGTAATAACTCAGGTGAAACCCTCAGCACAGTATGGCCCCCTGGTAAACATTCAAAAACTGTTAGCCTTAGTATTATCACTTCCTGATTATAATAGCTACACTTACATCTAGTACCCCTAGTGCCAAACACTGCTCTAAGGGCTTTACATACATTTAATTTTCACAGCCATCCCATGATAGAGGTACTACTGTCCATATTTGAAAGATCAGCAAATGAAAGCACAGAGATGTTAAGTGATTTTGCCAAGGTAGCATGGCAAGTAAGTGGTAGAGCTAAACTCAAACCCAAGTCGTCTAGCCACTGGGGCTGCATTTTTCACCACAACCACCGAATTCAGCCACGCTTGTTGGGAGCTCTAGAAAGCACAGCAAGGCAGACCCTTTCTTACAGCAAGAAAATTTGTGTTGCCGTTTGGGGCAAAGAGAAGCAAAAAGAAAGACCCTAAAAGAAAAAAAACTAAGCAATCCAAATACACAGAGAAGTCTTCCATTGGAACAGAAATTTCACACACCCAACTGGATGCATATGGTTCTAAAAATCTACACATTTAGGTCCACATCTGGGTAATGTTGGAAAGGGAAACTTACAGGGAGGATGTTCCCCATCAGGAATGAACAAAAGTCACCACGGAGTTAGAGACTAAAAAATATCCTGGGAGGAGGGGAAAAAAAGTGCTAATGAAAGAGGGGAGGAATAAGAGGAAAAAAAGGAAACAAAAGGAGAAGGGAAGGGAGTAATATTCCCAGAGTCATAATTCAAATGCAGCCCAGGAGCTGGCAATTCATGGAGACAGCGTGCCCAATAACATGCACAATGCACAATGCTCTCAGCGCTTGTTTGATGTTGAAATGCTTTCTCGAATGCGATTCACAAAAGGAATGATTGTTGTGTGACATGCCTTCAAGTTTATTAGGCCACAGTGACCGGTGTGAGTCGCTGTGCGCACAAAGCTGCGTTAGCATCGACTGCCACGTGTGTGTCTTGTCTCTCCAGTCTGACTGCGGCTATGCCTCACGTTTAATGCACAGTCATTTGATATTGGGGGAGGAAGGTAGGAGAGGACAGAAAGAGAAAAACCTTTATGGAGATTTGCCTAAAACATTTTTTTCAATGATTCTAAAGAAAATGTTCCAATTTATGATTCTTTTAAAAAGCATCTACTCTCAATAAAATCTCTTTAAAGATGTATCACAAAAACAGAATACCCTTGAGATGTGCACTCTGGGATTTTCAGGATGACATCTGGACTGTTCCACATTTATCCTGTAGCTCCAAAGGCCAGAACCATTAGCTACTGCAGCTAACTTTCCCAGCTAGGGTGGACAAAACCATACTCTTTTTAACCAACTGTGTTTGCCTGCAGTTTCCATCTATGAGTTTACCTGTTTCCATGAGGTTAGACATCCTTTGGTGGGAAAAACTATTATTTTCAGTATCTGGCTACATGCACAGAAGCATTATATATATTTTTTTGCAAATTGCACCTGTAAATTCTACCAACAAATTTTGAACACCCATATCCAATTAAAAGTAGAAAGGAATGAACGAATTTCACTTCATCTTGTTTTTCTTGCCCTTTTCACTTTAGAAGAAAACTCTAAATTATAAAGCAGGAAAACGGATTCTCACTAGTTGTTAGATGCAAGCTAACCCTCCACTCTGTATCACTGCCAGTGTGAAATCTAGAAACTCTTAATTGGCTGAATTGAGGCTTCAGAAGAGCTGTATGAGATCCTCTTGAAATGACCTCAGTGCTTCTAGATCGGCTTCCCTGGTGATCTTAGAGCCGGGAGGAAGTACACATTTTCCTACAGATCCAGCGGCTCCAAAGCAGACTACTTGCTCCCCTATCAGCTCAAGACCAAGTTGCTGCCCTCTCCATCACTTTCTGGGAGTTGATTTCCTAAAGGACTTCTTTGACTCTACAGATTAGCTCTCATTTAAATTCAGGCACACACACCCACAGGCTGATTGACAGAGACACACCATGAATTGAATGATAAATAATACATGCAGACAAAGACAACAGCAGCACTTATTTGCAGATGAAAGAACACTAGAAATTATTTCTGATGGAAATATAAAAGATTAAATTCAAGCAGGGAGAGGAGGAAGAAGTTTATTCTTAAAATTCTTTAAGAAACAACTTCATTGTTTCATTTTCAAAAAGACACTTTCTGTCCTGAGTTAGGAATTCAGTGGGCACTAGGAACTCCGGACACAATGTGGCTGCTAGTCCGCTAAGGACAGAACTGAAGGGAGCAGAAACATAGCTCAAATTTGAGAGTCACCTAGTCATGGGTTAGCCTAGCATCCATCTCCCTTTGGTAATTTTCTGCTGGTGATCTATTCTTTTTCCATTCTCACTCCAGAGTCAATCTACCAAACCACCGGTGCGTTCTACCACCCACAGTTATGGGAGCCGCTTTGGGATATGAACCAGGACATGAACCTAGTCTTAGGCGCAGTTTGCTTCCCTTTTGCCAAAGTTGTGAGCCAGTGAGAGTAAGCCTTGGGCTCCTGAGTGGCCAGGAGTCTTGAGAGAGCTAGGTGCAGTGGTGCCTGTCTGTATTCCCAGCAGCTTGGGAGGCTGAGGCAGGAGAATCACAAGTTCAAGGCCAGCCTCAGCAACTTAGCGAGACCCTGAGCAACTTAGCAAGACTTTGTCTCCACAATAAAAAATAAAAAGGACTGGGGATGTGGCTCAGTGTAAAGCATCCCAGAGTTCCAACTATGGTACCAAAAAAACAAAAACAACAGCACAAACCAGCAAGAGGCTTGGGAGAGGCCTCCTGAGAATCAAAGAAAACTAAGTTGAGAAATGGAGAGCCACAGATTCCAGGTGGTGTAGTACCTGTGCCTGAATCCAACCATTCCTAAAGCTAGACTGCTAAGACATTTCAGTTATGTGAACCAAAGAATTCACTTTGATGGTTAAATCAGTTTCAACTCATTTTCTGTCACTTTTAATCAAGCACTCAGCAAGGTGGACTGGCAGCTCCCACTCAAATAGTTTGGGTGGCATCACTGTAGTAGAAACAGACCTGAATTTGAATTTATGAGGAAAAGAAAGGGGGAGATTATCACCCTATGCCTTGAGGAGTCGGAGAGCCCAGGGGAGCAACTGCTTGGCATCTGGACCTCATCTCCCTATAATTCTAGCCTCACCTTGGGATAATAAAGCTCTCAAAAGGACTTGAGTGAGAACTTGTATTGACAAAACTGAGAGTTTGGAGACCCTCAACTGAGGATTATTCATAGAGCCCTTATCTTAAATGTTGACAGTTTAAAGAAGTAAAATGCATAAATAGTGTGATATACATGAACATATATAGATACCATCTATGTACTCTAAGTAATTACTACTACAAGGGCAATCTTTGTGGGCATTAGTGAGAAGATTTATCCCATCAATAGGCAAAACCTACCTTAGAAAATCCAGGTCTACCAATTGATAAATTAGGGAGTGTTTACATTTTTATTAACTATTACACAGCATGCCTATAAAGAATTACATGACAGGGCTGGGGCTGCAGCTCAGTGGTAGAGTGCTTGCCTGGCATGTGTGAGGCACTGGCTTCGGTTTCACTTGAGAACGGGGAAATAATCCTCAGAAAGAGAGAGCCATGTTTACTACAACATGGAAAATGCAGTTTAAAACCTGCAAATTAAAACAAAAACAAGAATCCAATCCAAACCACAAACGTTACAAGGTTATACAACTCAGGAAATAAGTGAATGAGAAAGGTGTTCTAAATTGCTCCATGCAAGAAAGCTGGTGTCCAGAAAGGAGATGGAACCCCAACCAACCTGAACTGTGAAAAATTTGCTAATTTCTAGCTCAGTATTCAGGAAAATTCCCATCTGGTGGTGGAGAAATTCTGGTCTAGAGGGAGGAGCTCATGCGATTTCTTCAATCCTCACACAGATGATCTGGAAGTCACACTCCACAAATGAGCTGTTCTCCCCATTTCTGTCCATCGATGCAGCTTCCAGTCAGGCTATCTTTGATTCCTTATGGCACAACCAATCCACCTAATCCTTTTTACTTTACCTTCAAAATATATACAGACTCTAGTTCATTCTCATATTCTGGTCTATGACACTATCAACCCTCCTGTGGATTGTGTATTTCCTGACTGGTGTCCCTGCTTCCACTCTGGCCTTCCTGTAGCCTCTTCTACAGACCACCCAAATAAGCCTTTAAAAATACATATCAGCCAGCTGTGGTGGTGCACACCTATAATCCCAGCAGCTCGGGAGGCTCAGGGAGGAGGATCACAGGTTCAAAGCCAGTCTCAGCAATGTAGTGAGGCTATAAGCAACCTAGTGAGACCCTGTCTCAAATTTTAAAATTTTTAAAAAGGGCTGGGATTGGCTCAGTGGTTAAGCACCCTTGGGTTTAATCCTTGGTACAACCCCCAACCTCGCCAAAAAAATCAGATCACGTTGCTCCTCAGCTCCAAAGCCTCTTCATCTCCCTCAGGAAAAGCCATACCCTGGCAGTGGGCTATAGGGCGCTCAGCCCTCTCTACCCCATAACCCACTCTCCCATCCCTTTCTGATCTCATTTACTCCTAATTCCTGCACCTTCTGTCTGCCAGACTTATGGGGCCCTTGGTCTTCCTGGAACTTCATGCTAAACTTTGAAAACCCCAGGCCCAGATCCCCCCAGGGCCTCTTCACTTGCCCATCCCTTTCCTGAAACATTCTTCTTTGAGATACTTGCAGGCTAGACCCTCAGGTCTCAGGGCTTTGCTCAAATGCCATAGGTCGATGAAGCTTTCTCTGACCACGCTGTTATGACCACAAACTCCTACCTCCCATCAACACTCTGGCCCCCTTCCCCGCTCCATTTCTCTTCCATAACATCTGTCACCATCAGACATATGTGTGAGCAATCTTCCCAAGCAGTGGCAAGATTTTAGACTACTTATTAATACAGAAACCAGAAGAAAGACAAGAGTGGATTCAAACAGCATCCCATAGAGAGATTTATGTTGCCTCTTTTCTAACTGAAAACTCAGTGAAAAATCTAACAAAGATATCAATATTCAAATTATCATAAAGGCAAAGGTAACCAAAACTTTGAAAATATAAGAGAGCAGACTTGAAGAATTGTGGGGAAGAAGCATGACATGGTGGTTAGAAACATGGGACTGGAGTCAGACTCTGAATCTGTAGCCCAGCTTCACCACTTACCTGGCCATGAGTTTGAGCAAATTACTTCATTTCTCCCTAAGTCTCAATTTTCTCGTCTGTCTGTTGTATCAGATGATTGTGAGGATAAAAAAAATACATATAATGTGTTTATAATCTTGCCGAACATATTGTAGGAATTTCATGAATGTTGACTATAACAGTTATTATTTGCGTTAAGGAAAACTATTCAATCAATTTAGTTGTGAGCAAGATCAACACATTATTATAATCATGCATCATCAAAGGAGAAAGACCCATAGTAGGCAATGTCAGAGATATTTTCTTGGAAGAGATAATGATGAAAATATCATTGTTAGGTACAAAATGGTGTGGAGGGGAAAGCTGCTTAAAAAAATCTCAGAAATCTTTTCTAAGAATCAGCTGAGAGTCAACTAGATGAGTGAGTTACAAATTTCCTAGACCAGATCTTCATCCTATTAAAATTCAATGGAAACTTGAATATACTTTTTTTCCCCAAAAAAAGAAATTTGTTAATTTTTATCACATGGAAAAGTTCTGCCCCAGACAAGATTTGGGACAGTTTTTCCATTTCAGGAAAGAGGTGTACTAAAACATTAGACTCCCTCACTACTCCCTTGTAAGCTTTCCATTGAGGGAGGTGTGATGATGCGTCATATTAGCATCCTAAAATTACAAGAGTGAGGCCTTCCTCCCACAATAGACCATGCTTATCTGATTAGGTCATATGACACAACAAGAGGCAAGTATAAAGGGAAATTTCATTCATAGTAAACAATTCAATGATATCATGAAAAGAGTTGAGTCTTTGAGCTAAGCACATTATGGCTAAGTCTGGGTTTGGCCGAGTTACTTAACTTTTATTAGTTTCACTTTACTTATCTGAAAATAGGAATGATGATATCTATGTTGTAGAGTTATAGCGTGGATGACGTAAGACAAAACATGTCAAGTACACAAAAATGTAGTGCATGCATAATATAAACTCAAGATAGTATTAATTTTCCCTTTTTCTCCTCCTCAGTCCTCTCTACTCACTTTGCCTACTGATACTGCTGGTTACCGGTGATGAGTTCTGCTTCTTCACATGTTCAAATTTGAACATTAGAGAAGCATGCCGAGGCAAGCATATAAAGCAGGGTTTATTTTAAAAGGGGTAACACAGACTTCTCCTGGGAGGGAGAAGGGGGGCCATAGCTGATATCCTGGAATCCCAAGAAGTACAGGTGTTTTGCCTTTTTATATGTCCTAGGCTCCTTTGTTCTCCTGCTCTCTTCCCCCATCTCTCTCCTTCCTGCTTATGTGACTAGGTTCAAGAGATGCTGCCGTGGGATGGCCAAAAGGTGAAAAGCAGATGAACAAAGTGGAGTGATCTGGGAAGGAAGAGGGCATAATTAACAACTCCCTGTAGGGAGGGACAATCCTTGGGACGGGTTACCTTAGCAACAGGTTGGAGCAGGGGCAGATTACCTCAATAAGGGTAGAGGAAGGGCTCTGAAGGCATTAACATTTCAGTACCTCTCCAACTTCCCAGACCCAAATTGGCCTCCTTGATCCAACCTGACTCGACTTACCTATCTACACTGACTGCCTGTCTAATTCTGGCTTTACTACCATAGCCAGGAATCTTCAACTTTTGATCTCAAATACTTCCCAGCAAGTCTCCAAGCTAGATGCCACACCCCCCACTTCCTACTTTGATTAGGAATTTTCAGGAGAGAAGTGAAGTTAACAATAACAATCTCTCCCATACACTCCAAATATACAAACTTATCACAACATAAAGCCTCATGGCAAGAGTGGGGCCCTCTACAGATCCCAAAGTGCCAGTCATAAGAGGCTCCAGAACAAGGAGGAATTCTGGATGTGGCTTGGATAACAGCCCTCTCCATTACCCCCTGGGTCATGCTTTAAACCTGGGCTAATGTCCACAGTGTGAATGGCTTCACCAGGGCCAAGTGTTAGCGCAGAAAGACTGGGACAGCAAACTTCATAAGTCATTTTGACGCTTTATTCAGGAA
Source organism: Xerus rutilus (assembly GCA_028644305.1). Classification (NCBI taxonomy): domain Eukaryota; kingdom Metazoa; phylum Chordata; class Mammalia; order Rodentia; family Sciuridae; genus Xerus; species Xerus rutilus. Next base: position 43,925,361 of record CM053406.1, read on the forward strand.
TGGAGCTTCACACAGGAACACGGGCTGCGGGGACAAGGTGATGCAGCGGCAATGGGACCCAGTTTCCTGGTGGAAAGTGAGCCCCGGAACAAAGAAAGGGACTGGGTTTTTATAGGCTATTTTGGCAGGTGGTCTAGTGAGGAACGTGCTGGTTCTCTCAGGGCATTCAGGAATTTGGGGCTTATTTATCAATTCAATAGGACAATCAATTTACCCTTTCAGTATGGTGATACCCTCCTTCATCCCTGGATTAGCATCAGAAGGACATTGTTGGGGGAGCTGGAAGCTGTCAGTGTAATTAGCATAAGGAAGACACTGTTAGGGGAGCTGGGAGCTGTTAGCATAATTAGCATCAGGAAGACATTTTTGGGGGAGGTGAAAGTCACCAAATGCATGGCTATTTTTCCTTTTCCACACCTATTACCTAGTGTGGGTATAGGAGACACAGTGGAGAATGAGTTATTTATTGGAAGCAGCCAATCCACTATGCTCAATGGCAGAATAAACCTTTATTGAATATTTGCTCTGAATTTGAATTATATCCAAGAAGGGGATAAAATACAGACCCCATTCCTATTAACTTTTATAGGCAATGTAAAGGAGAAACTGTCCTTCCATGTCTCATTCTCTGTTACTTCTTCATATCCATTCATACAATGGAACCTGAATAATTACCGGAAAATAATTACCAGAAAGTTCTCTTTAGACAATATAATATGTATTCCAAAGATATGATTCTTTTTTTTTAATTAGTTTATTTAGTTGCATTTCAAGTCATACTACATATATAGAGCTCAGTTTTTCCATTTCTCTGGTTGCAAACCAGATAAAGTCACACCATTTGTGTCTTCATACATGCACCAAGGGTAATGATGATGATCTCAATCAATCATCTTTACTGTACTCATTCCCCTTTCCCTCCCCCCACCTCCCTCCTGCCGCATCCAGAGTTCCTCCATTTCTCCTATGTTCCCCATTCCCACCCCCTTATGTATCAGCATCCACTAATCAGAGAGAACATTCAGCATTTGGCTTTTTGGGATTGGCTTACTTCACTTAGCATAATATTCTCCAATTCCATCGATTTGCCTGCAAATGTCATAATTTTATTCTCTTTTATTGCTGAATAATATTCCATTGTGTATATGTACCACAGTTTCTTTATCCATTCATCTATTGATGGGCATCTGGGTTGCTTCCACAGTTTTGCAATTGTGAATTATGCTGCTATAAACATTGAAGTGGCTGCTTTACTGTAGTGTGCTGTTTTTAAGTCTTTAGGGTATAGGCCAAGGAGTGGGATAACTGGGTCAAATGGTGGTTCAGTTAAGTCTAGACCATTGATTGTTCTATTAAGTCTTATAGGTTCTTTGTTTAGTTTTTGTTTGGAAGATCTATCCAGTGGTGAGAGAGTTGTGTTGAAGTCACCTAATACTATTGTGTTGGGATCTATTTGGTTCTTGAATTTGAGAAGGGTTTCTTTGACAAACATGGCTGCCCCATTGTTTTGGGCATAGATATTAAGATTGTTATGCCCTGTTGATGTATGATTCCCTGAAGCAGTATGAAATGACCTTCCTTATCCCTTTTCACTAACTTTGGTTTGAAGTCTATTTTATCTGAAATGAGGATGGAAATTCCTGTTTGTTTACGCAGTCCATGTTAGTGACAAATTTTTTTCCATCCTTTCACCTTCAATCTGTGAGTGTCTCTTTCTATGAGATGAGTCTCTTGGAGGCAGCATATTGTTGGGTCTTTTTTTTTAATCCAATCTGCCAGTCTGTGTCTTTTAATTGCTGAGTTTAGGTCATTGACATTCAATGTTATTATGGAGATATGGTTTGTATTTCCAGACATTTTGTTTTCTTCTTACTTTTTAACTTGATTGGGATTCTCCTTTGTTTGGCCTTTAGTGTGGCTCCTCCCTCTGAAGGTTTTCATTGTTTTTTTTATGTCTTCCTCATGGAATATTTTACCAAGAATGTTCTGTAGTGCCAGCTTTCTTGCTGTGAATTCTTTTAATTTTTGTTTATCTTGGAAAGTTTTTATTTCATCATCAAACCTAAAACTTAATTCTGCTGGATATAAGATTCTTGGTTGGCATCCGCTGTCTTTTAGCACTTGGTATATGCTTTGCCATGATCTTCTTGCTCTCAGGGTCTGGGTTGAGAAGTCTGCAGTGATCCTAATTGGCTTCCCCCT
>CM053406.1:43927662-44052430 GCA_028644305.1 Xerus rutilus
ATTTTGTCTTCAGTATCTGAGGTTCTGTCTTCCAAGTGGTCTAATCTGTTGGTGATGCTTTCTATTGAGTTTTTAATTTGGTTTATTGTTTCTTTCATTTCAAGGATTTCTGTTTGGTTCCTTTTCAGAATCTCTATCTCCTTATTGAAGTGATCTTTTACTTCTTGTATTTGCCTTTGTATCTCTTTATCGAAATGATCTTTTGCTGACTGGGCTTGCTCTCTTATATTATTCTTTAAGTCACCAAACATTTTAATTATGTACATCTTGAATTCCTGTTCTGTCATTTCTTCTGCTGTACTGACCATGAATTCTTATAGCGTAGTATCTTGGTTTGTTTGAGTCACTTTCTTCCCTTGTTTTCTCATGATGTTTGTGTACCTTTCCTTCTAGCTCTGCTGATCCAAGTTGTTACAGTTTTTGCTCCTATATGGTTATAGTTTCCCTGCAGGGTTTTGTTATCTCTCCTTTAAAGGGGAGACCGATATTGATTGATCTCAATACAACCAATATATAACTTCAATCAAAATAGCTCCTAACAGCTCCCAAATACATTTACAGTTTAGTCATGATATACAACAATTGTGTGTTCCTTTACAATCTATTATGTAACCAATAAGTTTGCACAAGGGTCTATAATATCTGTTGGTGGGCTAGGGAAACTTGAGGGTGGGGTGTAGGATAGACTGTCGGGGTAGTAGAAAGTGAGGATATGGTTATTAGATCTTAGAGAGCATAAAAAAGGAATCCAAGAGGAATTGGCTATTACTAGAAAGAGCGACAGAGAATTGGGGAAGACCAGTAAGGAGGAAGAAAAGAGTACAGCGAGGAGAGATGATAGCAAGACAGATAAAACATATGCACTTGGAATTTATAAGACTATATAATACCACTCTAGTATACAGTTCCGAAATCCCAATCTACCATATCCCACTGTATAGCAGATATTTGATGTCACAACTGTTGGGGATGAGAGGGTAGGAAAAGAGTGAGAGAGAAAAGAGGGAAGGAAAAAGAAAGAAGGGAAAGAACAAGAGAGCAGAGAAATAAAACAAAAGGATTAAACAATAGAACTATTAAGAGAAAAAGATAAAGGATAAAATAAAAAATAAGAATTAAAAAAAAAGTAAAAAGTCTCAATGTAAATAAACAGGTATGGTTCCTTTAACCTCCAGTAGGTGGCGTTGTCTGTTGCTTGCTGGATTTTCCCCGCTGGTGTCCTGGGTGCTGGTCCCACCACAGGGTGAAACTCTGAGCCACCGGTAAAGTCGCTGTTCCACGGTGCACTGTGCCGTGGCCAAAGTTTGCTCCCAGGTACTGACCTATGCCCCCTGGTGTAGGAAGTTCCACTGTATTAGAAGGGGATCCACAAAGAACAATGGCAGGGGGTCCGCTCAGGAGACGGTCTGTCCACAGTAGCAACTGCTAGCGATCCCGCGCAGCTGGGTGGGCACTGGGGCCAGGCACCCTGTGTGGAAGCAGGCCCCGCCTGCCCGGGGCAAATCCCGGGCTGGAGCCCTGGGCCGGAGCCCCCGCCGCAACTGTTCTCTGCCGGTTGCCTCCGAAATCATGCTGCCCGGGGCTACCGCTGCCTCCCGGTGGTCCTGCACACACACGCGAGCGAAACTTCTGCGTGGGATGGTCAGCTGCAGAATGATGCCAGGAAGCTGGCTGGAAAACTGCACCTCCAGCACTTCCGGCCTCGGTCCTGGAGAGCCTGAGCCCTGGGCCGGCCCCCGCCGCAACTCAAAGATATGATTCTTATCAGACCAAAATATCTATGACGAAGTATCAGAGCACTGAGAAATGTCACCTATTCCGTGAGGAAAAATAATAAAGCATGTACATTGTTGAAATTTGAGACCCAATCAATAAAATGAGACTAGTAAGGAAAAACAAAGTTGTTTCCTTATGAGCAAATATGCAGCAAGCTGAGAATTGGGATTACGGGTCTGGCTGAGCACAAGAAGTCATTAAAGGTTTGAAAATCCACAGGAGGCCTGCCTGAAAAAAATAGAACCTGGCAAGTTGGGCTGGGGTGCAGGAATCTTACCCTAAGGCTAAAAAGACATATGTTGATTACTCTGATTTGGCCTTCTCTAAGCACAAACCTAGTGGGGATACTAAGCATATTCTTCTTCAAGTTCCAAATTTCAAAATCAATGCAAACTAATCAAAGAAGTTTCAGAGAAAAATGAGAACTATTACATTTTTGAAAAATAAGTCTTATGAGAAAATACAGTTAAAATGGCCTGTTTGGTTTGTAAGAAAAGAGACTAAAGGGAATCATAAGTCTTTAAGTGTATAAAATTACGTTGCAAAGAGGGCGAAATGATTTATTCTCTTTATGCCCAGTGGAGAGCTAAAATAATAAAGGCATAGTGCGGACATTACTTCATGAGCCTGATGAATCCATACAATAGGCAGCAAGGACTATCACTGGCATGGGCTGCTCCTCCTTCGGCTAAGGCTGGCCTTTATTCAATGTATTACTCAAAAGCCTTGCTTTCCCTATCTGCATAAACAAAAACTATCCCACAGAAACCTTGGGTAGAGGGCTGGGGTTGTGGCTCAGTGGTGGAGCACTTTGCTGGCATGTGTGAGGCACTGGGTTCGATTCTTAGCACCATATATAAATAAATAAAATAAAGGTCCATTAACTACTAAAAAAGATATCAAAAAATTTTTTTAAAAAAAGCCTTGGGTAGAGAGGAAGCAAGGTCCTATATTCTCACATAGAAGGTATCAACATTAAAATACTGTATTTTAGGAAAAATCAATGTTAGTATCATGTCAGTTTCTGTGCATGTGACTTGGCAAGGTCTGTAGGAGCTGAGTAAGTGGGGATGTCTGTCTTCTGTGAACTGTGCACACTTTAATTTGGTTTATGTATCCCAATTATAGGCCTGGAACCTATAAGTTGTACTGAGAAGAAAGAAGAGACCTCTTATATAATGCAAGGCAGTGTGACTTTCTTCTGGACCCTTGGACAGCTCCCATGCATCCCCTGGACCAAGCCATGAACACTCCACTGAAGACCTGATGGCTTTTCTCTAGCATCTCAAGCCAGCTCTCCAGATCCTGGCCTCCTCCTTCACCCTGAGCAAATCTCTTCTGTTCTATGTCTCCATTCTCTGACTCATTCGTTGCCTTACACCTTCTTATAGCCAGCAGCTAGGCTGCATCTGAATATGAGAGAGGGATACTCCAAAGATGTAACTTGGTAATGATAAAAAAAATTCTGCAATCTAAAAACTCCATGTATATTTATTTTCTGGGCAAGGACCATATCAGAATGTGGGCAAACCTGAGATAGAGTCAATTATTCATAGCTACATGGGGAGGCAACTAGGAGAAACCAGAAATCCCAACAGCTTCAGACACCAAGAAGCTCTTGTGCTGACCCAGAGATGGTGACATGGTCAAGTTGGACAAGTGTAGAAGTTAAAAACAGGGGTCTTGGGACTTCTTGGGCTACCAAAATCTGAGAAAGAAGTCACAATAGAAACTGGAGAATTGGTGTTAGTCAATTCACAGAAGATAGACATCCCCACTTACCCAGCTGGGAACAAAACCAAAGCTTAGTAATTCAGAGGTCAAAGCAGCAGTGAGAAAATTGGAGGTGGTGATTTTCAGGCGCTAACTAAGAACATAGAATCCAGGAAAGAAGTGGGAGTAAGCAGTTCTCACCAGCCAAAGCAATTAAGGGTCCAGAGCCCAGAAAAATAGATGAAACAAACACCAGCAGTGACTGTCATGGTATATGTCTACCTGGGACATGATTTAGTTGCCAGAGGAGGTCAAATAGTCTCTAACAAAGGGATCCAGATGTGCACATCTTACAGAACCCAGCTGCAGCTGAAGAAAAGGCTGAGCTCTACAATCACTTTAGGACCTGGCCTGAGATGAACCAGTTCCTGGACCTTGTTCATTTAGAAGCCAACAGCTGCACCGAGAGACACGGATCACCATAATGGACATGCTGAGTGCTGGGATAGAGTAACACAGGCCCAGTGGGAGACAGAGACTGCAGCCCCATCTGAAAATGGGTGCGAGCTCGCCAGATGAAGGAATCAGGATAGCAAAGGTTTATGTGACAGAGCCTAATGCATTCCAGTCATTATAAATGGTTTACACACACTCACTCATTTCATCCTCTGAGGGAAATATTTGTGTTATTACTGTTTTACTGATCTAGAAACTGAGGCTCAGAGATACTAAGTAACTTGCTCAAGGTCCCACAGCTTGTCAGTGGCAGAGCCATAGTTCAAACCTTTGTGATATGTCCCCAGAGCCTGTGCCTTGCTGCCTCTTAAGGAAAGTTAGAATTATACCTACAAGTTCACTCCTGAGAAATGCCTGTGGCTAAAATGCACCTTGAAAGTTATCAGTCCAAGTGGTACATGGATGGCGATGTTGGGATTAATGCCATCAAAAATCTTGAATTCCTAGAGTGTTATTAATCCTCAAGGAAGCAGAAACATACCATTCTTCTATTTGGGGGTCATATCCCAAGGACAAAATAAACAGGTAGTTAGCAAGATTACTACTCAATGTACAATAAAAAGAAATCAAGGATGAAGGATCCAGAAACCAAGGACTATCACTTCAATAAAAAGTCATGATCCAAGCTGGGCATGGTGGTGCACACCTGTAATCCCAGCACTTTGGGAGGCTGAGACAGGAGAATCGCCAGTTCAAAGCCAGCCTCAGCAACAGTGAGGCGCTAAGCAACTCAGTGAGACCCTGTCTCTACATAAAACACAAAATAGGGCTGGGGATGTGTGGTCAAGTACCCCTGAGTTCAATCCCCAGTACCAAAAAAAAAAAAAAAAAAAGTCATGATCCCTTGCCCCCTGCCCATTTTCCAGATATAAGCCATTTTGTATCAAAAACATATTGATTGAAAGACAGTCTGGGTCCTTAGGAGAAAGGACTTGCAACATCATGAGAAATCATTACCTAGTAATGATTTCTTTATTCCTGCTCCAAAGAGCTATGTGCCATGGGTACACTGAGGAAAGGAGCAGACCCAGACATTCTGAGGTCTGCTAAACAATTGAATTGATAACTATAGACTCAAAGTATCATATCATTATGACCTGCCTGTCTCAGCGAAGGCCTGTGGGACCCAAGTAATAAAAAGAGATGACCTGGCCCGGGTCTGCCTCACAGCAGGCCCACTGAAACCATTGACACTTCCAATGGTCACGGCTACAGTCTCCAAATGTAAATTGGATACATATATACCCACAATGATTCTTTGGACAGTAGGAATAGCTAAGTAGAGCCCTCTGAAACTGTACTTCCTACTCAGTCCAAAATAATAAATTGAAAGCAATGCAGCTTTTCCAGGGAATGGCAGAAATTAGTGTGAGCCTTAAAAACGTAAAGGATGAAGGTTTAGTAAACCCCACCCCACCTCCATTTAATTCACCAGTCTGGCCCATGCAAAACCAAGCAAGACAGAGCCTGAAGGGTGACTGCCACTCAACCAAGCTCAAATCCTAATGTAGCATCTGTGTAAGAATATGTATCTTTGCTAGAACAGATTAACATGGCATTGGGTACATGGAATGCAGCCACTGATCTGGCAAATGAATTCTTTTCCATCCCAACAGAAATATCTAACACTATCTATTGACTAAGGCTATGTTAACTCTCTTGACTGAGGGCTATGTCAACTGTCTTGGCTTGAATATGAGGTGTCCCCACAAAGCTCCTGCATTATTTCAGGAGGTGGAATGATTAGATTATGAGAGCTGGAACCTAATCAGTCCATTTGATAGATTAATCATTTGAATGTACTAATGGGTAGTATAACTGTAGGCAGGTGGGGCATGGATGGAGGAAGTAGATCACAGGGGACATGCCTTGGGGATTATACCTTTTGTCCCTGGATATTCATTTCCTCTCCGCACCCCCCCATCTCTCCCGTTCCCTTTTCCCCCAAGCTGAGCAGCTTCCCTTCTACCATGCTATTCTGCCTTACCTTGGGCCCAGAGTGGTGTATTCTGCTGACTATGGACTAAATCTCTGAAACAGCAAGCCAAAATAAACATTTCCTACTCTAAGTTGTTCTTGTCAGGTATTTTGGTTACAGTGACAAAAAGGTGACTAACAGAGTTAACTCTCTCATCTTTTATCATAACTCCGAAACAAAAAAAGATACCAACTAACTGAACATTCCACAAATACCACACTGGTCCATTATGTCAAAAATTTTCTCTAATTGAGTTGATAAACAAGGTGGCCTAGGTATGTCACATGCATTCTGGAAGAGTCAAGAAACTCCTACCCCCATGATTAAAATTCTAGGTGTCCAGTGGTCCGAGGAATACTAGGGCATCTCCTCTAAGCTAAAGAATAAATTACTACTGCATTTTGCACATCCCACCAACAAAGAAAGCCAACAACACCTGGTTTCAGTGATGAGTACTTGGGATACATTCAAATCTTTCGTCCCACATGGGGGTCAGCAGACAATGGGCAATAAAAGCATTCCTGAAAACCATGTCTACTCAGAAATGACTAGCAATAATTTAACTATAAACAGAAATGACTACAAACTTATCCAAGTGCACCTCTAACTCACTTACCTTTGCCAGGTTAGTGAAAGGTTTATGCTACTCCAACATCACACAACACAAGAAGTTAGAGTGAAAAAAAATTAAGTCTGTTCACATGAACCCATTGCTAGGGTCCCTCCAGATCCTTAGAAGCTGTCTATACAAGTGAGGGGCCCTGGGGCTTATGTACCATTAGATTCTAGGTCAACTCACCCTTGGCTGGGACCCAGAGATTGAGCATGTCAAGGAGACTGGAAGAAGGAGCTGGACCAGAGAGCTCAAGTGTTGATGCACTGTCCACAGCTTCTTTTCTATTCCTGTTTTCACCCTGTGACAATTGTCAAAGGAGTTTTGTTTGTATATTTTATCAAACTAGATTCCATCAAATACTCTTGTAATGAGGAACAGTTGGTAAAGTACAGGCACTGGGAGAGGAGCCGACTCTGCCTTCATCCAAAAAAACAATAATGGAGACCAAGAGTTTGACTCTAGCTGCTGCTCTAGAGGGAGCTTAGAAATATCTGGACACTCTTGCCACAGTGTAAAATTCAAGAGCGTTAGACCAAGGTTTGGGAGCTTGCTGCTTCAGTTTTCCCCATCTGCAAATCGATGATATTTACCAGTCAGGGACTGCTGGATGAATGGCATTATTGAACTGCAAAATATTAGTATTATTGCTTTTCCTCTTTGATCTCATGGGGCAAGATATATTTATGATATTGTAATTGTTTCCATGGCAGCAAATGATATTGTCCCAAACAGGGGACTTCATGACTTCATGGCTGGATTGAGAAAAAGGAAAAATCAGACTGGGAGTGAGAATTCTGCTCAAGCATAAATATCTTCAATGATAGCAAGGGGAATAGAACAAATTACAGACAGGCAAAATTGCTTTTGGTTTAAATGTTCTTTTCACAAGTTCATCCCGGTGAAAAGCCCCTTCTCCAGGCATGTAATTTGCGTAATGATGCCTCCTTGCTTGAATTCACAGAAGGCTAATGGTGAAGCTCATCTATTTCGGGAATGCTTTAGCAATGCTACTTCTAATTGTTTTGCAGCAAATATCTGGATTTCTGCCGTAAGCAGTTTTGTTTGGTTTTTCTGTTTGTTTGGTGTATGTGTGTTTACTCCCTCAAGGTTTTATCTCCACAAATTTATTTGAAATAAACCAATTTCCAGACAAAAATTAGGCTTTTGTCATCTGAAAAAAAAAAAAAATCTGTCAAGAACTCTCTTCTTTGCTAGAGGTATCTGCTTTGCCTTTTTAAGGTTCCTATTGACTTTATTCTCATATTTCCAGAGTCTATCCTTAGTTTCTATCTATTGCCTGAGAAGAAAGCAAAATTTCATTCTAATTTTGAACTCACTTTAATTCACCTCAGTTTCATTTAACCATACACAACAATGACTTTGAATTTTTAAACTTTTGTTCTCCCCCCTTTCCCATTTAACCCTTTCTAAACAAACATTTCCAGTACCTTCTACCAGTGATCACTTTCTCTCTTCTTTTTAACCCTCAGAGTTCCAGAGTCTGCAAGTCCTGCTGATTCATAAACTTCCTGCCAACCCCCTCACCCAGGAACACCCACGGCTCCGCCCTCCGCACACCTAGAAGCTCACTACTTCTGTCAAAGTGTCTCAGTGATCTTTCTCCATTTTATTCTGAGATCTCTACCTTGCTGAATCCTGTAAAATGAGTTATTCCTCAATATAATTCCCTCATTCAGTGAATTGTGATGCTTGGCTTTATGTGTCAACCTGGGTAGACTATAGTACTCAGTCATTTAAGCAAATGCTAATCTGTTTCTGTGAAGGTATTTTGTAGATGTGGTTAGCATGGATAGACAGCTGCCTTTAAGTAAAGGGGATGACCGTCAGTAATCTTGGATAGGACTCATCCTATCATTTGAAGGCCTAAAGAACAGAAACTAAAATTTCCCAAAGAAACTCTGGCTTAATACTGAGACATTAACGTCACCTGAGTTTCCAGTTTACCACCTGCTCTATGGATTTAGCACTTGCCAAATGCTGATAATCATTGTTAGCTAATTCATTAAAAGGAATCTCTGTGTGTACGCATGTATGTGTTTCTCAGTAGAGTCCTGACTGACACACATACACAAGCAACATACTGTGTGTTCAATCGCATGCTGAACACTATGCTGTGGAACATACAAGGGACCCATAAGATGTGGTCCATTACCATTTTGCCCACAGTGCCATTTATGGGAGAATCAAGATTAATTGACCAGAAACAATACCACCTTGTTAAAAAATAAATAATAAAAAATGGGGTTTATATACATGTCTAGGAGTTGAACAGAAAAAAAAAGTCACTAAGCTGAAGGAGCAAGGAATATTTTATGGGGAAATTGAGTGTTGAGCGGGTGTTAGAAGGAATTGAGGACGGGCACAGGCACAGCACGGTCCAAAAGGCACCAGGCAAGAAAATCTGTCAATTTAGGCCCAGAAGCTGGAATCAATACAGTCTGGCTCCAGGATCTGGAGAGCAGTCTAACTAGGACCGGAAGCATTTGGAGAGCTTAGAAACCAAGGTTGGAGGGAGAGGATAAGCATGGATTTTTGAAAGCCCCAAGAACACTGAGGGGATTGTAAAGGTAGAAAGAGATCCTGGACTTTAGAGAAGAAGAGAACTTAGAGGTTGACTGAAGTTCTAGTACCTTGGCAAGTTAAGGAAAACCAGGAGACCAGGTTTATTGACCCCTCTGTATAACCTTGTTCCCAAGAGAGATGGGAGAAGAAGTTAGAAATGATCCCAGGGTTGTGAAATGAGAGCTCTACTTGGGGACTAAGACTGAGGGTAGGATGAAGGGAGGAAAAGAAATCACATAAATCCAACAGCGAGTTCTCCACCCTTTCTTGTGTCTTAGCATTTGGCAGTGACAACTCCTTCTTGAACTGCCATCCATGTCTTCTCAGACACTACTCTCTCCTCCCTCCTCGGTCAGTGCCCCTTCTCTAGATCTTCTTCCTTCTACCACATCAGTATAAGTGTTTCAAAGAGAACCATTGGTGGCCATCTTCTCTTCTCTTTTTAACAATAACCTGGTAATTGCCATTGATCTCATGGTCTCTCACTTTGATTGGGAGGTAATTGGCCTCCAACTTGCTATTGCTATATCTGACAATGGTAATGAGTTTCAGGTTCATATGTTTAACTACTTACTGGAGCTGTTAACTACCTTCCTGGAAATCCCACTGGCACCTTGAACTTACTGTGGCTGAAACTAAACTCATGTCTTTCCTTCCCAAACCTGATTTTCTGCTCTTCCCTATTTCTGACTTGAGGATCAGATACTTGGGCCCAACATCTCAGCATCCCATTTGTTACTTTCTTCTTCTTTGTTCTCCACATTCAATCAGATGCTAAATTCTGCTCATCTCTCTGAGCCTGTATTTCTACTTCCACAGCCCACGTTTAGGCTGCCATGTCCTCTAGCCTGGATAATTATGCCCTGATTTGCATTTCTTATCTACAACCCATTTTAAAGGCTATGACTAGATTAACATTCCTGAAACACAGCTCTGATGCATTATTTATATGCACAGGATTTTTAAATCTCTTTCCAGTGACTTTAAAATGAAATAAAAAGTCCCCAACCTCTCTTCTCTACCTTACTTCCCATTCCTCTCCCTCATGCTCTCTGGGCCCTATCTAAACTCAACTAGGTCTTCCCCTCCCCGCTCATGGCTGTCTTGCCTCTGGGTTCTGTTTATGTCATCCCCTCCACCTGAAGGCTTCCCTCAGCGTCTATGTGTCCACATACCACCTGATTTTCAAGGCCCATCACAAATGTCCCATTGTCCTGAAATCCTAATCTCAGTGGAAGTTAATTTTTCCCTTTTCTGGATTCTCATAAACCTTAATATACAACTCATTGTTTTCCATCTTAAATTATAGTTCCTAAACATGTTTTACCCTTCAGTCTAGATTACAAACTCCCTGAGGGCAGAACAGAAATCTTATACGAGCCCCCCACCCCAAAAAACCCCACTTAGCACAGTATTTTGCATATAGTAGGCAATAAGCAAATAAATATTTCCTTAATAAATCATGAAGGATAAAACTGTAGGACTTGGTACTGATGGCAGGGGGGAGTTTTTAAAGAAAGGAATAAAAAGAATTGAATTTCAGGATTAGCTAAGTGGAAGAAAAAGCATGACATTGGTAGGAATATTGACTGACAGTGTGATCTACAAATTTTAGGTGATAGTGAGATATCTAAATGAAAATGGCCACCAGGAAACTGAACATAGGATACTAGAAGGAAACATAGATGTGAGAGACAAAGATCTGAGAATATGTACGATCCCCAATGAGAAAGTGTGTGTTAGTCAGTTTTCCTTTGCTAACAATACTGGAAATAATCAACTTATAAGGAGGAAAGGCTAATTTTGGCTCACGGTTTCAGATCACAATCAACTGGCCCTGTCACTTGGGCCTGAGGTGAGGTCATACATCATGGCAGGAGAATATGGCAAACAAGCTGCTCACCTTCTGATATCCAGGTAGGAGAAGGAGAAAAAGACTAACATCCTACCATCCCCTTCAAAGGCACACCCTTGGTGACTTGACTTCTTCCCAGTAGGCCCCACCTCTTAAAAGTTCCACCTCTTCCCAATAGCACTACACACTGGGGACCAAGCCCTCAAGACATGGGCCTCTGTGGAATATTCAAGATCCAAATAATAGCAAAATGCTAAGAACCTGAGATTTTAAAATAGGAGGATTAAAAAAAAAACAAAGGAACTATAAGCAAAGAGTAAGAGTCAAGAACTAAAATTGTGAAAAGGACAGCATTTGAAAAGGACAGATGTTGACATCTCTAAAAAGAGATGTCAATAATGTTATATACAGAGACATGTATAAGTCACTCACTGAACAAATGTGTATTGAACATCTATGAGATGCCCAGCATTGGTGTGTATTAGGGTTTCCAAGAACATAACAGAGTTCCTGAAGAACAAATGAGGAACTAATGAACAGTCTAAAGAGGAAGAAGAGAAAACACAAACACCTATCAGGTTGTGATGAAGTGCTATCAAGAGCAGATAAAGTATGATGGGGGATAGATGGTGATGGGAACATAATCTTATATGAGATGACTAGGAAAGGCCTTACCTTGAAGGTAATGTTTGAGCAGAATGACGGATGAAATGAAGGTACGAGCCATGTAACTATAACTATGGGGAATATGTTCCAGACCATGGAGATCATAGTACCTTCCCTCTGGAGCTTCTACGTAGTCAGGGAGTTAATTAGTAAGAGCATGAGATGAAGAAGGAGTGGAAGGAAAGAAGGCCTGAAGCAACCACTGTCATCTGCCAGATAAAAATAAGGGACAGGTGAACAAAAGCCAGGTAGAGCTGCTAGAAAAAGGACAGCAGGAACCAGAAACAAGACCACTCCTGCTCAAGCATGAACTCTGTTTCCAGGACACCATTCTTACCTGGCACACCATCTGTATCCAGAAAAAGCTGATTTTCTTTTTTTAAAATTTATTTTTAAAACAGAAGAATGCATTTCAAGTCATAGTACGTATATGGAGCACAATTTTCCATCTCTCTGGTTGGAAACAAGATAGAGTCACACCATTAGTGTCTTCATACATATACCTAAGGTAGTGATGTCCATCTCATTCCACCATTTTTGCTACTCCCATTCCCCCTCCCATCCCCCACCTCCCCCTGTCCTATCCAAAGTTCCTCCATTTCTTCCATGCTCCCTACCCCGCTCCCATTATGTATCAGCATCCACTAATCAGAGAGGACATCCGGCCTTTGGTTTTTTGGGATTGGCTTACTTCGCTTAGCATGATATTCTCCAATTCCATCCATTTACCTGCAAATGCCATAATTTTATTCACTTTTATTGCTGAGTAATATTCCATTGTGTATATATACCACAGTTTCTTTATCCATTCATCTATTAAAGGGCATCTAGGTTGCTTCCACAGTTACAATTGTGAATTGTGCTGCTATAAACATTGAAGTGGCTGCATTTTAAGTCTTTAAGGTATAGGCCAAGGAGTGGGATATCTGGGTCAAATGGTGGTTTCATTCCAAGTGTTTTAAGAAATCTCCATACTGCTTTCCAGATAGGTTGCACCAATTTGCAGTCCCACCAGCAATGTTTGAGTGTGCCTTTTTCACCACATCCTCACCAGTACTTATTGTTGCTTGTAGTTTGGATAGCTGCCATTCTGACTCGCGTGAGATGAAATCATAGAGTAGTTTTGATTTGCATTTCTCTAATTGCTAGAGATGTTGAACATTTTTTTATATATTTGTTTATTGATTGTATATCTCCTTCTGAGAAGTTTCTATTCGAAGCTGATTCTCTTGAGTGCTCAATTCATCCATGCCACCCTTTTGCCAGAGCCATGGCATAGAACCTCTGAGTTACCTTCAGTTTATTTTTAGCCTTTACTTTCTTAATCCAGTTTATTATTACTCCACCCAGCTGCTCCATTCTTCTCTTGATATTTCACCTTCTGTACCCTCTTTCACTTTTACTGCCATGGCTTGGGAACAGACACTGGTTTTTTCCCATGAGAACATTCTTCCTCCTTAGATTTCCTCGTTCTGATTCTCCTGTCCTCTTCCATTAAGCCTCACCACATCAGCCAAAATTATTTTGCCCTAGTTGTATTGTTTGTATCAAACTATCCTTTTTAAGTTTCTTATCCTTCTTAGGCGGGGATTCTAACAACTTTCATGTCACCAAAGATAAATCCTGAGGTGTTGACCCTTTGTATCAAGGTCTGAGGAGTTCTTTTTATCTTACCCTGTTCTGTTTCCCTCCCCCTTGGCCTTGTGAATTTGTCCCTCTTCTGGCCCCAAACCTGTTCCCAAGCAGTGCCACAAGTTGTCTTGCTGTGGCATTTATGTGCACATCCTCACCAGTCACTCCCCACTTGGGCTTACAAATGTGGGCAGCTTATGATTAAGTAAGGTGTGAGTCTAAGCTTTAGCTTGTCAACAAGGATAGCTCTTACAGCGCTCACTTTTCCCTAATGACTTTCCTAAGTGGAATTGGATTTGTGTCATTTTTATTTTCTATGCACAAGAACTCAATAGGAGGCCCATGTTGGGACTTAAGTTTTTGATGGTGAATTTATGTCTAGATCTCTGAGGACATGATGGTATCTCATTCTTTGCATCTCTAGTAATAACTGTGGTAAATGGTCTCCAGTATGGACTCAACCAGTATCAATCATTTATTGAATGGACAATCAAAAATAAACAAAGCTAGATACCAAATTGGTAAAGACATATTTAAATCATCCATAGCTCTTGCAATATGGAAGTTTAGCATGAACTGAACTCAAACAAGTGATTGAGAGTTTTAAAGGGAGAATGAAGAAATAGGGAAAGGGGTGAGCACGGACTCAGTATAATCCAGGAAGTAAAAAATATCACAAAAAGTGGGAATGGGGAATTGGTTCACATGAAGCCCATCTGAGTTTGCTAACTGGTACTGATGGAAATTAGGCTCCTATATCTCACAAAGACTAAGAGACAAGGGCATTATCTTCAGGTGTCAGCTGGAACAAATAGCAAATTTACATGGTAACCTTCAGTGGTCTAAGCGAGGTATGTTTGGGGAGGTTGGGGTCATCCATGGGATGCAGCCTTGAGTTCTTAGAAACTATGTGTTTGTTCAAGTCTTTTCAGGTCAAGGTTGAGGCCTAGTCAAGAAGAGGGCCCAGCCAGGCGCAGTGGCTCAAGCCTGTAATCCCAGCACTTAGGGAGGCTGAGACAGGAGAATCGTGAGTTCAAAGCCAGCCTCAGCAATGGCGAGGTGCTAAGCAACTCAGTGAGACCCTGTCTCTACATAAAACACAAAATAGGGCTGGGGATGTGGCTCAGTGGTTGAGTGCCCCTGAGTTCAATCCCCAGTACCAAAAAAAAAAAAGAAGAGGGCCCAAAGGAGCTGGCTAGGATTTGATTAAGAAGAGAATCTTTGTTAGGATAATGGCTGTTGCTAAAAGAAACTGGAACAAGTCCTGATAGAAATTGGACAAAGGGCATTCCATGCAATACATTTCTGGACTCTGACATGTAAATGTTCATATCTCCTTCAGACCAGCTATACCAGCTTGTATATTGCTGGGGCAGGTAGGTTAGGCCCAGAAGAGTAAGAATGTTGAGCAGGAAGGAGGAAGCACAGGTGAAACTGAGAAAGCCCCAACACAATTATGCACACATGGCTAAAAAGCAAACAAAAAACCAGCAAAACATGCAGCATTTCCATGCTGAAGCTTGGTTAAAAGGCCATAGCAGGCCAAGTCCGATTATTACAACAAATATGTTCCGTGACTGTATTGACCTTAAATTTATTGAAATTACAGGAAAATGTATTCCCTTATTCCCCAACCCCCAAGTCCCTAATTCCCACCACAAAACAACAAGGTCACAGGCCAGGAACTGTGATTTTAACCTTTCCCTTTAGAATCTCCTAGCTACTGGCAGAGCTGGAGGTCACTCTCTGGCCCCATGCTTCACTGGGAATGAACACCATCAGCCGGAGCTATCTTGGCCAGGACATCACCCTGGAGACTCAGCTTCTAGCTTTAGAGGAGTGGGAGAGGCTGAAGACAAAAGCAGAAAAGGGGGTGGGAAGGACCCTCTCCAGTTGATCACTGCTCCGTGAAAGTACTGGGGTGGAGGGGAGAGAGTCTTTAGTACCAACAGACAGTCTTACGTGGAAATAGCTGGCCTCCCTAGAGTGGCCGCCAGGAAAGAATGAGCAGGAGCCCTGCCCCCTTCTCCACAGCTCCCCAGGTCATTGCCTGTGTGCACTCTGAGCTTCCCTTTCCATCCTTGTGGCCTCAACTTCTCTCACCCTCAGTAAGAGAAGCCAATGCTCTCTATGGGAACTCTCTGGGTTAAGCCCTAAAGGCAAGTGTGAGAGCTTTTTAACCCAGCGATTGGTTTGAAGGAAAAAGAAAAAAAAAATGGCAAGGTTTTGAATAATGTCTCCAGCATTGATGGGAGAGAGTGCTACACAGGAGGTGAAATCTCAGCCATCAGTCCTGAGCTTCTCTACCGGGGAAAACAAAGAGAAATGTCTGTCTCTTTGCTTTTGTTCCTTGGCAATTGGATCCGAATTCCCATCTCTGCTTTTTCATTCTCTACTCTCAACCAAATGCAAATTTGAGCTTGACGCTAGAGGTCGCTGTTCATTACAACCAAACCGCAGCTCTCCAGACCGCGGGGGAAAGCCTGACCCCCACAAGCCTTCACTGCAGTAGGAGCAACCTGCAGACTTTGGCTGAAGGAAAATCAGCTTCGTCACACCCACGCCAGGTATGTCCTTCCTGCGAAGACATTGCTTTTCCATAAACCAACAGAAGAGAGATAAAGCAAATCATCAAAGGCACATAATAATTTGTGACTTTTTTTTTTTAACTCTTCCCCTTTTCTTATGCCTTCCCCTCTCCAGCTATCCAACTATATCACTTCTCCACAGGTGACCACTGAGCAATGCATGGAATGTCTAATAAGAAGAACTTGAATAAAAGCCAAGGCTTAAATACAGACTATACCTGCAGCTAGCCACTAGCACTGATCTACAGGGTTCGAATCCTTCCCAGATGATACTATGCCCAGAATATAAAACAGTTAAGAAACAAAATGCCAAAACAGGAGAGCTGATAACACTGTAAGCAATTACAGCATCTCTTAAGAGTGAGATTTTTAAAACTACTATTCAAAGAGCAATATTCTAATCGAAGGTCATTATTAATGAACCAGCGCTCTGCCAGGCTGATTCCTAGTTTTCCTCTCCTCATTATGTTCAGCTATCCTTTCTTTGGTCCGAACTTTGAAAATTGCTTTCAACACAGTCCAATCCCAGAGGCAATGTGGAAGCCAGAGTTGACATAAAAGTCAGTGGTAGCATCATTCAAGGCAAGTCACGAAGTATTTAGCTATTGTTTGCTACACTTTACTTCTGTCTTTTCCTCTAGATCTGAAGTCAATTCCCAATGGTGAAGCAGCATCTGTGCAAACATGTCACAAAACAAAGTGAAGACTGTGGCATTGACTCCAAATTGTAGGGCAGTTTCTAAGAGTCCAAAGCACCAGTGTTCACTGAAAAAAGATTCTTGGTTAAAAATAGGGACTTTTAATTGTTCTCCCTGAAGGCAGCAAGCAGAAACTAGAAGTAGCCTAGAAGCAGCTTCATCATCCCCAAATGAAACTCTACAGACCTTAAACACTAACTCCTCATCTTTCCTTCTCCCAGACCCCGGTGACCCATAAGGTACATTCTTTCTCAGTGAACTTGCCCATTTATGGACCTCACATACGTGGAATCACACAATATTTGTTCTTTTGTGTTTGGCCTATTTAGTGTTTTCAAGATTCATCCATTTTGTAACATGCCAAATATTCATCTTTTTTAAGGTTGAATGACATTCCATTGTCTGTATATTCTACATTTTGTTTATCCATTCATCTGTCAATAGGCATTTGAGTTGTTTCCATCTTTAGGCTATTGTGAATAATGCCTCTAGAATATTGGTGGACTCATATCTGAGTACCTGGTTTCAATTCCTTTGGGTGTATACTCAGGAATGGAATTACTGGATCACATGATAATTGTGTTTAACTTCTTGAGGGACTACCCAGCTGTTTTTCACAATGGCTGTACCATTTTACATTCCCATCAGTAATGTAGTTTCCAATTTCTCCATGTCCTCGACAATACTTTTTCCTCTCTCTCTCTCTCTCTCTCTCTCTCTCTCTCTCTCTCTCTCAATGAGTAGAGAGAGAGAGAGAGATAATAGCCACTCTACTCGATATGATGTAGTATCTCATGTGGTTTGATTTGTATTTTCCTAGTGACTAGTGACATTGGATATCTTTTCTTGTGCTTATTGACCACTCCTATATCTTCTTTGGAGAAATGTTCATTCAAGTCCTTTGTCCATTTTGAATGACAATACACTTTTATTTTGTTTAATTTGTTCTTTTTAGTTATAATTGGGAATAGGATTCATTTTGACATACTTATAAAAGCATGGAATATAATTTGTTTTAATTCAATCCCAGTACTTCCCCAACTCCTCTCCTCCTCCTTCCCCCTGTTCCCTTCCCTCTTCTCTACTGATCTTTCTGCTATTTACTTACAGATTTTTAAAAATTAGTGTCTTGTGCATGTACATGATGGTGAGATTCATATATATTCATATATGTCCATAGGAAAGTTAGGTCAGATTCATCATTCCTCTGTCTTTTCCTTTTTCATCCCTCATTTCCCTTCATTTCCCTTGTCTATTCTACTGATTTTTCTTCTCTTTTTAACCCCTCTCCCTCCTTATTTGGATTGGCTTCTGCATCTCAGAGAAAACATTCAACCTTTGATTTGGGGAGACTGGCTTATTACACTTAGCATGATAGTCTCCAGTTTCATCCATTTACCTGCAGATGCCATAAAGTCATTCTTCTTCATGACTGAGTACGTATATATACCACATTTTCTTTATTCATTTATCTGTTGAAGAGCACCTAGGTGGGCTCCATAGCTTGGCTATTGTGAATTGTGCTGCTGTAAAAATTGATGTGGCTGCGTGACCATACATTTTTAAGGCAGTAGGATGCTTCTGTCCTGTTTCAGCCACTTTCTAGCTGTGTGACTTTGAGCTGGTTACATAATTACTCCATGCTTTAGATCCTTATGTGTAAGTCAAAAATAACAGTATCTATCATATAGGATTTCATGACGATTAAGTGAGTTTGTATCTGTAAAGCACTTTGCATAGTGCCATAGTAGACAGTAAGTGTTAAATTTACTTCTGTGTAAAGATGGCTTGGGGAGGAGATCAACTGGATAGCAGTCAGGAGACGGTTTTCTGCTACTGGTATAGGCAGGACTGGCCTCAGAGTTCTTGTGGTCCAGCCTTTCCTTATTACAGAAAAGGAGAGAGGTGAAAAGGTAAATCCAAGCATCCAGTAGCAAGGGGGTCTTGAAACCCATTTTTAGAGTCCAAGTCCAGGACTTTTTCTACCACACTTAAATCTTTCTCTCCACTAATTTCCATTTAAGACTATGAAACTCTGTTAATATCTTATGGAATACGACTTGATCGTCTTCAAAAACCCTTTGACAACCTTTACTGGCTTTACAAGCTTGTATCCATGGGCCTGCAGAAGTCAGTTCTGAGGATCCTAGGGAGATCCTGTGTGAGCAAGAAGCAGCAAAGTCTTTTGGAGAAAGCAAGCCCAGGTTCTCCTCAGTGTTTGGGCTCTCCAGCTTTGTAGCCAACATCCTGGCTCTTAACAGCCTGTTCCCAACCTCCCCTCTCAGTCCCTACATATGTGGAAGGAACCAATTCAAGTAGAAACTTGGGACCAAATGACACTTTCTCCCAGAAAGACAACTCTTGGGTCACCCACAAAGCACTCCAGTACACAGGCAACCTAACCCATTCCAGACAATGCTCTTAGTGGACAGAACCCTGCTTATCTTCATGCAATTCCATTTGATCTGTGCCTGCCAGTTGGTACAATAATGCTAACTGCTTCCCACCCGCCACAGGAGCAGGTGCCACAGGAATAAGTGGATAAATAGACAGAAAATGAGCTGAAGTTACACAGTCTGCTCAAGATTCAGGCACTCAGCCTCTCAGAAACAAAATGTCTGGCCTCACTGGCTGGTGAATCAATGTGGCCTCTTCTCACAGTGACTGAAGCTGATATTCATTTCCAATTTCCTAAGCTGTTGTCTCTCTAGCATCAAAAGCCTTTGCTATCATTGCTCTGCATCCCCATCTTAGATTCAGCTAATATGATTTCTTCTGTCCACCACCCCTAAACAGCACAGCGTGCACTTCATTTCTGACTAAGCCACATGGCCTCCTCCCTGTACAGTCTGCTTTCTGATGATTCACATCAAATTTCCTGTTTGGTTTCCTTTATAGATACATGGCTCCTGATGTTTAAACCCATCTTCTGGTGGTGCATCCGGCCCAAGAGCGCTTTTCACCCTTGCTGGTTCAGCAGCTATACTTCACCTAGGCTACCTCAGGCAGGAGAAAGTCTCACATCTTAAAAATGCATTGACAATTTCTTCTTCCTTATACTTTCCCGCTTGTCTTCTAAGACTAATAATACTGGGCTTCTGTGACCTGAGTCTGGATATACATTTTGTGCTAGCAAATCCAATGAGCACAAGAAGAACTGACAGGCTCCCTCCATGGCCAGCAGCCCACTCCCACCCCAGGCAGGAGGAAGAGGACACGAGAACCTCAGCATGAAGCGTAGCCCCCAAGTCTCCCATTTGGAGGAAGAAATCAGAGCTTTTGGTTTCGCCCAATATAACAGGAAAGTACGATTAACACTACATGCAGAGGCAGCTGTAGTAGAGATGGGTCATTTTCAAACTTTTTTTTCCCCAGAGGTGACTCAGAGGGAGACAAAAGTGGAGGACAGGAGAGAACCAGGCCTTGGGGCCACCTCTCCTCAATTCAAGTAGAGAAGCTCTGAGTTTATACATTTTAAACAAGTTTTTCCTTGGAAGAAGAGCTTCTCTGGCCCCCAACATGCAAACCCTCTACTGTAGTGGAAAGGACATTGCCCTGAGAGAAAATATCCTGGGTTCCAACCTAGCTCCGTGACCTTTGGCAAGACATAGAGCTTCTCAATTATCAATGCCACATCTGAAACAGAGAGACATGAACTAGGAAATGGTCAAGGCCCTTCCAGTTTTATAACCTTCTATTAAATGTTATTTGTGATCTTCAGGTCCAAGTCAGAAAAACATGGAACTGAATTCCAGCTCAGCTAGTCAGAGTGGGAGCCTCCTCCTCCCTGAAGCTCAGTTCACCCTCATCTGTAATCAATAATATCAGTGACCTTGCAAAGTTGTTTAGCTGGCCCAAAGTAGTTGCTCAGTAAAGGGGAGCTATGACCTACCATAATTTTTATTCACATTGCTATTAGCTCAGCCATGCCAGTGCTAAGAATTTAACCTATAGGTATGTGAATGAAAATTCATTCACATATCTACACAGGGATATTCATAGCAGCAAAAGTTGTAACACCAAAAAAATAAATAAATAAAGGAATGTGTCTATCCATCAGGAAGCAAATGAATAAATTATAGATTATATTTCTTGGTATATTTGCATTAAAAGGGTGTGGACAGGTTTGTTTCTTAACTTATTTTGTCAAAAGTGATATTATAGCCCATCCTTTTGTTTAGTTCCTTTTCATAGTTCTCTGTATTAAACGTAAGTTCCACAAAAGTTTTTTTTTTCATGCAAACATTCCATATCCTATGTCTATGAGATGGATAAAAATAGTAAATATTAAATGGAAATATTTACTACAATGAGGCTGATGATGGAGGTGATGCAGATCACCTTCAGAGGGTAGAGGAATCCTCCTGTCCATGCCAGCTATCAAGGGTTCTCAGATAGATTTTTCTCTGGCTAGCTTTTTTTTTCTGATCATACCTACTCCAATTGATAAATGACTTGCATCTTCTTGAGACCTTCAACAGGAATAACTCTCTGACCCTTGATTTTATTTTTCTCCATTTGACAGCGGAAAACCAGGGAAAAGGAAAGTTTACAGTTCTTACCAGGTCTCAAAACACTTAATTGATGGCTCAAGAACGTCACCCAGGTTTACTCTCAAGGCATAAACCTGACCTCTCTGTTTCATTGTAGACTTCTCAGTAGTTGGGTCTAAGAGTGAAGAGTATCCATGCCCCCAAGCAGATAATCTGCGCCACTTAGCAGAAAAGGGGGCTGCTGTTCTTAAATATAAAGCTCAGAATTTTGAAGTGTTTCTGTTTTGATCTTAATATTTCTTCTCCTAACTGCCTTTGATATAAAATATTTATTTCTTGGGCATGCAGGTCAGTACTAATCAAATATTTTCATCATACAGATTAAACCCTCTAGAATATTGAGCCAATGCTAATGCAAAGATGTGGAACTTCTAGTCTAGAAAAGAAATCTATAAGTGGGATTGTCTGGCCTGCTTCTTACCTGTGTGAACAGCCCACACATACACATGCTTAATGTCATTCTACTTCCTCTGGCTTCAGGGCCCCATATGACATCCTGTCACACTTGATTTATTCTGAAGTGTGCCAAGTTCTACATAACTTTGCCCTCCTCTTATCCCAATACTTCTACACCCCTCAAAGCCCCCATCTGTTACACAAACTCTAATGACTCCCTCCCCTTGGAACTGTTAGAAGAAAGCTGATGAGCTTGTGTAGTTAATAGTGTGATTGACCAATGTCCTGATGATTTTCTCAGGGAAAGTGAAGGTTTCACCAGAGGCATTCCATGCAAATCTTTACCTTGTAGAGATTCCAAATCCTGTTTCCTTTTCTTCCCTAACCTGGCCCAGATTAGATGTTAGTCCACAACCTGTTGTGGGAGAGTCCTGGAGCAGAGGATCTGTTTACCAGGACGAAGTTTTCCCTGGCTGTTCTCTTACCATCCAACTCCTTTCAACTTTGGGTATCACGAAGTCTTCACTTCCCTTGTGCCTTTGCTTCCCCGGAGCCCAAAGCCCAGAGACTGCAGGCCCACATTCTCTCTTTTATTTTCCAGGCAACGCATGGGTATTCTTTGGCTTGAGACTAACTCATTTCCCATGCTGTCTCTCTCTAGTGGCTGCTCAGTTATTTGGACTAAAAACCATGAGACTCTGTTTCTTCTGGCTACCTCCAGATTCCAACCTTCCATGAAGAAGACTGCACCCCCAGACTTGGGGAACACACGTAGAGAGAACGGACTAGGATCCAGGCAAGAGCCCCATCCGTGAAAAACTCCCTGTTGACTGTGGGAGGTTCCAAGGAGGTCTGGGGAGTTCTTAAAGGGTAGCCATTACTCTCCTGCCACTTCTGTCGCTCTCTACCCTATAGCTTGTCCCTGCAAGGACCTCTGCCTGCTGGCTGTCCTGCACTCATGTAGCTACTTCATTGTGTCCCTTGAGTCATAGCTTTCTCTGAATCACAGTCTAGAGGTGGGGTCCTTCTGCCACCAGTGTTAAAAATACCTTTATTTAGCCAAAGTATGAGATAGTTGTGCCTCCTCAGGGGCCTTCTCAGCTGCCAGTGGAGTCCCTTTGTCATTCAAGTAACTATTTTATTTCAGCTTCCCTTTCCTTAGGAAGTTGGCACATATCCTGTGGATCCAGAGATACTGTGGAATGCTTGCTGCACAAAATATCACCCAAACAACCTGTTGATATGTCAGAGCTCAGCTGGTATGCTCACAGCAGTCAATAAGAACATGAGAGTCTTGGTAGCATCTCGAGTGCAGGAGGGATAGGAAGGTATATTTACTGAGATTCTACAGTCTAGTTTAAGGCAGGTCTTTCAATGTGGGGCAAGAATAGGGATGATGTTCCTATGATTTAAGATTGATGGACGAAACAAAGCAGGATTTTGAGGCAAGAGATTCCAAGAGTCTTAAGTTGTAAACTGTCATTTTTCGGTTCTATTAAAATGCTGTTAGGTCTTTTAGGAAGTTTCTGCAATGATCAATGAAGTTATCTGCAACTTTTATCTCCCTAGGAGTTTCCCAGAAAAGTAAAGTTAAGCTAAATGAAGATAGAATAGTAAAGTCACGTGTAGACAGTTAGCTGTATAGTTTTGATTCTCAATAATGCTAACAGTGCTGTTTCTTTTCTTTCTTTTTTTTTTTGTACCAGGAATTGGACCCAAGGGCATTTAACCACTGAGCCACATCCCCTGCCCTTTTTATTTTTTATTTTGAGATAGGTTGCTTATAGCCTCACTAAATTGCTGAGGCTGGCTTCAAACCTGCAATCCTTCTTCACCCTCCTGAGCCACTGGGATTACAGACATTCACCATAATGCCGGGCTCAAACAGTACTGCTTTTAATCATATTCCTCTGTTCAGATCCTATACAGCCAACCCTTTCTTGCTGCAGAGTCTGCAGACCTACAAAGTTCAGCCCGTCTTTTCCCTTATAGTGGTTCCTTCTCTATTAGTTCACTGAAAGGTATAGAGTCCCTATTGTCAACCCCAGCACAGCTTCCCACTGTCTCATTGAAGCTCATTGGGATTCCATGCAAGCAGAGTTCCTTCCCACCTAGACAGGACCTGACCTGCCTGAGCCCACACACAACAGAAATGCAGCATGGGCCTTGCTCTATGACTTTCACAGATATTGTGTAAGGAGCAGAATGTGAAATCTGGGCACTTTTTAAAGCAGCGCTAAGTCTAAAAGTATCACAGAAAATAATTTATATGTGTTCCTTTCATTACTAAAGGAAATGGGGCAAAGATGGCTAGATAGTCACCAACATCTTGGCTCCTTCTTTCATAATATAGTGTACCTGCTGAAAATTGGCTGCCCAGCCGGGAACCACGTTTCTCAACTCAGCTTGCCTCCAGTGTGGGCATGTGGCTGGTTCTCAGTAAGGGAATATGAGCAGAAATGATGACATCTGGCCTACTAGGTCAGGGCTTCATATTTTCCCCCATTTTGCCAGCTCCCTACAAGTAATGGCAAGGCCCAGTGGATATCAGGTAAGACTGAAGAAGCCTGAGTCCCAAAATCACCAAATGGGGGAAAGCCATCTGCCACGTAGGAAATGAGGGAAAAACAAACTCCTATTATCTTAACCATGAAAAATGTCCTAATTATTAGATAAGCTAATAAAGGAAGTAAAATAATAATACTCCAATGGGGAGTCAGAGGAAAATGATTTATGTCATTGTTTTGAACTCAAGAGCCACACCCCAGAACAAATACTAAGCTCTAGCTTTGGGTGGCCTTGATGGAAAACCAGAACAAATTAATTTGGCTTTTAGCATATTAATAAAGTGGCAGGTATTTATAGAATGTCATTAGCTGATCATCCTTTGAGAACCAGTTTGCTTCTTGGGCAAGGTTTTGGCAGCTGTGAATAGGCTGATTAGTTTTTATTATTTCCCTGCTCATAGTAATAAACTGAGATTATTCTGCCTTATAAGCTTCAGATAGAAAGAAAGACAGGAGCAAAGTCTAACTTTAGCCAGAAATGCCTCAATACGGAAGACATTTTTCCTGAAGCTGGGTTTGCTGCAGAATCGGGAGAATCACCTCTCTCCAGAGTCTTTCTAAATAGTACCCTCATGACCTGGAAGAATGAATGCCCTTGCTACAGAAAAGCCCTATCTTTTGGGATCATTCTACAGTCGTCCCTCCCTCAGTGCAGATGTACAGGCTGAATAAAATGAGAAAAAATATACAGAGAAAATGTCCTCTCTCCCCCATGTAGGCAAAAGCCTTCTTTCCTCTTATGTTTTAGCATGTTATAGAGAAGGACTAAATGTTGACCCAGGTTCAAAAGCCACATTGGGTTACCTGTGATTAACAACTGGAAAAGGCTTAGCCATGTTGGTTTATGGTGGGTCCTAGCCCAAGAGCATCACCCTTTGTACATTAGCACTGAGCAGCATCCATTCTAATTCTGACTCTTTCACTGCACTGCAACCATATGATCTATACAAAGGCGTTTGACCACCTTCTCTGCCTGCTGCACCATTTACTGTGAAACCAGATTGATGAAATTGGTTAATGTCATAGGGAAGGGGTAGTTCATAAATGTTAAATGATAACAGATTAAACATGAAGGAAAGACAGCACTATATGTGAACACTGCATAAATGATAATTAACTTTCATACTTTGACTCTTTTTTTTCCTACCACAGGTATAAAGAACCCAACGGAGCCAGGTGCGGTTGTGCATGCCTGTAATCCCAGCAGCTTGGGAGGCTGAGGCAGGAGGATTTTGAGTTCAAAGCCAGCCTCAGCAAAAGTGGGGCGCTAAGTAACTCAATGAGACCCTATCTCTAAATAAAATACAAAAAAGGGCTGGGGATATGTCTCAGTGGCTGAGTGCCCCTGAGTACCACGCCCCCCCCCCAAAAAAAAGAATGCAATGGACTTTTCAAAATCTTTAAAAATTTTTCCTTTTTCACGTTTACTTGGAAAAAATAAATGTAGCATTCAGCTCATCCACCTTGAGTAGAAAAGGATTCCACAGGCAAAATAATGTTATTAGAAGAGCTATCCAGCTCATACTTGTTCATTCATTAGCAAGAGCGTGAGAGATCTGGCAAACTGGTTTTGTGACATTCTCTTCTGAGGAAGTCACATGGGCACCTGCAGTACATTTGCATGTGAATCCTGGCTTTGGTGGAGTTACTTGTGGGCAATGTCTGATGAAAGGGTTGACTTGTTGAGGTTTAGATGGTAGTGAGGAGAGAAGTTGGCTTCAGGGACTGGAGGGCTTGGTGGCCTTAGACAGACTCAGCGCTAGATGCTATTTTTAGGTAGTAGTTCTTCAACCTTATTGACATAATAAATGCCAGGTAAAATAAGACCCTAATGGAAGGGGCCTGGTTTAACCCTCAGATACAGCAAGGAATAATAATTAAAAGCTCTTCTCCTTAATGGCCACCTTTACTCAGGTAGTTATACCTGTTATCTTCTGGGTAGTGGTTCACATTTCAGTACTTGAGGCACACAGGGAATATGTACTTTTAATTTCTCAGGATGTAAAATTTTAAAATAAACAAATATACCTAAATTTGCTCTTGGCCCAAATGCACTTTTTATCTTAAAGTTTCCAAATAAAAAGACTTAGACCACCTGAAGGCTTTATGAAATCAGAGGGGGGAATCCTCTTGTATAGGCTTTGTGATATTCTCCCCTCACCTCTGGAGCTGAGGAGCAGAGCAGCCGGGTGCTCCTGCTGCCCACAGTGGGTCCCCTAGAGTGTCAACCACAAAGCAGAGTGACTAAGGGGGAGTCCCTAGAGGAGGAGGACATAGATGGCCTGTGGGCTATGGTAAGAATTTTGCCTTTTACTCTAAATGAGACAGAGGCCTTTAGAGCATTTTGAGCAGAGGAGTGACATGATCTTACATGGGTTTTCACAGATCTTGGAGCTCTGGGAGTGAAAAGCCACAAATCATGAATGTCTCACATAACGAGAAAAAGACTGTTCTGAGGGCTGTTTCCCATTGAAGAATAGAGACCCCTGAAGCCTGTTCAAACAAAGGTGGCTTACTGTGAGAATACACTGGGGAACAAAAAAAGAAACAGGGTTCTTAGCTCCACCTAAGAACAGAAGCTATAATAGAACTAGCTGCAGGACTCTCATGAGCCTCGAAGTAGGAATTAGTGTCTCTTCACTCCCCAAGCTCCAAGATTCGTGAAAAGCCATGTAAGATCATGTTACTTCTCTGCTCAAAAATCTCTAGTGGTCTCCATTTTACTTAGAGTAAAAGGCAAAATTCTTACTATAATCCACAGGCCATATAAAACCCCTGCTTATGTACTATGACTTGAAATGCATTTAAATAAATTAATTTAAAAAAAAAAAGACCCCTGCTGTAGTGCCTTCCCCTCAGTCACCCTGCTCTGTCCAGACTGCCCACACACTGTGGTCTCTTGACTCTTTGAGAACTCTCCCACTTCTGAGATGTTGCTCTTGCTATTCCCTCTGCCTAGAAGACTTGCCTCCAGATATCTTATCGCTTCATGAAGGTCTTTGCTGAAATGTCATCTTCTCTGTGAGAACTCCCCCTCAGTAACCCATGCCACCCTAACACCTCCTATCCAAATACAAGCATTCTTCTTCACATTTTTTCATAGTGGTTAATTTAGGAAAGTAGATACATATTCAGGGAAAATGGGGGCAATCTCAAGAGAAAGATACCTTTAGGGTAAAGCAAGGAATATACATTCAAGGGAGAATGTGGGCTAGCTCCAGAAGGGAGACTGCCCACATGTCTTATCATGAAAAAATTTAAATGTACTCAAAAATAGCATAATGACTCCCTGTTTATCCATTACCAATCAGATGTTTTGTTTCCTGTTTCTTCCATTTTTTTCCTGTATCATCTCTACTTCTCCCCAGTACTTACCATTGCCCAATATCTAGATCTAATTTATCCTCTATGAAGGCTGGGATTTTTGTCTGCTTTGTTCACTAATGTATCCCCCGCCACCCAAAAGAGTGACTGACACATAGTAGAGGTTCATTGATAATAGCTGAATGAAGCAATGAAGTAGTTACCCCCACAGTGGTGCTTATTTTCTTTCCCACAACCTTCTCCACCATCTGACCTGTAAATCATGAATGCCTTAAGCACTGCCACTGTGACCCCACCCAATGACTGACAGCCACTGTACCCACTTGTTCCCCTCCCAGACTCTCAATGGTTCCTGGATCACATTCCAAGAGGCAAAACCGGATTGGCCCAGTTCCCTTTGTGTGCCATGTCACAGCACTCAGGCCAGCCTGAGAGTTAGCTTCTCTGAAGTCTTCTGGCCACCACTGGTCATGTGGTATAAGAGTGGGCACCCAACAGGAGCCATGGTTAAGGGCAATTTCCTTATAAAGGAATATAAGCAATTGATATCTCTTATCATCAGATTTGTAAGCAAATTTGCTGAGATTAAGCTGTTTCTTTGTAAGTGAGTGGGTAACTCTCTGGGCAGCCTCTAATCACTTCTAGTCATTCTTGCAGTCATTGTATACCCTGTGGAAAGGATCTTTTATGGCCAGGCTCCACCTGTGAAGGAAGAAAAGCATGCACAGAAAACAGTCTACCCTGGTTTCATTTCTTTCTTTTTTTGTGTGTGTATATTTGTCACATTGTCTTTATTCATTTATCTCTTGATGAACACTTAGATTTATTCCAAATCTTTTTTAAAAAATTTTTTTAAAAAATTTTATTTATTTATTTATTCTACTTAGGTATACATGATAGCAGCATGTATTTTGATTCATTATACACAGATGGAATACAACTTTTCATTTGTCTGGTTGTATGGAGGAGGACACGGGAAGAATGGTTTCACTTCTTTCTGCCACCATTTTCAAGGTGTCGAGCAGCAAAGCCCTTCAGGCATCAGACACTCTCCAATTAAGCCTGCAATAAAAGCCAAGGGATGTTGCTAGCCCCGATGACAAGTCAGGAACTTGCAGGACCAGTAATATGTTAGCACCCCAACAACCACAACTAGGATTGCTTGGCAACTGCTCCCTGCCAAGAGTGTTTCCTGTCTACCTGTCAAGGAGGAGTAGCTTCGCTCTTGGCCAACTCCTGTGTAAACCAGGCAATGACCAGGCAAGAGCAGATCCAAGAGAAAAATCACCACATCAAAGCATATCCCAGGGCTGTTTCATTCTTTTCAGTAAAGACTGTTTATTTTCACAGGGGCTGAGTGCCCCCTGGCAGCTCTCTTCCTCCTGGCTGCCATGTATGATGATTTTAAAGGCCATTTTGTTTTCAAAATCATCTTGTAAGGTTGTGGAGGCAGCTGTGGGTTCTAATCTAGGTTCAAATTTTTAAATCAACAGTAGGCCCTCTATTAGAACCTCATATGAACATACCTTTTTTCTAGGTTCTTTACCAGAATAGGATTAATATTCCTCTGGTTTTGCCTGATCCCTTTAGGGTTAATGCTGATAGATGAGCCAGCACCTATGCTGATTTTAAATATCACCCCTACTTCTAAATTAAAATCAACAACACTTACCCCTCATTTTAGATACTTTCATTCCCCCCAATTAGAGAAAGAGATGCACTGTGATTCAAAATGGACCAATGTCCTACTCCTATATAGATGTAAGACAGCTAGAAGCAGGACCTACTCATTCAAGTATGTCCTCTGCTTTGGACATCTCTCCAATAGAATGATATCCACAAGGAGAGGAATTTTTGTCTGGTTTGTCTACTATTGTATCAGCACCCTGAGCAGTGCTTAATCAGAACACAGCAAATACTCAATGAATCAATAGAATTCTTGAATGAATGTGCCAATTCCCTGATCTGATGGCTCAGGTATTGCCTAACTTGACAAACCTGGGAGAAATCTAAAACTCTTCAAGATTTCTCCTGAAGTGTTGCCATTTTTTCCGTATCGTTAAATCTCTGTACACATCAAGGCATAGAGGGAATCATATCCATCGTGCATGATGCTTCTCAAGTCTCCCATATACCCAGTGAGGTGATGGTTACAGCCTTCCTCTGGGACATATTAGGCATTCCAGTTTCTCTAAGAGACTATGATTTTCATTCCCCCAAAATTAGCCTCACCCATGACATCATTTTGACTAATTCACTGGAAGCTACACTAGGATCTCAGCCAACACAGGTGAAATGGATGGAAGAGTGTAGCACCCTTAAGTCACAGCCCTGTCACAGCTGCATGTGTGGCTTCTTGCCCAAAGGTGCTTCAGGATCATGGAATGGGGTCAGGAGCAGGAAGAAGCACTGGCCCTAGGGCTGTGAGAACCAGAATAAGCAAGTTCAATTTCTTTAGTCTCTGAAGAAAGATCATGGATGGTGAGACAGTGTCCAGCTTTCATTTACCCAGGCACCCCTTCTCCCCTACTCACCACCCACTACTAAGCTGTGCTCACCTGGGGGACATGTTCTGTCATCAAGATCTCAAGGGGGCAGGAAGGGGTCGGATAATAAAATGGAGTGAAGTCTCTGAAGGAAAACTTGAAATGTCACATTTGAAAATCAGCTTTCTTCACTGTTTATAAAGCCATGGGGGGAAGCCTCAGTCCACGAGAACACATCCACATGCAAATCCAGTTTTTCCTCTGGATTTTACCTTGGGGACCAATGCAGCTTCCAACACGCATTCTAAAATAAGACCCCTCCTCCATAGAGCCTGTATTCTAAGATGAATTTCATCTGTCAAATTCAGTTTTTCCCCCCTTCAGCTAAGACAGCAGAAGAAATGGTTTACTGTTGTACACATTACCTTCAGCCTCAACTGAAAACAGCACTATTCCTGAATGTCATGAGTCTAAGACAAAGGACTAGCAGACACTGTTTGGGTGTGCACAAATTAGGGCTCTCACAGGTGGTCTTGGTGATCAAGTAGTGGTGGAAATCCATTCAAAGACAAATTCTAGACATTAATACACAGTCCAACAACTTCAGCATCCCCAACCTCAGGCATTCCTGATGTCTGAACCTTTGGCCTCCATGGGTGCATGAGCTAGCACCCATGACCTCCAGCACTTGGACCTCTGCCTCATCTTTCATGCTTCAACCTGCACATTTACTTCTTTTCCCACTTTCCTTTCATGGCACAGAGGTTTCTAAGAAGATGGTGCTAAGGCTGAGAGCACTAATCACAAATCACTTCTAATCACAAACACAGATGGCAAGGGACACAACCTACTATGCCTCACAATTATCACTTGGTTTTTAACCCCTTTCATCCTTGCATGGCCACGCAGTTTGCTAACTTTAATTAATACCCCCTTGCAAAGCAGCGAGTGTCATTATCCCTGTGTTAAGGTTTAAGAAACCGAGTCACCCACAGGCCACAGGCTGAGTCAGTGTGAGAGACAGGGAGAGCCCAAACTCCTGATGACCAAATGGCTGGACCATTAGCCTGCCACACACCCACTGCTGCTTGCTTCAACCCTGAGCCAGCCCAATGTCTTCTCTGTGGTCTCATTCTTATTTCATAGCCTACAAAGCTGTTGCCACCCAAGAGAGGTGTTTTAGTCAGCTTTTTTGCTGCTGTGACTAAAAGACCCAACCAGAACAATTGTAGAAGAGGAAAAGTTTAAGGGCTCACAGTTTCAGAGGTCTCAATCCATAGACAGCCAGTTCCATTCCTCAGGGCTCAAGGTGAGACTAAACATCATGGTGGAAAAGTATGGAGGAGGGAAGCAGCTCATTTGAAGATCAGAAAGCAGAGAAAGACTCCAATGGCCAGAATCAAAGCCACGCCCCCAATGCCCACCTCCTCCAGCCACACACTACCTGCCTTCAGTTACCACTCAGTTAATTCCATCAGGGGATTAATCCACTGATTGGGTTAAGGTTCTCATAACCCAGTCATTTCTCTTCCAAACCTTCTTAAATTGTTTCACGCATGAGTTTTTGGGAGACATATCACATCCAAACCATAACAAGAGGGGAGAACAGGAAAGAGGAATGAGTGAACACACGTGTTAGAGAACATCGGAGGACATACATATTGTCAAGAATTCCAGCTCCCAGGCCCATGCTAGGCAACACAGCTTGGACTGGCACTCTGGAATTTATTCTCTCAGCAAGGTGGTTGTGCAGTGAAAACATACCCTAAAGAATGGCATCTCACATGGGTCATGAAGAAAATGACCCAAATTGGTCAGAGATGGATTTGAAGGAAGTGATGCCAAATTTGATCCTCAATAGGGCTGTATTCATCAAAATAGACAGGAGAATCTGAAGTAGTATTCTAGGCAGAAGGAATAACATGGAAAACAAGAGGAGCACATTATATGCAGGGAAATACAAAGATCCTTGATACTGTCTCAAGGATGAGTCAAGGAGCAGTAGTCAGTGTATTGGGCAGAGGTTAGGTAATGTAGGGGCAGGTCCACCATGCTGACACCAGCCCCAATAGTCAATTTCACTCAACTAAGAGAAGATGGCTACATGTTCAGTTTTTTTTTTTAATTGGTATAAAAAAAAATTCCAGTCATCTAAGTTATGACTGGAATGTGGTTACACACTTCCTCATCTATTCTACTCCAGGGATTCAGAGGGCATTGCTGACAACTTGTGTCGTGGAGACCAATGGTTTAACAACAACCTTGGACTCTCATCCTTCCTGGCCATCAAGATTAGATTAGGACCTTATGTCAGGAAGGGTTCTTGCTTATTTGCCAAAGATACTAAATGGAAAGTTTGATTTTTTTTAAATTACCTTTGAGGCTCTACAGCTTGCTCTGAAGTCCCAAGGCAAGTCTCGTTCAAATAAGTGCAAGAAAAGAATAAATATGTTCACTTTGCATATGGAATAATACTTTATAACAGTGTCATTTCTTACATGATACAACTCTACTGAAAATGAAATATACTATTTCTTGACAAAGTGAAAACTCGTAAGTGTAACTTTGTGTTGGAGCTCCAACTGGTATTGGTTTTATTAATCAAATGCCATGAATTTAGTGAACATTTTTTTCTCATATTATAATCAAGAAAAGCAAAATGAAGATATTTTCAGGGAAGTAGTATGAATTTATATTTAAAAATACAAACCTAAACCCGAAAACTCCTTGATCCATCATAATTTAGAATTCTGGTCTTTGTCCAGGACCCTTTCAATCAACCCATTCAATTATTTAATAAGCATTTTTGATCACCTAGTGGAGGTCATACTAGAGATGTGATCTGAGTTTCTGTTCGAAAACACAATAAATTAAGTTACCAGATGATTCATAATGTGATAGAATAGAAATATGGGAAAAGTAGATGAGAATCAAAGGACTAGTTTGGATGACAGACTTAGAAAAGACTTTTCAGCTAGCTTTTGGAGGCTAACGAGGAGTTTCTTTTTTTTAAATATTTTTTAGATGTTGATGTACCTTTATTTTATTCATTTATTTTATATGAGGTGCTGAGAATCAAACCCAGTGCCTCACATATGCTGGGCAAGCACTCTGCCACTGAGCCACAATCCCAGCCTCTAACTTAGAGTTTCTTACAGCACGTGGAGACCATTTCAGAAAGAACACGAAGGGTTGAGAAAGAGCTCTGCACTTCAGAAAACAACTCATTCCATCAGAATGGCTGCAGTGGAGGATTCGATGACCAGGGTGACATGATCTGAGATATAGCTGTAGGTTAGAAGTGAATTAAGATGAGTCTCAGAGTCCCATAGTCAGACTTGTTTTTTAGAAGGCTATTTCTGGTGGCAGTATATGTCTTAGTACATTTGGGCTGCTACAACAGAATGCTATAAAATGGGTGATTTATAAACAATAGAAATTTATTTCTCACAGTTCTAGAGAATGGAAAATAGAAAACTGGTAGACTGGGTGTCTGGTGAGATTCCACTTCCTGGTTCCCTGAAGGCTTCTTCTACACTGAGGCAGGGAGAAGGCAGTTTTCTGGGGCCTCATTTATTCTATTTAGGTTTACATGATAGCAAAGTGCAATTTGATTTTCATGAAGGCTTGACCCTCATGAAATAATCACATCCCCAAGGCTCTCCTAATGTCATCACATTAGTGATTAGAGTTTCAACACAGGACTTTGGGAAGGACATAAATTTTCAGACCATAGCACAGTGTAAGCAATGAACGAGAGCAGAGTGCAAGCAGAAGCAGAGCTTCCATTAAACATTTCATCAATCCCCCAGGTGGACAATGGTGGTGCCCTGGTCTAAGACAGTGCGGTGGAGATACTCATGGGCGGAATTCTTTAGTTGGGAAATTGAGGAGGGAATAAAACCATGATTTAAGCTCAAGTGTCATCCACATCCCGTGTGGATGGTGGGGACAAGATTCCCTGACCGGTAAAGGGCTGGCTAAAAAAAATAAAACCAGCGAAAAACCACAGAACACAGAAAATAGTTTCAAAACGTAGGGATAGGACGAGCACATCTGGCTCCTGACTTCTGGCAAATGGCAACTGGCAAAATGGACCCCGCGTGTGCTTTTTTTATATTAGGGGACTTCAAAGACCTTCCAAGGAACATTCTTTACCAAGGTAGGAAGAGGGTGGAATCTTGCAGTCAGCAGGTTGATTGGCATCTTGGCAGGTCACACCCATCTCAGAGGGGCTGCGCAGCTACAGCAGGTCAGCCCCATCTCCGGTGCTGTGTGGGACTCTCGTGTGATGGTCCACACACAGCCCATGGACAGCTCTTTACGATCAAGAATACTAGAAGTAAAGGAAGTTAGAAATAAAAGGGTTTCAATTAAAATGTATTAATTTTGAGTTGACTGAAAACTATCTGCTATGATTTAGAGATGGTTTGAGTTTATCTAGCAAGAGTTCATGTGTTGGAGGCTTGGTCTTCAGTGTGGTAGTTGGAGGTGGTGGACTCTTATGAGGTAGAGCCCAGTGGGAGATGCATAGGTCATTGGAGGCATGCCCTTTGAAAGGACTGTGGGACCACAGCCTCTCTGGCTTCCTATTTGGAGATGTGATCTCTCACTTCTGCACACACTCCCACTACCAGCCATGGGGCTCTTACCAGAGCCTGCACCATGCTCTTTGGACTTCCAGCTTCCAAATTGTGAGCCAAATAAACCTCTTTTCATTAGAATGTCAGCCTGCCTCAGTTATTTCATTATGGAAACAGATCACAGACTAATACACCATCCAATTAGAAATAATATATAGCTGGTCATTAGAAATATGGGTCTAAGTTTGGGGAAAAGAACAGAGCTGGAAATATAGGTGTGAGGATTATTATAGGCTGAACCATATGAAATTGCTAACATGGGATAACATTTTACCTAAAAAAATGACAAACTTTTCCATATATTTATGGTCCACTTGCACTGCTGCTTTTTTGTTTTTATTTATTTGTTCTATTTAGGTTTACATGATAGCAAAGTGCAATTTGATTCATTGTACACAGATGGAGGATAACATTTCATTTCTCTGGTTGTATGTGATATAGAATCACAACATACATGCACTCATACATAAAGCTAGGACTATAATGTCCATCATATTCCACCACCTTTACTGTCCCCATGCCCCCTACACTCCTTTGTTGAGAAGTGTCTTTTTAGATCATTTGCCCATTTTTTTGATTAGATAACTTGCTTTTTTTATTATTGTTAATTTTTTAAAGTTCTTTATAGATTCTGGATATTAATCCTCTGTAGATGAAAAGCCATTAAAATTTTTCTCCCATTCTGAGGTTGTATCTTCACTCTGCTGATTATTTCCTTTGCTGTGCAGGCACATTTTATTTATTTTTTTAATTTTTATTTATTCTTTTTAGTTATACAAGACAGTAGAATGTATTTTGACATATTATATGTACATGGAGTACAACTTCCCATTCTTGTGGTTATACATGCTTTGGAGTTACACTGGTCGTGTATTCATGTATGAACATAGGAAAGTTATGTCTCAATCATTCTACTGTCTTTCCTATTCTCACTACCTCCCTTCCCTTCATTCCTCTTTGTCTAAAGTACTTCTATCCTTCCCACCCACCCTCCCATTATGTGTTAGCATCCACATATCAGAGAGAACACTTGGCCTTTGGTTTTCAGAGAAATGCAAATCAAATCTTCATTGATATTCTATCCCATCCCAGCCAGAATGGCTATAACCAAAACAAAACACAACAAAGCATGCAACCAACAACAAAAGCAACCAAAACCCCAAAATAACAAATTATTTTGTTATTTTAGTGAGGTTGTGGAGAAAAATGAACCCTTATATACTCTTGGTGGGACTATATATTATTAAATCCCCTATGGAAAACTATATGAAGAATTCTAAAAAACTAAAAATAAAACTATCATATGTTCCAGCTATGCGTCTCCTGGCTATATCTCCAAAGGAAACAAATTCAATATACAAAGGAGATGTTTATTATGGCACTAATCACAGTAGTTAAGATATGGCATCAACCTATGTTGTCCATAGATAAATGGATAAAGAAAATATTGTATATATACACAGTGGAGTATTATTCAGCTCTAAAGATGGGTGAAATATTGCCATTTCCTGGAAAAAGGGTGCAATTGGAGAACATCGTGTTAAGCTAAATAAGTCAGACACAGAAGGACAAGGACTACATGTTTTCTCTCATATAATAAATACATAAATCAAATAAAAAGATGACTTGAAAGTATAGAGGGACAATTAGGGACTGAGAAGAGGGCTGTGGGGAGAAAAAAAGAGGGGAGGGTGAGAGAGGATAGAAAGGAGGCTGAACAAGACCAATGCATGATATATGCGTGTATGAAAACTTCACAGTAAAACTCATTAATTTGTACAATTAATACATGTTAATAAAAATGTTTAGAATTATTTTCATCTTTTAAAACTAGTGAGAGCACCAAGAGGCTGGAAAAAGTAATATAGGCTTAACCATCTACAAACCCCAAAAAAACCAAAATGACAATTTTAGTTAGGATAATATTTCATATAGGAAAATACACACAGGAAAAAGCCCTGGAAATATTGACTGCTAAGGGTAGACAGAGAAGGAGAAACTATGAAGCAATTTTCAAAATAAGGTAGGAGGTAGGAGGGCTGGAGTTGTGGCTCAGTGGTTGAGTACTCGTCTCGTATGTGTGAGGCACTGAGTTCCATCCTCAGCACCACATAAA
This sequence comes from Xerus rutilus, assembly GCA_028644305.1. Classification (NCBI taxonomy): domain Eukaryota; kingdom Metazoa; phylum Chordata; class Mammalia; order Rodentia; family Sciuridae; genus Xerus; species Xerus rutilus. Next base: position 43,964,369 of record CM053406.1, read on the forward strand.
AATAAATAAAAATAAAGATGTTGTATCCACCTACAACTAAAAAATAATTTAAAAATAAAATAAAATAATTGGTAGGAGATGAAGCTTGTTATAGTTTGGATATTAAGTGTTCCCAAAAGACTCATGTCTTAAAGGCTTGCTCCCCAATGCAACTATGTTCAGAAGTGATACTTTTAGGAAATGATGGAATCACGAAGGCCCTAACCTCATCGATAGATTAATCCATTTAATGAACTAATAATTTGAATGGTTTGTTGGGAAGCTATAGGGAGTAGGACTTGGTTGGAGTAAGTAGCTCACTGGGGGCATACCCTGGAACAGTGTATTTTGCCTCTGGCCTCTCCCCCTCCCCTCACCTCCCTCTCTCCCTCCTCCTTGGTTGCCATGAGCTAAGGATACACACTCTTCTGCCAAAATGCTCAGGACCAAAGCAATGGAGCCAGCTGACCATGGACTAAAACCTCTGAAATTGTGAGCCAAAATAATGCCTTCCTCCTTTAAGTTGTTTATGTCAGATATTTTGATCATAGTGATGAAAAGCTAACATAGAGCTATAAGGGAAGTTCAAGAAGGAATAATCATATAGAAGCCAGGGTAGAAAGGCTTATCAAAAAGAAGTGCTACTGAAGAGGATTCAATTAGGAGGACAGAAAACAAGTCTCAGCATCCTGCAGCTGGGAGGTGGCTGTCACCTCAGCAAGGATTTGGGTTGAATAATCATCCAAGAGCTCAACTATAAGAGGCTGAAAAGAGAGTGCGGATGGTAAAGTTTTTGTTATTGTTGTGTTTTGCTTTTTAAAGTTCAGAGAGATTTGTGCACGTTTATGTATAAAAGGAAGGAAACTGAGAAATGAAAATAATTGAAGATACAAGAGAAAAAAAAGAATAATTGAAAAGCCCAGGATAAGAGGAGGCACAGTGAGGGACTTGAGTGCACAAAGAGAGAGGTCTTCCCCAAATAGTTCCAAGGGGGCTTACCAAAGGCAGTCCCTATGTCCCTAACCATCCCATGCCTTTTCAGCCATGTGCTTAGAGCACACTTATTAGTGCTCTTGTGTTACCATGGGACAAAAGTCCTTCTCAAGGAGAAAGAGAGTATAATTACCACAACTTCTTTCCAGAGTTGGTGCTAATGTCTGTGTTGTGTTCTTGGGCACACCTGCCTCACAGACTGCAGCATCACAGATTATGCCTGTCTTTGCAGGAAGAGCCATTTCTTTGGAAAGACCTCAAAAACAGTCTGTTTGGTGACAACTGAGAGAGAGTGTCAGAATACACTTCGGCTGCCAATCTTTGGGGGATTGGACTTTTTGTCTGGCTCTAGAAATAACAATACAGATTCCTACTACTGAAAAAAGTTGAGATAAAGGGATTCCCTTTATTTCCAATTTCTAACATAACCAAAGGGGAAAAGACATTGCCCAGGATAGTTGGTGTTTGCTTAATGAAGCATCAAAACATAGGTACTACTGGGCTGGGGTTGTGGCTCAGTGGTAGAGCACTTGCCTAGCATGCGTGAGGCACTGGGTTCAATCCTCAACACCACACAAAAATAAATAAAGGTACTGTGTCCATCTACAACTAAAAAAAAAAATGTAAGTACTGTCTCAAAATTCCTAGCTAATTGCTATCACTTGCATACATGTCCCCCAGAGGCCCATGTGTTAAAGGCTTTGTCACCAGCTTGTTGTGCTCTTGAGATGTGGTGGAACCTTTAAGATGTGGGTGCTAATGGGAAGAATGTGGGTGTCCCAATGTGAGTGTCATTGGGAGTGTGCCTTGAAGAGGATGTTGGGAACCCAGCCCCTCCTCAACCTCTTATTTTGCTTCCTGGCCACCATGAGGCGAGAAGCTTCCTCCATCTCACACACCCCACCATGATGCACCACCTTGCTGCAGGCCCAAAAGCAACAGGACCAACTGACCATACAGTAAAACCTCACAGACTATGAGCCAAAATAAACCTTTTCTCTTTCTAAGTTGATTTATCTCAGGTATTTGTTACAGCAACAGAAAGCTGACTAATACACCATATCACTCTGAGGCCAAAGGGATTATATTGCATTTATATTTGCCTACTCAGTTTATCTAATTAGAATAGTGGAGAAATAGGATTAAAAACATACGCTTTCTTATCTACAGAAGTGAAAGACCCAACAATCCAATCCAATCCTCTTTTGCCTGAAAATCATTAGCCAAGGGACCAAAGTGGCCAATGGAGCTTCCCACAGGCTGGGAATGTGGGAAATGTGAGCTATTCATCGCAGGGGGACCTAATGAGAGACCAGGAAGCTTCCTCACTAAGCTCCTCAAAGATAACCCACATAATACTCAGTGGTTAGCATAAATGTCCACTTTGACTCTGTCTGATATGAGGACTCTGTCATAAGAGATGTACAATAAATATGCCCCTAACAGTTGAGTGACTGGATGAATGAGTGGCTTTGCTAAGTATACCATGACTATTACCCGGATAAGAATTCAGCTTATCTTAGTGTTTATGTGTATATAAGAGGGATAATAAGGTGGGTCTTCTGGAATGTCACTCAACAACCACTTCCTGATCTAAGATGGTGAAATTGGACTTCAAACAAAAGAGCACAAATCTCCAACATGGGTGTGTGTACACATATACATAGATTCACACAGTGCACAGTGAGGAATATGGACATCTCTAAGATTACAGCTGGCAGCACAATGACCTTGGATTCTGAAAGATTACGAGAAAACAGCTACAATTTATGCCTGGTAGCATCCAGACAGTTTGCACTAGTCTTTTGAGATAAATAAAATAGCAATAAAAATTCTCTAGTATCTTGAGAAATTTTGACTTGAGCTCCTTATCTTTTGTTCCATTCAGCTTCTCTGTTTTTTTTGTTTTTCTATATTCTTCCACATTTCTTATACTGCTAAGTAATTTTGTTACTATGGAGACCACAGGGTCTGCAGAAAGCTCAAATATGTCAACATACAAAGTGATCTGAAATTTGTCCCATGGCTGGATAAAAACACTTGAAGGAATTATCATATCCCAATATTGTGATGTGCCTATGCAAATACATATCTGGGAAGACACTTTTTTTTTTTTTTAACATGGGTGGGCAGATGTGATTAGTGATGAAATATCTCACAGATACTGAATGAAAATAAAACTAGGTCAGGAAATTCCAGGTTTATAAAATCATGGTGATTATGAGTTTTAGCATGCCGGATTTATCCTGCACGTGCAAACTTTGCCTTGTTTGTGCAGTACTGACATCCTAACTTTCTAAAAGAGTTTCCTAGAAATATTTAAAAACAACACAAACATCTGAAGGGGATCTTTTTTTTTAAGATAATTTTCTGCCTAGAGGAGAAAGATAAAGGCATTCTCCTCTTGGGGTCCTTTCTAAGCCTTTGGATCCCTGATTCTCCCACCGGAGATCTTATTCCCATCTGTAAGGCCAAATTCTGCCTTTAGACTAACACATATGTGCCTGATGTCATTATCTGGCCTCGAGTCTGCATGTGATTCAGTGGTAGTGGAATCTGTCCTAATACTCTGAAATCACTTCTTACGCTGATAACTCAGGGAGGGGTCGCCTGGGAACCTACCATCTACCTAGGCTGTTTATTTGAGGAAAATTCACAAATCTGCAAAAGCTGTTAGACAACAAAAACAGAAGACAGAATAGGTGGAATGGAGGCCAGCACTTGGCTCCCTGGCCTTCCACTCTCCCCCACGTTCCTTCCCCGACATCACTCACAAATATCATCACATCCACCCTCTGGAGAACATTCTTTTTGGGTAATAAGAAAGCATAATTATATACTTCAGAGCTATTGAGGTTTTCTCCTATTTTCAAAACAATGAATATCCTGTGGAAAGATAGCGCCACTTGTGAATAAGCTGAGATTCTTTCCCTTGAACACACAGACAGTGGTTTGGAGGAGAAACCAGAGGACAGCCCTACTAATGATTTTATTCCTTGGACAACCTAACCACAATGTTCTATGGTTCCCCTAGGAACAATTCTCTGCTCTCACTCTGTAGTGCTGAGAGACATGGAGCTGTTGTTCATAAGTCCAGAACCTGCAAAGATCAAAACTGTCTCCCACAAAACACCCCACTCATCCACTCATGTATAGTGAGTGCTTCTCAACTCCCACATAATTAATGAAGAGATGAGAAAGTTGTGAACGAGTCCTTGAGTAATGTGTTGGTCTCTGTGGATATAGAATCAGAGTGAAGCTTTGTGAAGCAACATATGGTTTCCAGAAGCAGAGGTTCTTTCCTGCGATTATCATACCAACATTCTTCGAAGTTCAACAGAAAGTCAGGGGCAGCAGTTGTTGCTGGGGCTAAAGAAAACAACACTTAGCATTTCAAAAATGCTAATCCTTCCAACAACATCTGTTTACAAAGTGTTGACATCTGATTCCACAGGTAAGGAAACCCAAAATCCAAAGAGAGTTTTAGGCTTTGGTAGCTCAGAGCCTTTGTTCAGGCCGATTTTCCCAGAGTCCAGACGATTCTCTTCCTGATAAATGAGGCCATGCTTCAGAGAAGACCGAGCTGCTTCTGAAATGTCATTTAAGTGTGGTTGCTTGTATTCCAGCCCACTAAACCCTGGGCTCTACTCAGATTGCCCTGAATAGAACACATTTTCACATAAAAACATCACTTTGTTGCTTTTATAAGGCTTAGGTCAAGTTCTTTGAACCATATGGTCTCTGTCTGTCACGTGGAAATGAAAATTGTCAATAGCTGTCAGGAAATTATATCCCGCCAGAGAAAGCAAAGCATTCCAGAGTTCACACCACCACTAGCCTTTGCCTGACTCTTGGCCATAAGTTCATGGAGATTCTGAGGCAGACAATGGGGATCTGATCCATTTTACTTTGGTGAAGAGTTTAGAAATACGAATTTTTTTTCCTCCCTGAAAAATCTGTTCTTCGGTAGTAAATACCAAAGCTAGGGGGCTAAATCACTTACCCTCACCCAATTGTGTTTGCTTCTTAGCCACCTGGGAAATTTTACAAAATCCAATTCTTACGAACATATAAGTGGCCACATAAGCATGTGTGGACCTATGTATGGAGGAGGAGATTGTGGCAAAGAGTAAGAAGAGAAGAAACATATATACTAGACCCAATTTATACCAGGTAATTCTTATGTTTAGCCTGTGGCCTGGAAGAAAACTTCCATTTTATTGACACAAATGATATGCTGTGAAGTTTGCAGGGTAAGTGGTTTGGGGTTTTGTTATTGTTGCTGCTGTTTTGGTTTGGGTGTTTGTTTTTGTTTGTTTGGGGGGAAAAAACCCAACCCTGCCATGTGGGGAAAATGCCTTGCCAAACGGAACACATCTTGTGCAGATTCTAGGTCCTGAAGGACCAAGGAGCCTCCCTTTTTTTGCATTGGACCTAGGTTTCCTTACCTGGCAAAGGGGAATAGTAATAGAATGATAGTACCTATTCCAAGCATGTTAGCAAAGGTATATTTTAATTTGGGCACAATATACATGACATAACATTTATCAGTTTAACCATTTTTAAGTGGATACAGGTTGTCAGCCTTAAGTTCATTCATATTATTGTGCAGCCATCACCAGTCTTCATCTCCAGAAGTTTTCCATCATCCCAAACGGAAACTCTGCCTCTGTAAAACAATCCCTGTCTATTACTCCCTCCCCTGGTAACCAGTGTTCTACTTTCTGTCTGTACAAAATTGAGTTCTCTGGGTACCTTGTACAAGTGCAATCATACAATATTTGTTCTTTTGTGTCTGGCTTATTCCATTTTGTATAACATCTTCAAGCTTCATCCATTTTTTTTAAAAATTTTTTTAGTTATTGATGGATCTTTATTTTATTCATTTATTATTTGTATGTGGTGCTGAGAATCGAACCCAGTGCCCCACGCATGCTAGGCAAGCGCTCTACCACCGAGCCACAGTCCCAGCCCCAAGCTTCATCCATTTTAAGGCTAAATACTATTACATTGTATGTCTATATCACATTTTGTTATCCATTCTTCTGTCAATTGACATTTTTTCCAATTTGGCTATTATGAATAATGCTGCTATAAAAGTGGGCATACAAATATCTATTTGAGTTCCCACTTTTGATTCTTCTAGATTATACTCAAATGGAATTGAGGAATGAAATGGTGATTCTATTTACTTTTTTGAGGAACAAATATACTATTTTATATTTTACATGTAAAATATATTATAATTTTATATATATATTTATAAATATATATTATTTTATATATATTATATCTATTATAATTATTATATATTATATTAATATATTAATATATATTATTAGTATATTAATTATATATATTATTATATATTATTTTATATATATTTATAAATATATATTTTTATATATTTATATATACTATTTATATTTTACATATAAAATACATATTGTGCCAGCAATGCACAGGATTCCAATCTCCACATCCTCACTAACACTTGTTCCTTTTCTTTTAAAGTAGTAGTCATCCTAATAGATTTGAAGTGATTTCTAATTGTACTGTTGATTTGTATTTCTATAATGATTAGTGATATTGAGCATGTTTTCATGTGATTATTGACTATTTGTATACCTTCCCTAGAGAAAAGTCTATTCAAGTCTTTTGCCCATTCTTAATTGAGTTATTTGGATTTTGTTGTTGTTGAGTTATGGGAGTTATTTACACTGGATATCAATACCTTACCAGTTATGATTTGCAAATATTTCTCCCTTCTATAGGTGGCATTTTCACTGTCTTTACAGAATCATTTGATATACAAATATTTTTAATCTTGGTAAAGTTCAATATGCCTATGTTTTTTCTGATTTGTGCGTGTGGTATCATATCCAAGAAATCACAGCCAAATCCAGTATCATGAAGATTTTCCCCCTGGATTTTCTTCTAAGAGTTTATAGTTTTAGCTCTTATGTTAGTTTTTTGATCCATCTTGGGTTAATTTTCATATATAATATACATGAAGGTCATTGGAATGTTTTGAATAGAAGAGAAACATTGGGACAAATGAATACCAGCTGTTCTTCATCCAATTGGTTCTCACACCAAAAGATGGAATCCAGAACCACATCTCAGTCTCATTTATTAACTTTATCTTTGTTTAACAACTGTCTAACCAATTTGATACTACTTTTGCATGGGTGTGTGCATACCCCTCATTATGGAGGGGAAGAAGATAAATATTCCCCTCTTCATTCATGGTATGCTTTTATTATTATTCATTCCTTGAAGATGTATTTAACAAGTATTTATTGGGTGTCTACTCTGAACCAGGCACTTTCCTAAGCTGTAGAAATGTAGTGATGGGAAATACAAACCCTGCTCTCACGGAGCATAGATCCTTGTCCCACGGAAGAATTGATCAGCAGATAAATGATCCTCACATCCAATGATAAAAAATAGAATAAGCCAGGTGCGGTGGCTCAAGCCTGTAATCCCAGCACTCAGGGAGACTGAGACAGGAGAATCGCCATTTCAAAGCCAGCCTCAGCAATGGCGAGGCGCTAAGCAACTCAGTGAGACCCTGTCTCTACATAAAACACAAAATAGGGCTGGGGATGTGGCTCAGTGGTCCAGTGCCCCTGAGTTCAATCCCCGGTACCAAAAAAAAAAAAGAATAATTAAGATTAATTATTGAGAAAAACAAACCACAGCTTCACTATTCTCAATCATTACCAAAGAGTCTATAGAGACATCCAAACCAGTCAATGACATTACTGTTGGTGAACATCATAATTTGTAGAGAACTCTTATTGCTTCAATATGGATGCTTATTTTTTCTATGACCACGATAAGCATACCATGATTCATGGATTCATTCAGTCCTAGTTTGTTTAAAATTTATAATTATACTATGATTTATATAGTCACTGTTCTAAAGGCTATTGAATGAACTGATGTTGGACAGGAAAGCAAGGACCAGATCACGGAGAGCCATATAAACCACTGAAGAGAGTGTGCCTTCTTGGAACATTGTCTAGGGCCAAATTATTCCAGCTCTCTCCCCCAGTGTGGCATGGTGGTTTTCCACTCAGCTGCATATTATAACAATCTAAGAATTTTTTTAATGCCAATGTCTGGGTCCTAGTCTCAGAGATTCCAATTTATTTGGTCTGAAGTGGGGACAGGGCATCACTAAATTTAAAAAGTTCCCTAAGGCATTCTAAAATGCACCTAGAGTTGAGAACCGGAGCTATGGGACCCTGTGGCTACATTTACTTAATCATACATATCTTGAAGCAGGTCAGGGTAGCTATTTTCTCTAAAAATAACTTTCATTGTTTTATTTTTTTCTTTTAACCAAAGTAACATCTGTCATCACAAAAAGCATTGTAAACACCATAAAGAGAGAAACATCCCCCAAAATCTCACTTTCCAGAGATTTCTGCTGACAACATCTTGGTGTATTTTCTTTCTGAGCATATGCTTGTCCTTTTTCTCTCCCAAATGGAATCCAACTGTTCTCATCATTTTACAATGTATGGTAAACCACTACCCAGTGTCAGAATTGACCACTATTTCACTATGCCTGCTGATAACTTCTCAGCTCTGTACATGCAGAAATGGGATGGTTCTGCTCAGGCAGGTGTGTTGACTTTGATTTTAATTTTAGTTAAAAGGGACTTCATAGCCGGGCGCAGTAGCTCAAGCCTTTAATCCCAGCACTTAGGGAGGCTGAGACAGGAGAATCGCGAGTTCAAAGCCAGCCTCAGCAACGGCGAGAAGCTAAGCCTCAGTGAGACCCTGTCTCTACATAAAACACAAAATAGGGCTGAGGATGTGGCTCAGTGGTCGAGTGTCCCTGAGTTCAATCCCCAGTACCAAAAAAAAAAAAAAAAAGGCCTTCATTTTTCTCTACCTGACTTCCAATCACATCTCCCTGCCCTTCACCAACAACAGAGAGCATCCATACTTGGGGAATTGCCTTGAACTCTACTTGCTTACACTTTTCAAAACCCCAATTGTCAGAGACAATACCTATAGAGGATTGCCTCAAGAACATGAGTCCGTTTATTCCTCTGTGTACTGTATTCTAAAATGTATTCTTGCAGCATGCCAGAGCTTGGAGGGTTGTATTCATAAATCACACTATTTTAGCTTCTAGTATAGATGCTTTTACAGGATTGAACTTCAACTGAATATATCAGCTTATACATATGGGCAGCATAAGAAACAGATCTCTGAAGTTTATTTTCATAGGTATTACAAAAGCAGACACATAATTAAGCTAGACATCTACTTACATCACTTAGGGATCTTTTTATGAGAATTCACAAAAAAAAATGCTCAGGAAAAGAACCACAATTTTTATTTATTTTCTTAGTCTCATGGATCTTACTGCTCTCAATTATTTGTTTCCATCTTCCCTTTTGCTACTAGGAAACTCAATAAAATGGTAGCCTCAACTAGCAACTATGTGTAACCACGGTATGCATTAGTATATTTTCTCTTAACGCTGACTTTATGGTATCTCTACACTCATTCTCCCTTCAACTATTAATTTTAGCTTTTATGTTAGTTATAGTGTTAAGTCTTTATGGGAAAGTAGAAGATGGAGAAGAAAATAAGAAAGGCAAGAAAGAAGCTATATAAAATGTAAAAAAAAGAGGAGGATGGCAGAAAGACAATAGAGGGCAGCCTGAAAGAATGGTGTGAAATCCTGTGTCACAGAGTCTCAGGGAGGAAGCAATCCCTTTGTGTCTGACTGGGCTGGTCCGTGAAGGAAGATTTGACAGGGCTGATGATTACAGTGAGCTCTCATAGAGAGCCCACCTGTGTGGGGTGCTCTGCCAGAGGAGTGCATCATCTCATTTCATCTTCACAGCAACAACCTGAGAAAAATACTATCAACATGCCCACTTCTCAAATGAAAAACCAAAACAGAAATAGAGAGAGGTGAAGTGCCACATTTATACTGAATGGTGAAGCTGGTCTGCAACCCAGATCCGCTCACCATGGATCACATCCTATAGCGTAAAGTTAATCTGATTATTTTTAAATAGACCATTCCAATATTTGGAGGGAAATTAAACCCCAGGGAGGCATTTTATTATGTTAATACCTTACCTTTATCACTTGTGTCTCTGTTTCACCGAGGATGACTTTCTCCTTCATCCATCTATTTCCATCTCCCCCCCAAAATACAATTGCACTGAAAATGAGAGCAGGAAGGGGGAAATGGTACAGACTGGCTGGCAGGAAGAGCAAGTAGGAAAGCCAAAAGGACAAAGGGAAGGCTGACAAGACAGAAGGAAAAGAGTGAGCTATGGGAGAACAGACGGGAAGAGGCTTTTGCAAAGAGCTGAAAATTTGACTGAAGGCCAGGGAGAAAACAAAGACAGTCTTGGCAGGAAGCCTGGCATGAGAAGTGGCAAACGAGCTAAAATAGCAGCGAGGTGCTCAGGAAAGATGAAGTTCTACAGAGAGAAACAGAAAAGGCCTTTTCCACCCCTCCTCTCCACCTCTGGGTCCAGGACCCAGGGCAGGGGGTGGTCAGAATGAAGTGAAGTACAGGGTGCCTGCCCCTAGCCCGAATTCTTCAATCAAAACCCAACTCTTATTTTTAAAATGATGAAGATTTAACTAGTTGTTCTATTTTAAGTAAGAAGAGATTTTTTTCCTATCTCCATTTATGCATTTATTCTACAGAATCTTAATTTCCTAATAGCTCTAAGATCCTAGTAACACTCAATATTTTTTTTTTTAAATCTCTAAATCCCCGAGGAGCTTTATACTAATGCACAGATGAAGATGGATTGATGGACTCTCAGGTGCCAGCGAACAGCTGCACTGTGCAAAGCAGGACTCTATTCACCAAGGCACCAATGCTGGGCACGTCGCTCGGCGGTACCATTAGCCATAAAGTGGATACTCATCATTTCCCTTTGGGTAGGGGACATAATCCCTATTTCAGCTGGGTCTTTTTTTTTTTTTAATTATCCCACTCACTACACAGCTGGTTGTAGAGTCAAAAGATCTCATTCAGGAAAGCACCCAAAAGCCCAGCATTCATACCCTAAATGAAAACAATGACAATTCCTTCTTCCTCTCTTCAGTGTTTTATTTTGAAAATTTTCAAACCTGTAGAAAGGTTGCAGGAAGAGTATAATGAATACCCAAATACTCTTCGCCTAGATCAACCATTTGTTAACATTTTACTTCTGTGCGTGCGTGCGTGCGTGTGTGTGTGTGTATGTGATATATGCATACCAACACACACACACTAACTTGGCAGAACCTTTGAACTTTTAGAAAGTTATTTGTGGACATTATAGCCCTCCACCTTTCATCCTTCATATGTATCTCCTAAAAACAGTCACCTTCTTTCATAACCACAGTATAATTATTACACTTATAAAATTTCACCATTGAAATTGACATATACTTCATAACTGATACACCATTATCTAACACACAATTCAAATGTCTTCATTTATCTCAATAATGTCTACTACATCTCAGATGTCCCTCTCAGGATAATCCAGGATCTTAACAAGGAGCTATCCTTGCATTTGATTGTCTTGTCTCTTTAGGCCCTTTTAATCTAGAAGACTCAATTTTCTGCTTCTTTTTTTCTCTCTTTTTTCTTTTTTTAGATTCTTCTTTTTAATGACATTAACATTGTTTTAAAAGTTTGGGCCATTTGTTTTGCAGAATACCCTCACTTTGAATTCCACTGATTTTTTTTTACATGATTAAACTCATTAAAGAATAGAAATAGTATTACAGTGAATCATATGAAATTATCATTGCTGTAGACCAAAGTCAATCAAATGTAATTTCCTATAGTTCAACTTACATAGAGAGGTTGTTGTGTCTTTCCCATTATATCACATCAGGGATACTCTATGCTCATTTGTGGGTCCTGTAATTAAGGAGATATCTACTAGATTTCCCCATTATCTTGTTCCCTTTGTTAACAAGAGATCTGTGGAGATTATATTAAGTATCCCAACAGTATCTCACCCCAGTATGTTACCATCATTGGTAATTCTTGCCTGAATCCATTTCTAATGCATTACTGTTTTGTGGTTGATTCTACATGTACTAGCTGGTATCTTCTGTAAAGCACTTTACCTCCACACTGTTTGTTTAAAATTTTTTAGTATGCAAGAACTCAAGGATTCTTCTTTATTTAGTATGTTTTATAATTCCCTCTTGCTATTACTCATTATACTTCTTTGCACATTAAAGGTGCATTTCTAAAAATTCCCAAGTTATTCTTTCCTTTCTAATGCCAGTACATTTCTCCCTTATGATGCATGTTATCTGCTTTGCTAAGTTTGAATCCACATCTCCTTAAACTATCCAGAAACTTTCTCATTAAAGAAATTCATTTATAGTCGCCCTATATTTAGTTAAGAAGTTTTTCTTTCCTTCCTTCCTTCCTTCCTTCCTTCCTTCCTTCCTTCCTTCCTTCTCCTCCTCCTCCTCCTCCTTCCTCTTCCTCTTCCTCTCTCTCTCCACCCCCTTCCCTCCCTTCCTGACTTCAGTCTAGTGAGACACACATACATAAAATATAGAGAGCTATGATTCAAGTTAGGCCATGTAAGACAGTTATAAAAGTTCTAAAGTGATTGAAAAACTTAAAGAAAAAAGACTGGTAGAATTAATGAAATTTGGACGTGATGTCTTGGGAGACAATTGGTAAAAGTTTAAAACCAAATTCTATTCTAATCTAGTCTCAAAGTTAAAATCTTCAACTAGCATTGCAAGTTCAACCAGATTGCACATATGGGAGATACTATACATTATAAGTGCCACATTCAATTTATAATGCACACTAGCCTGTCAGTCTAACTGACCCCTTCCATACAAGATCTAGAATATTGTTTCTGATGCCATAAATACTAATAAACACTAGGTAATTTCTCCAGACCTATCTTTGAATTTACTAATTATTTACTGTTTTTTGACCCATACAATGGGTTTTAAATTTTGATTATGTGTTTTCTAGAATTTCTACTTAGTTCTTTCTCAAAATCATTTGTCTGTTTGTCAAATGTTATTGTTCTATGTAGATATTTTTCTTTATACACAGTGTAAGCATGGTGGTACTATGTTTCTTGAATAATGATGCATTATTTGAAGACTATTCACTTTCCCTCATGGTGCAATTCCTTGTGTGTTTAGTTGTTGTTTGTTTGTTTCCTATGGGCTGTTCCTTTTTCATGGAAACTTATTTGTAGGACTTGTTTGAGATACATTATGAAGGGAAGTCCATCCAGATAGAGTTTGCTGCTGTACCAATTGCCTGAGGCTATCAACAGTCCCAGACCACTATAGTATAAATTTGGTCCTGCTCAGGACCGAAGTCCATTTCCTTCGCATTCCACTGGAAATAGTTGTGAAATGTTCATTTCTAGTGAATTCATATCCTGAAGGTCTAGCCCTTTGGGGTTCCAGTTTTATGAGTGAGGTCTCCCAATAGACATCCTCAATTGGTCAGGTCCTGGGCTTAATTTTCTGTCTCTTTGACCATCAAAAAGTTCTTGTGTTTTTTTCAAGTCCGCTAGGTCAGGAGTTTGGCAAATGCCATTAGGGCAAAGTAATTTTCCTCCCAAGTGTTTTTTTACCCTTATTGAGATTGATCTGAGAATTCTTTACAAAACTTTTTACCTTTTCATGCTTTTAAAAATATTTTTCTATGTTGTATTACTAAGATTTTATAAATGCTTTTATAGGGGGTAGGAAGTACTGGGAATTGAACTCAGGGATACTCCACCACTGAGCCACATCCTCAGCACTATTTTGTATTTTACTTACAGACAGGGACTTACGGAGTTGCTTAGCACCTCACTTTTGCTGAGGCTGTCTTTGAACTCATAATTCTCCTGCCTTAGCCTCGTGAGCTGCTGGGATTACAGCCATGTGCCACTGCTCCTGGCTTATAATTGCTTTTAATAAAAACATTCAAATCTCTAGCCCACTGTACTAAATAAGAAATAGAACACTAAATCCATAGGAGCTACAGTAACTTCTCTGACATCATGTGACATTCTATTTAAAAATAAAAATGTACTTACTTAGAATGTTTCAACCCATAAATATCCCAAGTTATTTATTATTAGTGATAAACTTCTTTAAAATGTACCTAATAATATCAATAATAAGCATGTGTCCTGGCAAATCTTGTACTATAAGAATTTAAACTTTGATGACTTACAAGCTTTGGGGCAGGTACTGGGGATTGAACTTAGCCATGCTCTACCATTGAGTTACACCCCTAATCCTTTTTATTGTTTTAGTTTGAGATGGGGTCTCACTGCATTGCTTAGAGTCTTGCTAAATTGTTGCGACTGGTCTTGCACTTGTGATCCTCCTGCCTCAGCCTCCTGAGTCATTGGGATCACAGGCATGCGCCACCATGTCTGGCTAAAGGCATTTTTAAAATAATAAAATCTGAACTTCTTGAAATAGCAGAGAATAAAGTATCCTAGATTGTTACTATTTTTGGCTAAGCAAAGGCGGAGGGGAATAAAACATCATTTTGTTTTACTTTTGTTACTAAAATCTTCTTAATGCTATAGTACACATCAGTTAAATATAGGAAGTACCATTTAATGTAATTCAGAATGTTACATATTTTTGTTATTTAAAAACTATGGAAAGTATTTGAAAATCTTTACTCCAGAGTATTCTCCGAAAATTTTTAAAAATGTAAACAACACACATCTACTATATAAACTCTTCTAATGTCAGCTTGCCATTTGTTTGTCATCCCAGTCATAATTGGTGAGAAAGAGCAAACAATGTTTGCTTAATTCAGGATAATAAATTAGGTGTGCTTCAACTAATTCTGGATTTATTTCCGCACTTCTTATTTTTCAAACAGCATTGTGAAAATGGATGATATTATTATTCCTCTTCCACACACCAGCAAATAGAACGTTACTCATTGATTCAAGTAGTAAATGAGCAGTTCAATGTGTAGATGGTTGAACTGTGCTTTTATCTCCCCTGACATAGCTTTTGAGCAAAATCCAATTATTTTTAAAACCCTGGAAGAACGATTGGGTAGAAATTCAAGTGGCACAAAAATCTAACATATAAGGAATGAAGTAGGCCTTGGGAAATCCTGTGACTCGATGGATTTGTTCAATAATAATTTCTTGTGCACCTACTGTGCAGATGGATGAGACATTGTAGACATACAGTAAATAATGTGTGCCATTATAAACATATGAGGGTCCAGCCCATGAGAAACTTAGTCTTCTAAGGCTCTGATAGGTGGCCTCTGAGGATGATAGGTTTCTTTCTTTCTTTTTTTTTTGGTCCCGGGGATTGGACTCAGGGGTACTCGACCACTGAGCCACATCCCCAGCCCTATTTTGTGTTTTATGTAGAGACAGGGTCTCACTGAGTTGCTTAGCACCTTGCCGTTGCTGAGGCTGGCTTTGAACTCAGGATTCTCCTGTCTCAGCCTCCCAAAGTGCTGGGATTACAGGCGTGCATCACTGTGCCCAGCTAGTATGACAGCTTTCTTTTCCCACCTCTTTCCTTCCCATTCATCTTCTGGTTGCTATCTATAATCGCCCCTGCCCCATCTCAATCCATGGAGTAATTTTGAGAAGTGGGATGGGTACAGGGAGGCCCCATCACCCCAGCATCTGCCTTGTTGATCAAGAACCCAGCCAGATTTCATGTCCTCATCTCCCTCTCTAGAGGTCCTTCCTGTTCTAATGCCAGAGTTCATACAGAATCTGTGATGAGACAGCTCTGGCTTTGTTCTGAAATACGGATGCTTTTGTGAATGGTCTTATGTGAACCAACTGACTTCCTGACAGAGGCAGACGATCTTCAACCAGTTTTGCAGGTGCCGATATCAATGAGGAGACTAACATTGAAAATTGTGAGTGGATTTGCTCCTAAGCCCATAGAAGACCTATCCTGGGAACCTCTCAAAATAACTACGGGAAGTCTAGGATGGAAGGCTGATGTCCTCAAAGTGGAGACTACAAATCAGCCCAGCCAAAGGTGGGCATTGTGGTTAATGCAACCTTACTAGCTAGTGAGACCTGGACACGTTCAGGACACTTAGGTTGATTTTTATCCCCAATATATAATTAAAAAGAGAAAAGAGATTGGAAAAGGCTGTGGAAAATCCCAGAAAAGAGCTCTTTCCTCCCTAATTCTCTTTTAAAGGGTCATAGGGCTACTTCTGGGTTGGGAGTGTACAGGCAAAGGTATGAGATTGCATGGGCTCGGTCCCACAGTGGGTCTTTGAGGAAACAATGTGGTTAGGAGGGATAGCGCTAGGAAATCAGAAGAAGCAGGGAGGCTAGTTCTGGATTAAGAAAAAAATAAAAACAGAGGCATTGACTAGCATCAAGAAATATTTACAACAGCGGGAGGCCTGGACTCCCACCCCTTACTCCCACCCTCAACAGCAACTTTTCCCACCACTGCCCACTACCCTTGTCACCCCTTAACCCACCCACCTACCACTACCTCCATTTCATCATAACCCAACAACCAATTTACAAACTTTAGGATTGTGGCTCCCAACCTTGGCTGTATATTAGAACTACCTGGGGAGCTTTCAAAAACCCCAATGCCCAGACCAATTAAATCAGAAGTGAAACCCAGGCATCAGTAGATTTTAAAGCTCTCCTGGTGATTCCAGTGTGTAGCCAAAGTTGAGAACCACTGCTTTAGGAGCACAACTCATTAATAATAAATTGAACGCTGCCTAGCTTTTCATCAAAAGCAGAACGTCAAAAAGGAAAGCAGACTGGTGGGGGGTGGAGTAGGGGTGGTTTTGCATGGTAGTGGCAAACAATGGATATGTGGGGGGGGGGGCATTCACACTCTAAAAAGCTTATTCAGTTTATAACAATTTAGAAAAAAAAACATTGAGGCCTTAAAAGGGAAATACATAAAGGTGTTCATTCAGAGAGAAATACAGAAAACAAACATGGAAAAATTCTTTTTTGTGGAAAATCAAAAAAACCTAAATTAAAAGCAATCTTGAGATTGCATTTTACAACCATCAATGTAAGAGGAAAAAGCTTAAATGGCACTCAATTTTGATGAGATTGCAGTGAAACCAATATGTTCACAAATTCTGATGGCCTTGTAAATTGGTTTAAAAACATCCTGCTGGATAGCAAATGGCAACATGGAGAAAATTATAAAGGCATGGGGACCCATGAACTACCAGAGGATTATCTTCAGGAGGCATTTAAACGGAAGCAAAAAAAGAGATGAACTCTTAAAAGCAATCTCTGCAACTAATTCTAAATAGTGAGAGGGGAAAAAAGGAAACAACCTAAATTTCCAACGTCAGGGTAATGCGTTAATAATTCATGGTAACCAGCACCACAGAAGATTATGCAGTCATTAAGCTGACAACTCGGAAGGCTCTGTGGAAATGAGAGAAAAAACGCTCCCTTGAGGGGGCCACTGCAGGCCCAACACAGCCTGGCCTCTCCAGAGCAAACTGCCTGCAGTGCCAATCTGAGGAGGAAGCTGTAATTCGACCTGATTCCCGGTTCCCCTGAGAGACCTCCTGCAGTGGTTCCTGTCAAGTCTCACATCTCTGTCCCCAGCCTACTGTCAACCACGGGAGCCCTGCCTCCTGCCACCTGGGCTCTTATCCCCAGGGCTCTGCTCAGGACCTCATCTTACTAAACCCGCCACTCCTCCTGTCTCCCAAAGCTCTGTTTGCCTTGGGAACCCATGAGATGTCATGAGCAAAGCCCTGTGTCTCCCACATTGTCCCAGAGCCTTACCTCCTCACTCTAACTCAGTAGTTAAAAGGCATTTTGGAAACTGAGAATGACTGGGTGCTACAACTGCCAAACCAATAGAATTAGCTGCAATGAACAGTCACAGTCCCTAACAACAAAGTCTTGCCTTATATCCTGCTAGGCAGGTGATTCAGGAAATGGTTTATAATTTACAATCTGAATCTAAAAACCCAAAGTATTTTTATACTATTTTAAAATACACTGAATTTTCCAGAAATAAAACTACGGTATAAGCCAGGTGCGGTGGCGCAAGCCTGTAATCCCAGTACTTAGGGAGGCTGAGACAGGAGAATCGCGAGTTCAAAGCCAGCCTCAGCGATGGCGAGGCGCTAAGCAACTCAGTGAGACCCTGTCTCTACATAAAACACAAAATAGGGCTGGGGATGTAGCTCAGTGGTCAAGTGCCCCTGAGTTCAATCTCCAGTACCAAAAAAAACACCATAAAACAACAACAACAAAAAACTACGGTATAAATTGAACTGGGTTTTTTTGTTGTTGTTTCATGCATATCTTAAAAGTTGGTGCCATTTTGGAAAATTGCATCGTGGAGGGCAATACACTTCCAACAGTCTGCCTGTGTAGCTGTCCCATTACAATGTTCCCTTAGTGGGTCCAATGAGCAAATAACTTAATCAAGCCTATTAGTACAGACATGACCAAACATTTTTACAGGTCAAAATGAAACTATCTTATTCTTAAGCTACTTGCCTTTTATCTTTGCATTGTAACACAACTAGGGAGTTATAGAATCTTGGTTATAAAAAGGAAGCGTTGGGGCTAATAGGAATGAGCTTCAAGCTCCCCTCATAACTTTTGAAAATGAAGGCTGACTTCCCTCACATACCTGTCACATAGAATCTCATGCTGGGGTGTCTCCATTGTGGCCTCTGGACCATGCCTCCTATCTCCTCTATCAAAAATACCAGTGCATTTTAAAGAATATACCTCCAGACTATAACCACCTATTACTCCTCCTTGATGCTCTCAACTGTTGATTTCTGGGTCACTCCCTTTCATTTACTGATTTTTAGTACCTAGTTTTCCATCTTCTCTTCTATCAGTATTTCCGCCCATCATTCCTGGAAACTTCGACTCTGTAAGGACAATCTAACAGCACCCTGGCTTTGCAATTCCCTGATTTCCACACTTCCAGATACTTCTTTTTCTGCCCCACTTTAGCTACCCACCATCATGATTATACCCCTGGTCTTCACCATCACCAGTAACTGCTCCACCTCTGAAATTCCAGTTTAAATCCTCTACTCCCTCCCTACCACTTCCTGGTCTTCCAACTCATTTTCCAGTCCCCTCCCTCTATCATTCTTGGACCTCCTCAGGACTTCCAGTTCACTGATGTCCTCATTTTTCCACTTGCTTTCTCTCTGTGTGCATTCCTACCCCAATCGATATCTTCCACTTGACTCAGTTTTGATTGCATACTCCTCAGCTCGCACAGACACACTCTCTGTCACCTGCTCCATCTGTTTCATTGACTGGCAAAACTCTAATCTCAGCTAAACACCCCACCTCCAGCTGAATAAAGCAGAGAGGGGGAAAGCACATTGTTATGCCCGTGGTCTCTTTAAGTTATGACAAAAAATTTCAGGTGGACCATTGACTCATTTTAATTGGTAATAGGAAATTGACTAAAATATGTCTCTTACAGTTTCTCCTTTCCTCAAATCATCAGCATGATCTTCCTTGCCCACTCTCCAACGGTGATCTAATCTTTTATTTCATTGATCAAACAGACCCAATTTGATAAAAATCACCTCATCTTTCCACTATTAAATCTAACAACCTACATGCATCTGTAGTTATGCCTTATAACTTCGCCAGTGTAAACTGGATGAAATGTCCACGTTCTTAGCAAAGGCTAACCCTCCACTTGAGAACTGATTCCATCATTTTGATCACTTCTCATCTACTTACAGCCTTTGATCCAAAAGTTATCCCCTTTTCTGTCATGAATCAACATTTCTCCTTCTCATCCCCAACCAACTACAAATTTGCTCCACATTCCTCTCCTAGACTAAGTCCTTCTCCAGTTATGACTCCATATCACTCCTTGAAATCTGTCCTTACATGATGTCTTCATTCCTCACTTCTCACTCTCCATAAAGCGCTTTTACCAGGCTTTTACCCTCACCATATTACCAAAACAGCCCTCATTAGGGTCACCAATGACCTCTATCTGGCTAAAACCCATGGTCAACTCTCTGTCTTATTTTCCTTGTCATGAGCACTTTACCTTAGATCACTTCCTCCCTTCTTCTTTTCTTTTGGCGGAGGGGGGCAGGACGATTACCAGGGATTGAACTCAGGGGCACTCGACCACTGAGCCACATCCCCAGCCCTATTTTGTATTTTATTTAGAGATAGAGTCTGTGAGTTGCTTAGCACCTCGCCATTGCTGAGGCTGGCTTTGAACTCTCAATTCTCCTCTCAGCCTCCTGAGCTGCTGGTATTACAGGTGTGCGCCACGGAGCCCAGCACTTCCTCCCTTCTTAAAGTGAGTTCTCATTGTTTCTAGGATGCTATAGGATCCATTTATTCTCCTACCTTATTGGCCATTCTTTCTTAGTTCTCTTTACATATTGAAGTTCCTAGGCTTAGTACTAATCTCCTTCTCATCTATCCATCCTGATTTTTGGGGTTTTGAATATCACTGATAATTTGATAATTCTCCATTTTATATCTCTAACACCAACTCTTCTTCCAGGTTTAGACACAAGTCTCTTACTGTTTGTTCACTCTCTCCTCTGGGGCTGCCCAATAGGCACTTCAACCTTAGTATCACCAGAAGGAAATGTTTGGTGTTCCACTCCTTCATTAATCTTCCCAGTTGCCTTAAATGGAACCTCATCCACCCAGCTTCTCAGATCCAAAACCTAGGAGACCCCAAGAACTGCCCTCTTTCCTTCATTACCATGTCATATTCAACAGCAATCCTTTTTGACTCTACCTATCAAAACTGTTGTTTACCATGGGAAAAGCAAAGGCACAGCATCTCTTGAATGTTTGTTACTGATGGAGGCTCAAATTACAAATGAATCTAGTCAATCAGAACACATCAAATC
Organism: Xerus rutilus; assembly: GCA_028644305.1. Lineage (NCBI taxonomy): Eukaryota > Metazoa > Chordata > Mammalia > Rodentia > Sciuridae > Xerus > Xerus rutilus. Next base: position 43,985,223 of record CM053406.1, read on the forward strand.
CTCCAGACACTTACAAAGTTGATTTTACACAAATGGCTCAGTTACTTGTTGCTACATAACAAAACATCCCAGAACGTGGTGTCTTAAAACATAACTCTTGTTTGTTTTCTCACTATTCTACAGTCTGAGAAGGTCCTTACACAATATCACTGTTTCCTTGCATCTCATTCTATAATGCTTTTTTTTTTTTTGGTACTGGGGATTGAACTCAGGGGTACACAACCACTGAGCCACATCCCCAGCCCTATTTTGTGTTTTATGTAGAGATAGGGTCTCACTGAGTTGCTTAGCACCTCACTGTTGCTGAGGCTGGCTTTGAACTCGCAATTCTCTTGTCTCGGCCTCCCAAAGGAGGGATTATAGGCATGCACCATCGTGCCTGGTTTATAATGCATTTTTATCATTAATGCATTATAAACAACGACCCTCTCTTGTCCATAAGGTATCTGCTGGGGAGTTCCTCTGGAGTCAGAGTCTCTACCTCCATGATGGTTTCACTGACATGGCTGGCAACTGATGCTAACTATTCAACTGAGATAATCATCTAGTGACCTCAAGTCTCCTTGGAGAGAACTTCTTCCCAAAGTTCTTGGATTTCTTCACAGCAGGATGTGTTCCAAGAAGAAAGAGACATTGCTAGTCCTTTAAAGCATTGGCCTGGAATTGACACAGGGCCACTTCCTTTGCATTCTATCTTTCAAATAGTCACAGGGGTTGGGGGCAACCAAGTTTCCAAAATAGACTCTGTCTCTCAATGAAGAGTAGTGGCAAGGAACTCATAGACATCTTCAAACCACCACACCAGCCTTTTGAACTGGATAACTGCCTTGTAGTAACAATGGTGTACCAGTAAATGTTTAACATATGATTGGAGGTGGGTAGGATGGTTTATAGTATTTGCCAATTTCCATGGTGTAAATATTCTCATTGTGGCTAATTTTAGATTACTAATTCACACACATTTCTCCAATTGTGTGTGAAATGCACACAATTGGAGAATCAACATTGATGAAAAATAAAATTCTGCATGATGTCCAGCAATAAATATTTATTGAATGCCTACGATGTATCAGGCAATAGGATTATGGAAGTGACCAATCCAAAATATATGCACTCATGGGATATGCATTTGACTGGGGCAATCAGGTAATAAACAACAAAGTATATACTATAATGATAGTGTTATTAAGAAAAATAATACAGAGCAGAGTGATGAATGATTCTCCTATAAGATAGGGTAATTGGAGAAGGCCTTTTGAGAAGGAAACATGTGAGTAGGTTAGCAATCAATAATAGTCACTAGAACCTAACTAGAAGCTAACTCTCATATCACATTTACTGTGCTGGTTTAACACTCCTTTTGTTGCATTACCTATATTAATTAATGAAATAAATTCCATATGAAAATTACTTAAATAATGACAAGTTTAATTCAATAAAACATAATATTGTAGCCATTCAAACAGATGAAAAGGGCAGAAAATCTAAAACAGCATATGCAGAAAGACCAAAGCAGGCAACTTGGGGGGAACATGATTTGCATTTGACTCTCACTGAACCTCATCAGCTGGGTTTCCACCTCCCACAGAGAAACAAGTTGTGAAAAGACAGACTAAAAGGTATGTGGGGAGGTGAAGACAAGATTTACACACATGATTTGGCAGTTTGGGACAGTTAACTCTGATGTTTGCTGTTTGGCCAACAGGAGCAGAGTCCTGTCAGGGGCATATCTGAGAGTCTGAGAGAAACACCTTAATGTTTGATGTGTTTTATGGTCCAGGCACTTTCTCCTTTTTTGCGGGGGGGAGGGAGTGGGAGGGACTTATTAGACAAACCATTTTTTATTTGTTCTTTTTAGATATACATGATTGCAGGGTGTATTTTGACATATTTACATACATAGAGTTTTACTTATTCTATTAGGATCCTATTTGTGTGGTTCTACATTGGTCAGGTATTCATATATGAATACAGGAAAGTTATATCCAATTCATTCTACTGTCTTTCCTGTTCCCATCCCCCCACCCTTCCCTGCATTCCCTCTTGTCTAATCCAATGAACTTCTATACTTCTCCTCCCTATCCTCCCATGTTATGGGTTGGCATCCACATATCAGAGAGAACATTTGGCCTTTGGGTTTTTGGGACTGGCTTATTTCATTTAGCATTATATTCTTCAGTTCCATCCATTTACTGGCAAGTACCATAGTTTCACTCTTATTTATGGCTGAGTAATATTCTATTGTGCATATATACCAGGTTTTCTTTATCCATTCATCTATTGAAGGGCATCTAGATTGGTTCCTTAGCTTAGCTCTTGTGAATTGAGCTGCTACAAACATTGATGTGCATCACTATAGTATGCTGATTTTAAGTCCTTTGGGTATAGATGGAGGAGTGGGATAACTGGGTCAAATTGTGGTTCCATTCCAAGTTTTCTGAGGAATCTTCATCCTGCTTTCCAGATTGGTTGCACCAATTTTCAGTCCCACAAGCAATGTATGAGTGAACATTTTTCTCCACATCCTTGCCAACATTTATTGTTGATAATTGCCATTCTCACTGGAGCAAAATGGAATCTCAGTGTAGTTTTAATTTGCATTTCTCTAATTGTCAGAGATGTTGAACATTTTTTCATATATTTGTTGACAATTTGTATTACTTCTTCTGTGATGCAGGCACTTTCTCCTTCATCCTCAGAGTCACTTCGTGAAGTGCTGAGGGCAAGAAATAGGCCCTTTTTACAGATTCAAGATCTTGGACTCAATGAACAAGAGAGTCGGGACACATTGGCTCTAAACCAAGTTAATTCAGCAAATACATCCTGAGGCTTGCATGGTGCAGCTTTGGGAGTGGAACTATTCTTTTCACCCACTTCTCCACCATCCATCCACTGCCCCGGGAACTGGAGGTGGAAGTGGCATTCTCCTGGCTAAGAGGCACAGGAGTAGCATCACCTACTTGACATATATTTCAGGCGAAGGAGAGCAGGAAGAAGAGGTGGGACTCCTTCCATGTGTACAACAGATATAGAATCTTACACATCCCTCCTCAGCCCCTTTTTTAGCAAGAAAGAGCAGAGACAAGCCATCCCTGACCTGTCTACCTCCCCATCTGTAAAGCAATCTCTGAACTAGTTTCCTTTACAACTGAAAAATCTTTCTAAAATGCTATATACCAGAAAGACAGATTGTATAATCACCACTTTTTAAATCCTAAGAGATCCCTTCTCTCTAAATACATGCTGTCATTGTTCTCAATTAAATGAGTTGGAGCCAGAGCAGGAAAGCGGAGCTGGCTCCCTGGTAGAGCCTTGGGGCTGATGAAAGCGTTGACTCAGTGGGTCAGAGGAACACATCCCCAGAGACACTATCTGAGAGCATGCAGAGAAATGTGAGTTGAACCAGGTGTCAGAAGTCCCCTGCAGCCTTTTAAATGGTTAAGGGAAGGCTGTGATCCACAGAGTGAAGGGTTGCTGAAAGATCAAAGGCACTATACAGCAAGAAGCGACCCAAGTCAGCCGTGAATAATAAAATTGTTTTCCTCCTTAAGGAACAAAACATGCTAGGACTAAAGCCAGACTGAGCACATAAAGGCTTCAGCAATGGCAGGAAATGCTCATGTGTATGTGGGGCTGGAGAAGGGTATAGGAAAAATTAGATTTAACACCGAGTTAAATCTCCTCTGGAACTACAGAGAAAGTAAGTGGAATTAGCAGTTTACAGCCAAAAGAGCTGATGCTAGGAGAAGTGATTTGTTGAAACATTGTGCTAGATGAATAAAAGTCAAAAAATCTTCCCAAATATTTTATTCCCCTGGTCTGTCTATCTAAACACGTATCCTTTATCTAGTTGCTTTAAAGCCTGGGGAAAGATCTGGAAAATGGCAAAAGGCTTAATCTATGGGCTTTCTTGAGAAAAGAGTAGAGGAGATAAGAGGTTTTCCTATCAATGGAATACCAAGATTGACTTTCAGCTAGGAATCCAGCCAATTTATTACTTCTTTCTCATTGTGAAGAAATACACACTAAGCTCTTTTTAAAAAATGGTTAGGAAGGAAGGAGAAAAAAATGAGAATCCAAGTGTAGAAAGTCAGGCAAGTAGAATCAGTTTGCTGAGTTTCAGTCCAAATCCATCTAATTATGCATGAGGCTTCGCTAGCAGCCTGACATCAGCGAGACTGTCCGCAGGCTGCCAGGCTAAGCCTGCAACTTCCTATCTACACCCGTAGTTAACACGGCACCAAATCAATTCGGGTTTTCTGTCCTTGTGCCCAAAGGCGACCACTCGAAAAATCAAAGTGGACTCTTCTTGTTAGAATTACTCCTTCAGGAGCGTGCCCAAGACTCAGCTGCTCTTTGTTCCTGCTTAGGCATCGCTAAACACAGTCTCTTTACCCTGTCATAGGCCCCACCCAGAAAAGTGTATATAGTTGTATCTCAGTTATGCTTTCTGTACCAAGAATAATATTTTAGAGAAAAGATTATAACACTTTGTGGCATATGAAGAAACCTCTGGAAAGGTTTATGATCTCAGTCTTACTCCCCTTGCCAAGTAACCACAAACCAAGAGGGCCTTTCTTAACTATGGGTACATGGTAAAGGGCACATCTTTCCCTTTCTCTTCCTTTCTTCTTCTATTTCACTCCTACCTAAGACAGCAAAGTAAAAAAAAAAAAGGAGCTGGTGGTCCATGCCATCCTCTCCTCCAATTGAGGGCCTCAAGGATGCAGGGTGATGCCTCACTGCAGAGTGGGAGTCCAGGCGCAGGCAGGTTCCCAGGGTCTGGAGGGTGCCCATGGCTTGCCCCTCCTCTTCCTCTGTGTCAATCAGCCCCTTCTCTTCTGCCAAGCCAGCTGTCTGCACCTGGACATCTTTGTCATTCTGCTCCCTCACTCTGCCTGGCCAGAAGCCAGATTGGCAGGGTCTCCACTGGGGTCTGTGCACCACTGTGAGTAGCCAGCTGGAGCTAGGTGGGGGTGGGGAAGACTTTCATGGGCTTCTCTTCAGGCCCCACAATTGCCTAAAGCAGCAAATCACACTCTGGCCTCACCTAACTTTTTACCCTCTGTAAACTAATGTTCAGCATTTCAAAAAAAAATCAGAGCATATGCCCTCACCACAAGTACATGCCAATTGTGAAGTATTTCTATTCATGAATAAAGTAGTTTGGGTCTATTAGGATGGGCATATTTGTAGACCCAAGTTAATATTGTCTCCATCTTTAAATAACGTTTGACATAGTCAACAAAAATAGTAAATATTTTTCAATAATCTTCCATTCACTTAAGATTCTTAGATCCTCCAAAATTGATTTAATCCTTCAAAGGGCTTCACAGAGCCACACTTTGGGGTACCAGAATTACACATTATAACAGACTAGTTACCCAAGTCTACATGTCCTTATGCTAAGGCTCTTTGGGTCATAATCAAGAAAAAAGAGGAAATTCTATCAGAAGACACTTGCACAGCTCACAGAACCACAAAAACCTTTCAAAGGAAGAAGGACAAAGGTGGTGCTGAGGCCTTCAGCTGGAGGACATCACTGCCCTCTTCAAGTACATTACCATCACCCTGGGAATTTGTCTTCTTTTGCTGCCACAATGAATTATCACAAATGTTGTGGTTTGAAGCAACATCAATTTATTAGCTCATAGTTATGTAGGTCAGAAGTCTGGCATGGCTCAACTGAGTTCTCAACTTATCTTTTCCCAAGGCCAAAACAAAATATTGAGGGCTTCGGATATGGTTCAGTTGGTAGAGTGCTTGCCTTGCATGCACAAAACCCTGGTTCAATCCCCAGCACCCCCAAAGATAGATAAAGTGTGAGCTGTGCTGGGATCTTATCTGGAAGGTCTGGAGAAGAATCCACTTCTAAGTGCCTTCAGGCTACTGGTTATCTCCATTTTCTTGTAACCCTAGTACTAAGGTCCTACTTCTTTGCTGTTTTTCTGCTGGAGAACGCTGTCAACTTCTATAGGCCACTGCCACTTCTTCTCACAAGACTCCTTCATATTCAAGTCAGCAATGGTGTTTCAAATTCCACTCATGATTCAAATTCCAGTGACTTCCCCTGATGCTTTAAAGGGCCCATATGATTCCATTAGGCTCACTCAGGTAATATCCTTATTTTAAGGTCAACTATGTCATATAACATAACAATCATGGAAATGATAGTTTATCATTTCATCATATTATAGGTAGGGAAAGAGAACCGAAGATCTGTCTACTCCACTGTGACTTGGCTCCAATAACTTTTAGCTCCTGTCCAAATGTGTCACACCTCAAAGTCCCAGGAAAGAAAATCTGATTGGCCTGTTTGAGTCAGGTGTCCACCCTAATCAATCTGTTATGACCAGGGGATAGGCTCATAGAAAACAGGGGTCAACCCCTGATATCAGCACCTGGCCATCCTTGGCTCTTCAGAAAGAGGACTGTTGGGAGATGAACAAAGATCACAAGAGGAATTCTTCTTGAAGAAGGAAATTAGGGAAATGAGGAGAGAACCCCATTCAGCATAGCTGGAAGACAAGGGGACCACCTAAGGCAGAGGCAGAGAGGATTAGGAACGTGGAGTATGGTTTGAGTGTTCATGATTTTGACTTTGCATTTTCTATCTGGGTTCAAAATCTGTGGTGTTGCCACTATTGCAAAACAGATCTGTGACTTTGTTAGTTAACAAGCACATTTCTGAGAATCAGATGTCTTCCCTCTGAGAAGTTGAGGTTATGTCTACTTTCCTAAATGTCCTCTCAGAGCTGAGGGTTTCTAACATTACCTGCACAAGCCAGCTCAGTAGAAAGCAGTCTAGAACCAAGTAGCAACTTTGGGGTCTATTAGTGTACTTGCATATCCTTTTTGCCCCTGCCAAGAAAACCAAGATCTGGGGACCATCGTATTCCTGATTTTGGAAACCTGAGAAGTGAAACACCCAGGTTCTCCTTGAAGTGATTCAACAAGGCCCTTGGAGAAGAGTCGTCAGGGTTTATTTGATAGATACTTTTTTCTTGTGGCAATACTGACAAATGAATGTCCCACTTTTGTATAGTAGCACTTTATATTTTTCAAAGTAAGAAGCCGTCATTGAATTTTATGCTTTTTTAGAGTCATAAAAAGGGAGAAAATGTACAGTTGACTGTATTTATCAAGTGCTCGTATTGTGCAGACTTCATCAGGAGAGTCAGAGAGAGGAAAAAAGAAAAAAAAGCAAAGAGAACCTGTGATACAGGGAAGGAGACAGGACCCAAACAAATGATTCCTAGAGCAATTTTATTTAAAATAGCACAGATCCTCTCCAGACACAAAACACTCCTAAATTACAAAGTCAAAATGAAATCAATTGTGATTCACTTTTAAAGTTTCCCTGTTATCCTACACCCCATGGTCATGATGAAGTCAAAGGAAATCCCAGCTCCAAGGCCTGCGAGAGTGACTTTCTCAACTTTATTTCCACCCTCACGGCTTATCTGTTCCTTTCTTAAACCATTTCTCCTTCACTGAGAATATTCCCTCCTTCCTTTAAACTGCTTTCCTTCATGTCTTGGAAATTCTCCTGAAATGATTTAGTTCTTCCCACCTCCCTCTGCCTACCTACTCTTTACTATTCTCCCCTCCCAGTTATCATCTGAATATCAAATCCAGGTCACCCAGCAAGAGAAAACACACAGCTTACAGCTTCCCTGCAGTAAGACACAGAACAGCTCCACCCACCTGTGAGGTGATCAGAGGGCATTGAAATACCTTTACCACAACTGGGTGGGCACTTTGTTTCATCTTGTCTTGTTTATGTCAATTTGAGAGGGGAAAAAAATCATCTCGTGTCATTAGTTCATAGTGATAGTACGTGGCAGTCAGGAAATGCAGCCTGAATAATCTACAGTTGGGGTAATTCATTGAAGTTCACGGTCTATTGTTTGATCAAATTTGTTAAGCATTCCACAGATGTTAGGAAAGTGTTATGCTTCATGTTTGCATACCACTTTCCATACAAACTTCCCTGTCTTATGGATCATTTTATTTAAACCTTCTAAACCCCATTTTTTAATCTACACTTAATCTAAAGACCTTTTTTGAAATTTTTTATTGTGGTCAAATACACAAGACATAAAATTTACCATCTTAACCATTTTAAAGTGTACAGCCTGGTGGCATTAAGCACATTCCCACAGTTGTGCTACCATCAGTACCAGCCATCCACAGAACAGTTTTCATCTTGAAAATCTGAAACTCTGTACCCATGAAATAATAATTCCTTATGTCCCCTCCTCTCAGCTCCTGGCAGCCACCATTCCACTGTCTGCATTTATGAATTTGACTACTGAAAGTGCCTCATATAAGTGAAATCATACAGTATTTGTTACTTTGTGACACTTATTTCATTTTGCATAAGATTTTAAAGGTTTGTTCATGTTGCCACAGGTATCAGAACTTCCTTGCTAGAGATGATTGATATTTCTTTATTATGGACATGGCATGTTTTTGTCTATCCATTCATCTATCGATCGCCATTTGGGTTACTTTCATTTTTTGGTGAGTCAAGTCCCTGCTTTCAATTCTTCTAGCTATACACCCACAAGAGAAATTGATGGATCATACAATAATTCTATTTTTAATTTTTTGTGGAACTACCATGCCATTTCCCACAGAGAGTGTACTTTTTTATATTCCCACCAACTGCACACAAGGATTCCAGTTTTCCCATATCTTTGCCAACAGTTATTTTCTGGAGATAGGTATATACAATGAGTCTAAGGTGGTATTGCACTGTAACGGTCCATCAAAGACCTTTTGAGAGGTATATTAAAATTTCCCACTACAATTGAGTAGTTTCATTTTGTACTTTAGTAAACAATTTTGCTTTATATTCTGTACCATTTATGATACCATTTCTGTACCATTTATGATACCATTTTGTACATAAAAGTTAATAGCTATTATGTTATTCATTATACATATATATATGCATATATATATTATGATATATGTTACATATATATTATTGCCTGGCAAGTTGCTTCATAAAAGCTCAGTTAGGACTAAGGATAGGTGTTTTCTCTGTTGCTCAATCCCTGGGGTTTGTGGCCCCTCTAATTGTATTTATTCATTCTCTACATCACGTAGAAGTTAATATTAGCACACCACTGGTGAAAGATGGTTATATGCCACCCGAAACGTGCACCATCAGGAAAACAGACTGACCACAATTGAGCCGTCAGTGCCTCTATGTCCACAATAAATACTTGAGCATAGTCAGACTTGAGTCTTTGTCCTAGAAATGCAGACTTGAACAAGATATGCAGAGTTCCTGTTTTCATGGATGTTACAGGGAAGAAGGGAGACTGAATAAATGATAAATACAGGTATACTGAGTCCTGTGAAAGAGAAGAGCAAGAGGGTAAGTAGCACATAACAGAAAGACCTAACCTGGTCTTTTCCATGGATCCAGAAAAACCATCCTGAGGAAGTTATATTTAAGTTGATAAAGAAAGGATCATGCTGTTGAAGAGCTATTGAGAGCTTCAAACCCCGCTGTCATTAATTAGCTTGAGGACTGTTGTGGAATCCACGTCTGTGCCCACTGCTACCTCCTGCCAAATTCATATGTAAAATCCTAACTCCCAATGTGGAGGTCTTAGGAGGTGGAGCTTTGGGGAGGTCATCAGATCATGAGGGCAGAGCCCTCACAAATGGAATTAGTGCTCTTGTAAGAAGAAACACAAGAGAGATGATTTCTTTCTTTACCTTGGGATGATACAGGAAGCTAGTCATCTATAAACCTGAAAGTGGGTCATCATCAGACACTGGATGTGGGGACATCTTGACCTTGGACTTCTCAGCCTCCAGAACAGTGAGGAATAAATTGTCACATGAGCCACTCAGCCTGTAATTACAGCAGACTGAACCAAGACAAGGACTTCAGGCAAGTGATTTTACTTCTTTATAAACAATAGTTGCTACAGTTGATTGATACATGTATTAGTTTCTGGCATATAATAAGTATTCATTGAAAATTCATTATCCCCTGAACAAATGTCAGGCACTATGCTAAGATTATAATGATAAAAGCAATGATTGTCTTTGTAATATTACAGACGTTCAATTATACCTTAATAGGAAATGGACCTCCAGAAAGATTTAATGGTTATTATCTAAAGCCTCAAAATGCTAATACTGTTTCACTCAACAATTACATGTCTAGAAATTTATCCTAAAGAAATAAATCCTGAATGAGTACAAGGTTTTACCTATTTCTAATACTGAAAAGTTGAGAGAAACTAAGCATCCCACAGGAAGTTAGTTAAATTATGACAGCCTACAGGATGGATGGGTACACCTTAAGAAGATGTAGTTGAAATGCCATTTACTGACACAGGATGAGATTTAGTATTGCATGTATAAATGTCTTTAGCTAATAACATATTCTAATCCATAGGAAGCAAGAGTGGAAGTATTTAAGCCAGAGTGTTAACAGTAATTGTCTCCAGCTGAATATGACAACGAGGAATCAACAGAAACTGACTCTGGCAAGCTCAGCAGGAGGGGAAGAATTTTCTGGAAGTTGCTGAAGTAACTCAGAGAAAGAAAGGAAAAAGTGAACAACCAGGATTGGTAAGACAGGAACCAGTGGATCTGGCATTCAGAAATAAGCCAACACTCCGTTAAACTTTGTCCTTGATAAAAGTCACGTGTGTGTGTGTGTGTGTGTGTGTGTGTGTGTCCTTCTGCTTCAGACATACTCACACTCAGATCTCCAGGACAGAGTCTGGATTGGCCCAGATGAGGTCACTGTGATTGGCAGTTGGCAGCAATACTGCATGCAGTAGGAAAACTGCAGTGCCCGAGGGGAAGAAGCCAGGGAAAAGGCGAAATCAATAGATGTCCACTGTCATGGGATTTTATGTACAGTACTTCCCTTTTTTTTTTTTCTTTACTCACCTGTAGTTTTCCAATCCTTTTGTAATGGAAAGATATTGCTTTTCTAACAAGGAAATTTTTCTGATAATTATAATATTCCATCTCCATAACCCTACACTCCACCCATATATCTACTTATTTGTATGCGATTATTCATTGATATAACAATGATATAATGAGCACATAGCACTCAAAATAAGCATATAACACTCCATTTTAATAGTGTGATAACAAATAGATGACTGAATTACTAATGTTAGAGTATATTTTGCAGAATAATTACTAAAGATTCTATCAAGCATTTACTAAGTCCTTCCTCTGTGCCAGAGTGGATGGGTCCTTTACTTACATCATGCCACTAGAATATAAAATCCATGATTTGACAAAACAATATTTTCCTTCTCCGACTTAGCAAGATTCTATCTTTTCTGAAAAATAGATTTCTTCTCTTCCAAAAACCTCAAGGCATTCCATTCACATCAAATATTCCATATAGACCCTCTCCCTAAATTCCTAAGAGCAGAACCTAGGATTGGATATTCTCTTTCTGCAGAGTTGAGGAAACTATAGAGATAAAATTTCTTCAAAATCACACAACTATCAGCAACATTTAATTATCTTCTCCATTACTGAGTTGAAGATATTGAAAGTATTCATTGAAAGTATTCATTGAATTTTCAATGAATACTTACTTAGTTAACATATTTTATGGTCCTACTTTGTGTCTGGTTTTCATGGAGGCAATCAAAGACTGACCCATTCATGCACACCCATAACGCACATCCAGACCATGCTCAGTGCAGGAACAAGAAGGACCCTGCCCCAGTTCTTTCTGATGTAGAGTTCCCTGGCTGCCCTAGGAGTTTACAGTTGCTGTAAACAGGGGAGTATTTGCAAGTGAAGCATTTAGTTTAGGAAGTGGAATTGAAAATTATGTTTGAGGAACTTGGAATATGCATGAAAATACTGAAGTGAGAACAAAAATACTGTAAATACACATGGTCCAAAGAAACTCAGGAGACAGTGAAAGGACATGTTGAGCATTCCTCATCCAAAATGCTTGGGACCAAAAGTGCTTGGGATTTCTGATTTTCCTGATTTGGGAATATTTGCATACACTTAGTGACATATCCTAGGAACAGGACCCAAGCCTAAACACAAAATTCATTTACATTTTACACATCCTTATACACAAAGCCCGAAAGGGAATTCTATGCAACAGTTTTGAGTGTGCCTGCATTGTGACTACCACCTGTCACGTGAAGTTAGATGTGAAATTTTCCTTTTGTGGAGCCATGTTGGCGTTCAGTTTCTGATTTGGGATTTGGGATTAAGGATGCCCAACCTGTAATATGTTGAGTATGAGGAAATGAGGAACTATAATTCTCAGGCAGTTATAATAACCTGATAATATTGCCTAAGCTTAGATAAGAACAAGAACACACATGCACACACACACACACACGCACGCACAGAATTATATCTTTTTGCTCTGAAATGTGCTACCCCTTTTTGAGGGAAGACCCTCCAGGCCCACTGTCAGTGAACATTTTCCATGGCCTCTCCAGGCCTGTGTGTGATATAGCTCAACTTGTTCAAGACTCATAATAGGTAAAATGGTACAGCTGCTATGAAAAAACAGCATGGAGATTCATCCAAAAAATTAAACATAGAATTACTGTATGATCTGGCAATTCCACTTTTATGACCAAAAGCATTGAAAGCAAGGACGTGAATATATTTGTTCACCCATGTTTAAACCAGATTATTCACAATAGCCAAAAGGTGGAAACTACCCAAAAGTTCATCAACCCATGAATAGATAAACAAAATGTGGTGTATACAGACAATGGAATATTACTCATCCATAAAAGGAATAAGATCCTGACACTGGCAACTACGTGCATGAACGTTGAACACATTATGCTGAGTTAAATAAACTAACCACAAAAGAACAAATACTGTATGATTCCACTTATATGAGATACAATATGAGGTACTTACATGAGGTCAAATTTCAAGACAGAAAGCAGAATGGTGATTTCCAAGGATTGAGAGTGGGGTTAATGGGCAGTGATTATTTAATGGATATGAAGTTTCAGTTTGGAAGATAAAATGATTCTGGACATGGGTGGTGTTGATGGTTGCACAAGTATAAATAAGCAGTGCCACTGACTTAAAAATGGTGAAGAGAATAAGTTTTATTTTATATGTATTTTACTACAATAAAAATGTTTTTAAAAAAGACTAATAGCAGGATCACTGATGAGCTTGGTGCTGCTATACCAGAAAGAAGAGCCACTCTGACTCTAACAACAGTATCTCAGAGTTTACTAACTCTAGCGTTAATTAGACACTGTTTCACAACCATCCATGTCCAGCCCATTCTATTGTTGACTCAACATTTTTCTTCAACTTACTTTTAAAAATTAATTTCCACTTTGTCTTTGTTCTAAGCAAAGAAACACATGAAATCATGGATCTTGCGTGCATTGTTTTTCTAATATACACTCATCATTTGTACTTTACATATGCTAATCAGTACATAACCTGAAGCTATGCTGCATACCACAGTTTGGAAACATCACATTTCAATAGTGATGTTATTTCTTTTTGGACTAGAAGTTATTCAATTTCTAAATTGGATGATGTCAAAAGAATGGATTTGAAATGATGAGAGCTGGATATTAGAGTTGTATATCCATTAGGGTCCTACGGGAAGCCAATGTCATGCTCAAATTAGAATGATTCAGAGAAGATTTATTTACAAAGATGTGAGCAGAGGATGGTAGGGTGACAATAGATCTCAACTTGCATAGAACAGAGTAGCTTTTACCTGTTTTTCCAGTGTAATAATTAATAACATTCCCTTTGCTCTCAAGAGCTTCTTCGTGTACTATGTCAATTAATTAAAATTTTTTAAAATTTAGAGTATTCCAATTTGAATACTCCCTACTTTATATGATCTCCCCAAATAAGGAAACGTCTCAAGGGACAATAATCCAGGGTAAGCAACAGTGGAGCAGTCACCAGCCCTGGTCCCAGAGGGATGAGGGGAGAGAGGAATTACTGGCACTCAGGAGGAGAGTCCTTGTCCAACAGGCTACCTTGAGAGGAGTTTTGCCTTCAGTGGAAGGGTAGGGTCCATTTGAGGCAAACTTGCAGGAAGAGAGCCAAGAAAATGAAAACCTAATGTCATCCCACCCTCTTCTGATCCGCCATATCTCTCATTACCTGGGAGTGAGGGTGTCTGTTGACCTGGTCTAGCCAGGTCAGCTTCCTGAGTGCATGAAGGAGGACAGCAGGAAGTGACTTTGGAGGTGTGAGCAGAGGATAGCCAGGTCAATAAGTCAGGTCAATAGGTCAAAGACTACAAATCTAACTATGTCAGAATTCTTGGATAAAATGGGCTGTGACTTATTTATTTTATTGGGGGAGAAAACCCTTTCTCCCTTTACATTGGTAACTTCTTTCAGGATAGCTGGCTTTCTTGGTGAACGGAGGAGGAGAGCGGGCAGTGACTCTGGAGGTGTGAGCAGAGCAGAGCCAACACTTGTGTTTATGCCACTCATTTGTGTTCCACAACCAAGCTCTTTCTTCTCTTTGAAATGAGTTTTCTTACCCTTTGCCTGAAGGTCTCATCCTTGTCACCTCTAAGGTTTTCCCAGTTTCAACACTGCATTAAAAAATAAAAAAGTCATTGGTCTATCTGGGCATGTATGAAGAATTAGGGGAGATTTCCTTTTGTCATCTACCTAGAGGCCCTCTTTCCCATGTCCTGAAGTGTGCTTGGTGTTAAACCTGCTGGATGGGAATCCTGTCGACCTGGAGAATGGAACAACATAGGCTAAATGACAATAATATCCATGGACCGAAGCTCTGAGAATATTGACCTTGGTATGCACCTCACAGCCCACTCCTATAGTGGTCAATAAGTAGAGATAAATAAGAAGGTCATAGTATCTCCCTTTAGATGAAAATGCTATTTTAATACCAAATAATTGAAGGGCAAGAAGAAAAAAGAGAGGGATTATCACTCCTGAAAGTGACTTGCACTGGCTCCTATAAGAATGTAAAGATGCTATCTTGTAATAACTACAGAGAAGTGTCAATAGACAGGGGCCAAGTAAAGGGATTCATGTTTAAATCAGGGAGCCTGCATCAAGTGAAGCCCAGGGACTCTGATAAGCCTTCTCCAGTCCCATGCAAAGCACAATTCATCCAGCAGCCCTGAGTGTTGACAAAGAACTACATACACATTAATTGAAGAGGCCAAGAAGTTACCAATGTAAAGAGGGAAAGGGTTTTCTCCCCCAACAAAATAAAGAATGTCACAGCCCATGTTATCCATGAATTCTGACATACTCAGAGTTGCAGACTTTGACTTATTGACCTGAATACATGGTAGAGGTGTGTTAGTCACCTTTCCATTGCTATAACAAAATACCTGAGAAAATCAACTTAAAGGGATGAAAGGTTTGTTTTGGCTCATGGTTTCAGAAAGTTCAGTCCATGCAGTTGGCTACATTGCTTTTGGGTCTGTGGTAAGGCAGAACATCAGTGATGGAGAAGGCCCACCTCATGGCTGCCAGTAAGCAAAAGAGAAAGGAGCTACATTAGGGAATGATCTAACTTCCTTCCACTAGGTTCCACTTCCTAAAGATTCCACCACCTCCCAATAGTGCCACAAGCTGGCAAGCAGGCCTTTGACACAAGGTCTTTGAGGGATATTTCAGATCCAAGCCATGATAAGAGATGGCATGGTGAGGAGGCAGGCTGCTGGGCTTTAAATCCTGACTCTGTTCCTCATATGCCAAGTGACCTTGGCAAGTTAATTAACTTTCCTGCAACTTAGTTCCTCATCAATAAAATGAGGGACTAGTGCCTTCTTGTAGGACTATTACAAGCATAAGTTATTTTATAAAGAGCTAATTAAATTAATAAAGGCAGAACAATACCTAGTATATGGAAAGTACTATAGTTTAATAAAGTAAATGTTTTAATCACGAGGGCAAATAATAGACTCAAGAAAACCTCCGCTTAAACCTTGGGTGGATAGCACATTTGCCCAAATAAAATGAAAAAAATAAAGGTAATTCCGATTGTTTGGACAAGTACCCAGGTAACTTTGAAAAGGAATTTACTATTATGTGTAAAGTTTTTTTTTCTTTTTCTCCATTTCTACAGATGTTAAGTATATAGCCTATGATTTTCAACTATTACAGTTGTCATACATTTATATTTATGTGCATACAAATAAACACATACCTATGACCCAAATCCTCATAGGGCATAATCTGCTCCCTGAGCTGTGGCATTCACTTGTAGTGAAAAGGGTTCTGAATCCAAAGTTTTCTCTGGTTTGGAAGAATATTCCCCAAAAGTCTATGTGTTAAAGACTAGGTTCCCAGGGTGGTGCTATTGGGAAGTGGTAGAACTTTTAGGAAGCAGGGCCTAGTGAGAGGTCCTTAGGTCATTGGGGATGTGCCATTAAGGGGGTTGTGGATCCCAGTCTCTTCCTCTTCCTGTTTCACTCTGTTTCCTGGTCATGAGGTCAGTGTTTTGCTCCACCCTGCACTCCCACTATGATGTGAGGCCCAAAACCAGGGAGCCACTCCATGTTGAACTGGAACTTCCAGAATCATGAGTCAAAATAAGTCTTTTAATAAGTTAATTGAGTCTGATATTTTGTTATAGTGACATAAAGCTGACTAATACAGGCATATTGGAATTTTGGTTCTAGGCCTTTTTCGAGAGACTTTAGATAAATCTAGCTGTGGGATATACTTCACCATCTAATATGAGATGACCTCTCAGAGTGTTGTAAGATTAATGGAAGTAAAACTAGCAAAGCTCTTAGAATAGTGATTCATTTCTAACAAAGAGAAAGCTAGCTACAAGGATGACATGAGACTTTGAGAAACCAGGTCATAAAAGGCACATGGCTTCCTTTGTGCCCTCTCTCTAGCCACCCTTTGAGAAATGTCAGCCATGTTGTAAAGGCACCTGCAAATCCCTAAAGAGAAGTCAATGTGGTAAGGAACTGGGGCCTCCAGCCCACAGCCATGAGTGCTTACCTGAGAAGCAGGTCCTCCAGCCCCAGTTAAGCCTTCAGAGGACCTTAGCAGCCCTCAACAATGAATTGACTCATGACCTGAAAGACCACGAGGCAGATCCGTTGGCTATCTGGCCCCAAATTTCTGACCCATGGAACAGTGTGAGATACCATGTGTTGATTTTTTATTTGGTTTTATGTTTGTTTGTTTGTGTGCAACTAGAGATTGAACCTAGGGCCTCAAGCATGCTAGGCAAGTAAGCTATCACTGAGCTACATCCCCGGCCCTGTACCCCTACCTTTTGAATTTTATTTTGAGGCAGGGGCTCACTAAGTTGTTCAGGCTGGCTTCAAACTTAGATCCTCCTGCTGAGTAGCAGGAATTACAGGTATGCAACACCACAGCCAGCTTTTTGTTGTTTTAAGCTGCTAAATTTGGGGATAACTTATATGTTACAATAGATAACTAACACAATAGGAGTTGAGTTTCTGGTCTACTTACACTGAAACAAAATACGCACACAAACTAGAGGATGTGACCATATATATCATAAGACGCTAAAATGTATATTGAACACAATGAACTGGTAATTCTAAAATGTGAAAAATAAGCTGAAGAAAAACAACATTAGTTTGCTACAAAGAAAAAAAGGTTGGAACTTAGTGGCTTACTCATCTAGGTACCAAATAAATTGAGCACCAACCATGTGCCTTATATTGAGAGGAATTTGAGCTATGAAGACAAATGTCTTATTTGATTCCTTTCTTCAAAAAAATGCACAGGTTAGTGGGAGCCAGAAAATAGAAGTGAGTGATATGTGCTCTCTGATAGTTCCCTGTGATTCTAGAGTTGAGTTCTGTTAGGCAAAAGCCAGATCTAACAGAAATATGAACATTGGGGTTGCATTAGCCAGTCAAAGAAGAGGCGGTGAGGGACAATGATGTAAGCCAAGGAAACAGCACAAAGTCAGGGAGATGAGAGGGGGTTTGGACTGAGTCTACGTTGGGGAGAGAAAAGGCTGGAAAGGAAGAGAGGCCGGCTCCTGCAGGTCTTGTAAACCCTTCGAAGAGTCTGTGTTGCATTATGAGAAAGGAAAAGCTACCACAGGGTCTTAAACTCCCAAATTTGGGCAGAATGAGGGGCAAGAGCAGCACCTGTAGAATATCTAGTGCTGCTCAGTCTACCCGCCATCAACTGTACCCCATCTCCTTAAAGCTCCCAGTTAATCTCACTTGTGTATTAGTAGCCCCACTAATCAACCTGTAAGAAACAGGCCATCAAGCTTGGAGCATTTTAATGCCTAACACACGGTCACACACTAGGGGAGACTTAGGGCTGAAAAGAAAAGAAGGAAGACAGATAGCTAGGAAACTGGTCTGGTAAGCCAGCACAAAGGAAGTATTATAGCCAGGTATGGTGGCGCATGCCTGTAATCCCAGCACTTAGGGAGGCTGAGGCAGGAGAATTGTGAGTTCAAAGCCAGCCCCAGCAATGGCGAGGCACTAAGCAACTCAGTGAGACCCTGTCTCTACATAAAACACAAAATAGGGCTGGGGATGTGGCTCAGTGGTCCAGTGCCCCTGAGTTCAATCTCTGGTACCAAAAAAGAAAAGGAAGTATTATATTTTTAAAGCCAACCTCAACTATCTATTACAGTCATAGGACTTCTTTTAAAAGAGTGGGCTGCATTTCTATAGCGTTGGGAATGTATGGACTAGAAATAATCCTGACAGTTTCCTACTGCTTTCCTACTGTGATATTCATCAGTGTCCCTGATCCAAATTAATATAATGACAATGAATATGTGATGGGTGTAACTCAGACTCCATTGTTTTTTTAAAATATTTTTTTAGTTGTAGATGGACACAATATCTTTGTTTATTTTTATGTGGTGCTGAGGATCGAACCCAGTGCCTCACGCACGCAAGGCAAGCGCTCTACCACTGAGCCACAATCCCAGCCCCCAGACTCCATTTTAATGCCCTTTATTGTACATAGTTCCACTGCAGGTGAGGTCAGCAGTGCTGGCTCTGTCCACCTGCAGCCTGCTGTCCCCTAGGGATTTTTTCCTTTTGATGTGGAAGGCAATAAAAGCAGAAACATGCCTGCTGAGCAAGAAGGTGTTTCAAACACCCTTAACTTAAAAACGAAAGAAGAAAAAAAGAAAGAAAAAAAAAACCTTAATCGCATTCCTGAGAACACTATTTATCATTTTCTCTGAGGCCCTTCATTTACATAATTTACCCAAGTATAAGTTCTCAATTACTTTTAAGAATTTCAGCCAAGCAGTTTACAAACCAGCAATGCAAAATTCATTTGTATCAATATGTTGTAATGAGTAGCAGATTGTCCTTACACCAAATCAAAGGTCTGGTTATATATTTGAAGTTTTTTTTCAAGTATACTGCTTCTCATTTTTATTTAATATTTTAGAAGCATGAGAGGAATAAAATGAATATTTACCATGGGAAATAGGAAAAGCCTGAAAAAGATTAAAGAGAATAGGATAAAGACATACATTTTTAAAATTTTTGATGGATCTGTTAATATGTAAGCTAAAGAAAAATGCAAATAAAAAATGAGTTCATTTATGATGGAGGAATCCTTCTGATAATATCTAAGCCCTCTAATCAGCTTCAGTCTCAGAATTATTAAAAATAGCCACCAGACTCAGTGTGCACACTACCTAGAAGTAGAGGAGTAGAAGAAAAAAGAACTTGGATCTAATCAAGCCTCAAGCTCTATCTACTCATTTACAGGGAAATACAAATGGCAGACATGGACGATGAAGGACACAGGGAAGCAATTAAGTAAATCAAGAGCGTGGGACATTGTCCAGGTCAAATGACTTGTTTTTATCCCACAAGTCAATGGCATGAAAAGAAAAAATGATAGGAATGGAAGAGACATAATAACCAAGTACAATGTACAGACTTGGTTCTCATCCGACTCAAAGGAACAAACTACAACGAAATCCTTGAGATAATCACAAAATTTGAATATGGTATGGGTAATAGACACTAGGGAGAGGGGTAGTTAATTTTGTTAGATGTGATAATGATATGGTGGTTATGCTTTTTTTCCTTAAAATCTCTACTTGTTAGAGATACATACTAAAATTTGTATTACATTGGTGAAATAAAATGTTTGGAATTTACTCTAACATTCTACAGATTTGAATGATGGTTTCTAAGGGCTGGAGCAGGAGGGGTGGCAGAGTGGGATGATGATGGTCAAAGGATACTAAATTTCCTTTAGAGAGGAGGAATATGAGATCTATTACACAAGATGGTGACTATAGTTAATAACAATATTTTATACTATTGAAAAATGCTGAGAATAGGTTTTTAAGCATTTTCACCACAAAAAAATGATAATTATGTGAGGTAATGCATTTGTCAATTAGCTCACATAGTCATTCCCCATTGTACATATAATTCAAAGTTTTAAGAGAAAACAAACAAAATATTATGTTCTTTAACATTTTTTTTAGTTGTAGATGGACATGATAAATCTTTTATTTATTTACTTTATGTGGTGCTGAGGATGGAACCCAGAACCTCACACGTGTGAGGCAAGTGCTCTACCACTGAGCCACAACCCCAGCCCCAAAACATTATGTTGTACACAATAAATACATACAATTTTATCAAATATTTTTAAAATAAAACATTTTTAAATGTTTAAAATAATAAGAAAAAATAATAAAACAAAATACTGCAGATTTTTAAAAGAAAGCTGGAGAAAACAAGACAGGCAAAATGTTGATCAGCGTTGAAGCTGTTTTATGGCATACGGGGGTTCCTTACACTGTTCTCCCTGTTTTTGTGTGTGTTTGAAATTTTTCATCATTAAGATTAGAAGGAGCCAAGTGTGGTGGCGCAAGCCTGTAATCCCAGGCTGAGACAGGACAATTGCGAGTTCAAAGCCAGCCTCAGCAACGGTGAGGCGCTAAGCAACTCATTGAGACCCTGTCTCTACATAAAACATGAAATAGGGCTGGGGGATGTGGCTCAGTGGTCCAGTGCTCCTAAGTTCAATCTCCAGTACCAAAAAAAAAGATTAGAAGGAAAAACGAACTCACTAGTGGTTCCATTTCTGCACCAGGACATGGCCATGTGGTTGTCTAATCTCATTTGAGTCACTTATAACCAAAGTGACCTTAAAAATAAAAGCTCCCGAAATCCACCAAGACCTCAGGGATCCCTTGCAAATAGGAAAGCTGACGCCAAGGCAGTAGAGTGATCTAGAACATACAGCCCATCTGTGTATTCTCAGGATTAAAACTCAGATTCTCAATCCAGCTATCCTGTTTGTTCTTCACCAGTCATTTAATCCTCCTGGTACTAGCATCCTCTTCAGTAAAATGAAGACACTACTACCTGCTCCCTCTCTGTCACCCAGAATTACCACAAGGATTAAAGCAATAGTGATGTGAGGCCTGTGCAAAGCTTTTCACAACTATGACGACTTGCTACTTTATTTCCCCCTGTGAAATTTTTCCAGTAGAGACTGACCAAACTCATTTCACCAAAATAGAAGAGTAATTAAGAACCAAAGGGCAGAAAATTTTGTAATGCTGCCAAGACAAATTCAGTGTAAACTTCCCCTGAATGAAACAAGATGACACACTGGAGGAACAACTGCTTCAACTTAACCTACATTAAATAACAGTTCATCTTTACCTGAGGCAAGCTTTCAAATGGGCCTCCCATCTGACACCAGTTGCCCTCAGGAGTGCCTCCTTGTTTTTCCCTGGCAAATACTTTGCCCAAAAGCCATATGGCTCCCCGCTGGGGACCCAGGCACAATAGCATGTGCCTGCCAACTAAGAGGTGTGACTTCTCTAATTGGCAAAGTCTGTTCAAGTGTCTGGCCACCAGCTGACGGGCACCAACGTTGATGGTAAAGAGTGTGCAGCAGGGAGGGGGAGAGGGTCATATCTGAGAGGCAGAATTCTGTCACAGCACTGACTCATCTTTGATTCAGCTTTTCCCATCCCCCATCTTTGGAGTCCAGGGACGTCAGCGTCATAATTGCCTGTTTGGGTAAAAGACATTACAATGAGAGAAGTTAGATAGCCACTCAGGGACATCTGCTCTGCAGAGTTACTATAAAAATAACTCTAGGACCTGGAGGAAAAGGCTGGGGTTGGTAAGTCCCAGAGGAAGGCAGGAGGAGGGAAGGTAAATGGAGAATCAGGTAGCTGCCTTGCTACATTAACCATTCCATGCTGGCAAGCAACAACCCAGGGACAAGCAGGCTAAGCCACATTCCCAGGGGCAGCCGAGGAAGCTTTTCCATCTATAAAATCTGTGCCATGATTCCGAAAACTTGCAAAAGAGAAGTCATGCCAGGAGTCTAAAGGCCTGGGGTTGGAATCCAAAGTCTTTATTTCTTTCCTTCATTTTCTCATTCAACAAACTTTTTTTAAGCATTTATTCCATGCCAAGTGCCAGATTAGGTGCTGGAGATCCAAAAGCAAAGCAAGAACTGGAAGATGTAAGGAGTTTATAGACTACTGGGAAAAGCAACAGAACAGTTTTTATAACACAGCTAAAACTGTGTTTTCTGTGAAGGCACCCTGTTTCAAGGTGAAGGTTTGAATGTCATCTCCCCATTGACTTGTTGGGAAGCCTGGTTTCAGTTACCTAATCTTCCTGAGCTTTGGTTTCCTGGTCTATACATAGGAATAAAGCTGTCCTTCCCATTCATAGTAGCCCCATGTGAGATGTACTGACAGACTTTGTAAGTCTCTGTGTAGAAGGTAGCTTTACCAATACAGTTTTGCTTTTTCTTTCTTTCTTTATCTTTTTTTTTTTTTTTGGTGGTACTGGGGATTGAACCCAGGGCCTCATGCATACAAGACAAGCACTCTGCCAACTGATTTATATCTCCAGCCCCAATTTTGCCTTTTTCTATGTAAGGAAAGCCTGAGATTTCCAGAAAATTGTTTGTCAACTTGGTCTCTCTTTATTGTGGTTTGCAAGATCTCAAAAAAAAGAAAATGATCATATGATAAAAATTCCTGACTTAAAGAGAAGTAAGTGGAAAGAGCAATTGTTCAATTGACAAGATGCCCCAATAAAATACAAAATTTATACCATAGTAATAGTTAGGCTTATTTAGCATCACTTCATGCCAGGAACTATGCAATATACTTGACACACACACACATCTTATTTACTTCCCAGAGCAGTTCAATCAGTTACCTTTATTATACTTACTCTTAAATTAAGCAACTTGCTCAAAGCCAAACAGCTGGCAAGTTGGGGGTGCCTTGGTTCCAACCCAAACGTGTCCAGTTCTGGGGTACTTGTTTTTATACCCTAGATTGTACCATCTCCTGGGAGAGGACAAAGACTATGACCCCAGTGAGCCAGCAGGGCAATGCACAGGGCTAACATAGCATGGCTGAAGGAAATTGTCAAGGTCACTTGCCCTCTCTCTCCCTTCACCTCATTTTATATTGGAGAAAAGTGGGTCACAAGAAGGTGAGGTATGCTTCTGGGAAAGGTCACTTATAATGCCATGATCTTCTCACCAAACAGAATGGCTTTGACCTCTGGGTCACTGAGCAGAACCTCTGGAAGAGAGATTGAGAAGAAGTAAGTTCACAAGGATCATAGCAGTTGAAGATATGGAGCTGACCATTTCTGGACCTTCCTAACTCATCTCCATCGCCTCCTCTAATGCCTAGACTCCTAGCTGTCTGGAAAAGCACACCCTGAATGATGGTTCTCAAACTTCAGTGTGCATCAGAATCATTTGGAGGACTTGTTAAAACTCATAATATGAGTGTCGCCCCCAGAGTTTCCGATTCATGAACAAAGGGAGGGTGGAAGAATCTGAATTTATAGCAAGCTCTCAAGTGATGCTGATGCTTCTGGTCCAGAGACCACACTTTAAGAACCACCAGAATGTAGCATTGATCTTGAAGACAGGTATTTAATACAATATTTAGCTAAAAATCACTAATATTTATTCTTCCTTTCTTCTGTGGTAATAGAAACTCTGATTATTTAGCTGAACACATAGCCATCCAAATATAGACAATATTTTTTTAGCTCCCTGGCAGCTGGGTGTGACATATGATCCAGTGACAGTTATAGGGATATGAGCAGTAGTGATGTGTACAACAATGTAGGTTGTGCCTTTGAAGGGACAGGACAGGCATTTCAATTCCCCTTCCTAACTCATCTCCATGCCAGTAAGGTGGATGTAAGTTGGACAATGTAGAAAAGTGTGGCACCCTGATGACTTAGTAAAACAGAGTCCTTATGCCAATCTTACACTTTAATATAAAAGAAATAAAACACCTATCTTTATTTAAGACACTGCTATTTTGGATCTTTTTCACTTGCCCAACCCTATATCCTATGTGAAATAGACACATTAACCAATGTCTCAGAATGCCACAGAACAAGGTAGCTAGATAAAATTAACCTAGAGTAGCTAAGCAGACAATTCAAACATTATTGGTCAGCAATCAGAGCCCAGTATGTAACAGAAACTTGACCTGGTAAGTTAGATATATCACAAATCATCTTCAGTTGGTTTGGCCAGGATTTAACTTTGTCAAAAGTCATTTAGCTCTTTCTAAAGATTTTATTTCAATTTACAATTATAGAAAATGTTCCCCAGTCATTTTATTGCCCTAAATTATACCTATAATCTTCCTAAGTTGGATTGTTAACTGATACACAATTATGTTTCTAGAAGGAGACCAGAATCCCAGCAGATGATTTAAAATAAAAGTTAAATGGATGTAATTTGTGTTTATTTTAGTCTTATTGAAACAAAATACTATAGAATTGCCAGTGTCTATTTCACAGTGATGGTTTGAGGGAAGTAGATATAGTTTCCCTTTAAATAGCTTCTTTGAGGAAAGCATATGGCGATGAGACCAAATTTATCCAGGAGGGAGGCTAGGGAAAAGGTCAGGTCTCACCATGATCAGGTTCTGTCCACACAGATTCACTTTCATCCATATGTCACTTTCCAAAACTGTGGCTCCTAGACTGATCTTAAAAAAAAAAAAATCTCAAAATTAGAGAGAATAGCAAAAATTAAAATATTTCAATGTTAAACATAACAGAAAACACCTTCATATCTTTCTATAGCCTCTCAGAATTTATATTTAACAGCATGTCATTGTGTTAGTCAGTTTTCTGTCACTACAACAAATACCTGAGAAAAACCAACGTAAAAGGAGGAAAGGTTTATTTTGGCTCACAGTTTCAGAGATTCTCTTGCCGTTGGCCCTGTAGTAAGGAAGTACATCATGGCGGGAACACATGGTGAAGCAGGCTGCTTACCTCCCGACCGCTGGGAAGCAAAAGAGAAAGAGTAAGGCGTGAGTTGGAATCCCAATATTTCCTTTAAAGACACACCCCCAGTTACCTAACTCACTCCTATTAGGGCCCACTTCTGAAAGGTCCTACTACTTCCTACCTACTATGATGGATTTACAACTAGGCTTTGAACCCATAGACCTTTGGGGGACACTTATTCAAATCATGGCAATGATCTTTTTTTTTAATATTTATTTTTTAGTTGTAGGTGGACACAATATCTTTATTTTTATTTTTATGTGGTGCTGAGGATCAAACCCAGTGCCTCCCGCGTGCTAGGCGAGCACGCTACCACTGCGCCATAACCCCAGCCCCTCCATAGACATTTTAGAACAATAAACTCATTCACAAAATTGCTTGACAGCTGTCCCTCAATAATACATGGTTCATCTTGAGTTGCTCCAACTTAAGTATATTGGTTAATGGGATTTGGACTGAAAACATTGTTTGAACTGTTTTTGGATACTTCTGTCTTTAGAACCCAGGACAGTGCCTGATACAAGTATCAGCCACTAAAGATAGAATGAATAAATAAATACAACAAGAAAGTAGGCATTGTAGGAATTGAGATAAACAACTTGGAATTCTAAATATTCCACCATACAATATGCCTTATGAGAGATTGCAAAGCTGATTGGAAAGGATCCACATTTTCCTTTGTAATTAAGTCTTTGGCAGAACTGTAAAGTGATTAAAGGTGAACATGTATGCGGTTGGCATTCAGTTACATGGAGTAATTTTGAAACAAATCCAAATTTACAAAAGCCACTGATAATACTTATGGTCTGACAGAACTCCTAAGCTAATTATAATTCATGAGCAATATGTAGGAATATATATTAAATAAGATACACTAACTAAACAGTTCTTTTCTAATCTTCAAATTTCTGCAAGGGTGTCTCTTGCAACACCCACTGTGATTTCATCAGATTCTAACTGTAAATTTCAAATTAGACTGTGACCCTGGACCTCCCAAAAGTCTGATGTCATTGATGGCAGATAATTGCACTGCTCTGTGAATGTTTATTCAAGAAACTAAAAATAAAGTGTTTTTGCAACCTTGGAAATTATGGTGACAAGATGCTCTCTCAGAAATTAATCATTCTTGTTGGATATCTAAATCTGTGTTTTTTTCCTTTTAGTGTAAAGAAAATAAATGAATGGAAGGAGGAGGCATGATGGGGTGTTGGGGAGAGGAAGGTAGCTTGGGGTATAGTCCCACTGGGAAACGACCACATCCTCCCTCGGTGCATTTCTGGTGATGGAGATAAAAAGGAGAGGGCTGTAGAGACACTTTTCAGGCTCTTATATGTTCATGTTATGATTAAAAAAGTAAGCCTCATAAGAGAATGCTACTGAAAGTTCTCTCAAGAAGATCCAAATTCATCCAGAGGATTTTTTTAATAAAGAAGTTAAAATGTATTTGGCAAGAAGATACCACTCTTGTCGTGTTCCCTTAGAATTAAGCAACACGCATCCCAGGGCTCATCAGGTTCCAAGATGGATAACAAGAGACCTAATTGTCAGATGTTTTTTAAAAATAATACTCATGTCATTTTTTTAGTTGTCAACTTGATCGCAAGCAATAAAAAGTGATTGTAATGTGCTTTCTTTATAATCTGGTATTTTTAGAGTCAGGTTTGCAAATTATAGCATCTAAGGGACTTTCAGAATTAAATACAAAATTAAAAACACTTGAACAACAAAACGAGTACTTACTAGGAGCTAGTTCTTTTTTTTTTTAAATTGTTGTTGTAGATGGATACAATACTTTTGTTTTATTTATTTGTCTTTATGTGGTGCTTAGAATTGAACCCAGGGCCTCACAAGTGCTAGGCAAGCACTCTACCACTGAGCTACAACTCCAGCCCAGGAGCTAGTTCTTACTAACACAAAACAAAAGAGGCTTTGATTCTCATCAGGTGATAGGCAGGGAATTATCTCAGAGTGGGGGAAATAAGTTGGTGACCAGTAGCCATAATAACAATTCCAACAACTGGCTGGGTTCATAGATATTCAGGAACAGGCCAAAGGAGGCTGTCCTGGACAGGGACCTGGTACTGGTAGGCACTTTTAAATGATGAATGAATGAATGAATGAATGAATGAATGACCGACCATGTGTAACTTAGAGACCATATGCCTAGGGAGTAAAAGGATTTTAGAAAGCTCCCTATTTGATGGGTGATGGATATTTCCAAACTCATTTGAACATCTAACTTTAATGGCAAAAGTCATTAAAATACCCCACTTGACTGAAGCCATCCATGAACCATGAACTGAAAATTTGTGTAGTATGATGAACTTTTTTTCCTCCCTATTTTCTCACCCAGGTCAGGCAGTTGTTTTGACATACAAATCTAAGGGAAGAATTTACAGGATTATTCCTTCAAGCAGAGAAAGGCTGATTATTGTGCAAGTTCCACCCCATGAGAAGATACCATAGTTCAGGACTCTTCTGCCTTTTCCTAGCATCTGACACCCCTCAACAATCCAGAAAGGGATCAGACGGAGCCTCTGGGCTCTAGGGATGGGAATAACTGTAGACAAAAGGACAGATGGCACAGGAGAAGTGGGGTTAAGAGCCAAGCTTTGAAGAGGACAGAGAGTTACTCTGCAGACTTAAGACCACCAAGCAGGTTCAGTTGTAATGTATGGTTTGAATTTAAGAAATACCCATTTTGGATTCTTCCAGGTTCTTTCTGGGACTGCGTGTCCTCCCTTCCATGACATAGGTTAAATTCTGGGGTTAAATTAAGTTGTCAAATTTACACAAACAGAGACTTTTAGTTGATTTATTTTTATAAATGAAAATTCAAGATTTTCTGAAATAAATGTCACAGCTAATAATGGGAAGACAAGACACAAAAGTAATAAAAGCAGCAAGGCTTCATGCCAGAAGAGAGCTATACCATTTACAAAGGAACCCCAAGTTAGAAAATTTCACTGAATCCTACCAACCAAGCTGTGCAGTAAGAATCATCCATCCCATTACTGAGCCCTCCCTCACACAAACCACTTAACAGATGAGAAAGCTGAGGCCCAGAGAGGTCTGATGACTTTCCTAACCAAGAGCGCTCAGCAGTAGGCAGCAGAACTGGCTGGAGAACCCAGTTCCTCTGACCCAGAATCCAGGCTGTCTCCTCTACATCATGGTTGATCACTATAAGCATTGATCTTTTTGTTTGTATGGCTGATTTTTTTAAACAATAAAGTGCTTACAGAGATGAACCATATGTTTTCTCGCTTTTCCAGGAAGAAAAGTACCAGAAAATCATCTTAGATTCACCAAAAGTAGATCTCCTTCTGGGGGTGGATGGATCCCCAGGAATAGCTGAAGTTTGCTTCATTCTGAAAGTCAGAAGCAGAGCACGTGGCTTGCAGGACCAGGAAAAGGATATATAGGCTGCTATCCCCTGCAGGACACTGGAGGGAAAGAAGGCCCTGAGTCCTAGCCAGCTGCCAGTTACTGGGAGGTAGCAGGGTGGCCAGAGGCACTTTTCTATCTGCAAGGGACTGCAGCTTGGGCATAGGAAGAGAAAGAAAAAATAACTGCAAGAGAAGGGTATGGAATGAAGGCTGCAGACTGCTGTACGTTCAAAGCCAGCTTCTGCTCAATACCTGTGCCCTACCCATGGCAGGAACCAAGCCCCAATATCCTTGGCCCTCATGTGCACAGGAGCTGAAGCAGCTTCTCTGAACTCAGGCCATCCTCCACACCCCAGCTTATGAATCAGCACAGAGAATCCAGCCAGGCCAGGGCACCCATGGGCCCTCAGAGGGGAGGCTGGTGGGGACAGATACAGGGTGATCAAGTTGTCCATACTAGCCTTAAACTCAGCAGGAATGCAGTAGATACCCTGTATAAAAGGGATATTGCCAAATATTAGATTTCAGTCATCGATAAGCAAATTCTGTGCATAAACATTGACATCGTACCTGAAGAACTTACAAATATGATGCAATATTTTTTACCAAGGGTTGTGTGACTTGCTGGTTTAAGAGTAGAGAGAAGTTGAAGACAGGCTTAAATTCACTGAGAACAGCTAGTAAGATGAACTCACCATCACTCATGACACTTTGTTCAAGACCAGCTCCAGAAATTTTAGTTTTTAATTATTATACATTTCTTTGGTTAACATTAAATTATTTTATTTATGCAAGAGGAATTTACTAAACTATCTCTTTTTCCTATTGTCTTACTCTGTTTCTGCTGCTATAACAAAATGTCTTAAGAGTGGGTATTTTACAAAGAACAGAAATGTTTCTTACGGTCTGGAGGCTGGGAAGTCCAACCTCAAGATACCAGCAGATTTGGTATCTGATGAGAGCTGCTTTCAGCTTCCAAGATGACACCATGTCGCTGCATCCTCTGAGTGTGTGTGTGTGTGCGGGGGGGGGGGGTAACACTCTCCTTTGTTAAAGTTGTCAGAACCAAAATGGAGTCCCTTGTGCCAAACCATGGCAAAATGGAGGCAGGAGGCCATGAAAGAAAGGCCCTTATGCATGATTGCCTCATGGCAAGAACTATCACAAAAGACTGCCTAAACCACAAGCTTGTGCAAAGAACTGAAACCTTGCACAAAGGCCACCTCTGCGAAGATGTCTACCCAGCATCTACCCAAGGTTGAACAGTGCCTGTTCAACCTTGGACTGATGCCACCCTTGTTATTAATCCTTGCAGCCAATGATAATTGTTTCACGACAATTTATGTAACCTCCATTTACCTTTACAAACCCTTGCCTTTTTTTTTTTTTTTTTTTTTTTTTTTTGCCTTTCTGGATTTACCTATGGCCCCAGCTGTGATTCAACATGGTATGAATATCCCAAGTTACAATGCCTCTATCACTCCAAATATGCTCTTTTGGGGAGAATTTGGTAGAGCTATTCGGACTAGCAAGATTATGTGCAATGGGCACAGGATCGAAGGGTCTGATTCTTGACCATAATTACTCAGAAGTATGGTTAAAGTAGGTGCCGTCTGTGACTTGAATTCTGGGTTCCCTGAATACCTAGTTACATCATTGTATTTTAACTGCATAATGTCAAGCTATCCCCTGCAAAAGTTGACAATGGATTAGAGTAAAATGTCTGCAGCAAAGAACCTAAGTATAATTAGACAAAGTAGGCAAGTGTCATTGTCTTGTTAACCAAACACATACCTGACTCCTGGCCATGCCTTGATACAAAACCTCACTCTGGCACTGACTCTTTCTGTGACTCTGACAAGATATTTAGCCTCTGCAAGCCCTGGTTTCCTCATCAGTAAAACATGACCCTTGAAAGGATTAAGTATGCATTAAAGCTCTCGGATTTGCATCTGGTACATGGTAAGACCTCTATACATGTTGGCTTTTAAATAATTTTTAAAAAATATTTTCACTGATGTAGAACCTTATCTTCATCTTAAATTTAGCAACAAGTTTCCAGTCCATTGTAAATGGCTTAATGACTTTCACTAAGGAAGCTATTCAGATACATATGTCTACAAATAGATTCATTATCACTTGTAATTCATTGCCAATTTTTATTCTCACCGTTCTTTTGTTTTTGACAACTTATTTTACAGTTATGCTCTATTTTTGGCAAGTAATAATAGGTTTTCATTGTGGAAGTGATATAAACCTTCACTGAAATAAAATTGTCTCTATTTTTTAAAAAGTGAGTTCCTGTAAAGAAAACTATTGAGCAAATAATTATACAAGGGATACCCCACTATATCCAAAATTAGGGGGCTGATACAATGATTGAATTTTGGATATTCTGAACTAATTACTTCCTAAACCTGCTTCCCCTTCTAGCATCTTATGATTTCACAGTCCACTAACTGCTATTTTTGAAAGCTCTTTTGCTAGTGTTTCACATTATCTAATTACTCATGTCTGGGAAGTGAAAGAAAAGCTTAAAGGGAAAGAAAAAAGCTATTTCATTGACTTCTAAAGCAGTACCACTCAAACTTTAGCCTGCATATAAATTACCCAGTGATCTTAAAAGGGATGTTCTGATTCTGTAGGTTTGGAATAGGGCCTAAATATTTGCAATTCTGACAAACTCCCAGGTGATATTGATGCTGCTGGTCTGGGGACCAAACTTTGCTTAGGCAGGTGCCAGAAGCAGAGAAAATGAGAGGAGAACTATGTGATGGGCCAGAGTTAACTGTTGTACAATCAAGACACACATGTCCTTGGCTTTAAGACTAATCACATCCCCATTTTATTGAAAGTAGTAAACTCTTATTTTCTCAGCAAGACATGGGCAAAAAAATGTTTCCCAAATCCATGAGGTATTTGCAAATGACATTCTATCTACCTGGAAATTCTAGGACAGTCAACTGAAAAATTCAAAACTAATAAGAGACTCAGTTATATAGCTATTAATAGAAGAAAATGCACTTCCTATAAGCCTATAAGAAGCAGTTACAAAATATACTGTATGTGTGTATAGGGGGAAGAAGAAGGGAAGCATTCA
The DNA here is from genome assembly GCA_028644305.1 of Xerus rutilus. Lineage (NCBI taxonomy): Eukaryota > Metazoa > Chordata > Mammalia > Rodentia > Sciuridae > Xerus > Xerus rutilus. The sequence goes on from CM053406.1 coordinate 44,017,012, forward strand.
TTCACAGTATAAAATAAAAAATATCAAGTACCAAAGGCTTTGCTTTGACAAAAATATGCAGAAACTATATGAATAAAATAGCCATTAGAATTTAACTGAGATATATTTACATGCAAAAGAATGATGTTGGGAGCTGTGGTTCAGAGGTAGAGCACCTACCTAGCATGTGTGAGGCACTGGATACAATTCTCGCACCACATATAAATAAATTAAATAAATGTCCATTGACAACTAAAAAATATTTTAAAAAAAGAATGAAGTTGGATCTTTTCCTTCACTATAAATAAACAAACTAAAACTCAAAATAAATCAAAGACCTAAACATAAGAGCTAAAACTAAAACTCCTATAAGAATACATAGTAGAAATGCTTTATGATTTCTTGCATATTATATCAGAAGCACAAGTAAAAAGGCAACCATGAAATAAGAAGAGCTACAAATAATATATCTAATAAGGGTTTAACATCTAGAATATACAAATATCTACTCATATCTACTCTAATCCAACAATAAAACCCAAAACCCAAATAAAAATAGGCAAAGTATGTGAATAAGACATTTATCCAAAGAAGATATACAAATGGCCAATAGGCACATAAAAAGATGCCCAAATAATTAATCATTAGGGAAACAAATTAAAACCACGATGAAATAGCATCTCACTCCACACCTGTTAGGGTGGTTACTATATTTTTAAAGATGGAAAATAAGTGTTGGCCAGGATGTAGAGATATTGGAACTCTTATGTGCTATTGATGGAAATGTAAAATGGTGCAAATAAGGAAAACAGTATGGCATCTCCTTAACATTTTAAACATAGGTGTACAATATGACAGAACAACGAATTACCATATATCCAAGAGAATTGAAAAACAATGACTCAAACAGATATTTTTATACACCCATGTTCATAGTGGCCACTGATGGATCAATGAATAAAAATGTGATATATACGTACAATGTATATATTCAAACTTAAAAAATGAAAAAAATTCTGACCCATGCCACAACATGGATGCACCTTGAAAACTTTACACTAAGTGAAGTAAGCCAGTCAGTCACAACACAATGAACAGTTTTGAGTCCGCTCATTTGAGATATCTAGAATGGTCAAATTCATAGAAACAGAAAATATAACAGTGGTTGCCATAGGCTGTTGGAGTGGAAAAGGGAGAGTTATTTGTTTCGTGGGTGCAGAGTTTCAGTTTGGATGTTGAAAAATTTTGGAGATGAATAATGAGTTGTTGAATTCCAACATTGTAAAGTTTCCTAATGCCACTGAATTGTGCACTTGAGAATGGTTAAAGGTACAAAATTTGTTATGTATATCTTGACACAATTTTTAAAAATTTAAGGAACATAAACAAACCTTTGAATAAGTGGACAGAATTTAGGTTAGTAAAGGTACAGGGAATGTAGCACTCTTATACATTGGTGAGGAAGGATGGAAGAGAGAAATTGGCAGAGTTCTGATGTGCACCCTGACTACCTTTGAACCTAGAAAGTTTATCATTAGGTAAATGTAACATGCAAAGATAAGGCTAAAAATGGATACGTAACAGTACTATTTACAACAACAAAAAATATGAAAACTTCTTAAATGTCCAAAACTATGGGCTTGGTTAAATATGACACATCACTCCTGAAGTGGAATAAAGTGTATTCTTTAAAAATGTTCTTTAGAAAATTGGAGATCACAATATTAAACAAAATACGCCAGACAGAAAGACAAGTAGTGTATGTTTCTCTCATATGTGGAATCTAGGAAACAAAGAAAAAAGCCATGAAAGTAGCAAGGAGACTGTTAGAGAGGAAGAAAGGGCTGGGGGAGGGTGTGGGAAGTCCAGGGGAATGGATATGATCAAAGTGTGCTGTTATTTTCAGGTACAAATATACCCCACGTAACTCATTATTCTGTATAATTAAAATGCACGAAAAAAAAGGAGGAAAAGATCTTTAGAAGAAATGAATAGGAAATGTGTACACAGTGTAGTGAATGGGAAAGTGAGTTACAAAAAGCAGGTATGACATGTATTCATAGAACAATGACTACATTACATGCAAAATATTAACAGCGTGCATGTAGGGAGATGAATTATAAATTATTTTCTCCCTTTTGCCTAGTTATATTTTCTTTTTAAAGTTTTAGTTAAATCTTGAAGAAAAGATTTTAATCATACATTGGCACATAACAAATGTCCACTTTATATTTTAGAAATGTTAAAGTAGTGAGAAAGCTTAGAGATGATCTAATCTAACCCACTCTGTTAAATTAAGAAAAAAGTTTACAGATTTTTAAGTAAACTGGAAAAAGCTACTATTGCTTGAGATACAATTTTTCTGGAAGTAAAATAATCCAAATTAACTGTAGTTTGGACATTCAAGATTTTATTCATTTAAGTAAAATTTCTGGAGTTGTGCAGCTAGGGTTCAAGTATCTCAGGGAGTAGGTTTCTATCTTGTTACTCTGCTATCTTGTTACTCAGCATTTAGCATCCATTTCTTGACCCAAGAGAACTCTTGGAGCTCCAGCCATCCTATCTGCTTTCCAGAGAGCTGAAAGTAGAAAGAGGAAAAACAAAAAACAAAAAACCCACCTCTACCCTTAGAACACTTCTTGAAAGTTACTCAAAATACATTTATTCACATGTCATTAACCAGAACTCTATCACCTAATTGCATGTACATGCAAAAGAAGGGAAAAAAATGATGTCTTTACTCCATGTGACTCTGTCCTATGCTAAAAATTAGGAGCTAGTTATTAAGACAGAAGAAGAGAAGAAATACTAGAAGAGTTTTCTGTCTCTGCTGGCTTCTCAATGCCTGAAATTGGTCATAATGGATGGAGCAGCGTGTTCTCCCTCCAGCACCACACATGCCCTGCAGAGGCACCCACGATAACTTACTCCTTCTGACCATGCAGAGGAGGCAAATCAACACACCCTTGGATATGGAGTTTATTATAAAATTTTATTTGCTACAGTTTTCAATTAGAATATATTTAGCCAACATTACAGTAAAAGATAAGCAAATATCAAGACAATTATATTTTTAAAACTAAGCTATCCCATTTCCATAAATATCCAGTACAAACATTTAAGACCATTTCTTTTTTCCTAAAGTGATGAAAGTTCATTTTAATTTGATAAAAAGTACAAGATACACCATAGACATTAAAGTCAGGAATATTCATGCAATGAATAATTTTGATGGTATCCTCCTCCCTAGTTTCCTCTTTCCCCAAACCCACACCCAGGCCCTTAACTCCTTTCCCTCCCCTAATAGTTCTCCTTCTACTTTCATGAATAAACACTGCTGATACTCAATTTATGTGATTATGTTCTTTAAGATCTATGGATAGAACTATAATCACTATATAATACCATGCTTTATTTATTTATTTATTGGTACTGGGATTAAACCCAGGGGCACTTTGCCACTAAGCTACATCCCCAGTCCTTTATAATTTAATTTAATTTAATTTAATTAATTTTTATGTTTTTATTTTTTTGAGATGGAGTCTCACTAAATTGCTTAGGGCCTCACTAAGTTGCTCAGGCTGGCCTCAAATTTGCAATCCTCCTGCCTAAGCCTCCTGAGCAGCTGGGATTACAGGCATGCACCACTATATTTTAATGCTTTTTAAAAAACACCTTCTCACACGTACACACAGTCCCTATATCTATCATTTTGATGCCAAGATATTAAATATACCAAATTCTACCAGTTACCTAATATAGGACATTTTTATTATGTCCAGGCAATTTTGTTGTTTCCAACTATAAACAGAATAGCTATAAACATCTTAGTACAAAGAAGACTTCTTTCTTCCAAATATTCCTTTAAAATAACTTTTCAAACATGGGATTATCTGGGCAAGCACTGTGGCCAACTTGATGGTTCCCATGTGAACTGTTCTCTCCAGAAGCTTCTCTAATGTTCAACAATCTATATCATTCAGGAAAACTATTTTGTCCTCAGCCCTGCCAAATCTAAATTTCTACCACATTTCATGATTTCTAATTTACTGGGCATGTGGCCCTATCACCAAATCACTTGAATCTGAATATCTTTAAATGTTTTTTAAGCTGAACATTATTCATGTTTATTTGCTATTTATTTTCAATCCTTTAAGTGCTTTGTCCATTCAGACTGCTGCAATCTAACTATAATTAGACACTGCTACTGTAAGTTTGCATCACCGCTTACCTCCTGAATCCCCCAAATTTGTATTATTATGATAATGAATGATTTCCCTTTTTGTTGCTTTCCTTCTTTTTCTTAAGGCAGCACAAATGACAGTGAGAGGGTTAAAGAGCAATATTTGTTAGAAGGCATAATGATGCACACGTTTCCGCTCAAGTGGGAACACATTGTCTCTGGGGCCCAAGCCTGGAAGGTGTTTCCTGCTAGAAGAAGCAGGCTCAGAAGTTCTCCCTGCTGCCCACAGAAATGGCAGGACTTGGAATCCCAGGGCAGCAAAGAGCCTACTCAAGATAAAAGACAAGTAAAGAAAGCAAGAAACAAATTTCCAGGCCATGTTAAATGCCTACTAGCAGGCATTTTGCAGACCAGAGGTAGTCTAGTTTTGCACACAATGCATTCCTAAAAAGCCCTTGAAATTTCAAGGTCTGCCAATCATACATTAGGCCATATGTTATGGACTGGGTGAAGGCTGGGTCATACCCAAAGAGAAAAAAATAGTGAATCTCAATTATTGGTTCTTTAGACATTGCCTTGCCTCAGGCCTGAGCTACCCAGGAAACCAAAGAGAGAATATTGAGCTGAGTAGCTTCCCCCTTCCCCCTTCTGCCCTTTTCCTGATCCATTTATAAGGGCCCAGCAGAGGGTGAGGAAGCTCTGTCTTTACACTTGAACTCTAGGGCACACTAGTTATCTGGGGCAGAGGTGGTGCTTAGTTTCTAACTGAGAGATAGACAAAACACAAACACACACTTAAAAGCCGAGATCTAAAAAACAAACAAATAAATAAACATGATAATTACCGATTGTGACACATGCAATAAAGAACCTAGGGTGATGTAAGAAAGAATAAGTTGGAGGTGCTGCTACTTCAGAGGAGATGATCAGGGAAGACCTCCCTGTGGGAGGCAGGGATTTGAGCTGAGACACACCAAGAGCAGAGAAGAACAGGCCAGGAAGAGGGAATGAGCCCAGGGCTTCTGAGACAGGAAAGAGCGAGGCCTTCTGGGAACACAAAGACAGGAAGGGAAGAGAAGCTCAAACATAGGCACATCTTGGATGATTTTAGATGAATGTTACTCTATATGAACCAGGAGTAGCTGGGCACTGTGGCACATGCCTATAATCCCAGGAGCTCAGGAGGCTGAGTCAGAAGGGTCCCAAGTGCAAAGCCAGCCTCAGCAACTTAGCAAGACCTTGTATCTAAATAAATTATTAAAAAGGGCTGGGGATGTGCCTCAGTGGTTGAGTGCCCCTGGGTTCAGTCCCCTGGTACCAAAAAAAGAGTGAAAAAGGAGGAATTAAGATGTTACAGAAATATGATTGGACAAGGTAGAGTTTAAAACACTGTATACAGGGCTATTTCCTGTTTGAATCTGCTATGTAGTATACTATTGCATTAATTGTATAGATGTTTTCAATATATATTTTATGTTATTAAGTCCACATATAATTTATTCTATCATATTATTAGACAAAATGGTATATATATTTTCTTCCCAGTTGTACTTGTTTTTTCTTACTTTCTAATGCTGGAGTTCAAACCCAAGGGCTTATATGTACTCTACCACTAAGCTACACCCTCAACCCTATCTTGTTGTCCTGTAGGTACTTTATGATTATCTTTTTTTTTTCACAATACCTGTATTTTATTTTTATGTGGTGCTGAGGATCGAACCCAGTGCCTCTTGCATGCTAGGCGAGGGTTCTACCACTGAGCCACAACCCAGTCCCCTTTATGATTGATTATCTTATATTTACTTCATATACAACTCAGACACACTTTTCCTTTGCAAACAAACCCAGTATTCAGGCACCAGCTTATCTTCCTTCTGTGTGTTCCAAGACAATAATTTTTTTGATATGATCTCATATTTAGACGTGATAACTCCTGTAGCTATCAGGAATATTAAGTGCAACTTTTTAGACCTAAAGAATGCCCAATAAACCAATGGTTCTCCATTGGTTTGACCCTCTCCTTAATTTATTTACTTGTTGATTCATTGATTCATTTTTCATGGTTATTAACTCCATATGTATTTCTTTAGTATCTATTATGAGCCAGGCACTTTATTATCCTTGGGGACCTAAAGATGAATAAGACAGTCTCTGCCCTCAAGGTGCTCACACCCAAGTAGGAGAGACACATACTGAACAATTAATAATGATGCAATGTGATATGTTTATGATTACAATAGCAGCTGGTGCAAATGCACAGACCCAAAGTGAGGAGCTGGTAACTTTGGAGGAGCTGGTACAGACTTCCCAGAGTCATTGGCCTTCTACCTGGGTCTTAAAGTTTTGAGAAAGATTTACTGGACAAAGAAAAGGAGAAGGCATCCCAGGAGGAAAACACAGAACAAAGACAAGAAACTATATATAAATACATTTTTTGGTCAGAATAATGTACGTACATGTTTTTAAAATGTAATTTAGAGAGCATAATTAAGAAGCCTCTCCCCATATCTTCACTCTTGCCCCACCAACCTTATTTTCCTTTTTTAAAAATAGTCCTTTTTATTTTAGAATAATTTTAGATTTCCAGAAAATATGTAAAGATAGTAAAAAGATTTTCTGCATATGTCATACCCAGTTTTCCCTATTCATTATTAATAAAGAATAATATTAACATTTTACTAGTATGGTACATTTGTCATAATTAATGGACTTGTATTTATATATGATTAATACAAACCCATACATTACCCAGATTTCCTAAATGTTTACCTAATGTTCTGTTCCAGGATTCCATCTAGGATCCCACAATACATAGTCATCAGTACCTCCTTAGATGCCTATTGGCTATGGCAAGGCATCTGATTTCCTGTTTTTGTTCTTTCTCTTTAATGTTGGGGAGTGTGGAAGGCAGAATAATAGTCCCTGGAGATGTCCATGCTCCCATCCCGAGAACCTGTGAGTGTGTTATGTACTACAGCCAAGGGGAACTAAGATAGCAGAAGGAGTTCTGGTTGATACTCAGCTGACTTTCAGGTGAGAGTAGCCTGGATGGCCCCAGAGGGCTTGAGGTAATCACCCAGGGCCTCAGAGGGGGTGGGAAGGCTGAAGAGAGCTGGGGAGAAGGCAGTATGAGCAGGACTCCGCCAATATTGCTGGTTTTGAACATGGAGGAAGGAGACCTTGAGCAGAGGAAAGCAGCAGCCTCTAGAAGCAGGAAAAGGGGAGGGAAATGACTTTTCTCTCCAGTCTCCAGAAAAGGTCACAGCCCTGTTAAGTCCTGGATGTTAGCCCAGAGAATAGGTCCGACTTCTGATCTACAGAACTAAAAAGTCCTAAATTTATGTTGTTTTAAGCCTTTCAGTTTATCATAATTTGTTACAGCAGCAATAAGAAACTAATTCAGTGCTTCCCTCCTTTAGCCCATTCCATGCTAATATACTTTGGGGTGACTGGTTAGGAAGCAGTCCTCTTGGAGAACTCTAAAATGCTAGTATGCAATGATCTTTCTTCAGGAACCGCTCCATTTCCCCACAGGCTCCTCTGATGTCCTGAGTGGCTACCTGCATTGGAGGAACACAGGAAGGAGAGGATGGAGTCTCCAAATTCTGCAGGCAGGCAGATTTGCAATGAGCCACTCCCAATGCTAAGCCTGATTCCTATCATGCTGTGCATGTCATCTCCAAATCCTGAGCCTCTTATCTCTTATTTCCTTCTAAATAACAGATCTGCCTCCTGCCTGCAGGTGATTATTCCTATACAGCGGCTGGGATCCCATGCCTGGGCTATAAGCAAGGTGGGTAGACTGTTCCTCACATACTCAGCTTCTCCCTCTCACTACTGTACTCAATTCCAATTCCTGAGCTTCTGAGATTCTACAGGATTTGTGGTACCCTTCTCCTTGTGGGTACCCCTCCCTAGCTTGTCCTCTAAGATATGGTATCCTTGATGCAGTTATGTAAGATACCTCTCATCCACCTCTTTTCTGTCATTTGAAAAATGATTGAAGTATTTTGATTAGTGTCCTCTCTCCTACTCCCTTTTATACTTGCAAGTTTAAACCTCTTTTATCCTTTCAAATATTTTAGTAGGATCTCTGAAAGTTCATTCTTTTGTTTTATTTTGGACAAGTGGTAAAACACTGTAATGGTTAAGAGCACAGATAGATCTGCATTTAAATTCTGCCTTCATCTCCTACCATCTCTGGGCAATTGACTTCACCTCTGGGAATCTCAATCTCCTCCCCGAAACGTGGGGATAATATTACCACCTACTTCTTGGGTTGCTGTGAGGATCAAATGAAACACTGTATTTATGGTTAGCACAGGGCTTGACATGCAGTCACTCCCTAATAAATGTTGGTGGTTGCCATTTTGCAGGTAAGAGGATATGCATATGATGGCAAGGGATGCTTTGGGACATGAGGCTAAAAATTTTGAAAATCAAATTGATTTTATAAAGAGACAGAGTGATTGCATAAAGAGACAGAGCTCACAGAGGACAAGAGGCAGGTAAATCAGTTATGAGGCTATTCACCAGTCCAAGAGAGGCACGATGAGGCCCTGCACCCACAAAATGATAGCATTTGTGGCAATGATTGAGATCTAGGCTTAGACAAATAGTTCTCAACCCTGGCTGCACATTATAATGCCTTGGGGAGTTAAAACAAAAACAAACAACCCCGATGTCCAGTCCTACATCCAGGCCACTGAATCAGAATCTCTGGAGGTGAGTCCCAGGCACCACCCTTTTTAAAGCCTCCCAGGTGACTCTAATGTGGTTCCAGGCTTGAAAACACTGGTTTAATGGATAGAAGTCAACAGGTTGAGTAATTGTCTGATTGCACAACAGAAGAGGACAAATTTGGAATGACAAAGTTTCTGGTTTGATAAGTTGGGGGTAGGGAGCTTTATAGTCTCGGGATAATTATTGTAGGGGCTAATTCATATAATTCAAGCAACATTTCATCCTGGTTCCTGTAAGAGGACAGAAGGTCAGTTGTCTATTAAATTGGTAATAAAATATATTTCTAATTATCACACTGCTCATCCCCACCTGTTCCATCTTTAGGGGAAATGAAAGCTGGAACACTGTCTCTCCCTGGTGCATTCGCAGCTGTCTAGGGGATGAGGGCAGAGCTTATGAGAGCTTCAGGGAGGCAGTCACTGCAACCCACATCAGGAAGTGTAGGAGAGAGTTTACAGATCACTGTCCATGACAGGAGCCCAAAGCTATGCTTACAGTGGTTGCAATAATTGTATTTATCTAGGATATACAACCCGCTCACTTTCAAAAGGATTTGAAGTAGTTTATCTGATTAAGCTAAAGCACATGATTAGGAAGTCAAAACAGAGATGACCAAAGAAATCTTAAAGAAAGAGACATTTCCAGACATCTGAGAAGATCTATTCTCTAATACAGGGGTCCTGAGGTAGGCTCTGAGTTCTCCAGAGGATGTTGCGGGGTGTTTTGTTTTTAAGTTTTACTCTAAGAAAATAGCACATCCTTTTCTGTGAAGAACAATATTTTATCAGGAACAACACTTGAAGAGGTTTTTACTGTGTGTATCTGTCCTTCCTTGTATAACAAGTTTCTGGAGGAGGTAAGGAAAGGGGAGCTGAGGAAATGGTGCAGCTACTTAGAATCTGAGCAAGACTAAAATTCACAATGCTAGCTGGGAATCAGCAGCCAGCAAGTCACTTAGACATTGTCATCTATAAAATGACAAAACTGAACAGGTACCTCTTTATCCCTGACACTTGGATTCATCATTTCTGACTAAATGGGAAAGGAAGGATGGAACCCTGTATTCTCTAGAATGTAGAGTGAATCCAAGTTTAAGTATTTTCTTTCAGATGTTAACTTAATCAGGTTGAGCCCTTCATATGTGTTGGAAGAGTTTATTCATCATTGAACCTCCAAAAAGAATCTGTACTGCAAAATGTATCTTGTTGGTAAAATGAAAATCAAACAGTTTAGTATGTCAGGTATGGGAAGGATGCAATGTAGCATAGTCTCAGTGAGACCCAAGACCAACCCATCTCAATCTGATAGCAGGCAATAAGGATTCTGCAGGCAGAGTTAGCATCTTGTTTAAAAGAAGTATTGACTCATCAAAAGAATCTGTGCAATGGGAAAAGAATGAACCTTAATTAGGTTCCTAGTTCTATATTGCAAGATGACATGTACGTACATCTCCTGAGTCCAAGGGCCCTGAATAACTGCAGTTAACTCCACTAATGTTTTCTATTCCTTATTTCCTTTCACTCCCACGAGAATGATATAAAGAAACCAATGCTAAATCATCTGCCCCAGGTTGCCCAGATAGGACTCAAACTCACATTTCTGTTTTATCCAAGTATAGCCCTTCAAAATGTCAATGTACTTGTTATCCAAAGCTGTTTCATCCAGCAGGAAACTGTTACTTTCTGTAGATCTTTTTGTTAAAACTCTAAGAGTATGATCAGCAGACATCTACCTGGCAAAATCAATCATTTCTGCTACAATTGTGAAATTCTATTCAATATTCTAAACGTCCTCCAAATCTGTTAGCCTTTATTGTCATTCTCCTGAAAATTCTATGAGTTGTTTTGGAGCTGGTAGAGTTAATCCCGCCAGATCTCACCAAAGTATGGAGGCGTCCCAAAGTTAAGTGACTTGCACAAGGCAGGTAATAAACAGGCCCGAGGCAAATCTGTTCCACTCCAAACCCGGCAGCCCTCCACCTCCACACACTTCCTCAGGCCTTGTTTCAGCAGGGAAGATGCCATCCCTAATAAGGAGCTATCTAGAGTGTCAGTTTCACTTAAATCTATATCATCAGGTATTGGAATAATGAAAAGGATTATCCAGAAAGGGAATGAAAAAAAGGGACAGGAGTTGACCTCACACTGTTGAGAAAATGTGCAGAAAAAACAGCATGGGAGACTAGATGCAGGGTTTAAGTGGCCCAGTCTCCATAACCAAGCCCTGCTAATTCCAATGGTGAGGTCCAAATGCCTTTTTCCTGCTGGCAGGTGGATCACTATCGAGGATCAGGGGTAAGAACTGGGAAAAATAACAGTCCTCTACACCAGGAAGAGTGTTGACCTCTGATTTATAATCTACAGAGTCTTCTGGATGGCAGATTTCTGCAAACAAATGGTAGGAAGATCTCTTTGCACATTTGATTCCTATTCCCAGAAAAGGAACTTCTATTTTAGGTATCCAATGCGTTTAAGCAAGTATTTATGTTGAACAGTGAGGTCAGCACAGTGCTAGTGTTAAGGAGAATTGCTATTATTGTTATCCAAATGAAATATTATGAAAGTACAGTATGCTGCTATCAAATTGAATATTAGAGAAAATACATGGGCTGACATGGCAAAGAAGGGAAAACAAACAAAAGGTTCACATTGTCATTCACAAGAATGGGTAGAGAGAGTAAACTGGGGGTCCAGGAAAGAACCTGATGATCTATTCAGTACCTTCATAACTTCAAATGAAAATGGACAGGGTCTGGGGTTGTGGCTCAGTGGTAGAGTGCCTGCCTGGCATGTGTGAGGCACTGGGTTTCATCCTCAGCACTGCATAAAAATAAGTAAATAAAGTAAAGGTCCATCAACAACTAAATTTTTTTTTAAATGAAAATGGACAAAAGGACTCAATGAGTACTTCACAAAATCTGCTGACATGAGAGTCTCCTTCTCTAAAAATATCATAACTACACCTAAAATGGCAAAGGGAGGCCTGGGGATGTGGCTCAATGGTAGAGCACATGCCTAGCATGCTTGAGGCCCTGGATTCTATCCCCAGCACTTCCCAAAAGAAAAAAGTAATAAAATAAATGACAAAGACGTTTAAGAGACTGTGTTTCTAATTTGACAGCATCTCCCTCTAAAAGGTTGAAACTAAGTCATTTTTTAGAATATTAATAAATAATTTAAGCAAACATTTTAATCCTTGGAGTGTCTGATTTATTTTGCATGTAGCTTCCCATCATGCACCAAGAGCACTTTTCTCCATTACGGTACCCTAGAATTGTGTATTATAATGAAGGCTGAGCGGCTCAGTCAAATCACAAAGGAAAAGCAAGTGGCTCATCTTTTCAAGCCTTCGTAGCTTGGGCTGTATTTAGATCTACTTTTTTATAATAGTGCTGCTGCTCCAAAAACTGGGTGTGTAAATAAGTAGAGCTGAAGATGAGGCGCGTGGCAGCGCGGCACAGCTCCACGCCATGTTTGTAGTTGAGCTTTCATCACTCCTTCATTGCCTGGGCCCTGGTAGCTTCAGATTCCAACTGGGACCAGTGCTTACTTTCTTGCCCAGATTCCACCATTCCAGGGAAAGAAAACCCCAGACTTTGATTTCTTGGCACAATTCCCTTTAGCACAGCTCAAGCTCAGTTCTCAGGAAAAAAAAATAATTCAACTTTCATTTGAATTTTAGATTCAAAAAATTAGTTTCCAACCTCAAGTTATACATGTGAGGAAAAAAATACAAAACTATAAGTTTGGGGAGCTGAGTCTGGTCAAGGTGCTGTGTCAAGTAGCTAGGTTGCCATAGCCAAGTCACTCAGCCCTCCCAGGGCTGCTGGGTTTTTTTCCTATAAAATTCTATAATTTTTTCTATGCTATTCTGGGTCCCCATTTTATTTGTGTAAAATTGTAGTACACAAATCTATAACGCACACCCACCTCTTCATGGACGGTTGGGGTACCTACTGTGTGTCAACCCCTCTGCTAGGGAAATCACAGAGATGACGAAGACAGAGCTACACTCAGAGGAAAACTGATTGACATTGCTGGGTGCTGATTGACATTGAGCTCTGCTGAGACAGGTGGCAATGCTGCCAGGGAGACCTAGTGATGATTTTTACCAAAAAAATAAAGCCATGTTTTTGTTTTTTTAATATTTTTTTTTTTTAGTTGTTGATGGACACGATGTCTTTATTTTATTGCTTTGTATGTGGTGCTGAGGATCGAACCCAGGGCCTCACACACGCGAGGCAAGTGCTCTACCGCTGAGCTACAATCCCAGCCCTAAAGCCATGTTTTAAAGATAAAATTTTAACCTATTTTCCTCAACTTGAAATAGAAATGGGGCCATAATGTTAGATCTATTATTATAATGTACATTTCACATGCAAAGATGCTGGATCGGATTAAGGAAAGGGAGCAAGTTGGAATGAATTCCAAGCATTCTGCCTCACTCTGAAAGACTTTCTTTGCTCAATATTTGGGGCAGCATTCCCCAAAATTGTTTCATAGTGCACTAGTTCCACAGAATGTTAATAGTGTTCTGTGAAAGAAGGTTCCGGAATTATAGAAGTTAGAGGAATACTGGGCAGGAAAGTTAAACAGATTCCCTTAGACCAAGTTTTCTGTGTGCCTCTATTGTGTGATGTGACTCTAACAGAGCAGTGAAGCATATTTTGAAATACTAACTAAACTTACTGGACCAAAGAACTTATGTATTTGTTTGGCAGAGCATTTTATGAGGCCTAATGGAACTAGCCATTAGGACACTTTTGAAAATGATCAGCTTTAAACAAATGCATGTTTTTCCCACAAAACCCTGTACATTTTTCTTAATTCACCCTTCATTTGTCTTGACCACTTTGACCGTGTCCAATATAATTCCTCCTTTTCTTTTTAGTAGCTCTTAGTTGTTTATAAATCACCGTATCCTTGTTTTCCTGCCATTCTTCTAGACTGTGCATGCCAAATTATTTTTGCTTCTTAAACGTATGCCCTCTAACCCCATATTGTCATTTTTTGGCTGGTCTCCAGTGTGTCAGCAACCTCTTCGCTCAAAATCAGGGGTACTCGACCACTGAGCCACACCCCCAGCCCTATTTTGTGTTTTATCTAGAGACAGGGTCTCACTGAGTTGCTTAGTGCCTCACCGTTGCCGAGGCTGGCTTTAAACTCGTGATTCTCCAGTGTCAACCTCCCAAAGTGCTGGGATTACAGGCGTGCGCCACTGCGCCCAGCTCATTGGTTCCCTTCTGTAGACGATGATGATAATTAGAAGGAAAAGACTATAAAGAAAAAGGAGGAACCACATTCTTACCTAAGAAAAGCATTTACTTGCTCCCTTTGAAGGAGGCTGAATTTTAAAATAGCTATGTCACCAAAGAAATGTGGCATGCTAAGCAGTGGCAAGAGGTGCTGTACATTCCTAGGGGAGCACTAATGAGCTAAACCCAGGAGAATCCTGGGGATGCTAGGGATCTCCTGCCAGAGTCACTATGCTAATGCCCTTGAGTAACTTTGGCCACTCTCTAGGTAAAACTTCAAAACAAAGATACTCCACCTTAAGCAGGTATGAAATATAGAACTAGATATTAGCATGAAAAGGAGGAAAAAAATAGGACTCACAAGATCTATTTACTAGCTTTGGTTTCTTCTCTGTAGATTCGGAACTCAGTAAGATCCCTCTTAGTATTACCAGCCTACAGTTCTAAAATAAACTAGGAGGTCATAGTCAGCATCCACTAGTTAATTCATTCAATAAACATTTACAAGTGTCTAGAGTACACAGGATCTTAACATAGGAGGTAACAGGATACCTCAGTGGGGAGTGTCTCGCCTGCACTGGTAGTTTATTGAAAGCTTCCTGGTCGACATAACATTGAGCTCCATCTTAGGGAAAAAAAGTGGAAATTAGACTGCTAAGAGAAGGAAAAGCGTTCCCAGAAAGAAGGAAGAGCTTGTGCAAAGACCCAAGGGCCTGAGAATAGCCTACATGTCCAGGTAACTTGCTAGTACTTATTTATAAATGCACAGTACAAACAATATAGCTGGTACGGAAGTTGGTGAAGGGCAGAGTACTACAATGCTATGTGTGCCTAGTATTTTGCTTACTAGGTAACACTAAGGAGTTTGGATACTGTCGAGCAAGCAATAGGAAACAAAGGTTTTTAAATGGACACATGACATGATCATACTTGCATGTTACAAGTATTTAAGAAATAAGAGGGTGGATGTTGAAACAGGAAGACCATTTAGGCAAGAAATAATTAAGGCCCGAATTAAAGTGGACATGTTGGGGATAGGGAGCATTAAGGGCGATTCGACTCAAGTTCAAAAAGGACAACTGACCTGAGTGACAAATTCAATGCACAAAGGAGAAAAAAGGGCCATGAAATGCTCCCAAGTTGCTGAGTTTTCATGACTGAGTAAAAGAAGTCACCAACCTTCAAGAATGAGAGTGTTTTGTATAGGGATGGAAAAAGGAACAATTGTGGTTTTTATTGTTGTTGTTGCAGTAGTAGGGATTAAATCCAGGGTACTCTACACCACTGAGCCACATTCCCCAGTCCTATATATTTTATTTTGAGATAGGTTCTGGCTAAGTTGCCAAGACTGACCTCAAACTCACCATCCTCCTGTCTCAGCCTGGGATTATAGGCATGCACCACCATCCCAGCACGGCACCAATCCTATTTTTTACATATTAGTTTGTGGTAGTGACTATGAGACACGTTAAGTAGAAATGCCCAGGATGTGTTGGCTTTATGAGTCTGGAACTCAAGAGAAGATCTGGGCTTGACTGCTAATGTCAGTGGTCATTAGCACATAGGTCAAAGTCACTACCACTAGACCATAAGCTCAGAGGGTTGCTATATTCACACTAATCACTTAAGAAATATCAGAATAGATGAATGTGATTCCAAAGGGAGTGAAAAAACAAGTCCAGATGTGGAATGTGCTCATATTTGAAGTTGAAGAGCACATAAAGGAGAACTGGAAGGAACAAGAGAAGTAGAAGGAAACCTGGCAGAGAATAAAGTCATGAATCCAGTGAGAAAAAAACATTTCAAGGTAGAGGGTGTTCCAGGAAAGAACTCTGCAGGATCAGGTAAAATGAAACCTAAAGCATGCTTACAGGATTTCATATCAAGGGGGCTCATGACCTGGGGGAAACCTACCTTTTGAAGGATCTTAGCTATGAAGGGGAGAAGAGAGACCAGAGGAGATGTTGGAGGGCTTCCTTTCTTTGTTTTAGATGAAAACATCATAGGAAGAATGAATAGAATGAAAAAGACTGAAGGGATATTTTTTAAAAGGAAAATCAATGAAATGAGTTATATAAAAATATTCCTAGAGCCCTTTCAATGGGAAACTACTCATGAGCCCATAAAAGATTATATGATTTTGCAGAAGAAATAGGTATACACAACTTCTATGAAGTACTTCAATTATAGAAATCAAGAAATACTTTAGATGTTACTTCATCATCCATGAGAAATATCCATGTATTCATTCACGTTTTCTATATTTAGTTGTTAAAATGAGACTATGCCCATGAATTCCATCCATCTTCTCCTGCTCCTTTCTTCTAAGCCATGATTTGTATCTAGGGTTCTAAATTGATGAGGATGAACTGCTCCCAGCCTTTGTTCATTCTAACCAGCATGATTTTTAGTTTTCAATTTGCATGGAGATATTGAAACGGAAGGAAGAAATCTCACTGTAACCTAAGATACATGCAATCCTGTGGGAGGGAGACCTCAGGAACTCAAAGAAACAATGGGATTCTGGAAGGCAAGGCACAGAGCTTCTTGTGGTTGTAGGAAGGCTGTACCACAAATCAAAAGCAAACAAGAAATCCCCTGAACAGAAAAAGAAAAAAGAGGATAAATACAATCAAACGCATCCATATTTGTAACACTGTATTCAGATCCAAATTTTCCTGCTTCTAAGTGGCCACTGTTTTAATCAGCTTTTTCACTGCTGCGACTAAAAGACCTAATCAGAACAATGTAGAGGAGGAAAAGTATTTAGGGGCTTGCAGTTCCAGAGGTCTCAGTCCATAAAAGTCTGGCACCAAGCCTCCGGGGTCCAGATGAGGCTGAACATCATGGGCAGAAGAATATGGCAGAGGGAAGCAGCCCACATGATGATCAGAAAGCTGAGAGAGGTCTCCTCTTGCCAGATACAAATAGCTATGTCCCCCAATGAACTACTCCCTCCAGCCATACCCCAACTGCCTCCAGTTACCACTCAGTTAATCCTATCAGGAATTAATTAGATTAAGGCTATGACCCAATCATTTCTCCTCCAAACCTTCTTGCATTATCTCACACGTGAGCTTTTGGTGGATACCTCACATCCAAACTATAACAGCCACCATCATACAGTCCTTTCTATTTAAAGAGATAAGTCTGACATTTTAATCTTGAGATGGTTGAGGGGGGATTCCAGAACAGGAATTTCCTTTAATGCTTCTCTTTACCTCTCTCTGTTAAGTAGTAAAGTAGCTCATTTAAAAAATTGTAATAACTCAATAGCTTAAAAGCCGAATCACTAGTATTAAGCAAAAGATTAAAAATCACTCTAGGAACACTACCCAGAGGTAATCATTAACAGTAGTTCATTGGAGACCTTGCCAGAAATTCCCAGCATGCATGAACAAGAATTTGGTCGGTTTTCCTTGGAAAGTAAGGTGATACAGTTATGGTGGCCTGTTTCCTCTGCTTCTACTGTCCTGGGCTTTTGTTTCTAAATCTTGGAGAAGATAGGCCATTTTTTCTCTTTTCGACTTGAATTAACAAAATGGGCATGCCAATTGTATATTGTAGTCTTGGTTTTGCAGCAATAAAGTCCTAAGCAGATTTTAGAAGTGCTGTATGGGAACTTCCACCCTCTGATCCTCCTCTCCCTTCTCCAAAAGGCAAGAGCAGCTTTGAAAACATAAAGCCCCTTGAGAGGTTTCTCTGATTCCCCTGCGCTTCTCTTTAGAAGCAGTCTTTCCCAGAGGGTGCTCCTCCTCCCCATGGGGAAAGCATTCTGCTGCTGGCTTGGCTTTCATGAGAATCCAGTTAAATAGGAGGCCACCATCTTCTTCCTTGAAGGCAAGAGGATAGACGTTTTCTATCTTGGAGAAAGATACCAGGGTCTAGGAAGTAAATAAGAAAGAATCAGAATTTCAGGTAAAATAATAATGAATCTTTTAAAAAATGTTCAGAACAATTTGCTGTTTCCATACCTACTAAGTTTCAGGGATCTGCTGTTTGAGAGAACTCCCTTGCGTCATACTGAATAATACTGCTCAAGTGCAAACCTATGTGTTCACTTGCTTCTATGGACAAAAGATAACCCTCCTATCTTTTCCAGCCTCAGCCCCCAGTCCTCAGGGAACTGAGAAAGTAGATGAGTAAAGGGGGAAGCAGGCTCATACTTTCTGGCAGGGACCCAATCTTCCAATCTTCAGAATTCGCAGCCAGTTTCCCTCTCTTCATCACTGCATTGTGCGACTTGAAAGACACAGTGGAAATAGCTATGGGAACACAAATAATGAAAGAACACACACCATGGGGTGAGCGGAGAGGAAACTCTCTTAATAGATTTCAAAAGAATAGATCCTAGAGCAATCCTGACTCTTAAAAGTTTTACCAGAAATGTAGGCAGAACTCCAAGCCCATGATGCTAGAAAAAAAATTAAGATATTGGGCACGGTTAAGATAGAAGATAGGGAGAGGAGAAATTCCAGGTCAATTAATAATTAAATTCACATATGGCTTGTTAACAAGGCCCTACCAAGAATCATAGGATTCAACCTTATTAATTTACTAGTGGGAGCAAATATAGGGTAAGCACTTGCTAAAGTAATTCATATCATTTTATTTCTAAAATAACGTCACGTATTTTGGGCCTTGCAGGTAGCTAAATCCTGAACAACATAAGAATATTCCTATAACTTTTTTAAAAAAATCAAATATTTCCTCTAGTTGTCTTGCCTGATCTGTCTGAAGCTCTAGCTATGCTTTTTCAGGAATATTGGAATATACACCTTCCCTGGACCACAGCTATATCCTCAGTAATCGTTTTCTGTTTATGAATTACAAAGAAAACACTAGAAGCTGAACTGACTGCAAGAAGAATCTGCCTAAAGACATCGCAAGAAAAGCAGTTATTTTATTTTTTCTTTAGTCCAATGTGGGCAACATATGAAAGCTTTTAATACATAATTGGAACTTACTGGCTTTTTCTTTAAAGATTGCAAAGACAAATTCATATTCCTGATGTGTGTGACCAGCATACAAGTTTCAATAAACTTCAAGCTGTATTGAAATTGTAATGGCTTGGCTGAAAATCTAAAACAGTCATTAAACAATCAGGGTTTACTTGCTTTTTTGGTGTTCAGAACTCTGGGGGTAATAAGAAGATACAACAGGCATAAAGAAGAAATAACAGACTTTTTTTTTTTCTTTAAACTAATTGATGAATAGATTTGTCTGCAGAATGGAAACTCAGTGGTTCTGTCTGCAGGGTCCCTGTCAGAAATGTTGTGGAAAAACTGTCAGGATCAATAGAAACACCGGGGAACAGGCATCAGAGACAGAAGTGTCATGAGAGAAGGGAAGATGCTCTGGTTCAGATGTCATGAGGAGATTCTGGCAGACTCCATAGTGCTTACCTAACACATCCCCTATTTTGTTCAACTATTCAGCTGAGAGCCTTTGATATCAAGAAAGATAGCTGTGGCCACTGCTCCATGACGAGATGAGCATGTGATCCCATTCTTTCCAAGATGTAAGGGGATGTCAGCTGGGGAATGCTGCTTCTGGTGAAAAGCTGTAAGAACATAAAGGAGAAAGTTCCTTTTCCCCCTGGTCCCTCCCTCCCCTCCTTGTCCCACCATCTCTGGCCTATGAATGTTGTGAAGTTTACGATGCGGCAACCATATTGCAAACATGACAGGGTGAGTCCTCAGGTGAAGAGCCAACCTGCCCCGGATGGTAAAGCAGGAGGACAGAAAGATCCTCGAAGATGATCTGGTGCCAGCAACTGCCTCTCCCTAGGCTTCTGGTTATATGAGAGCAATAAATCCCCTTTATTTTATAACCTAACTGGCCTCTTATTGTTGGGCTGTTTCAGTTGTTTCCAGCATTTCATGTTATATGACACCAAGGCAAAAATACAGCCACATTTTTGCATGCCTCCATGATTATTTCCTCAGAGGTGTTCATGGGAATGAATTGCTGGGTTGAGATGGTTAGTACAAAGCCAAATTTCCAGAAAAGTCATGAGAATTTACAATCCCTTTAGCATAGCATGTAGAAGAGCACATCCCCCCTCTTTGAACGTGTCCAATGTTTTGCCAATTTGAAGGCTTTCAAAAAGATTTGCCTCTTCTACTTTAGCTTGCTTGTCACGAGTTACTATTGAGGTGACACACTTTGTCATTTGTTCATAGACATTTGTGTTTTTGTCTTGAGATGTGCCTATTCCAGCATTTCTTCAGGATCAGATTTCTTAAAGAGGTGTATACTTGGCCTTGTATATCCACAGAGTCAACAACCACAGAATAAAAATATATTTTATAATTGCACCTATTCCGAACAATGTAGATTTTTTTCTTGTCATTATTCCCCAAACAATACGGCATAACAAGTGTTCGCATAGCATCTGGATTGTATTAGGTATTATGAATAACTGAGAGATGACTTAAAGGATACAGGAGAATATAGATTGGCTACATAAAATTACTATGCCATTTTATGTAAGGGACTTGAATAATGCAGATTTGAGTATCCATGAGGGACTGGAACCAATCCTTGATATTGAGGATAACTCTCTGCCTCTACTTTCTTATTAAATCATAGAGTCCTTTCCCTGATCTTCTTTCTCCAGACCTTTGGGCAGCACAGTATTTGACACCATTTACCATTTCCTCCCCTATATCATCCTTCTCTTGACTTCCAAGATCCTACATCTTCCCAGTTTTCTCTTTCTCTCTCTACTTGTTCCTTATCAGTATCTTCCTCTACCCTGACCCTTGTTTCCCAGTCTTGGGGGCCCTCTCTGATGGTGATCTTATTCATTCTCCATGACTTTAATTAACACATAACACTAATTACCACATCTGTATCTCCAACCCTCTGGGCTCCAGACTCATTCATTCAACTGACAGTATCATCTCTACTTGGAACCTCAAATTTAACAGGTTCTAAAACAAGCTTTGTTTCTCCCCGATCTCCACCCACCCCACTCCCCCCGGCCCCAACCCGGAAATTTACTGTTTGGGAATTGTCACCACCATTTTCAGAACTACAGGTCAGAAACCTGAAGGTCATGCTGAATTGTTCTCTGGCCTTCCCTTCCCACTCATAAACAAATTCTGTTGTTTCTCTTCCCCAAAATACCTTGACCCTTCTATTCTTCTCCATCTCCTCCTTAAATCTCAGTCCAAGTTAACATCACCAAACATAGCCTAGACCACCACTACCGCTTCCCTTCTGGTCACCCTGTTTAGACTTCTGCATCCCTCCCATCTCCAGTCTCCATGTAGCAGAATTTTTTTTTTTTTTTTTTTTTTTTTTGGTACTGGGGATTGAACTCAGGGGCACTCAACCACTGAGCCACATCCTCAGCCCTATTTTTTTGTTTTATGTAGAGACAGGGTCTCACTGAGTTGCTTAGCGCCTCGCCATTGCTGAGGCTGGCTTTGAACTTGCGATTCTCCTATCTCAGCCTCCCTAAGAGAATTTTTTTTTTTATGTAAAATTGGATCAGGCCATTCTTCTGATTAAAACCTTTCATTGTATTCCCATAATTTATAAAATCGGTTCCCAATTAATTATAATCTACATGGCTCTGCACGACTTGACTTTTGCCTTGCTCTCCAACCTCTCTGTTTGTCAGCTTTTTGTCACATAACCAAAATACCCAACAAGAACAACTTAGAGGAGGAAACATTTGTTTTGGGCTCATGGTTTCAGAAGTTCAGTTCATGGTCAGCCAACTCCATTGCTGAGGTGAGGCAGAACATGATGGTGGAAAGGAGCAGCAGAAGAAAGCTGTCAGCCAGGAAGGAGAGAGAGAGGGAGAAAGGAGCAAGGAACAACATAGATACCCCAAAGGCGTGCTGCCAGTGACCTACTTCCCCATGCCCCACCTGCCTTTAGTTATCATCCAGTAATACATTCAATTAATCCATCAAATGAATTAATCCACTGGTTATTCAAAATTGAATCATTTCACCTCTGAAATTTCTGCATTGCCCCATGAGTTTTTGTGGGGACACCTCATATCCAAGCCATAAAAGCCTCCCTCCAAACCACCCTGCCTGCCCTCTCCCTTGTCACACTGGCTTCCTTTCTGTTTTTTGTTTCATTAAATGTCTTGCCACTCCTCCTGTCTGCTTAAGTTAGCAAGCTGCTCCTCACCCTAAAGGACTTAGTTTACATGCCACTCTTCAGAGAGGACTTCTAGATCCTCTGTCAAAGTCCTGCCCCTCTGTCTTCTCTGTTACTCTGCTCTTACTGGTCTCTTCATAACATGCAGGACAGTTTGTGATTACATATTTATTTGTTTCTTTCCTTTATTGCAACACTGGGGGTTGAACTCGGGGGTGCTCTACCACTGAGCTAGACTCCAACCCTTTCTATTTTTACTTCTATTTTGAGAAAGTGTCTCACTGATTTGCCCAGGTTGGTCTAGAACTTGCCTTAGCCTCAATCTCCTGAGTCACTGGGATTACAGGCGTGCGCCACTTCAGCTAGCTATATATTTATTTCTTGTCAATCGTGTCTTATCTATTAGACTCTAAGATCCAGGAAAGAGCACAATACATTATTTTATTCACTGGCATATATCCAATGGCTAAAGCAACATCTCTCATATAACAAGCTCTTAAAAATACTGGCTGAATAACAGATAAATGAATATTTTATCTAGTTTAATTTTATTGGTGTTTTAATATTTCCTTGTTGATTTTCAAGAAATTTAAGCACACTTTAAATATTAACTATATTAATACTTTCTTTTTTTTTTATGTTTTCTTTGCAGTGTTTTTGGCCTATAGTTGTTTTTGCTTTTATGTACTCAATTTTATCCTTTCTTTCTTTTACAATTCAATCTGAGGTACCAAACTTAAGCTGGACTTAGTCATTTTAAGAACCCCAAAATATTCATTATCAGTTTTTCTGTCTGGAACTTCAGTATTTTTATTTATTTACATTTCAATCTTATATTCATATAGGATTTATTCTGCCATATGATATGATGCAAGACATAATTTATCTAAGTAATATTTACTCAATTTTCCCTTCATTTATGGCTTTTTTTAAATGATACATGTAATACATGCTTATAAATACTTGTTCTATCAATCTTCAAAATGTTGCCTTTACTTGTGTTTATTCCTGAATCAATAACACTCCATTTTGTTACCTTGTAAAGCCAGTATCCATTGTCTACACTCAAGGTTTCAAAAAATTTTTCCTCTTCTCATTCATGTTTTTTCTTCCAGATAAACTTAAAAGAAAAAAATTCTCAGTAGAATTTGAATTGAAATTGCATTTGATTTATAGTTTAATTTGGGGAAATTGAAATCCTAACATTATTAAGTCTTCCCTCCCAGGAACATGGTCCATCTCTCCATTTAATTCTTTTTAATTTATGATTCTTAGTAAAAGTGTGTGGCTTTTACAAATGGATTCTACTCTTTTTAGGTTAACATGGTAGACATAGCCAGTCCCCACTTTATCAAATGCCCTTGACATTTCTATCTACTTGCCAGAGGCAACTTGTCATGCATCCTTGCCCCTCTGTGGGGATCTTTTCTGACCCTTGGAGCCCACTCAGCCTCCCAACAAGACAAGCTGGAAATCTGGATTTTATATTCTCCAGGACAATGATAACTGGGTGGGTATGATGGTTAATTTTACGTCAATTCAACTGAGACATGGTTGCCCAAATTAAATAGTATTTCTAAACATGCCTGTGATGGTGCTTCCAGATAAGATTAGCATTTGAATCAGTGGACTGAGTCAAGTACAGTTCTCTCCTGAATGTGGCTGGGCATCATCCAATCTACTGAGGGCCTGAATAGAACAAAAAGGCAGAGGAAGGGGACATCCACTCTCTGCCTGACTGCTTGAGCTGGGATTTCAGTCTTCTGCTCTTGACTAAGACTCACACCTTCAGAACCTCTGGTTCTGGGAACACTGTGACCAGCTTCCCTTGGTCGTCAGCTTGCAGAGACCTCAGATTTCTCAGCCTCCCTACCTGCATGAGCTGGTTCCTCATAATAACTCATGTGGTATATATATTCTTTTTTGAGAGAGAAAGAGAGAGGCAAAGAGAGACAGAGAGGTGCATGTATGTGTTTGCGTGTATGTTTATATACATACATGTATAAACATATGTATACATGTTCATATTTATATAATTGCATATCTTATAAGTTCTGTTTCTGTGGACAGCCCTGGCTAATATAGTGAGTAAGCAACCAGCTTCTTTGGGCTTCTGCTGGAATGACTCTGAGGCCTACTAACTGTCCCCCAGAGTGCACCCCGTTAAGTGGTGCCCTACTCTCCCTCTTTTAACTTCCTTCTCTTTCCTTTATTCTCAGGCTAGGTTACCTGGGATACCCCTTCAATAAACAATTCTAACACTCTTCCTTGTCTCAGGGTCAGCTTCTAGGGGAACTCAAACCAAGACATAACCCCTACTTATTTTTTATAGTTATTATAAGTAGAACTTTTAAACATTTCTAACAATATATGAGAAAGTTACTGATTGTTTTCCTATGGAAGAGATATACCTTATATGCACATAACAACATATTTAAACACAAGTTCTTGACATGCAAAAATTAGAATTGTTAAGTTGTTTTACATATATCCTTTTACCTGTAGCAAATTACTGAATATTTTATACATCTGTACAGACACAGCATCTGGAGTTTTGTATAAACCTCTTGCCCATATATACTACACTTCAGGGGCAATTTGGAGAATTTTCAAGGGTGATTTAACTCTACACAATTTTCACTTCACGTACTATATTTAGAACCTAACTTAAATGTCTTTGGTAACTGGCTCCCAAACTGTATTTATTTGTTAGTTTTAATAGTATTTCAATTGATTCTCTTGATCTTTTAGGTAGACAATTACATTAACAGAAAATAATAAAATTGAGTCTCTTTTTCATTATTTTTATGTATGGTATATCCTTTTTGTCTTATTGAATTTGCTAGTATTTTCAGAATAATGTTAAGTATTAGTGGTGAGATGAATACCCTTGTCTAATTTCAGATTTGAATAGAAATAGAATGTTTCTTTTTTTATTGGGAAAGAGGAAGAGTTTAGGGAACAAACATAGCTTACTCAATGGAAAAAAAATTTTTAATGATAAATTAAATGCAGGATGGAATAAATTTTAGTTTTGCCCCAGAATGGAATATTTTATTATTTTTCATTTAACCATTCTTAGTAAACTTGATTTTCTTGGTTTAAAATGAGCCTAATTTCTACAAGCTTATCAGTTAAAGCCTATTTGAGATCTCCTCTGGCTGCTTTATTTCTGTAACACTTTTGATTTTATGGATCGTATGAAGAAGCACTGATTCCTCAGATTTTCTAGGACTTTAGACATTTAGGGCATTTAAGCTTGATTTGTAAGCTAGAAAAATTAAACCTGCAAAACGTAACAGGGATCTGGGTTCCCATAACCACACTTGCCAAATTCACACACCTCGGGTAGTTTTTTCTGCTCTTATTCTTGGTTCTGGCAGTCAGACCCAAGTAGGTACATATATATGTACACAAACGTAAATATATTTTCACATAGACACATTTCACAAAATGTATCTATGTGAGTCTATCTTGGACTTAGTAAGATATTTCCACATCTAATACATGTTTTCTTATGTTCAAGGTGGCCAGATATGTTTTTATACATGAACAAAATTATGTATAAAAATGTCAACAATTTCAGCATTTTTGTAATCATGAAAGATCGGAAATGTCTTAAATCTTTATCAGTAGGCACTTAAATAAATTGAGGCACTTGGGTTGTATTTTAAAATAGACTTAATTTCTTTGGATCTGATAGAAAATTTCACTTCCTTCCATCCTCCACTTTAGCATAGCTCACTTAGAACCTGACTTCAGTCATTTGGAGAAAATAGGGAGTAAGCAAAAAATAAGGTACAATGAAGGATTTTCAAAGTGTAGCCATGAGGATTAAAACTCTAACATTTCTAAGGGATGAAAATTACACGCAGGATTTCTCAAAGAAATTTTACCTTTTATGTACTACCAACAAATGGATGCAAACTTAAAATTGGTGCCATCTGACACGCACCATGGCAAAAACATTCTTTGCCCTCTTAGAATCTGGCTTGATAAGGACTGCTAGGTTTAAGCAAAACAAAATGCTGGCTAAATTAGTAAAGCAATACCCAAAACAAAATTTAGAGGAAGATAGCTGATGTTATTTAAATTTATTTTTAAAAGTTATCTTAAGTTTTTATATTTCATATCTATGTGAAGTATAAACTGTAGTTTGCTTCTGTGTGAATTGTATATCTACTGCCTCCCAGTTTTACTATCTCCCAATGTGTCACATGAGAAGATACCCAAAACATTTCCTTATCTTCCTAGGAACCCACAAGATGCATTTCCAGACTCCTTTGCTTGTAGGTGTGGCCATGTGACTCATTCTGACCAATAGAATGTAAGCAGGAATGATGTGTGTCACTTTAAAGTCTGATCCCTAAAACCTGCCATGAAATTCCCTCTCTTCCCTTATTTCCCAGATGCATGAACAGAATCCAGTGAAATCCTAATTGAAGAGGGCCAGGGCCTCTGAATCATTTTGTGAACAATTGCCTATCAAAACCCAATTTGTTCATGACTTGAGAAAGAAGTAAATCTTGTGTGTAAAGCTGTTAGGATCTGGGGATGATGTGTTAAAGCAATTGGTATTTCTTAAAATACAAAGATCTGTATAGCTCTGATCCAATTTTTAAATTCTTTCTTTTTTTTTTTTTTTTTTTTTTGACACCAAGGTTTGAACTCAGGGGTACTTGAACACTGAGCCATATCCCCAGCCCTATTTTGTGTTTTATGTAGAGATAGGGTCTCACTGAGTTACTTAGCGCCTCACTGTGGCTGAGGCTGGCTTTGAACTTGGCGATTCTCCTGCCTCAGCCTCCCAAAGTGCTGGGATTACAGGCGTGTACCACCGCGCCTAGCTCAATTTTTAAATCCTTAATACATTCTTGACTCACTCTGGGACAAGTGTCTAACACTGTTCTGGCTATAGCTGGGCAGGGATGTTGCAGGGTCCCTTCATACAGACGTGGCTCAGGAGCCATTCCAGAGCATTCGGAGCTATTCCTAAAAAAAGAGGAATCCTTGTGAGCTGGGTAACCCCAACAAGAATATCTCCTACATGAAGAAGTATAAAAAGGGGGAAGAAACTAAGACTGACAGAACTTCTCAGGCCAACCCTAAGGGTGAAAGAAAGGGTAAAAATTCCATCAATCTTCCCATTCATAGGAAGCTTCACATCCCTGTAAGATCTGTTGTAAATCCTGACATGCACTCTCAGAGACATTTAACCCTCCCTGGGGAGATGTAGATAAAATACAAGTTAAAAGGTCATTCTAACATGTTTGAACACTGTGTTCAAACAGATATTGTGTACCTTGCTTAGGGAACATAATGGTGGACCTAGCCTGTCATTCTCTTGACAGGGAACAGAATCATGCTTAGAAAGGAAGAAATTCCTGTTTAAGAAGTAGCAACACTCAGTCATGGAACACTCAGGTTTAGGTGAACAATTTCAGTGGACGTTTGCCATTTAAAAAATTCTGGTCCAGGATCTTACTTCTCTTCCTTTTTGGGAGACTCTTGCTATCTCAGTTGAGTGGAGGCAAGGATTCATTATTTTCCACAGACGCTGAAGGAACAAAACATCTCTACTACTCCTCTACCTCCTCCTCCCAACTCCTTCTTGCTCTATCTCATAACTAGGGTATGGTCAGCCTAGTGAGTGTTGCTACCAAGGAATTTGGGTCTTCAACAGGTGAGACTAGGATAAAGAGATAGCTTAGAATGCACATCCAGTGGTGTTATCCCTTGACATCAACAGAAGTCTCTGGCAGTGTGCAGGTCCCTGGAGAGGTGTTCTAACCAATCCTCAGATGTGCCCCTGGTACGGTTTCTGGTTGCCGCTTATTCTCTGAGCCCACCTCCCAGTCTCTGAGTCACCCAATCACCTTCCAATAAATTCCTTTTCTGCTTGAATGAAACATAGTAGGTTTTTAATGCTTGTGACCAAGAACCTTGACTGATAAAATAATTTTCTCTTCCTTCTTTTTTTTTACCCTTGACAACCTAACAGAATATTTGAATTCTTGAAAGTAGCAAGATACATGTTATAAGATCCATGTCTCATACAGATAAAGATCACTCATTTAAAATTTGAGATATCATTTTTTTTCTTGAAGACCGTCTGAATTATAATATCTGAATTATCAAGGGCATACTCTAGGAGCTCTATTAGATCAAAATAAAACAAAACCAACAAAACAGACAAACAAAAACACCTGTTGGCTTCACAGTGTGGCTCTAGTGTCTTTTCATGGGGGTGGAAAAAAGTCAGGCTCAATTCAACCCAACATGACCAGGCCTAACCAACTTGTCCCTGCAAATAGAGAGTCCAAAGGTAGAGTCACAAAGACCATCACTGCATAGAGTGGAACCCCCAAATAGTGAAGAGTGAAGAGTTCAGAGTGAGAGGAACAGCTGCTTAGGATATAAATGAAAGAGACAGGACATTTTTTTTAGATTTTTTTTAAACCTTTATTTTTATTTATTCATGGATTTTGTATGTGGTGCTGAGGATCGAACCCAGTGCCTCACACAAGCAAGGTAAGCGCTCTACCACTGAGCCATAACCCCAGCCCCGAGACAGGACATTTTATGATGGAAGAGCCTCCCTTCCTACACTCCTACAGAAAGGAGGTCTGTTTGAAGCTCACTCTATGACATTAGAAGGGGCTCCATCTAGATCATCAAGGTCGACTCAATCCCATTCCCAGATATTTGAATTTCCCCAGATAATAATCAAGGCCTCCCTTAGTAAGTTGAGTAAAGACTCAAAGATCATCTTCAATCAGTACACCCTGTATTCAGGTTGAGATGTAGGCCTGGCTTGCCCAGCACTGACTCTGACAAACTGGGAGCATCCAGCAGAGGCACAGTACACCTGGGCTCCAAAACCATGTTCTTCATCATTCCTGACTACTCAGCCAATCTCCACCTTTTTAAGAGGGAAGGGAGCTGGAGAAATACACTCTCCCAGCTGTAGCCTGCCAGGAGGAACAACAGTCCAGTGTGGACAGAATTAAACAAGATAAAAAAAGCTAGAATCCTAGCTTTAAAATCTTGGCTAAGCCTTTCCAGGGGCACCACATACCACCTTTCCTGAGCTCAGGCTAGGGTGTTAGATATAGTGTACTTCCACCTGGGTTTTCTCAGAACCATCTCCTGCTGACTCCAGGTGAGTTTTGACCTAATATGCCCTAAACATATTGTCCATGCTCTGAATGCATCAATTTTAAATTGGATAGCTCTTTATGTAAGGATTTGAGGATATGAGGTATCAGAAGCAAGAGTTAAACAGTAAATCAGGTATGCCAGACAGAGTGGGTCAGTTTTCCATGGTGTCCTTCTCTCAGAGGGAACTTTTTGGGGAATCAGTCTTGCAAATCACAAACAGCTGGAAAGATCTTGCAGATCTTACCAGCAGCTGGAAAGAGTGACTGGGCTGAGGAAACAGAAGGCTTCACTGTCCCTGGCTACTTAGTACCACCCCAAGGTGATGCTCCTTCAAAAGAAAGGGGAAAATAGCAGAGAAGAAGAGGAAGATAAAAGGAAAAAATTAAAGTAGCAAAGGAAGAAATAAGTTTAAAGTCATTTTTTATTGTTTCCTCTATTCACATAATAAATGTACAATTCAAAAAAGTAGAGAAAACTAAGAAAAAAAGAAAACAAAGTTGACTTACAGTCTGATAACTTGGTTAAAATTTTTAAGTATGAAAAACCAGGCACAGTGGCACATGCCAATAATTCCAGTGACTCAGGAGGCTGAAGCAGGAAGATCATAAGTTTGAGGCCATCCTCAGCAACCTCAGTAAGGACCTAAGCAACATAGCAAGACTCTGTCTCAAAATAAAAAATAGAAAGCCTTAGGATGTGGTTCAGTGGTTAAGCTCCCCTGGGTTCAATCCCTGGTACCAAAAAGAAAAATAAGAAAAAGAAAAAGAAAGGACAGGAAAGGGGGAAAATAATTTTTGTGTATGTACTTCTTGTACATTTTTACTATAAAAAATTTTAAATATAGATGAGTTTTAAAATAATGGAGATATAAATGTTTAAACACCATATACGCACATACACACAAGTATAATACTAATTCATTGTTCATTTTTTTCTCAATTTATGGTAAAAACCCACATAAATAAATATCATAATCATTTTTATACCTATGTAGTATTCTAACACAGTTTATGTATCAAAGTCTATATTAATGAACATTTTCCAATGTTTCACTATGATAAAAAATATTCTTATTAGTCCCATCATAGGTACATCTTTGCAAATTTATTCTATTCTTTCCCAGAAGTAGAATTGCTGGGTAAGTATATATACTTTGTTAGTGTTTTCACAAATGTTATTAAATTGCCCTCCAGAAATGTACCAATTCATACTCACATTGCTAGGGTGTAGGTATCCTTCCCCTGGCATCCTTTTGTGTTCAGCCAATTAGGCAGTTGAAACATACTATATCTTGACATGGTTTTGGATACAAGTGAAGTTGACTACATGCATCAGCTATCTGGAGATGTATTTTCTTTGCACATACTTTTCACTTGGAGTGCTCATTTTAATTTTCTTCACTTGTAAGAACTCTATATCAAAAGTTCTTAGGTTTGCCATGTGTTGCTATTGAGTTGACACTTAAAATTACAACTAAAATGATAAGGCAAAACTAATACAATTTAAAATAAGAAAAATAGTACTTTGAAAGCAAGAGAATAGGAAATTCAGGTAAGACAAAATAAAACCAGAATAGAAGGAAGAAATTTTGGGTAGTGGTACATGCCTGTGATTCCAGCTACTCAGTAGGGTGAGAGAGGAGGATTACAAGTTTGAGGGCAACATGGGCAATCTAGAAAAACCATCTCAAAATAAAAATTTTAAAAGGCCAGAGAAGTACCTCAGTGGGAGAGGGCTTGGGCTTGATCCCCAGCACTACAAAAAAAAAAGGAAATTTTAAAGAAGTAAAAAAAAAAACCAATAACAATCAAATGAAAGAGAAATGTCCACATTGTATAATAAATTGTATGTAAATTTTTTCAATAAGAGAACAAGACTGGGGCTTGTGCAGGAAGTGACTTGCCTTAGGGAGGCCAAGGACAGTGTCTTGGATCTTTAATCGAGTCCTCTGTGGAGACCTGCAGAGTAGATCAAAATGGGCAATAGGACCCAAATCTTTTGCAGTGCTTTATACACTTGTTCAGACCATTAGCAAATCCTCCTGAGGAAGCCAAATCCACTTAAAGCTACACTTAAGCAGAGCAGCAGATAAAAAGGAAGGTAAGAAAAGGATTACAAAACAGAGAAGGAAGTCTTGATGGGAGCTGATTAATCTGTCATTTTAATCATATTATCTTTTCTTTTTGTTCACTAATTAGATGAAGAAGCTATTAAAGTTGCAGATACTAAAAAGTGACTTCTTGAAGAAACTATAAACAACCAAACAACTTACCATCTACTACAGATGTCTTGAAGGAATAGATTGAACTGAACGTGAAACTCCAAGTTCCCTATCTGGGAGTGATTTTTCTTAGAATATATGAAAACATATTTAAAATGAAGAAAGGTATGCATAAACTGCTTTCATGTCCATTTAGTTTTCACAGGAAGTGTTCGAGATCAGTTTTGCTATTTCTCCCATTTTTATGTATGAGGACATGAAAGTTCAGAAAGGAAAAATAACCTGCCTCATGAATGTGCTCCCAACAGTGCCCTGTGGAGGTAAAATCAGAGAGAACTCTAGACCTGTGCTATTCAATAAAAATGTAACGCAAGTCACATGTTATTTTGAATGCTGTTCTAGCTACATCTTAAAAGCAAAAGAAGGGCAGGGAGTGTAGCTCAGTGACAGAGTGGTAGCCTAGCATGAGCAAGGCCCTGAGTTTGATCCCCAGAACCACGAAACAAGAAAATAACAAGAAGAAGAAGAAGGAGGAGGAGGAGAAGGAGGAGGAGGAGGAAGAGGAGGAGGAGGAGGGGGAGGAGGAGGAAAGAAACAGGTGAAATTTAAGATATTTTAATATAAGTTAAATATATTACATATATTAAACATAAAACTTTAATACATTTTATTTAGCATAATATATCTAACCCTTATAACTTAAACATGAAGTCAATATAAAAATACTTTACATTCCTTTTTTCCATGCTACAGCTTTGAAATTGAATGTTTTACACCTACCACATGTCAATTTTTTTAAATATTTATTTTTTAGTTGTAGATGAACAGAATATCTTTATTTTATTTTTATGTGGTGCCGAGGATCAAACCCAGTGCCTCCTATGTGCTAGGCGAGCATGCTACCACTGCGCCATAACCCCAGCCCCCACATATTTCAATTTATATGAGCCAAATTTCAAGTACTGAAGTACATTTCATGTACTTAACAGCTACTGTTTCCAGGGGCTACTGCATTGGAGAGCATAGTTCTTTATCAGTGGTTCTCAAGGTGTGGTACCCAGACCACCAGCAGCAGCAACATCATCTGGCAACTTGTTAAAGTGCAAATTCTTCAGTCCTCATCTCAAATCTACTGAATCAGAACCTCTGGCAGTGTGGTTCAGCAATCTGTGTTTTAACAGCCTCTTCAGACAGTTTTAATACATGCTCAATTTTGATAACCATTATTCTAGGCAACTGCCTCTCCATTCTAAGCTAAATAAACCTAGGACAACCATGACAGGCTATCCCTTCTCTTGAGATAAGCAATTCTTGAACAGATGAAGTTGGCATTCTCTTGTATGGAAATATACCAGTCCTAGCTACGATTCAATTTCATGGGACTATGGAATGAATTACCAGACACTCAATTTAAATGTATTTGGATTTATCATTTTGCTTAAGGAGAAAGGCGGGAAAGTCCTCAGTAATCACATATACTATTATATTGAGTTAATTACTAAACTCCTCATTTTCTTTATTTCTTCATCTACAAAATGAGGATCATTTAGTAAATATTTGCAATTTTTTTCAAAGAAAGTACTGTGTATAAAAAGAAAAAAGTCAGCAAAAGTGACTGATGTTTTCAAGCTACAGTAAAACATAGTGGACAGGAAAGATAATATGGATTTTTGAATTTAGAAGCTGAGGCTGATTCACTTATATTTCTTAGAACATTAGATTTGCTGAGAGTGAAGGGTAGGGTTTTGCCAGAATCATTAAAGAGAATAATTCTGAGCATGCCTTAAAGCAGAACTTTCAGTAAACAGGAATTACCTATAAAGAAAATCAGGAAGCCAAAGTGTTTCTTTTTATGAAGTTACATCCTGCCATAGAAAAGCTGGATAGGAAATAAAGACTGATGCACTTCCAACTGTATACTATACCCGCAATTATTTCATCAAGGAAAATCTGAGCAAAAGCTCAGACTCGTTGATACATACATATATACATATACACACACACATATATATTATATATATATATATATATACATACACATATATATGGATGTGTGTATGTATAATGGGTTTGAAAGTCATAAGAAACCGACGACAACCAATGGCTAGAATTACAAGTGATTTTGAGGGAAAAATGTACAAAGCAATCACTACTCTGTGATTTGGGGTTCCTTACTGGCTGCCTGGTCCTCTCATTTCAGTAATTCTTCCTCCAGACATTTGCTGAAAGAGAAATATATTATGTGTTCAGGAAAGTAGGAGACTGATAAAATAATAATATTTTCTTCTCTTTCTCCTGGTTATTCGTTGGACGGTTCTAAGGTTCTCTGTAGTGTTTCCAGGGTTCTGTGATGGGGTTCTACTTTGCTCTGCACTTTTTTTAAAAAAAAATTATTTTAGTTTGGCCAGAGGATACAATGCTATCACTACTCTAACCCTTTCCATCTTATCCTACCACCTTCAAATAAAAAAGGCAAAATAGCCCTTCATGAGGCAAGATCCCATGGTTTGGGGGAATGGCAAGTACCAATCTCTAGTAGTAGCTGCGACCTACCGCGAAACAGAAACGGCAGCTCATGCTCTCCCTTCTTTCTCCTGCCCTATCCCACCAACTCACAACTCCACATATTCCTTTACACACACACACACACACACACACACGTCCTCCTCCAGCCTCGCATCCTCTTGCACACTCTGCATAGCACGCACGCCAGGATGCCCGCTGCCACAGTAACGCTCAACCCACTCGGCGGCACCACCCATGGCCGTCCCGCCTCCGTCCCACACACCAATGGATGAGGTCTGAAGCTCCCAAGGGGCCCTTTGATAGGGCAGGGCGACTTGCCACTCTCAGATCGTGTCCCGCCCCCTCCTCGCTCCCCTAGGGAGCTGGAGGGGCCCGAGCATCAGCGAGAGTAGCTGCGAGCAGCCGCGGCGGCGGCGGCGCGTCGTTGCAGTTGCGCCATCTGTCAGGAGCGGAGCCGGCGGGGAGGGGGCTGCCGCGGGAGAGGAGGAGGGGTCGCCGCGAGCCCGAGGCCGCCGAGACCCGCCCGTCGGTCGGCCGCGAGAGCAGAGGCGAGGCTGCGCTCCAAGCCCGGCGTCCTCCGCTGTCCCGGCGCACGGCGCTTCTCCCCGCGCACCGTGCACTCTCCAGGCGCACACAAAGCCGCGGCTCACGCCAGGGAGGGCTCCGGCGGCCAGGCCGGGGATACCCCGGCGCCGCCCCCTCGGCGATCTCGGAAGGCCCACCGGCTCCCGGGCCAGCTGCGGAGCTACTGGACCCGCCTCGGCCGCGCCGGAGGAGGGCGGGGAGAGGACCATGTGAATGGGCTTCGGAGCCTGAGCGCCGCACAGGTAAGCGGCCGAGGATGCGCCTCTGGAGGCCACCGGGATGCTGCGGAGACGCCCGACCGCCGGCGCCCCTGCTTAGGGCGGCCCCGCCGCTGGGGCCCCGCGCTGCAGTCCCTTGGCTACCACCGCCTCCGGGGCACCCGGCGGGGCTGCGGGCTAGTTGGCAGCGCTTGGGGTCTCCGCGGCCCTGTCGCAGGACACCTTTGTGGGGTGCGGCTCCGAGATATCGCAGAGATGGGGGACTCATTTCTTCGCCTCCTAGCCGGCGCCGGGCGAGAATAGGAATTGGCTTGGGGGCGAGGCTGGCCCAGACTCCGCCCCCGCCCTCCTTTTGGGGCCCCCCGTGGGGACTAGGGCTGTGTGTGTTGTTTTAATGTCAGGGATGATGTAATCACTTAATA
>CM053406.1:44052530-44113788 GCA_028644305.1 Xerus rutilus
GCCTTCCCTCCTCTTCCTCTGTCCTCCACCCCTGCTGCTCCCTCAAGCTCCTTTCTCCTCCCTTCCCTGCTCACTCGCTGAATTTCCTCTCCACTTCCCTAGATCGATGGCTGTTTTTGTTTGGTCTCCTCCCCTCTCTTATCTCTGCGGCTACAGGCGGAGGGGGACTGGGCCAGAAGAGGCCACCTAGCTTGGGCCCAGGCGGTATTTGCTGGGACACTCAGGGAAGAGGCATAATCAAATCACCCTTTTGTGTGTGTGTGTGTGTGACACACACACACACACACACACAAAGAGCCCTTTCAGTGCATAGCAGGAGACACACAAAGTACCCAAGGATAGGCTCCATGCTTCTTGTTTCTTTTCCCTGGGGCTTCCTTTTCTTTCCTACCAAGCAGTTGATCTCTAAGAGTCTTTCCTGCTACATTTACCGAAAAATGAAAGGCCTCCTAGATGCCGGGTGGCAGGTGCCGGCATTTTGCTGTGTTCATAGACCAGTAGTGTTGACTGGCAGCTGCTATGTTCTTAGATTTAAGGGGAAAATTAGCCCAGCCGTTTTCAGAGTTTACTTTTAAGGTAACCTCCCCACTCCCTCATTTTATTCCTTCTCTTTTGAAGATAGGTATGAGTTGGGATAGGATAAATTGGTGTGGGATCAGAAGAATTTTAATTAGAATTAAATTGGTGTTTGACAAGAGTGAGGAAACCTGACTTATTTCTTCTATGTAGTCTTATTTCTTCTATGCTGGAGTTTCTTGAAACAGAATCTGGGCTGCCCAATGATGCTGTTTCACTCTTTTATTTAACTAAGTGACTGGGGACATGGATAATACAGCACTGAATTGGCACTTGCAGTTCACTCTGATGCCCACACTCTTCTTACCATCCGAGCAACTACAGTACTTTCCATCCTTTGTGCAGTCTTTCTCTCCAGTCCCTACCCCATGGGCACTGTGCTTTCAATTGAAGAAACTCACAGACTTTTAGAGGAAGTGGTTTAACTATCTGAGGCTTTGGGGCACTTAGCTCTGAACAAGAGATTTAGAGCTCTGAACCCTGGATTATCTGATGTACCTCTTAAAGTGGAAGTGTTATTGAAAAATTTGGGCTTAATGTTCTGTTTTGTAAGCAGAACATATGTGCTCAATCAGT
The DNA here is from genome assembly GCA_028644305.1 of Xerus rutilus. NCBI lineage: Eukaryota > Metazoa > Chordata > Mammalia > Rodentia > Sciuridae > Xerus > Xerus rutilus. Next base: position 44,053,683 of record CM053406.1, read on the forward strand.
AATGTCAAAATTTATGTTGGCCCTGTTGATCCCTAAGAGCAGGGCTCCTTGAGTATTACAAGTAACAAAACAGTTTCATGTTCGTTCTTTAAGAATTTTATTAGAAAAGAGTTGTTATGATTCATTAAACATTTACTTCTGTGCTTTCTAAGGACATTCATGATGCAACTTTTTACATGAAAAAGCAATAGGGTTAATGAGTATACTGTAAAAACAAAGACTTGTTTGTTTGATGCTGGACCCAGAAAGGAAAGTCAGTGCACAATAAACTTGTACTCTGTTGACCAACTTAAAGAGACTTAATGATAAGGTTGAATGTGAACAAATGCACACTCTACTTTCCTCTCAGTTTGGAGTCTCCAACCTCATCTGACTTGCTTAAAAGTCTCTTTAACCTTTGGGGTTCATCACAAATGTCATCTTCCCTCTGAAGACTTTGCTAACTTTTCCAAGCAATTTTGTTTTCAAATATCAGCAGCAGGCATTATGTTTCTTATGCTGTTCCTACCATTAATTTGGTCAGTACATTGAGAAAAGGAACCTAATCTTATTTGTCTCATTTCCTACCAAATATTACATTAGTAGGTAGTCAGTGGTTTCATTCAACAATCAACAAATATGAGTTAGGTCCTTGGTATGTACTCAACACCTGTTTTAATTAGGATAATGTTAGCAGCTGTAACAAATAGGCCTGCAAACATATAATAGTTCAAAAGCAATACACATTTATTCTTGCTTATGTAATAGTCCAAAATAGATGTTCCTGGTCAATGGCTGGCTTTCTTCCATGTAGCGATTCTGAATCCCACACCCTTACCTTGTAGCTGCACAATTATATGGCTTTTCATTGTAACCTGTTTTAGCTGACTAGGCAAAAGAGACAGTGAGGGGATGTAGCCACTTCTAAAATGTCTTGGCCTAGAAATGACCCACATCACTTCCACACACAGTCTTTAGGTGAGGGCTATGGATATGGCCACATTTAATTGCAAGAGGCCCTGAGAAATGTAGGTAAGTCGTGTGCCCAGAAAAAAAGCACAAGAAATATATTTTTGATGAACAGCTCTGCCAAACATTGCCACTTAACAAGGCATATCCACTACTCTCAAGAAGCTTGTGGGCTGATGATAATTAAACTAAATGGAAATCTAAGAGCCAGTACCCATCATTGCATTTGTTCTTTTGATTTTGTAAGTTAAGATATTTTTATCTTAATCATATTTCAGAAACCTTGCTTTTTGTCCTGTTTTAAGGGACCACTTCTCAGTCAGTAATCCCTTATCATACAGTCCATCTGTTGCTTCCCGTGTTGACTTTGATGTGGTTGTTTTACTCCAGAAGCACCTTCCTTGGCCTAGTTATTTGTCTGGTGATTTTATAGACTTCCATAGGGGCTGGTAGAATCCTTGGAAATCATAGGACTACCTTCTCTTCATCTGCTTAGGAGGAAATTAAGCAAAAACTAGGAGAGGTGAAGCTCCTTGCCCCAGGGCCTTGCTGATGGTGGAACTCAGGGCTTTGTGCATGCTAGCCAACTGCTCTACCACTGGGACATGCAGCTTAAGAGAAGGCCAGAGGCTCAGCCAGCCTAGCTCTTCAGCTCCACCTGGTCCTCTCTATCAGCAGCTGTACTGTCTTTGAGTCCTGTGTATTGAATGGAAGTTGTAAGCTTCCAGACCTCTAGGAGCAGGGGAGCCTGCTAGTGTTCTAGATAGTCTCTGTTCTCCACAGGTCTCCAAACTGTTGGAACAATTCTGAATTCTGTTCATGCCTGTAATCATAATTAGTAATGCTCTTTCTTTCTTTTTTTTTGGCTGTGAACATTTTGCTTTCTTCATCTGTTCTGCAAACATCAGCCTAGTATGTTATTTTGTGCAAGACATCGGGGGAGATGGGGCTGTGGAAATGAATATTCCTGCTGTCCTTGCTTTTCAAAAGCTCACCGTGTACTAGAAGAGATACAAAAATAATAAATAATAGCTGACATTTATTGGTAATTTACTGTGTGTCATGTACTGTTTAAGCTCTAATCTTAACAATAATGATATAAAGTGGTTTCACTTTTCATTTGTAAAATTTTACAAATGGGCATCTGCAGCAAGTTTCAGTAACTTACTAGTAACTAACCCAAAATCATGTAGTTACTAAGTGCTGGAGTCAGGATCAAGCCCAATTAGTTTTGTTCCAAAGCCCTTCCACTAAGACACTGAGCAATGCAAAATACTTCATATGTTTACAGTCGTGATAGTAATTAAAACATGTGTCACAAGGATGGGAGATGGTTAGCATATCTTGGAAATTGAGACCTCTAGTTGATGGGAAACAGAACTTTATATCTAATAAAATACCCATCCCTACCTTCCTTTCTTCCATTCAGACTCTCATCTGTTACTCATCTGGGAAACAAAAAATAAAATTTGACAATGGAAAAGCAAAGTTTGTTGATACTAGAAATACTTTTACTCTCTGTGCTTCTTATTTTAAGCTGGGTCCTTTTGTATAGGTAGATCTATATGAATTGGTGAATTGTCTACATTTACCATTAGACATCGAACTAGTGCTTTAGGAGCAAAAAGGGAGTGATACTGCCCAACGAACTTACCTGCTGGCTCAGCCAAGAAAGGAGGAGGACACTGTTATAAATGCTGATTCTAGGGGTACATGCACAGGACACAAGAGAGTATGCAGAAGAGATCATGAACTCAGCAAAGAAGTGGGGCAACCAGATAATAAAGGCTGAAGGAAGAGGTGTGTGGGAATAGAAGTTGGTTAGTTAAATGTAGGAAGGTCACTGCTCCAGGAAGAACAACCCAGAAGGTGAATGCACAGACCTTTCAGGATGCTGCAGTTAGTTCAGGGCCCAATGGGGTGGTAGAAAGATAGACAAAGGAAGAATACAGGGCTGGAGGAGAAATTGAGAAGATTCTTATAAGAACTTACAAGTGTCATTTAAGAGTTATAAGTGGAGATGTGACTTTGACCTAATTTAGATTTTACAAGTATCACCTGGCCATAGTGTGTGGGCCTTTGGTCAGAGCCAGGCCCACTGATACAGGGAGGCTCATTTCCTACCAAATATTACATTAGTAGATAGTCAGTGGTTTGTTTCTTTTTGGAAACTTAGATGAACTATAGGCAAGGGTCAAGATGGAAGGGATGAAGTGGGGATAGGGTGAGAAAGACAGAGTGAAAGTAGTTGAGACAGGATATGGAGGTAGATAGAAAAGGGGTCTTTGGGAAATGAGGTGGAAAGACAATGGAGATAGATAGTACAGTAAGCTGGATGTGTGCAAAGGGAAGATGTCATCACAGACACTTTGGACTTACAAGTGGAGGTGTCTCTTAGGCCATTGCATATGTGGGTCTGGAGTAAGGGAAGAAACTAGAATTCAAATATAAATTTGTTAATAGTAACTTACAGATCCTTGAAGCCATTGATGTGAGAAAGATTGCCCAGGGAGAGCACATGGAGTATAAAGAGCAGACAGGGCCAGAGTGAGCCCAGGAATGCAGGAGGAGCACAGACCCTGAGTGGGAGAGGTACAAAGTGTTGGACAGGCCTGGGGGAGTTCATATCCAGGGCTGCAGAGTTAACAAGATATAGAATGAAAAGGGCTGTTGGATTTAGCACTAATGATTTCTGAGCCTGAGCAGAGTAGCATTAGGGGAATGGAAGTATATAAATCTAAAAATCTGCTGCTCCCCAGTCCAGGTAGAAGTACATATCAAAACCTACAGAACATAGAATTGTGAAGGACTCTTCCACAAGTTTTCAAGGGCACATGCCATGGGACCCAGAATCTTAGAGATCACATGGTCCAACATGTAAAATGATTTACTTGTGAGAAAAAATGAGGTACAGAGAATTCAAATGACTTGTTCAAGGTGGCAGTCATTAGGTTGGGAGTCTTTTAGCTCAGGTGGGAGATGAGGTTAAGAGCATGGAGTTGGGGCAGGGTCCAGGTTTGACCCTTTCCAAGTATGTGGGCTGGCCCAAATTACCTCATCTCTCTGTACCTACCTACCTTCATCTTTGAAATGGTGAGTAGGAACTACTGTGAGGAGTCAGTAGTTGATTAATGTAAAGCACTCAGAGTAGTGTCCCCATAAGGAAAAGTTTTGTGTTTGATTTATGTGGTAATTATGTACATATATACACCAGACACAAACATATATACACATATCTATCCTTTAGGGAAGGGAAGGTGAAAATGTTTTGTGTGCATATAAGGAAATTTCGAGTAATTTAGAAAGAGATTTGGGTGATTGTCAGTTCTAGAGCAAGAATTTTTAGGGAAGGTAGGAACTTCATTTATATGGTATGATTAAAAATAGCATTTTAGTAAGTCTTCTTAAGAAATACTGGGTCTTCTTTATTCTTGAGAATAGAAACAGGAAAGCACTCTGAAGTCAGCCCTTTAAAAGAGTTTCTTTGTTTTAGTCAGACAACCAGAATTTTAACCTATTTACAATTAAGTCCCTTGAGATTGACTTCACAATGGATCTTGACTTTCTAAAGGTAGAGTGAACTACAGAGTAGGGAAAAAAACATAGGTTATGACTGTCATGTACTTGATTGCTGTGAAAAAAAAGTGATTTGGTTATTTAGAGGAATATAATCTTTTTTTTTTAGTGTTTGTGATTGAGCAAATCTAATTTTTAGCTACTAAAACACATAAGTAGCCTGAACAGTATTATCCAGATGGACTTGGTGACATGCAGCATAGACAATTTAGGAATAAGTGACACTCTGGACTTGATTAGAACACAGTAATCCTAGAAGGATATAAATTGAACTGGATTTATGGCCTAATAAAAACGTGGGAAGCAAAGATAATGCTTACTGACTCATGAAACTTTAACAATGTTTGTGAGACTCCAAGTTGTCGTAATATTTGGATGAGAGCACTTCTCATCCGTCTCTGCCTGCTTCTGAGTGGCCTGCTGTGCGCCTTGCTCTGAAGGGAGGGTTGCGTTGGGTCGTCGTAGGTATTCTTCGGATGCAGACTTCATCACATGCTCTGCCCTTGCAAGCCCAGGGCCTCAAGCAGCACCTCACTAGATTGGGCAAATATATATTGAGCACCTATTAATTGTAAGCTTTTGGGAGGAAAAAAAAATGTCATCATGGGGAGGTCTAAGCCTATTGATTATTTTTGTTCAGAAAGCTTTTTCAAGGGCTTCTTGTTTCCCCCTATCTCTGATGGCGTCAAAAAGCATACAGCATAATAGCTACTTGCCCACCCCTGAATATATCATAGACATATCAATACTTAACCTTTTATTGAACCCTGGAGGCCTATGTTCAGTGCTTTATGTACACTAATTTACTAAATCATAACACCTCTGTGGCAGGCACGTACAATATTGTTATTCCCATTAGTCACACAAAGAGACTGAGGCTCAGAGCTCTAAAGCAACTTACCTATTGTCACACAGCTGTAACTAGTGAGGCCAGGCCTGTGTCACTCAGTTTGCTCCTGCTTTGCTCCCAACTGTGGTGCCCCATTCTCTGCCTCCTTGCCTTTGCTTTGTACAGTTAGCTGTATGTTGTGCATTGGGGGATTCAAAGCCACCTCTATCCCACTGTGACTCTGCTCCAGACTTGCCTCCTGGGAAGGCCTCCTCCCTTCACTTCTCAGCCTGAGCTCCCAGAGCCCTGAGGTACCCCTTGTCATCATCCTCATCACAGCCTGACTTGTAAAGCAGAGGGAATCAGCTGGGGCCTGGGGGGTGCTAGCTTTTTACACTGATTTGTGAGCTCTCTGGAGATCAGAAACTATCTTACATGTGGTTGATTTGCCAACACCCAGCCTTACGCTGTGAGGGCTATCATTATTATTCCCATTGAAAAGATGAGAAAACTGAAGCATAGAGGTTGAGTTAGTTAGGCTCACACAGCTAGCGAGCTTCAGAACTGGGATCTGAACCCAGGGAGTCAGGCTCCAGCATCTAGGCTCTTCACCCTAAATTTGTTCCAGCTCTCAAAAAAGATTGTGGACTATGAGGGCAAGATGGTACCCAGCAGCTCCCAGCCCAGAACATCATAGTTAGTTCATGGTAAACATCAGCTCTCTTGTTCTTCTATCCACCCTGGCAGATTGGAAAATGGAGAATATATGGAACCAGGTCTTATCTCATGATAGGGGCAGGGGTTGCATGAGAACCTGAGGATCTTCTGCCATGCGAATTCCCAGGTCTCGTTCTGATTTCAGTAGGGATGGGCCAGGCAGGGTGGAACACTTTGAAATCTTTTCAGTGAGGGAGAAGCCTGAGGAGGCAGCTTCTGGAAGACAGAGAATAAAGCAGGTATAGGGAGTTCTAGCCACAGTGGTGGGAGCAGGCAGAAGAGAAACAGAAATCATCAGCTAGCTGGAGTCAGAGGGAACTGTAGCCTGTCGCAGGAAGACCTCTTAACTTGTCTTTTAAAGATTTGCAGGCACCTGTGCCTTTTGAACGTGCTGGTGGGATTTTTATCTGAGGAATTCAAACACTTTCATTTTCTTCAGAGCTTCCATCTTTGAGGTACCCAAAAATAGTAGGCTTTTCAGGAGTTGTGTAAGAATTCCATCTGCTTTATATTGAAAAGTAGGCCTTTAATGGAAAATTAAAATTGAGCCAGATCTCTTTCCACACAACAAAGCCCAGGGAACTTTTCCCATGCCTTCTTTTAATCTCCAGAAAATGTTACTGAATCTGTACTTCTGTGAAATCCTGCCCAGTTTAAGTGCTACTGAAAAGGCAAATAAACACCAAGTTCGTTCATTTCCACATGTGTGTTGGGTCTATTTAGAAGCAATAACAATTTCAAATATTGTCACTCATGAAATTTGATTTTTCATTTTATTTTAATTCCAGCCCAGATATGGTGTGATGTGTTTCTCATAGTCAGGCACATATGTACTGTACTCACTGAGATACTTGAAAAGTATTGATTTCTATTAATGGTTTCTCCAGTTGCTGTCTCAGAGTTTGGAGGGTATCACCTTGTATTGTCTGGTTTATTTTCTAACCTGGAAACACAAACACAGTACCTCCTTGTTTTCAGATCTAAAACTCTGGTGCTGAGTTATCAGTGAACTGTAACATTCTAACATTGTCTATCTTTTATCATTGTCTCCTCCCTGAAAATGTCCTTGTGTGGCTGTCCTTTGTACATCTTTGCCGGATCCTCATTCTCTTGATGTTCTCTTGATATGTTGTGCCCTTCAGCCTCTACCATGGTTTGCAAATAACAGTTGCTTCACTTTTTCTCATACTTTCTAGATTGAGTGAGGAGACGTTGATCCGTGTCAAATGGAGGTACTAGCTGATGTACATACTGATTCTTTTGCCTTTATTAACAACACAATAAATAGAAGCAGAAAGACCAGATTCCAGAGTCTGGCTTTCTTTGCCTTCTCCAGTCTCTGTGTCCTTCCCCAGTCACACCTGGCTCACCTCATCTACCACCACACTGATACTTCATTAGTTGGACATCCACCTGCTATCTCATGACTATGAAATAGGTGTGCTGGCCTTCATTTCCCTTAGAATTCCATTTGTCAAGGCCCAGCTGGAATCCCAGTTTTCTCCTTCTCTTTGATTAAACATTTGTATCTCTCAATTGCTTCTAGTAACTGATGCCTTACATTAGTATTTAAATCGTGATACAAGAAAGCCAAGGTTCAGAAAGTTTTATGACTTGCCAAGTTCATATATCCAGTAACTGATTTAGCTGAGACTCTAAATCCATATGTATGGGTCCTGCCTTCTCAGGAAACTGAGACCATTGCCCCCATGTGTGCCAAATATTGTTTGCTGCACCTCCTTTCTGTCTACACACCCATAGCATGTAGTACAGTGTGACTCCCAAAGTAGATACTTAGCAGATGTCACTTAGGTCCTGAATATGCAGCTGATTTTTTTGGGCACCTGGGTTCTAGGGTATCATCTCCTTGGACATTGAGCTTCTGTATCTTCTGGTGGCTGCAGATTTATTTCCTACTGACCCACATGATTTAGGCTTGGTCATTGTCTTAGACCATTTTAGGAACTACTATTGTATCTTGGAATGGTTTGTGTTTAAAGATCTTTTCTTCAGACCTTAATCTTTTTGTTAAAAATCTAGGGTGATCAAAAAAGCAGTTACTTCTTTGCCCTCTGCTGTCAGGTTTTCACCAACTAATTTTAACCAGGGCGGGGGGTTACTCATAGTGCAGAATGACATCTGAGACCAGGGAGAAACTGCAGAATGAATCAAAATCTGGATGAGACTGGAAGAGTAGAAGAGTGAATGATGGGAGAGAGAAGAGTAGCTGAATGGGCTGCTGGTTTAAGGCAGAGAAGGCAGGTGCTAGCTTATTATGCCCCCACCCATTTCTGGAACTCTCAAAGTGTTGTTCACATGAGCCCTCAGCTTGACAGAACGCAGCCTGGCTGTGGGATTGCCTTTCTCTCCATGCATTAATTGTGTTTGCTTTGTGGCATGATCTGAAGAATCTCCTTAGCAAGGAAGGGCTGTGTCCCACACTTAAGGTCTCTCCTACAAAGTAAGGATGTGACCCCTCAGTCCAGCTTCACCTTTTCTTTGTATATCCTTCAAAAGAACGACAGAAAATAAGCTTTATGATCTGTTTTCTATGGTTGGGGAGGGACTACTCCAGTCATTTCTGTAACAAAAGACATATCAACACAAGGGGTGATGTTTGTCAGGCACTCGTTAAGTGGCTCCTCAGCTACATGGGCACAGCATGCTGGGATTCTTCATTAATGGCTTCCCCTGCCTGGCCCTTACCTACATGCCAGGTGCAGAGCACTGGGATGGAGAGAGCTGTGGATGCAGGCCAGCTCCTGTAGCAAAAGGAAGGGTTCAGGGTACCTGGTGTTCCTCTCTTTTGAAATGCTATTTCTATCTTTGTGAAGCAGTGGTAAGGTGTTTTTCCTTGCTTAACCTTACACTGTCTATGATTTAAATGCTTTGCTGGCCCCCTCCCTACCACCACAACCCCTGCCTTAAATGTAGGAGATCACACACTGCTCTGACTAAAGTGCTCTTTTCCCTTTGCTGGCACATAATGTCACTTCTTCATCTATTTACCTTGTTTGTTCATGTGCAGATACTTTTGTGCATGTCTTTGTCAATATCGTCCACTTTTAGTGGCAAGCTCCTAGAAATCTGTGTAATACTAAACTAAGTTGTGCACTTATTCAGTGCTTGTTGATTATGACTCTAAGCTTCCAATTTAGGAGGTCTTATATGTGTTTTCAGTAGTACTTCTAGGAGGAGATGCATCTTAAGAAAACCTATGTTAGGTGTTCTGTATTGATGGATCCTCAAAGTCATGGTTTAAAATTCATATTTTGGTTGCATGTAGTCTTTCAGTCCTACCTGATGTTCTACCACCTTGGTTGAAAATGTAATGATTCTACCTTTTTATCCCACCTCTAAGTTACATAAATAAATATATAAAATAATATGCTACCCTTCTCCCTTCTTTCCATGAAAGTGTAGATGACCATGAGTTCCCACTGTTTTGTAGTCATTATTGAGCAGATTCTTGATTTCAAGTACCAAGAGTTGGAGGTGATTTTCTTAGGGGCTGAGAATTACTTAATGAAGACCATGAGGGGTGGCTGGGAAGAATCTGTAAAGACTATGGTGGAACAAACAGAACCAGATCTTCTGTGGGTATGAGTAGCTCCTGGGAAAGTGATGGGTTCTGGTTATTTTATTTAGAAACATAATCTAAGAAGGATTGGCACTTGGAAAACTACAGCCCCCAAAGTTATCTGACTATACCTCAGCCTATCTTGCCATACGGGAAAGACCATAGTGCATGAAAGTGTTGGAGTTTCTGATCTGGGGCATCTAAGGCAAGCCCCACTGCCTTTCCTGATCCTTACACCTCCAGCTGTGACAGAAGTTCTGTGTTCATTGGATGAAACTCCCTGGCCAATCCTCACAACAATGATCTTATATAGCTGAGATCCAGAGCTGCCATCATAAGAAAATAAGCATCATAAGAAATCATAAGCAGGCTCAGTGGTCCCCACCAAAGCACTTGCCTGGTCTCTCAGTGCCCCCTACCCAAGCCACTAGAGAGGGAAGCGTTGGTGAGGTAGGAGAGAGAGATAGCATAATGGACAGAAGGGGCTTAGAGAATCTAGAAAAAATTCAAACAAGCACTAAACTATAGGATAAGGTGTTAATAGATGGCTAGAACGTATTCTGGATGGAGACCTTATTGGGATTTGCAGGGGTTTTTTTTTGTTTTGTTTTTTTTTTTTTTTTTTGGTACTAAAGATTGAACTCCGGGGCACTCGACCACTGAGCCACATCCTCAGCCGTATTTTGTGTTTTATGTAGAGACAGGGTCTCACTAAGTTGCTTAGCACCTCGCCGTTGCTGAGGCTGGCGTTAAACTCCCGATTCTCCTGTCTCAGCCTCCCTAAGTGCTGGGATTATAGGCTTGCGCCTGGCTGGGATTTGCAGGTTTTTAATGGTTCCCCATAGCCCAGTTTGGTGATTTTGCCTGGTAATACTTATCCCTTGGGAATGGAAAATCTGACCTTGTGGTGACCTAGAGTGAAGAATTGGCTCAACTAGTCAAGTGAATAGGATGTTCTCAAAGACTAAAGAAAACATCAGCAGAGTCAGCTGAAAGTAGGGATCAAGGCTGGATAGCCCTGGTGTAAGATAAAGTAAGAAAGAAATGGGTGACAGATAAAGTAAGGAAGGGTCTGAGGTCTCAGGGATGTGATGAGTGAACACAGCAGTTTTAGAAGAGGAGAGACAAAGATGACAAGACCCCTGAATGAAGAAGCTCAGTGGGGGAGTATCTGTAGAGATCAAGGATGTCAGAAGTAAAGAATTCAAGAATGGAAAGCCATTAGTCCCTTTTGCCCTTAGTTAAGCATGCATAAATGATGACGTCTAGAAGAAGGACATGTCAGCCTGTTGCTGGTGGGGTTTTTTGGTGTTGTTTTGCTTTGTTTTTAAATCCTGGATGAATATTCTAGACCTAAGAGACCTTGCATCATGAGCAGCTGGTTTAGTGGGAATAATATTTTGAAATGGTATTCAGTTTACTTTCCCTTCCTCCTAATTCCCTCATCACCCAGGGAGTCTCCCCCATTGAGCTTAAAGATTCTGTTACTTCAGGGGAGACCAGCACATGGCCAAGGACAAAGAAGACATTGTTCAGCTTTTGGCGTTCAAAATAGGCCCTTCAAGCATGTTTCAGAGACCAGTTAGCCCTGCCTTCATTTAAGAGGCAGGCTTTGTTAGGAAAAAAAAATGACTTGTGGATTCCAAGGAACCAGATTGCAGAAGGGGATAGCATGTCCTGCACACTAAGCTATGCAGGAGGGAGGCGGCAGGATAGTTTCTCTTTGTCCAGGAAGGAGAGAAGCCCTTCCTGGGTTAGTGGGAGGAGATTGTAGAGATTCTAGAGTTAAGAAATGGACGGGTCACTGAGATCCAATGCCCCAGTCCTTTAGCTTCAGCTTGAGGGATCAGTGAGATGTTAGATGCCCCAGGAAGTCTGGATGAAGCTCCAAAAACAAAGAGCACTTGAACCCTGCATCCTGTCAGGAACTCTGGAAGGAAACCATCTTGCAGTGCACCCTACAGTGGGGCATTTTAGGCAGAAGCAGGCCCTGATATAGTGTCCCCTCTCAGTTCCTCAAAGCCTGTATGTGGCATAGGGGAAATCTCAGTGGTCCTGCTTGTCACATTGGTGAGTGTGGAGGTGCTGAAGAGCCAGGGATCAAAATGGAGAGGCCGTGGAAGGGAGCATGCTGACCTCACCACTGGAGACCAGTGGGGGTCATGGCCACAGATATGCTGAGCCCTGATGAGGTGGTGACCGCCTATGCCAGCAGTCACCTACACCCAAAGATAGTGAAACAGCACATCCCACAGAGGCCATTGAGGGCTTAGAGGGCAGCACCTGGGCCAGACCCTCTCTCCATTACTGCCTGGTCTGTAATTGTCCCCCTGGGGAGAAGGGAAAGGGAAAGAAACAGCCCTCAGGACATTTGGAAGTGAGTACTTGCTTACTTGCCTAAAGCAACTAAAGTTTTAACTCTGAAGAGACTAAGTTATCTGGAAATAGCAAGATTGTTTTTTTGTTGTTGTTGTTGTTTCTTTTGGTACCAGGAATTGAACTCAGGGGTACTCGACCACCGAGCCACATCCCCAGCCCTATTTTGTGTTTTATTTAGAGACAGGGTCTCACTGAGTTGCATAGCGCCTCGCAGTTGCTGAGGCTGGCTTTGAACTTGCAATTCTGTCTCAGCCTCCCAAGTGCTGGGATTTCAGGCGTGTGCCACTGTGCCTGGCTGCAAGATTGTTTTTCTACTATAAGCAGGAACACAGTGATCATAATCAAATTGAATTCAACCATTGAGAAATACAGTCACATCTTTTATATGTAGTCGAGTAGTAAGTGCACATTTGGGCTGCATTTGGGCTTTTCTTTTACATGTTTGAGGCAGATTTACTTATGCTTTTCCTTTGAGTAATTCATGGTTTAGTATACCTGTATTAAGCTTATTTTGGACAACATGTGAGATGTTCTGTCCCCTCAAAGGGCAAAGTCTCCCTACCTGATGTTTTGAAGAGTACTGCAGGGATATTGTTGGGGATTCTGGCTGCCCATTGTTTGCTGGTGGGTGGCGGTTCTTCCCAGGGAACTGGGGGCCTCAGGTCGGTGGAAAGCTTTAGAGCTTCAGGCCTTTATCAGTGAACTCACTGCCTGCCATGTCAAATTCTTCATTTCCTTATTTTAAAGGTAACAGGGTGAAGTCTAGAAATTACATTCCCAAATACAAAGGGAAATGCTCTTTGTTTTTATTCAATCTCCATGTACTAAATAAAGTGCCAGTTTATGAAAGGATTCATTTCCAAGTATAATTCATACGTACTTAGCAGAACACTCAAATGAGAGAGGGGGAAAGCTCTTTTTTAATTACATTTCATCTCTCTCTGACATTCATACAAGGATGATGGTACATTTAAGATGATGTCTTTCAAAACCTGCTGTTCCTGGAAATACCTAGTAATTTTGGAAGGGAAATCTTTAGGCCTGCTTTCAAAGCATGCCTTTGTTGGGGGTGTGGTGGGGAGCTGCCTGTTGAGATACTGTTTATATATTTTCCTACCAGAAGATTACCATGATACTGAGCAAGTCTCAAAACATAAATGCATCTCATGTTTTCCCTTGTCTGTCAGTGGTAATCAAGAGAGGTAGAAATGGGGCCATAATTTAAATCAGGAGGTTTTCCTAAATAGATAAAATAATAGAATTTTTTAAAATACTGATTTATTAACTGGCAGATTTTTTTAAAAAATAGATTGGACCTGTGGAATACTTCTATTCAAAAGCTATTTAAAATCAAAATTTCTAAAACTTAAAAACATTTTTTTACGCATTAGAGAAAAAATCTTTTGTATGAGTTATCTGAACATTAGTAAAAACATAAGATAGTAATTATTATTATTATTATTATTATTATTTGGTACCAGGGATTGAGCTCAGGGGCACTCAACCACTGAGCCACATCCTCACCCCTATTTTGTGTTTTTTTATGTAGAGACAGGGTCTCACTGAGTTTCTTAGTGCCTCGTTGTTGCTGAGGCTGGCCTTGAACTCACAATTCTCCTGTCACAGCCTCCCAAAGTGCTGGGATTACAAGCGTGAGCCACCGCGCCCGGCTAGTAATTATTTTTTGCTACATATTCACTCACTCTAGTTTTTGTAGCCTTGTCTCTAGTACCCATGTCACTGATACTTTTTATGAAGAATAAATTGTTTTTAATTTTCTTATAAAGTTGCCTGTGATCCCTTCAGAGTTGTTTATAGTTAGAGTTTGAAGTTAATACCTTCAGTTGGCATTTATGTGTACATCATAGTATTTCCAATTGAGAAAATACCTCTTTCTACAGATGCAAAGTCCCTGGTAAGCTCAGAGCAATTTTGCTAAGTGGGGCCTCTTCCTAGACAATTTTCTTTTTACATTGAAATGTGGAAATATTTTTGTCCATATATTTTCACAGATCTTTTTCCCTCATGGAGATTTCTTATCTTCAACAAATGTTTTTACAAGTTAAAACTTAGGAAGTAAGTTGCTCTATGATCCTTTTGAATGTTTTGTCAGATTTAGATGATATAAAATCATGGAGTTTCTCAATTTCACCCCATTCTGGTACAGACCGTAAATGCATCCAATTAAAACTAGGAGTTCCATCAAAAGATTGCCATGAGTCAAGATATTACAAAACATCATAGTATAATTTCAGAATTAAATCTTGGGTAGTATTCAAGTTCTCATCATTTAATGTGTTCAGTTCCTTCTTCCTTTCCTTTCATCGGGATGAATTTCAACATCTTCTGTTCACAAGCCTTATTTTCAATAACTGCAAAGGCTTCAAAAGCTGGACTATTTTGGTGCTTCATTCACTGCTTTGATCAAAGATTTCCAACTGGTTTGGAACAGAATGCACCCAAACTTCAGAAGACTTGCCTATCACAGTGTTAAGGCACACCCAGGTCAATTTAGAGAGTGGTTTCTTAAACACTTCGACAGCCCAGCTGATGACCACAGGTGGCACAAGGGAGGTGCATACTGCTGTGCTGCAGTTTTTGCATTCAATATTGGCTTTGTCACAAAAATTTTGTAGTTCGGTCTTTCCAGCTAGGCCTATATAATAAATACAGTTTGTCAGTTTCCACATCTACAATTTTCTTTCGTGTTTGGGAGGCTATAGCTACTTGTTTGAGTATAGTTATGAACTGAGCATGTGCCACCCCAAATTCTAAGTCACTTTCTGCTCCATAGATTTCTTGAAAAGTAAGAAGGTTATTTTTATCTTTTTAAAAATATTTTTAGATGTTGATGGACCTTTATTTTATTTATTTATTTATTTATTTATTTATTTATTTATTTATTTATTTATATGCGGTACTAAGAATTAAACCCAATGCCCCATACATGCTAGGCAAGCACTCTACAATTGAGCCATGACCCCAGCCCCAAAGAACATTATTTTTAGCATCCCAAAATTTGTATCTGTATCACCACTGCAAAAACAAGAAATTTCATCTCCTGTGTTGAACTTTGTACGATTTACAGTTTCACGTGTGACAGAATAAACTTCTCCAAACTTTTCTTTTTTTTTTTAATATTTTTTTTTAGTTGTAGATGGACACAATGTCTTTATTTTATTGCTTTGTATGTGGTGCTGAGGATTGAACCCAGGACCTCACGCATGCGAGGCAAGCGCTCTACCACTGAGCTACAACCCCAGCCCCAAACTTTCTTTTGATCCCATGAAATAGTTTAAAACACCTGGTAATTCTAACATAACACTGGAATCACTGAGCTGTTTCTAAAGTTTTTTCTTCTGCTGATGAAGCTGATACATTACAGATATTTTACATACAAACACACACACACACACCCTGTTAAAAACAATCTAAATCAATTTATGTGGTACTAAGTATTGAACCCAGCAGTGTTTATCATTGAGCTAAACCCTCAGCCCTTTTATTTATTTGTTTTATTTATTTATTTTTTTTGAAAAATTTGAGACAGGGTCTCTCACTAAGTTGTAGAGGCTGGGCCTCAAACTTGCAGTCCTCCTCCCTCAGCCTCCTGAGTTACTGGGATTACAGGCATGCACCACCACTGCATCTGGTGGAAGAGCTGAATCGATTAAGAACAAGTCATCATCAGCACAGTCTTAATACAATAGCTATTAACATTTGCTCGTGTCTCTTTAGCAGATTTGTGACTTGTGGTTTAATGTAGTCAGGGACAACCTTGTGGCTCTCATAGTGGTTTGTAAATATCAACAAGCATTCTGTGCTAACTAACATCCATCATCAACTTTCTTGAAAAACAAATTGGGATCTGTGGTGTGACTTGCCTAGCAGCACCAAAAAAACAAAAGGGATATTATAAAAATAAAATAACCATTTAATAAATGACAAAAACACTATAATGAGGGCATTCAGCCAATTCCTTAAAAGATCTTTAGCAAGTCTATTTCCTACAAACGTTTCATGTATACCTTTCACCCTTCTGACTTTTGTGTTCTGTACCTCTCAGGCTCACCATGGGTCACAGCACAGTGACAGCCAATGTATGGGAGGGGTAGCAGCATGGAATATTTCTCTCACTGCCAAAACTGGTGTAGTTAGCTCTCCTAGACTGCTCACGTCCAAGTGCTCCTTGTTTTATTGGTGAGCATCCTGTGTGTTGCCATTGAAAGGGAGGCGTTACACCAAAAGGACAGGAAAAAGGATGAATGGTCATTGGTCATCTTTCAGATTTAATCTTGTGTTAAGGTAAATTCCTTTTGCCATAGAATTGTCTCACTGGTATGCAAGACCATGGTAGAAGCTGCAGCTGCCAAGTAGAGATTATAAACTTAATCCTGGTGTGTTTTCATGCACCTAATAGTAACACTTGGTTTGCAAAGTGAAACATCTTGGAAAAATGCTTACAGACTGCTGGGGCAGCAGGAGGGGATGAGCATTGTCAGACAAGAGAAGGTGCACATTCACCCGAGTTAGACTGCACTGCTTCATCTGCTCTACGTCCTCCTGTTTCATCTGGACTGCGCTATTCCCATAACCTTACTGCCCTGTCCTTCTCTATTCTTGACCTATCCAATTCTTCTTCCCACAATGACCAAGTGAGCTTTTAAAAATATATCTAGAGTACATTACTTCCCTCATTATCTTCCTATCGCAGTTGAAATCAAGTCTGGTTCTCTACCGTGGCTCAGGAGGCCCTTTGTGCCCTTGCCTTTGGCTAGCTGTCCCCTTCTGAATAATAAGCTTCCAGGGACAGCTACCTGACTCTTTTCTCTGTCAGAGTTGCTCAGTATGTTTCCTTGATGAAATGCATGTAACTCAGAGTTGAAAAGAGGGAGTGTCTTGCTAATTCCCAGGACTGAGGAAATTCAGGTCCAGGTCTCTAGGTCCCAAATATTATTTCTATCTCTGATTGCGAAGTTAGAGAGCAAAATGTAATCCAGGACCAGATCTTTTCCACTAGCAGAGGTCTTGTGATGCACACAACCATTCTGATTCTATAGTCTCCCAGCCCCTCCCCACTGCATGGAAGGAAGCGTGAATTATAGGGAGTCTATTGTTTTCCTCAGCATTAGATCAGAGACTTTGTTTTAAGCACATCTGGCCTACATAACTTGGTAAGGTGTTTCTCTGGATGATTGGGGGAAACTGAAAGGCAAAAAGCTCTCAGGGACACAGGGTGGTGGTGGTAAAGGATTGCTTTGAAGTCACAATTTTGAGACCCCGTGTTCTGGCACAACAGCTTTCTGTTGCTTCTCTTTTCAAAACACGCTACTGCTCAGTTTTATCATGAATGCCTTTCCAAGGACAGTAAATGGTTTTACACACTATGACATCGTTTCCATGGCAACTAATGTATTTCAGCAAAGAGAGACTGTGAGAGAAGTAGGCTAAAAAGGACAAATACAGAAATGGCACACTGTAAAATGTGGGGCAGTGTGTGCCGTAGTAAAGATTTTTCATTTTTTTCTTCTCCCCTCCCCCTTTTTCTTTTTCTGACTTCTTGTTTAGAAAAACCTGAATAACTGGATCTCAGCTTCTTAACTCCAACTAATAAAATTTTGACTGCACTAACACTATTTAGTAATTTTGCTGACACCATTTTTTTAGATGGCACTTGGGGTTTTTGTCTGTTTGCTTTCATGTGATAATCATGCAACGGATGCACGTGTAGTTTCATCTCTTTTAATGATATACTCTCTTTACCCCTCCTCTCCTCTGGCTAGTCCCCCACTTCTCTGCTGCCCTTTACCACAGTGCTCTTTGAAAGGATTATGACATTACCTATCTCCACACAGCATTTGATAGCAATTGAAGCCATTCCAAGCAGCCTTTCACTCCACTGTTTGATCCAGGATCACCAGTTCTCACATCCCTGTTCTCTGAGTCTACTACAGTTTATTTAATTTTTTTTTAAAGAAGCTAATGTGCACAAGTACATTTTTCAATATTTCTACAAAACACCAAGCCCTGTATATGTCTACTCTGGTTTAAAAAGAAAAAAAAAAAAGAACAAATCATCCCTCTTTGTGAATTGGAATATATTTGCATTATCTTGCTTTATGACAATGAAAACTTTTATGTTCCTAAATAACCCCGCAGGAGTTGAGCAGATAGCAGTCAGTTTTTTTTAACAGAAAGAGCCATAGACATTATGACTTACATGACACATTTAAAAAATGTGAACTAATAGTTTTAAATAGGCCACTTTTATGTAAAAACCGAGGTTTCCAGCTTACTCTTGAAAGAAATGGCAGGTTTGGCAAAATTGAACATGACTTCTGTAGTGACAGCAGTCTGCCCAGGCAGCACGTGGCTGTCCTCTTGGAAGGGGGCTGTCCTGCCTCAGCTCACTCCCTGTGGGTTTTTTGACATGTGACCTTTCCTGCGTCTCTTGCCACCCAGTCACAGAACTCCTAAGTAGCAAAGCTAGGGATTGAACTTGGTTTCGCAGCTGACTGCTTCCTTCCTGGTTGTGGACCAGAACTCTCTTTTTAGAGAGTACTTCATAGGTCAGTGGTGAGAGGTATCATTAGCTGGTAGAGTCTACATTTCATCCTTTCCTAATTAAAATAGGCCCTGCAGTGAATTGCACCAGTTGCTTTTGTCGGAAGCTGTGTGCGCTTTCTGTTGTGGTATGCTAGACAGAGGTGCTGGCTGTAAATCTTACATTTACATGTGCAGAGAAACTCAGGCTAAAAAGGAAAAGCTATGACATATCCTAGGTTTCCTATCTTATAAGTTTTCAATGAGCATATATTACCATTTTAGGAGGCAAAGTGAATATTTATGTCGTTAAGAACAAGCGCACATACAGCATTGACTGAGCCCTGTACTACCCTTTCTGTGTGGGAGACACAAGGGCATCTGCCACCACCTTTGCTGTCCTTTGACTTTCCCCTGGAGGATAGTGTGCTAAAGATGCCCCTGAGGTATCTTGTTACTGCCCTGCATCCCTTGCTGTTTTGAATGTACACTTAGTGCTTTACCTGGGTGGGTAGGATAGGAGAGGAGGTTGCAGTTGTTAGTTTTCTATGTGCAGGAGGACTCAAGGAGAACGAGACAGTCCGGGGCCAGGATGAATGGCGAGAGGAAAATGCCTTTTTCCTGGGGAAACAGGGCAATGAGAAATGTCCCACAACAAAGAGCCTTGTCTGAGCTGGGCCCTGTCTCTGGGGCCTGACCCAGCTGTGGGGCACACAGGCGATCGTGGTGACCTTGAACGTGGATGGTCCCACACACTGCGTGCCTGTCTGCAGCTGCACTGGCCTGGGGGAGCCCACTGTGAAAGTGGGCCTGTTCCTAGACTTCAGGCAGAGAGCCAGGGGCCTCCCCTTCACCAGAGAGCATTGAGGAGCTTCTGTGTATGCTCTGTATGTGTCTCAGCTTTCTTTGGAATTATAGCAGCGTCTGGCCCTGCCTGGTCTTTTTTGTGCTTTGGATCCTAAGTTAAGAATAACCGAAGGAACACTTGTCCCTGTTGACAGGCTCGATATGAAAGTTGCTATCAAATGGCTATTTTATCCTCATTCGCCACTGACATCACATCACGTACAGTTCCGAGGTTCCCACTTTAGTTGTGATTGAATAGAGCTGTGATCCCTGAAGCAGAAAGAAACCATTCAGATGTGACTATGTGAAGACGAAGATGTGTCCAGTCACGTGCAGATGTTTTTTTGGCAGGTCAATGAATATTTTAAATCTTTTGTAAGTAGTAAAAGAGGTTGAATTTGGAACAGAGAATATACTATGGCAAGAGGGAAACACATCTCATTTTCTTTCCATCTCCCATTTTTTAAATCATCAAGCAAAAACCTGAACAATGATTTAAATCTTGAATTCATGTATGAGATGTGATTATGACCATGATGTATTGGATTTGTTTCTCAATAATATTTTTTTAAATAATAAGAATTTCTGGTTAATATTAAAGATAATAGTAAAATGTGCAGATTTGATATCTGTCTTTTATTTTAAAGCTAAAGACCCAGGATTGAATTTGAAGAAGAGGGTCATCTTCTGGTTAAGTGTGGGTTGTGTATGGGATGTGGTCACGTTCTGCATTTACATGCCTGGTCCCCACCCCTCCAACACATGCAAACCACCTCGCAATGCAGGAAGGAGTGGGCTCCATTTGACTTAGTGTAGACTCCTTAGCTACTCTGTCACTGTGCCTTGTCACTCCTTCACTCACCCATCGGGAGAGAAAGCACCAGCCCCTGCATATTATAGTCACAGTGCACAAAGCCGTCCATCCTGGCTACTGCAGAGCTAGCCGTCTAATAGGGAGGCAATGAAACAGGCCCCACATAAAGTACAGGAAGAACACAGCAGCGAGGAAAGCTAATTCTGTACACAAGTGTGGGCAAGGAAAACAGTTAAAAGATGATTGTGAGCTGGGCCCTGAAGGCTGATGAGGAGAAAATTATACTTACCCAGAAGGGTTGGCGAGATTGGAATCTCGGCTCTGAGGCTCGTGCCAGGCATGCGCTGGAGGCCGCATCTCTTTTCCTGCCCCTCCTTGGGATAGACACATTGAAAATACATTGGTACTGTGTAAAAATTTGCTCCCACCTCTGGCAAATTCTCAGCTGGCATACACCTTCCATCACAGCCTGACCTCTGCCTCCGTTTCCCACCTTTCTCCCTGCAGCTTACTGTTGTGCGCTTAGCCACCTCTCTGTCCTGTACCACTACCAAGCCGGTTGTCGTTCACTGGACATGTGGCCAGTGCTCCTTTGACCATCTGGTTGCTCTCTTTACCTGTGCTGTCCTGTTGTAAGCAATGAGCGGTGGGCATTTAGGAGAACAGGGAGGCTGGAGGAATGACTATATCAAGAGAGCATTCAAAGTTGAGGACTTCCCAGTTTTATTTTTAGAGTACATGTATCTTCCCCCAAAGCAGGAGGTTGATCTGATCTAAATAGTTGAGATAAATTCATTTTTGTTCAGGGTCTTGTCCTTTGGCTTCGATTCCTGCAGTTGTCCAAACATTTGCAGCATTTATGATCAGCGTTTCCACTGGGATATCTGGGTCATGTTAGTTGTTTGTCAAACAAAACATTAGCAGGAAGAATAAAAGCATGAAAAATGCTCTAATGTTCCAACACCCAGAGTTGAATATGAAGGCAACTGTTTATAATGTCTGTATAACTGCATATGTGGGACTCTGTCTATATACATGTGCTTACATGGGGAGTGGGAGGGGCCTATCTGGCCTTCAGGCTTGGAAACATAAAACTTAAATTTTGCAAAAATCAGATTTAGAATATAGATAAATTAGGATAATTGGTCAATTTTTTGAAGAAATGGTTTTTAAAAAACAGTCATTGAAATAAAAAGTATCTATTTCACTTAAACATTTGATAGCTAAAACTTATTCTCAATTTTTCAGAAACACTTTTATTTAATAAAGGCATGTGTTTTGTTATTGTTGTTGTTTGGTACTGGAGATTGAACCCAGTGGTGCTTAACCATGAGTAACATCCCATGCCCTTTCTTATATTTTATTTAGAGACAAGATCTCGCCAAATTGCTCAGGACCTCAGCAAGTTGCTGAGGCTGGCTTTGAATTCACAATCCTCCTACCTCATCCTCCTGAGCTGCTGGGATTACAGGTGTGCGCTGCAGTGCCTGGCAGTATGTGTGGTTTTAAAGGCCAGTGCCATTCTTCATTCCAAATGAGGTTGCCATGTAAATTTTACTTTTAGGAAATTCATTTCGTTCATTCTTGTCCTCCTTGAAACAATGGAACTGATGCCTGAAAATATCTCAAGCAGTCTTGCTTGGAAGTTGTTCATGTTAAAGCTATGGCATCCCTCTTTCTGTTTGTGGCTACGAGATGATGCATACATTGTCTTTGTTAGTTAACTCCATCTGTTTAGTATGCCTGAAAAAGAAATTGGATGGTGCTGTATGCATGTATGGAGAATGAGACTCTGTGCAGTAGTGAGCCAGCAGCTCCAAATGGACTTCCAGTTTTCCTACTGATACCAGTTGCTGAAGTGCTGTGGAGCCAAAGCTCATTCCTTCAGAGCCTATTGAGACTTGGGCATCCTGAGTTGTTGCAGTCGTGTGATATGCGTGAGATATGCAATATGCAAGTTTCTTTTCTACCCTTGAAATGGGTAAGGATTCTTCAAGTCTTCTTTCTGCAGCAGATGAAGGAGTCTTTCACTTTGCAAATAGAAAACTTCTTGTGACCTATAAATTAGAACAGCTCTCCTAACCTACATAAGAATGTTCAAGAATGGAAATCAAACTTCCACTGCAAATATGTTCCCTTTGGTGAAAAGTTCTCAATGCTGAATTGCTTTTCTCTGCTTATAGGGAGGCAAATTAAAATATCTGGACAAAGAGAATTTTGGTTTTGTATAACATAGCAGCGTCTAGCACCCTGGTGGGTTAGCCAGATAAAAGGTCATATATTGTGGTGTTTCCGTGGTTAGGGCAGGACATCATGTCTCAGAAGCCAGAAGAGGTGGGTTGCTAAGGTTCGGCTGTAGTGGCATGCTTGTTAGCACATTCTTTCCTTCCAACCTCCACAGTGGTCTCTTGCTTGTCTGCAACGAGTTCATGATTTGAATACCCATCTTCAGAGAACAGTATATGAGTTTCTGATTCTCTTCCCCATGGTCATTTTTTTTTCTTCTCTTCATTCTGAGTCGTCTTTGATTAAACTAAACAAAGATATTACTGTTAATTATATGTCTTTTCAAACAGTGTAAAAATTCTCTTGTGTGTGTCTGTGTGTGTGTGTGTGTGTGTGTGTGTGTGTGTGGTTGCTTTTGATGAGGATAGTAATTGATAATGAGATGATCTAAACTATAGACCAGGAATAAAAATGCTGAGAATCCTACTGAAAAGAACTTAAGCATCTTTCCTAAGACAGGAGAAATTGTTTCTGCTTTTTGAAAATTTCCAGTTCTCCAACTCAGACTTCACACTTTGCCTTCATACACTGTTGTCAACATAATTCCACTCAACCATTTGTATTCTTTCCATTAGATACTTTATTAAAACTGAAGCTCTATTGAAACAGCTAAAATTTCAAATGATAAATGATGTATCATAATATTGGCAGGTTGAGACAAAACAAACTAGAAATCTACCATCCTGCCCCTGGCACTTTAAAGATGATGTGAACTAGGCATGGGTATCCTCAGAATCAGCTCAGCCTTGCCAGGGAGCTGGCATAAAGTTCTAAGTAATCCTGGGACTAGAGTTTCACGGGCAAGTTGGTCCAGGCTGGTGGGTTGGCAAACCTCTGTCAGAAGGGACCCCCAGTGGATGGGAAACAGAGGCCATCTCAAGAAGGCTGGTTTGACAGTAAGGCCCACCCACAGTAAGTCAGTAAGTGGGGCATATATGGGTCCCTGCAGAGAGATTTAACTCAAGAAGTAAGTTGAGTAAGACCTTGGAAGACTTGCTTTCATGTGCCCACCATGGATAACTTACGGAGATCCTGAAGAAGGCTCAGGGGCACTTGTGTGTACACACTCAAAGATTCCTCACTTGTGTTCCCTGCCTCCAGAAAGTTAAAATCTCATGCTGGTTTCCTTTGGTGGT
This sequence comes from Xerus rutilus, assembly GCA_028644305.1. Classification (NCBI taxonomy): domain Eukaryota; kingdom Metazoa; phylum Chordata; class Mammalia; order Rodentia; family Sciuridae; genus Xerus; species Xerus rutilus. Next base: position 44,077,337 of record CM053406.1, read on the forward strand.
ACAAGGCCAGGTCTTTGCAGTTTCAGGCAGGTGTTTGTGGCAACTGTGACTTAGCAACAATTGTGTGAATGAGAAAAAATTTGTGGGCAAATTGGTTGTCTGCAACAAATGGAAATTCTCAGGTGGTACTTTGTGGGTGGTTTACAGGAGCAGAGTGCTTGGTTCTCTTTCGATGTCTCACTATTTGTTTTTTCTTCTTCTACAGTGTTTTGAAGAAGCAGGATGCTGCTCTAGACGTGGAAAAAGTAAGTTGACACATTTCACACCAAAGGCATGTGCCTAATGAGTTAGAAAGGATCTCCTGTGACAACCCAGGATAAAGTTCACTCTCACTTTGGGGTTGCAGTTGAGTCTGTAGGTTTCTAAGAGAGAAGTTGAATTGGGGACGTAACTGTTTTATGAAACAGAAAGAAAATCTTTGTTCACTTCAATTCTGGTAATTTTGGAAACATATTTATCTATAAATTAGGTCTCCCCACCTCAAAAATAGAATGGAACAGCAGTCCCATGGCTGATGACCCTTCAGGCTGATGAGGGATGGGGGATACTTTGTCTTCAGACTGTTAAGGGACCTTCCTTTAGTCCAGTCATGGTCATTTTTCCTTTCCTTTCAGATGACTACTGCTTACCTCTGCCCTAGTTATACCTTGAAATTGTGGCCACTGTGTAACAGGTCATTCATGCACTTAACATGTTTTGGTGCCTGCCAAGTGTTAGACACCAGAGTAGACTCTACTGAGGCAAAAATGAATGTGACAGACAATTACTTTGTAATTATGGTACCATCTGATAGAGCTTTGCAGAAGGAGCTCTGGAAGCTCAGGCTGAGGGCTGGGCTGTCCAGAAAGTTCTTTGATGAAGGACATGAGTAAATGAACCATGTACTCATCTCTGCTTGCCCTCCTCTCATCTCCTAGACTCCTCAGATTCCCCAGAAAGGCTGACCTGACAGAGGTCTTAGTGGCCATTCAGGGAGTCCTTTTCTGCCCAGCCACGTTGCTTGGGGTGTAATTTTCAGCTTTTTGAGTTACATTCCTCTATTCCCTGACCCCTCAGGGCCTGCCACTTTATCATTAATGACTTGAGGTTATTTCTCATTTTGAATTTGAATGCAAGAGAAGTTCTTCTTCCTGAACTGGAGCCAATCTGAATGCAGCCAGTGTAGCTTTAAGTTGAGGAAGTATATTGTTCTAGAATAATCATGAGCAACCCCTAACCTTTGGCTGACTACAGGCTCTTAGTGTCTGCAGAGTGGTCTACCCTCTACTTTGAGTCATGGACTTTTCAGCTCAAACAAACCAGAGGAACTTGGGGAAATAGAAAGACTCTTGTTGTGACAAGACAGAGGGAGCCTTTTCAGAATCCCTGTGCAATTAGATTTTGCCCATGGAGGTCAGGGGTTGCAAAGGCTCTCCCCCATGGGAGGTCAGCACTGTGACCTTCCTGAGATAGCCCAAACCCACAGCAGGCTGGGGCATCTGGAAGTGACAGTCCAGGAAACAGCTGGTGTTACCCAGGCTGCACAGCTTGCCCTGCCCTGTCCAGCTCAGCCCGAATGAATCCTACACCCACAGGAAGGTTAATCTGGGTCCCCAGTACCAGACCAAAGCCAGGAAAACAGCAGAGCTCAGTAAATGGGGTGGGGCCTACTTGGAAGGAGTTAAACCCTTGCTTCGCTTCTGCTGTCAACTTGCTGTAAGACCTTAGGCAAATCATTTCTCCTCTCTGAGCCTCATTTTTCTCATCAGGGAAGTGGTCCCTTTTTTAGGTCCAAGTAAAAATTTTTACTTTTTAACTTGGAAACACAAACCACATATTTTTTTTGTTTACTGTCTTGGGTCTTGTACCAAAATGGAAAAAGGGCCAATGGCCACCAGTGTAAAGAGAGCTTGACAGGGCCAGCCCTGGAGCCATGGAGCAGGAGCTCTAGGAAGGCAGTCTCTCCAGGGGTACCTCCTGGTGCAACACTGGGAGCAATGAGTGTCCGGCAAAGGAGGGAACATGTGTGACTGACCCTGTCCTGTGGGTATTTATAAGAACTGAGGGAATTCAGAACATGGGAAGCTAGGTGTAAGGGATGGGAAATGTTTCTTGGGAAGAAAAGTGAACTTGAGCTACCTCTAAAGGGCTCTGCCTGCTCCCTCTCAGTCAAGCAGTTAATGACCTGAAAAACACTTAGCCATCGTAGGGGCGTTCTCTGTTTGAAAAGCTCTAATTCAGAATCTTTATCTAATACTGATAGAAGGCTATTGAGCACAATGTACTACCTCTATTTCACAGTGTACCAACTCTTTTTTTTTTTGGTCTGTGTTTATGTATCTGCCAATTTGAATCTCATATAGGAGTGCTTCTATTGTATACTAAAGGATACCTGGTGGCCAACCTAAGTGAGAAAAATCACTGGCATCATTGTTTTTTAAATGGATTTTTTTCTTCTTGTTGAACATTTTTGTAATGACAGAACTCTATGGAAATGAGCTTTACTTTGACATTTCAAAGCTCAAACATAAATCAGCATTAGTTCTGCATTACTCAATACCTACAGTTTATTGAACTGAGTGCTTTGTATATGTTATACTTACCCATTATAACAATCATTGAGGGACCCTTGTCCTTCGTGGTGAGTTGCTGGAGGCATTGCAGTTGTAGAGGGATTCTAATCAGATGTCTTTCCCATACTCCACCTTCCCTTGGAATTGATATAATGTTTGAAACAATATATTTGTGTGCCCTCTTCTAAAAAGTTTGACCAGTAAGTAATGAGAAAGCAGTGTCACTTTCTAGAGAGATCTTCCTTGACATTTCCCCAGCCCCTTAGCCTAAATGTGGTTGCCCTATGACTATGTGCTTCTTTAAAGCTGTCATTGGATTTGTGTAGGTGTTTATACAATCTCTGCCTCATAGTCCTGTTCCCTGTTGAACTTAAGCTTTGTCAGGTCAGAATCTTTATCTGTGCTAAGCCTAGCAGACCCTTTGAAAATGTTGATCACAGGCATGAATGAATGACACGTGGCAAATTAAGGGGTGATGAGAGCCACTGAAATCCACTTTGGTATGTGGCAAAGAAAAAAATCTCTTTGTACACCCCAGAAACCATGGTTTCTGTTCTCCATCTAGGATTTTATCTGTGAAAACCATGCTTGTTAATAGCATTATATAGAGATAAGATAATCACTCCTTAGTTTTCTCTCGAAAAGTGCAAAGTTTCGAGCAAATCAATAGATAATTCTTACGAATGAAGAAATCTGGGCCAGCAAAGAGTCCAGATATAAAAGAGGGAGAAACCTTAAGGGCACAAAGAAAATATTAAATCTTTTTTTTTCTTTTTCCTTTTTTGGTACTGAATCTTCCAGAATTCTTGAGGGATACAGTTCTGAGTATGGTTCCCAGAAATCACTGCACTGAGTGTTCAAAGTATATCTTCTAGAAGCTAAATTCATATTCTTTTGAATTTTGAAGAATATGTAATCATTATGTCAGAAGAACAGAAATGTACTTTTTTTGTATAAAAAGTGGATTAAATTGAGCCATCCTATTTAGTAATTTAAATCATGATTTAAATGGATTTGATTAAAAAAAGACATCTACTTTGGTCATGACTATTCTCAAAGGGCTGAGGAGAGAGGTTTGATTTTTCATGCATCCAGAATGGCCTTTGTTTGGTGTGATTAAAAGTATTTCAGTGCCTGCCATGAGAGAGTCCCCTGTCATTTCTGCAGTTTCGGTGTGACCAAGAATTCCTGTATTGCCATTCCAACTGTTTGCAGGGTTTAGACAGCTGCATTCAGGCCACAAATATGGCCAGAAATACTACTGCTTACTTGATAGACACAGAGGTCTTCCAAAACAAAACCTGTTACTCAGAAAGAAAAGTAAACAGAAAAATTACCTTCTGTTTTAGAAATGTTTCCTTTTCCTCTGAGTGAATCCTTCAAAATGTGTTTGTACACATAAAATGTATGTGGAGGTTGCTCCATTTTTCAGTAGTGGTTTGATTTTAATCTGAAGTCCTAAGAGAAATGATAAAAATAACCTAGATTCTTAATAGTGGGGCTAATAGTCTTGTGGGGAAAAAGTATAGTTCTAAATTTGAGCCTGTATGTGGAATTAAGCTTTAAAGCCACACATATATGATTCCTACACAACTGGGCAAGAGGTGGAAAAATGAATTCTATATGTTTTTCTTTAGTGAGGGAAATAGGATTTCCTGAGTTCAGGAGGTCAGTAGTGTTTCTGTGGGTTGTCCAAAAGCTTTAAAATGCTGCCTGTAGGTTGGCATGAGGATGTATCTCCAGTGCAAATGGTGGTTGAGGGTGGTTTGGGGGTATACCACCTGCCTGTGCATGCCACTTGCTTCTGGGAGGTGCAAGAGAGAGAGGGAAGATGAGGAAGGAAGAACAGCCTAAGCACAGTTTGCTGCCACTTGTGTTATCTAGTCTCCTCTCAATGGAGAGCAAGGGACACTGGGAGCTTGTGCCTCCTCCTGACAACTGGGGACTGGAAAGTGCAGCTCCTGAGAGCATGGGAGTTGTCTCATAGATTCTCTGATGCATGTGCTTAGGGACTGTAGGAGGCCAGGTTCACATACATTTTCCATACCCCCTATCCCAACCTCATACCCAGACTGACCAGCAGGATGGTGATTGGGCAATGGAAGGACCCAGCCTCAATATATCACTAGTAAGGTCACATTTTATACAGCCCACATTTGCAGCCACTGGGTTCAGAAAAAGGGAATGGCTTTGGATTGGGAAAAGACAGAGTGAGCTTAGGAGGAAGGAACATGCTTAGAGTTCTGTTTTAGACTCAAAGGCAAACATTTTTAGTCATGGAACAAAAATAGTTGTTATGCATCACCCATAATAACTGACCAACTTTCTTTTACATAAATCTCTGGATTGTAAAAGTGCTACTGTCTAAGAAGAAAAAACATGCCCTCTGCCAATTCAAATTTTCCAAGATAATAAAAGGTTCCTCTTTCTAGACATTATAAACTCAGACAGATATTGATGACAGTTGGAAGAGCTGCAGATAAAAATGTTACCCTTGTGCTTGAAGGAAAGAGCTGAAAATTTTGGCATGGATTGTTTAGTCTTAGATACGGAATAGTTCGTTCATTCATTCCTCAATGTTAATGAACACCAGCGGCCACATGTTGTCTTAGCCAGTTGCTGCATTTTGCATATGAGGGGGATGAAGCTGGACAGAAGTGAAATGATTTGCCCAAGAACTGACTCTAGGAAGCAGCTAGATCACAAAGTACTACTCAGACTCAGCACATTCTTCCCTTGCCACTCCACAGTGGATATTCTCCTGCACTGATCCTCAGCAGAGCAGAAAACCAATGAATCATTATTAGCCTCATGTCATTTAGCTGGCCTTTTTATACACATCATTTTTTTTTTCCTTCACTGAATTTCAAAGGACTGTCTCCCTTATTTGTAGCTTTAAAAGTAGTAATCATGTTATTTTTCAAGAAGCAATTAGAACCTTTGTCGGGAATCATCTCTTTAAACCTGACCCGGCTTCTAGGGATGACATTCCTTAGAAAATAGGAGTGGCAAAGCCTGTGGGACACTCATTCTTTTTCTGCTGCTGTTCCCAGGCTTGGGGATCATTTTGTTACATTCTTTATCTTGGTAGCATTCATCATTCCAGAAGACAAGAGCTGGGTATTGCCAGGAATGAGTGGGGAGAGACACTGGCCTTGTTACAGTAGAGAATCCAGTCAAGCCTCACCTACATTGTATCATTTACTTTACAAGGAAGCTTTTTTCTGTAGCTGAGAGTTACTGTGTGATTTGTTTCTGCAGCCAGGCCTGCTGGGTAGAGGTTGGCATCATTTGGTCAACTGCCTTGCATAGACTTATTGTCTGCTGAAATCACATGTGAAGGAAAGATTATTAATAAAATATATAAAGAATGGCTTAAAACATGTCTTTGTCATTGCCCCTAAAGACTTTTCAAAGCAGAGCTGTACTTGTTCTGAGATTGGTGTGGCATAAAATACACAAAAATTCAAGCTTTTCCCTTAAAGAAGGTTATTATTGCCCACTTTTAGACCCCAACACAATTTTATTTAAGCAGAAAACCTCCTTTTAAGTTTGCTGTGGCTGCCATAACAAATTACTGCAAGCTTGGTGGCTTAAAACAACCAAGATTTCTTGCCTTGCAGTTTTAAGAGCATAAGTCCAAAATCAAGGTGTCAGCAGGGCTGTGCCACCTTTGAGGATTTAAGATGAATCCATTCCTTCCGCTTCTACTGGGGCCACATTGCTCCAGTCTCTGCTTCTGCCTTCACATTGTCCTCGCCCCATGTATCTCTGTCACATCTTCTCCTGCATCCCTCTCATAGGAGCATCTATGATGGTTTTGGAGTCTGCTAGATAATCCAGAATAAACTCTTCTCTCAAGATCCCGAGCTTTATTACACGTTGCCACATTCGGTATTATCTACAAGTTGCAGGGATTAGGAAATAAATGTCATTGGAAGGGTGCTCTTCTTTCTACCATGCCTTCCGTTTGAGAATTTCTATCTTTTTCATTTGCTAAAACATAAAGTTTGTGACTACTTGTTCCACACATTACTTTTGTCAATTTAGTTTTCTTGGAAGTGGGCTCTTGAAAGATCTAAAAGCTGGCCTTTTCTCCCAGGCCTCAGAACAGGTTAAGGCCGTGCTGGTCTTCTTTCTTCTATTGAGATTAATGTAAAGAAAAGGAATCATGGGCCCTTACAACTGGGAGGGGCCTTTGAACTCATACCCTCTCAGACTTAAGGGGAAACTGAGGCTGGAGATGTAGGGTCACCCCAGTCAGGAGCAGAGATAAGACACACACTTCCTACTCCAGCCATTTCTTCTCTGTGTTCCTGCAGACCCTTGAGCTGTCTTTTGACAAGCTTCTGGGTCATCATTCTTTTGAGAGCCCTTCAGTACCTGAAAACCTCACCTTGAAAATCTTCCTTTCCTAGGCCAACAGCCCTGCTTCTTACAGCTTCCTTACCTTAGCTTGAGTCGGGCATGCTATCATTCCAGTCATTTCCTCCTTGATACATTCCTCTTTGAAACCCTCGTACTGGGACATGAACACAACACTTCAGAGACAGTTTGACAAGAGCAGAGCGAGGGTTTGTTATTAGGTCTCGTGAGATGTGCATGTTCTCTGCATCAGTATGTGCTGTACCAGTGCAGACCGAGGTTCAGCCTCCAACTTAGTCGCCCTGTCACATCTTCAGCTTGCACAGAGCTTGTGTTTGATGGAAATCCTTAGGACTTCTTAAATATGAATTGCTTTAATCACATTCTCTTTCCCCTTGCTACACAGAATATCTGAACCTCTGTTGGTAGCAGGATGGGACCAACTTGGGATTCAGAATGGAGTCCAGACAGGGGGGCAGAGAAGAAATAGCTTATGAGCTGGGGCATGTAGCAGCAGTGCACGGGAGGCAATTTGGATGGTCTGGGAAGGTATAGTGCCAGGGAATCTCTTCTGTTGGTGGCCTTCTAGATGGACAGTTATTTGACAGCCAAATTATCTGGCTGAGAAAGTCCTGGGCCAGCTGTGGTGAGTGTAGGTGTATAGGGACCCAAGGCAGGAAGCTAATCCAAAGAGTTGAGTCCAGCAGAACCAGCTACAGAGTCAACTACTACAGTGAACTGGAGCCCAAGACAGGAGCTTAAGCCCAGAGAGTAAAAGGAAGCTCTGGTCAAAGTCAGAGTCATAAAATGGATGTGATTCTGAACATCCTTGTCCTAGAGCCTTATCCATGGCCCAGAGACCCAGGGAGGGGTCATTGGTAGAGCTTGTAAGCAGGGTGAGTTGTCCCAGCTGAGCAGCTTGGAGAGCGCGAGGCAGGTGATGATATTGTCCTCATGTGCATACGCACCCATGCACACACTCAAGAGGTTTTGTACAATTAAAAGCAGGATTTTATCTCTGGGTTTTTTTGTTTGTTTTTTAATTTGATACTGTATATGTTGTTTTGGTCAGCCATGGCTGTCATTCTAGCCATTTGAAATTTCCTGAAATCTCTATTCTTTCTTCCAATTAATACACTTGTGAATTCTTTAAGGACATATTGATAAAAATATTATTTGTGGAAAAATGTGCAAAACCCTGAATCAAGGACCTTCCTCAGGTCAGTGTTTCTCTTCTGTGATGTTGGTACCCTTGGCTATGGCCATTTAGTCAATTCCGAGTCCACTAAACTGAATCATCACTTGGCCCAGAATTTCCTGTCTCATTCAGATAGTTTTTTTGGGGGAGTGGGAGGTGGTAATGGGGATTGAACCCAGGAACACTTACCACTGAGCCACGTCCCCAGCCCTTTTTACTTTATCTTTTAAGACAAGGTCTCACTAGATTGCTCAGGGCCTCACTGAGTTGCTGAGGCTGTCTTTGAACTTGTGATTCTCCTGCCTCAGCCTCCCGAGCAGCTGGAATTACAGGCATGCACCACTGTGCATGGCCTCAGATAGGTTTTTGAGTGACTATCCAATACTTTGTTGATATCAGGGTGTTCCACATCTGTGATCTGTCACTCTGACAGTCCTGTGAGAATGCCCTAAGTTGGGGCAGTAACCTGGAGAGGGAAAGTTGGCCACCACTTTGAGGGTTGAAGTAGCTGGCTATCCTCAATGGTGTCAGTAGGTTTAAACCCTGAGCCCCACTTCCTATAACATATCCACATGCTAGCCAATGGATGATTTTTTTTTTTAAAGGAGAGGCCAGAATTCTGTACTCAGTTATGGAGTACTAATCTTTACGGGGTCACCTCTACTAAAGATCCCTCATGTGTGGTCTGTGAGAAAGCAGCCCACACTATCAGGTGAACACAGCTGCTTCCCGGAAGATGTAGGGGTATTCATTAAGTTGTGAAATGTGCGACTACTGAATATAGAGTGTAGGGTGAAAGGAAAGGAAGCAAGAGTGTCTGTGTGGATCACTTCTGTTAACAGAGGGGATAAAACGATTTATCTGTTTACATGGTCCCTCCAAATAAGGTGGCAAGAGAAGTTTCAGAGTCAAACATGAGGCAAGTAATGTCATGGAAAGGTCTGTGGACCCAAGGGCTTCAGGAAATCCTGACTGTGGCATTGAAGAGCTATGTGAGATGGGCTGTGGAAGAAGCATATGGTCAGCAAGTGTAAAACCGACACTGTGGTAAGTGTCTAAAGAGGACGACATAGAGGGCCGTGAAACCAACACGGGGTGACTTCACACAGGAGTTGAATGAAGAGATGCCAATGAGGGGAGAAAATCATAGTCACTTACCAGCTCTATCTGTGGTCCCCCTTCCCAGGGGCAATCTGAGTGCAGATTAGTAACTTCCAGCTTTGCTGTGGGGTATACTTATACAGACCATAGAAGAACAGGCCAATAGAAAGGTTCCTTCCCATGTCGTATTTTTTCTGTTGCTCTGTTAACAGATTTAATGCTGTAGTAATTTAAAACAAACAATATCTTTGTGTGGGAAAGATTTTTTTCCATCTTTAGAATAGTCTTAAAAGGTAGTCTTCTGGGCTAGGGAAAACAGTAATGAAAAAAAAAAAATAACTGCCACTTTGCCTATTATGCTGTTATCATATAAAGGGAAAAACATATTTTTCCTCTCATGAGAGCATTTGATGTGCATCTCAGTGTTGCTTGTTGTTAAAAAATGTATTTGATAATTAATGAGGAAAGACACTGAATAGCCCTGAGGTATTGAAAATGACTTATAAATTGTTATGATGATCCATAGTGAGGTTTTAGGTGGGGGAAGACTTGTGGGTAAAATATCAAGAACACTTTTTTCATATATGGCCCATGAACTGGTAGAACAAAACACTTTAGACAGTTACCATAGCATTTGTTATATTTTCTCATTTTTGGTATTAATTAATATTGACTACCAGCTAATCAAATAACTTTTTCATTATTCAATTTCTACTGTGGCCAAGAAGAAAATATAATTAGGCTTCTGTTTTCTAGATGGTACTATTTTATAATAACAAATCTTGAAAAATACAAGAGAAAAAAAGAAGTGCAAGTTAAAAAAAAAAAAACAAATCCTGCATAATGTTTTTTCAAAGAAAAAAGCAAAAAGCTTCCAAAACAATCATTTCAGACCCAACAGTGCAAATGCATCAGTTCAGGAAAAAGCACTTCTTGGTTGGAAATATAGTTGTTCTTTATTTTCTTTGGAGAAATAAAGCCCAGATCAGTCTCTAAAGCCTGTTTGTGTATAAATTTTAGGCAGCCATCATTTTACCCCTGATGTTTAACCATGACTATCCATTGCCTACAGCAGTTCAGATTTAAGACTTGAGAGACAGCTTTCTGTTCCCCTCTTATATCAGCATGTCCCCTGTTATCATCAGGATTGTTCTCCACCCAAATTGGAGGAATTGGCCAACTCAGATGCTTTTCTCCAATGGCCTTCCTTTTTTCTCTTTCCTCATAGCAAGGTCTGCAAGTCCAGATTTTATCACCTTTCACTTTGGAATTTGCCTGGTATTTCAGACTTGTGTTTTGGTTTTTCTGTTCTCTGATGAATTCAGAATTTTCCACTGGTGGCATCCTAGCCTGGCCCAGTGACAGTAGCACAGTGTCTTCTCTTGGGGTTCAGTATTGTGTATGCTTCACAGTGTCTCATCACCTCTGCATAAGCCTTTTCTTCTTTCTCTTGTAATTTTTTTCCACATTCATTCTTCACTTTAGCATTTTTTGTGTGATTAATGAAAATAGGTTTATTAGAGTGAAAATGGAGATGAACTGTTCTGTTTTCATGTTGTGATGCAGATGGTGTGAAACATTTTTTGAAGAAAATTCAAATCACCTAAACCTAGATCTCTAGGGTAGTAGTCACAGTTTTTATGTTCACAGGTAGTCTAAATTGGGGAGAAATTTTGAAATAAACTATTTGCTAAATTAATTTACTTTTTTTCTTTTTGGACTGAGAATTGAACCCAGAGGCACTTTACCATGAGCTACATCCTTAGTCCTTTTTTTTTTTTTACATTTTTGAGACAAGGACTTGATAAGTAGCTGAAGCTGGACTTGAATTTGTGATCCTCCTGCCTCAGCCTCCCTAGTCTCTGAGATTATTGGTTCCCACCATTGTGCCTAGCTTCATTTGCTTTTGAAATAACTGAAGAATTTTAATTTTTGAGTATGAGATAGAAGATGTTTTTGAATAAACATTTTGAAATAGAATAAATCCAATGAGAACTCTTATTTTTGTCTACTCCTGAGGGTAGAGCAGGAAAAAAACCTCTGAGTTTCCTCTTATGAAAAGGGCTAGGGAGAAGATGGAGAATTATGCCAAGGCTGAGAGTCTGAATCTGAAAGATGGGTGGGGCTGAGATTTCCTATAGGAAGGAAGAAGGGGTAGTTTGGGAAGTCAGTAGTAATGAGCTGCTACCAGCAGAGACAGTGGTAGCAAGAATGCAGTGCAGTGCATAAGCTCGACAGGCTTCTTGTGAGCAGAAGCTATCCTGGAGTTGGTTGGGTGTGGGAGACCTGGAGCTACTTAGCTCTTTGGTACAAATGGCAAATGGCATTTGTACCAAAAAAAAGAACTGTTCTGAATTTGGTATTTGTCATTTCCTTATTTTTCAGTGTACTTTGCTTCCCTTAGTAATCTAATATTATTTTATTTACCTCAGAGATATATATAAATGATACTTGCTTTTTTTTAATCAACAGTTTTTAAAAGATTCATCCCTATTGATGCATGAAGCACCATATATGAAATGCACTTATTTTCACTGCTCTGTAGTCATCTATTATATGAATATACCCCAATTTATTGATCTTTTCTCCTTCCAATGAATAGTTGGGTCATTTCCAATTTTTGTTTTGTTTGTTTTGTTTTTTTTCTATTTTTAGCAGAGCTGCTATAAACATTCGTGAATGTGTATGCTGCTGCCGTTTTTCTGGGATAGAAAAGAATTTCTGGATCTTGGAGTTTATGTACCTTTGACTTTACTTGATAATACCAAACTGTTTTCAAAAGTGGTTGTACCATTTGACATTCCCATGAGGGACCATTTCCTTCCAAGAAGGGGAAGTCTGAAGAAAAGATGAAATGCAGGATTAGCTAAACGCTGGAGAACCAAGGATGTCATTAGGTTCTGGAGAAGTACTACTCCCCATCAAAGTATGGGGTAAAACAAGCTGGGCAAATGAAGAGAAAGGTGTAGGTTTTAAACCATCATCACATAAAGAGTGAAAGGTTACCTTGTGTAGACTGTCACACAGTCATAAGGGAGCAGATAGCATCTGGGTAAAAATGGAAGTACTCAGTTCTCTCCATTTTCATTCAGTTCTCCCTGCTAGCAGTGATCTTTAGTGTACCAAGGAGCAGATGCTGCAGGGCATTGAAGTGTGCTGTTTTCACATCAAACTGATGGTGGCATGGATTCTAATAAACCTTTCAGAACAGATATCCGCAAAGAGGCACACAAATATTTTGGATTTCCCCCTGAACACAGATTTTTCTGCTATTCTTTGTTTAACAAATTCAGTGAACTTAGACCAAATTTGACAGTTGCTGTCTCTTTTACTCTCTGGGGGAACGTAATGAGAAGTCAGAGCTACTCTGGGGTTGTCCATTCATTTACCTGACCTAAGGAAAAAACAGGTCTAGGGCATTTTGAATAGCAAATTAACTGTGAAATATGACACAGTCGTTGGTGAGCACATTGTCTTCCTTTTTAAGTTCTGACAACTCTGATATGTAAAGCTGATGGAATGTGTTTTCTTTTCAAAGAATTTCCATTCCCTCTAATGTAGATTTTAGTAAGGATAACTTCTTTTGTTGGCATTCTGGTGAAACTGAAAGTAGAGCATTAAATCATTAAAAACACGTGGTCTCTGAAGACTCAGAGGAGCAGCTTTTTTTAACTTGTTATTTTTAGGTCACTCTTCATTAATAACATTTATCAGATTTATTTGGTTCCAGGCCAGAGAGATTGCTGATAGTGGCATTTTCAGAGTATTTTCATCACAGGTTTTCATTATCTGTTGACTAGGATTGTCTATTTGAAACTTTCAACAGTGGCAGTACATATGTGGGGAGGTAGCCTGGTGTTCTGGAAATAACATTTGTGCTTTGCCAAAAAAATTGAACAAAACTTGAGTATTCCACAATTGAAGTTTCATTATGTAAACTGTGACACTTCACGAACTATCATTTATTAGTAAAATGGTGATTATCAAAATTACTAAATAAGTTGGACAGATGTTTAGGTTGTTAAATAGGAAGAAAACAGAATACCAAACTATCTGTGGAATGTGAACTTAATTTTGAAGGCAAAATGCCTATGTAGAAAAACAAGATGCCACAAAAACTGTACCAAAAGGCTAACAGTTATATCTAGGTTATGAGATGATGGGGATTTTCTTCCCTGTGTTTGTTAATGTGGTTATATAACTTTTATAATAAATTTAAAAGGGTAGACTTAAGAGAGATCAATCTGGATTCAAATTGCTACCCTACCATTAACCAGCTAATTGACTTTGGACAAGCTACTTAACTGTGGAGTTGGCTGCCTTAGGAGATGAAAGGTATCTACCCTTCATGGTCATTGGCAGTCAAACGAGGTTATATTCCTAAGGCAGTAGCCAGTATGTAGTTCCTAACCTTCTCAACCTCCTCTTCTCCAGTGAAACTGGCTTCACTATACACATCCAATGGCCATGAGTGATGCCTGGTTTCTATTTTGTCCAGTTGTGGTCTGACTTGGACCTCAGTAAACACATATGACCTCTTGGAACTTCTGTTTTAGCAATGACAACTGACAGTAATTTTAGAGAAGAGATTGATGAGTAAGAATGCTTGGCCTTGTGTAACAAGAGGGGAAATTTGAAGAATTGAACTTCCAAAAAGCCTAAAGTTTCAGCTGTTCCAATACATGTATTTGATTGACAGAAATATGCTTGTTAATTTGAGGACATCCTTGTTAACTTCATGGTGGGAAAGGTGCTAGAGGAAAGCTTCTCAGCTTTTGTCTAGTGGGGAGGAATATGTTAAATGTTTGCTAAACAGGCTAGCGATTTTCTTGGCTCTGCCAAATTCTTTCAAAAGAAAGGTACAAATCAGCCAGTCCCCAGAGGCTGTATGTGAACACTAAGATGTTCCACTGAGCTTTCAGGGCTGCGATAATATTGAGATGATTATGTTTAGCAGTTCAGCATAAACAGGACTGAGATACTCAGTAAGAGCCTACTGTCTAACTTATTTCAGGGTGAGTTTACTCAGGGGATGGCGAGAGGAAAATTAATTTCTGAGATTGTCTAGATGCCCTGAGTAATCTTGCCCTGGATTTAGAGAACACTCTTTAGCAAGGGTTCAGAAAAAACAGGCCCACATTCACTTGGCTCACACCATCCGATCTACTTGGACCAGACTCAGTGTATCTGAGATCTCCCCAGATTCTTAAGACCTCTATTTTATTAAAGGCAGAAGTGCATGCTTGGTCTCCTTGGGGCTAAAATCCACATTTCTGCACTCTCAGTTCATGTACTACCCAGATTAACAGTCCCTTCCCCTGCCTCTAGCTGGCCTTGGTCAAGTCACTGAACATGCTGAATATCAGTTTTGGTATAAATTAAGAGGTTTACTTTCTGAAGGTCCTGCTAGCTCTACCATCCAAAGATTCAGTAATTCCTTTGGGTGTTTCTTTCTTTCTTTCTTTTTTTTTTTTTTTTTTATAAAATATTAGCATCTTGAGAGGGATAAGGAACTAAAGCTAAAAGAAATCAGCTGTCAATCCTTGTCCCTTCAAGTTTGAGGCTCTGAATTAGGCCTCCAGTTTTCTGCGGATGACTTGGAGGGATCAGCTCCTTTCCTGCTCAAGGCCGCGGCTCCTCATGGCCCAGCACCAGCCAAAACCACTGTGAGCCAAACCAGAATGCAGCAATGGGGCTTGCCTGCTGAGAAAATGGGCAGTTTAAGAAAGGAAAGAAAGCATGGAAAAGAAGTAAAAGGCATAAAGACTGGATAGGAAGAAGTAAAGCTATCTTTGTTCACAGGTAATGTGATAGTTTATATAGATAAATTCTTGGAAATATATAAAACATCTACCAGAAAGAACTAACTGAATTTAGTAAAGTCACAGGATGCAAGACAAAAAAATCAGATGTATTTCTCTATATTAGCAGTTAATAACTGAGAAATTAAGTTAAAGAAACAATTGTGTACTGTAATACCAGGAAAACATAAAATATGGAGGAATAAATCTTCCCTAAGCCTGTCAATTGGTGCTACTCATGGAGTCACTTGGGTGCAGGAGGTCCTGATGATCCCAGACAATTCCCCAAGACATAGACTTTGCTTTCGTGTCCCTTTTCTCTTTTGTATCAGATAGCATAATTGTTGTTTACTTTCATCAGGGATGGATTATAATGTCAATTTATACCCAGCAAGCAGCATTCCTGGGGCCACTTTTTGATCTACCTGATATACCAAGCATGTCTTCATGGCACTTGGGGCATAGGGTGTGGTCCTGAGTGATTTATGGGGCCAGATTAGATCTCAGACCTGTGGTGTTCACTCAGAAGGTTGTGATTTCTCTTTATTCTCTATTCCTCTTTCTTCCTAGGGTGTGATGAGGCATTTAATCTGACAGTAGGAGGACCTACGTAATGAATTTTCACATACCCCAGTCATATTAATGTAATAGTCCTTCTTTTAAAAGGCTTCATTAAGTCTATTGTTAGGATTGTAAAACTACCTAAGACAGACAGCAGGGCTTTTCCCATTTTCAGAATTCAGTTTTGTTAATTGCACAGCTTTAGGTGAACGGTAATTAAATGGGTTGGAAGAATGTGCAATATTTATTTATAGTAACATAGGCATGTCACATTTATAGTCTTTACTGCACAGTTTGCTTGAGAACATCCTTTTGGGTTGGGGTGGAAGAGAGGTCATGACTGTTAAAAGTAGCTCCAATGCCTGTTTTTGGCAGGTTCTTTGAATCTATTGTGAATATAGGTATCAACAGATCAGGTACCCTTGTGTTAAAGAAAAACCATATATATTAAACTTTTTAAAAGGAATCTATACTTGCAAGGGTTTAAATATACTTATAACATTTTAAATTCAAAATATCTTAATTAAATATGTTTGCCAGTAACAATAGTCTTCGAGGTTTTTATACCTTGATTTTGACAAGATAGAAGTATTCCCTGGTTCTTAAATTCAGTAATAAATATAATTTTACTTTTTTTCTTAATATGCTCTAACATGGCCGATTTGTCAAGCAGATAAGAGAGAAACCTTCCAAACTCTATGCCAAGTGCAACCTTAAAAGATCTCTGGACCCCCTAAATATGACTCCAAGGGCCCCAAAATATGACTCCTTTTTCTAAATGCAAATTGTACAAATAGCACCTTTTGTTTTGCACACCGTCCCTTGCCTGGTCTCTCACATGCCCATGTATACACGTCTATAAATAGGTCATTTTAATTTGATATCTTCATTACTAATTCAGACTAAATGTGACAGAAACAGAGATCCCTTTTACCCTACTGGCAATTTCCAGCACATCCCATTATTTCCTTAGATGTTACAGGTAGTCATGATCTTCTTCCTTGCCTGACCTCCCCAGCAATATGTCGTTCCCTTAGAATAAGGATGCTTTCTGAACACCATGCATCTAACATATAGATAACTCTTTATCACATGTTCGTTCGACAGAGATGCCACTTTCATCCCTGCTGTTGTCTGTCAGCACCATCATGCAAGCCTTAAACCTCTGTGCCTTAAACCGTCCCATTCTCCTTGCTCCTGATGGCCTCCCCACTCCAGCACCATCCTGGGCAGGTTTCCAGCTGAGTCTTCCCTGTGTGTAGTCTGCCTCACACAGTCACGTTCTTACCTTGCCCCCTGCCTCCTTGGCCGTCTTCACTGGTTCTCTGTCAACACACACAGAAGATTCAGAATTGCCAGTTCTTCCACTGGGGACCAACTCTCCTACTCTCATTTCCACCAGACGCTGTTTCCCCAGGCTCCTTGCATGTCCCTTTGAAGAACTTTTATCCTGTCTTCTTGCACTGCTGACACTCTGCCCATCTAAAGGGATGTTTGGGCAGACTGTCAGTCTGCTAAACAGCAGTGGCTGGGCATCTCACATTTCTGTGTGTAAAGTCATTGGCCTCTATAGGAGATGGTTCCCCAGGACTAGCAGCCTTATTCTTATGGAGGTCTGCCCTTCTGTTCACTTAGCAATTTTCCCACACCATCTACCTGGCTCCGTTGAGTTAGTTCATCAATAAAGATATTTTGGATACACCTTTTTTTAAAGTGGAGGAAAGAAGGATTAGGAGAACCCTAGAGAGGAATTAAGTCCTTGGCAGCCCCATGGGAGCAGTCTTATCTGATGCTGGCCAGTGTGGAGGCCAGTGCCTCTCTCTCTTGTTCAACAGGGAGCATAGAGACAGCCATCTGCTGCTCTCAGATTCTCAGAGTCTAGCACAGAGCCAGGTACCAGGTAGGCCCCCAGGTGTCTGATGAAGGAGTTGGGCAGGTATCCAACCTTGTCAGTTTCAATATTCCATAGACTCATATAGCTGGAAGTGACCTTTGGAATTATCTCCTCCAACTACTTCATTTGGTGGCTGAACAAGCTGCAAATCAGGGAGCCTAAATGACTTGTCCAAGGTGGGACAGCAGTAAAATCAGCTTCTCAGCCTGTGCTTTCTGACTCCCAGGCTGTCTTTTTCCATACTGTAACTGTTCAGTCTGTGGTTCTTCTTTTCCCTTCTCTGTTCTTACTAGTTCCTTTTGGTGTCTAATAAGCACTCTAAGCTCTTAACGTGAAGGACCCTGCCTGCCTGCTTTCAGTTATCAGCTACACCGTAATAAGATTAGTACTTACCAATTACCTTATATTTTGAATAGCCTTTGGGTATTTTTCATGTTCTTTCACGAAGGTGTTCAATTTGATTTTACCATAAACTGCTGAGACAGGTTGAGCAGGCATTACTCTTATATACCTAGCGAGTGATCAGAGGTCCAGAGAGAGTAAGAGTAAGTAATACTTGTTCAAGACCATCCAGCATGTAACACCATTATTCTTCTCTATCAGATGATGATGGGAAGTTAAAATTGTCCTGAAAATCTGGCTTTAGGTTATGAAATCTTGCTTTCCTTTAAGTGACTTTAAAAAAAAATAGGATTTCATGTTTTTTAGCAGTTTCCCATTTAGTAGCTCATTTTCTCAAGTGTGTTCCAAAACACACCAATCCCACCAGACACTGTGAAAAATGGATTTTTATGGCCAGGTCAGTTGGGAAAGCTGCTTGTTATATCCCCCCTCTTGAGGATTCCCAGTGCATATTAGCATTTAAAGGCTCTGAGAAGTCCTGCTGCAAAGAAGATTTTTTATTGTTTAATCATGGTAAAATACACATGATGTAGCATTTACCATCTTAGTCATTTTTAAATGAACAAACAGTTCAGTAGTGTTAGGTATATTCAAAATGCTCTGCAACCAGTTTCCACAACTCTCTTCATTTTGCAAAACAAACTCTATCGCCATTAAACTCCTCATCCCTCCCTGCCACCCTCTGCCCAGTCCCTGGCAGCAGCCTTTAGACTTTCTGTATAAATTTGACTTTTCTAGATATTTCCTGTAAGTGGATCACATGGTATTTGCCATTCTGCAATTGGTTTATTTCCACAGCGTAATGTTCTCCAAGTTAATCCATATTGCAGGATATATCAGAATTTCCTTCATTATTAAGGCTGAATAATATTCCATTCTATATATAGACTATGGATTTGTTCATCCATTCTTCTATTGATGCTTGAGACACTTCTAGCTTTTAGCTGTTGCGAATAGTGTTGCTATGAACCTGAGTGTACAGATACCTCTTGGAGACCCTGTTTTCAATTCTTTGGGTATACACCCAGAAGTAGAATTTCTGGATCTCATGGTAGTTCTATTTCTAATTTTTTGAGGAACCACCAGTGTTTAACATATTTTTATACCCAAGTTTCACAAACTTACTTGGTCTCAGAATTCTTTTTTTCCACATTATACCTTCAAATATTTCACAGAACATAGGTCTCTCAGAAAATATTTTGGGAAATCCTGAGCTCAGTAAAGATTTCCGCTTGATCCAAGGGGCCAAAAACCTCAGGATGCTGGCTGGGGAGTTTGGCCAGGAAGCTCCCAGCCCAAGGGCAAGGTCGGAAGCAAAGTCCTAGGAATTGCAGAAGAGGAGGAAGCTCACGGAGTATACAGCCAACTGACAGTAACAAGACTCCTCAACTGGAGATAATGCCATAAACTGGGCATGGGGACAGGAGGCCACTGTGGTGCTGAGGACATTTAGGTGTGACTAGTTAGCCTGGCACTCTCACTGGCCAGGAGGAGTGAAGGAGAGGAACTCCCTGCCTCTCTACAGCAAGGTTGAGGAAAGCTCAACCACACTCAGTTTGCAGAATCCACTGTCCCAAAGGAGAGGGCTACCCAGTCAGACTCTAAGGGGTCCTCTGTGGGGCTTGTTGAGTTGACTGGATCTAATTGGCCCTTAATGTCATTTCATACTAGTTGAGGGGCAGTTGTAAGCACTGTGATTGTATAGGAGGCAAGGACTCCAACCAAGTGGATTTGTGTTCCACAGATGGAAAGGGTATGCAGGTCAAGGAAGGTACTGAGGAAAGGAAAAAAATTCTTTCTACCCCCAAAGGTACAGTGTATCTCAGATGTTAGTGTGGTTGGCTTTTCTCTAGGAATTAGCTCAGGAAGTTCCAGGCACTGATAGGAGGCACGACGTGGTTCAGTACCCCAAATGCCCAGGGCCACTTCTCTGTACACAGGCTCAAAAGTTAGCACAGGCTTGAGTGGTTATGGGGATGCCTAAGAGAGAACAAACTGGAGAGGTGACTGCAGTGGGTGTAGTTTTATTACACTGTTTTTGATGTTGATAAGGACAAGGAGAACCCTGGCCAGGACACGGAGCCCTGAAGTGTTTGAACCAGCCTGCAATCAGGTCACGGAGCACCCAGCTCCTTAGCTCACTTGACCGAGAGTAGATAATGATACCTTGCATTGTGGGGTGAGAATTTCATAAGCTCTCCAAGGTCTTTAGATGAAAGCTGCTGCTGCTGCTGCTGCATAAACTATTATTATTCTACAAGACTCTACTGTTCAGTAAATAAATTTTATATAGACTATTCTCTCTGACTCTCTTGCTTTAAATGAGTTCTGAGTGGGTCTCTCTCATTGGACCCTTCCCACCCAGGCCATCTCTTACCCCAGGATCAGAGCTGTGTACAGAGACACTGAATGAAGTGAAAGGAGCCAGTACAAGCTCAGGAACATCTGCGTGTACTTGCAGGCAATCTACTCCCCTCAGAGAGCCTCAGTTACCTCATCTTTAAATGTCCCTTCTTGCCTCATAGGTTTAGGACTTTTAGCAAAGATTAAACAAAGAATTCAACCTTGAATTGCAAATGTTTGTGGAACATGTGTACCTGGGAGTAAGGTGCTTGGGATAAATGGGCAAACAAGGTCACTTATTCTGGTTGGGGAAAAGAGGTGATGGACAGGAAGCATTAATACACAAGTCAATTATATAGCTGTCAGAAGGTGACATGTCCTGTGTGAAAGCAAAACATTGTGTAAGGAGAATAGAGACTTCTGGAGGATAATTTTAAAATGTAGCAGAGAGGAACTTTTCCATTATCAAAGCTGTGAGAAAATCAAGCACATGGTTCATGAGGAGGTTATAAACCTGTCCTTTGGAATATTTTAATAAAGTAAATTGGCTCATCTTTTTAGATTTGGGTATGTTCTAGTTTGGACATAAAAGGGTTAACCAAACCAGGTGATGCTTTTGGAAGGCTTTCCTTTTTAATGATCTAGTGATTTGTGCAGGGGTAGCTCCAGAATTTGTGTATATGTGTGTGTTCATACATATATACACACATATCTTTCTGTGTGTGTACACACACACACCCACTTGCCCACACTACTTCTGCTGCTTAAGGAGCAGTAGAAGCCAAAGTTGGGAGGACACAGCTGCTGGCATACAACCAAACAACTTTTAAAAGGCCAACTGGTGGGGCTGGGGTTGTGGCTCAGTGATAGAGCGCTTGTCTAGCATGTGTGAGGCACTGGGTTTGATTCTCAGCACCACATATAAATAAATGAAAAAAATAAAGATTCATCAACAACTAAAAAAAGATAAAGGCCAACTGGTGTGCCATAATAATCTAGCCGCCCGTCCCCCCTGCCATTTTACAAGGGAAGAAACTGAAACACAGAAATGCTAGTGACTCACCAGAATCAGAGTAAATCAGGGGTGGGTCCCAGGCCTGACTCTGACCATGAGTGCCCACCCTCTGGCCTCTCTACATGCTTTCTACAATGAGAGGGAGGCACAGCTGTTTTCACCTTCTATTCAAAGCTCTTGCCTGCAGACCACTTCCACTCCCATATTTGGATAATTAAATAGTATACAAACCTGATAGAATACTTGCTGTAACTCTTATGTATCTAGTCTCATAATGGCTTTAGCATCAAGAAAGTGCACTCTAGTTTTAGTAATTTTAAAGTAGTAAATACTTGTATTTCTCATTGCCACCAAAGGCACAGAGAATCTTAGCTATCCTCCTTGAAGTCTCTACACTGTGCTCACACCCTGCAGCCCTTACACACCTTTCCCCAGACTTTGCTAACCATGACCCACTTGTTCTCCCACTTTCCTCCTGATTCCTGGCTTGGTACTCCCTTAGAAAGGCAAAGCGAAGAACCAGGAAGGCAGAGTGGAAACTCACTCAGCAGTTAGGAGGAGAAAGCCTGGAAACTTGTGTCACTAGTTTCAGTTTCTCACACCATTGCTTATTGCTGTGCTGCTGGACATCTTTCTGTGTTACCTATTATAATTTAATCCTTACAGAAATCCTACATGGAGGTATTGATATCTTCAGTTTACTGATGGAAAAAAACTGAAGTAGAGAAGTTTAGTAACCTGCCACAAAAGTAAAACTATACTAGGATTTGAGCCCAGGTCTGTCTAGTTATAAAAATTGTGCTTTTTCTCCCAAATGATGCTACTCCTAAATAACATAAACTCCGGAGGCTCCATGTTATTTCAAATGCTAAATTATAAAACTAACTCTTTTTAGTGTTTGTACTAAAGCAGCTAAATCTGTTTTCAGCAAAGATCTTGTAGCTAAATGGAAAGGAGGAGGTCCCCTGAAACCTTGGGGAATGGAATTTTTTTCTTGTTTAGAAACAGGGAGAGTTGTCTTGTACTCTGTTTACAGTCCAGAGATCCCAGCAAGATCTTGGAGGATTGTTCCAACATATCAGAGGTGATGACTCTTGACTCTTTCAGTCTTTTAGCAGCTTTTACAATGTGGGGGTAATGTTAGACCTAGCCATCTGAGATCATGCTTGCAGTGCACAGAAAAAAAAAACAAAACACAGGAAACTTTAAGGAGTTCATTTGTCACAGTATAAGATAAAGCTGGTTTCCAACAAACACAAAGTTTCCTTGTGTGAATTTGTGAACTTAATATAAACAAGAACCTTAAGGACATAACAGGGAGATGTTTTGTGGCTGCCTGATAACACCTTGACTGAAACCTAGTGTTAATTTGGACAGGGAGTGTGGAGGGGAAAGAGTTAGAAATGGAACAAGAGATAAGAGAAAGGGGTAGGGGGTGGGGGGGATACAAAGGGAAATCCAGAGTAGTGAATGAGAGCAACTAAGGCTGAACAGATGTGACAGAAAGAGCAGGGAAAGATGAGCTAGAGCAGAACAGTACCGTGAGTTGAAGACAAAGGGCTCAGAGAGGTAATGTACCATAGAGACACAAGGAGCCAGAGGAGCAGTGTCACTCCCTCATTGGTAACAGATGCTCCAAAGTTTCTGTGCTGAGGAATGCTGTCAAGGTTCTCATCTCCATTTCAGTAGAAAGGTAAGCCTGGCTGGGAATGGGGGTGCACGCCTGTAATCCCGGTGGCTCAGGAGGCTGAGACAGGAGGATCTCAAATTCAAAGCCAACCTTGGCAACTTATCAAGGCCCTACGCAATCCAGCGAGACCCTGTCTCTAAATAAAATACAAAAGTGGGCTGGGGATGTGGTTCAGTGGTTAAGCCCCTCTGGGTTCAATCCTTGGTACCAGAAAAAGAAGGAAGGAAGGAAGGAAGGAAGGAAGGAAGGAAGGAAGGAAGGAAGGAAGGAAAGAAGGGAGGGAGGGAGGGAGAGGAAAAGAAAAGAAAAGGCAGAAAAAAAAGAAAAAGAAAGGTAAGCCTATTATACAGAGGGGTCTTCCAGGAGTTCTCTTTCCATGCACCCGAGATTATATTTGCCGCCTCAGGCACAAAGTCATTTGGAAAAAGAGGCGCTCATTTACCATCATTCAAATTGCCCCCTAATAAGCTATGAAAACAAGAGCAAAGTGAAATGAGCTTCTGACAGATCCCCTGGCTGCAGCCCACCTGGTGATGTTATCATCACACATGAGTCATCACCAAGTACTTTCTTCACATGTTACAATGGACGTTTTTCAGTTATTCGAAGTCTGTAGTGAAGATTTTTTGAAGACCACACAATCACAGAAGATGTAATGCTGGTCAAACTGTTTTCCTGTTAAAGATGTTCTTGGACTTCCAAATGTCCTATATCTCCAGCTTATGACTCCATGTACGTCTTGCTTTCTGTTCCTGAGGCACCGTGATATGCCGAGCTGATTAAAAATAACGTTCTAATGAAATTACTGGGTGTGTTGTTGTAATATAAGTTGGCAGCAAATGGGAAGGTCTTTCCTGAGGAAATTTGATAAACTCAAAGTCAACTTGAGTGTTTATGTATTTTCTGTGAGAATTTTTTGTCCTTCCTCCTGATTTCCTTTTAAAAATCACCAGTTAATTTGTGCTTCCTACCCACACATATTTTAACACTTGTAACGGCAGAGGTCTATTACAAGAGTTTGGGTTAAATGTTTACCAGCAGAGCCTGTAAATGTGTAAAACCTTAAAGGGAAGTGGAAGGGGCACTACTTTAATTCAGATGTTGGGTATTTTAAAACTAAGGGACAGCAACATGTGAAACGCTTTCATTTTTTAAAAGGAAAAAGGAGCCGTGTATCTTCTATTTTACTTGACATTTTCTCCTTCGTGCCCATATTATAGAAAGTCTCAATGTGAATGGTGGCCCACAGACATTTTGCCTAGCCTAGTTAAAAAAATTTTTTTTTGATCCAGCATTTAAAACTCAGGATATTTAACATTTTTTAAAAATCCAGATTTATGGTTTCTCTTTAAAAATAGAATGATCTGGCAACACTGGGCCAACCTCCTGGCCGCCATTGCTGGGGCTGAAGTTGCTAGTGGCCACCTCCATAGGTGGTTTCCGAGCCCTCTCTCTGGTTCCTTATGGGTCCCTACAAGTGTTGGTTGCCATTCACAATCACATTCACCCTTAGAGTTTTGTTAAATGGGCAAATATTTTTCCGTACCCATTGGCATTGTGCAAGAGACAGAGTGCGTGACCTCGTTCCACTTGCGCTCAGCTCACTTTCCTCACGTTTCTTAACCATTCTGTGGCATTTGATCTGACCCTGCAGCTCATTTCCCATGCCTCATTTTCATCCTTCTGCTTTGTGTGTGTGTATGTGTGTGTGCTAGGGATGGAACCTAGGGGCACTTAACCACTGAGCCTCCCAGCCCTTTTTATTTTTTATTTAGAGTCAGGGTCTCACTAAGTTGCTGAGGGCCTCACTAAGTTGCTAAGGCTGGCCTCTAAGTTATGATCCTCTTGCCTCAGCTTCCTGAGCTGCTGGGATTAACAGGCATGTGCTACCACACCAGGCTTGCTGCAGTCTTTTTTTATTATTATTATTTTTTAATTTTTATTTTTAAAACAAAAGAATGCATTTCAAGTCATAGTACACATACGGAGCACAATTTTCCATTTCTCTGGTTGTAAACAAGATAGAGTCACACCATTTGTATCTTCATACATGTTCCTAGGGTAGTGATGTCCATCTCACTCTACCATCTTTGCTACCCCCATGCTCCCCTCCCTTCCCCTTCCTCCCCTTTGCCCTATTCAGAGTTCCTCCGTTTCTCCCCGGCTCCCCACCCCTACCCCCTTTATGTATCAAGGCTTTCTGCAGTCTTATCCACTGCTGCTGTCCCACTGAAGCAGCCACATTCCAAGTCAGAGGTCTCTCTTCCTATGCAACAAGCCCTCTCTCAGGTCCTCCTCCTCCACCTCTCTGATACTGTATTGGTGTCTCTCAGCACTGGCCTCCATGGCTCCCATGACTCTACCCTCTTCTGAATTTCCTCTGCTTCTGGGTCATCTCTCTCACTCTGCTTTGCTACTTCTTCCTCTGCTGTCTACTTCAGTTATTGTATTTCATTATTATGACTCATATTTCCATTTCAAAGTACCTGTCAATACATATTCACTGAGTAATGTTGGTATTTTTTTTTGTCCGTTAAGTTAGATTATTCTAATTTTTATTGCATGTATAACACTAAATTAAATCATAATTTAAATTCAAACATAAATGTCCTAAGTTTCATAGTAAACATATTGTTATAATTTTGTGTGTGTGTAGCAGGAGCACTCTACCACTGAGCTGTATCCTCAGCCCTTTTTATTTGAGACAGGGCCTTGCTAAGTTTGTAAGATGGGCTTTGAACTTGCGATTCTTCTGCCTCAGCCTTGTGAGGAGCTTGGATTACAGGCACTTGCCACTATACTCCACTTATTATAATTATTATAAGGTAAAATTAATCTGTTTTCAGAGTTGGGGATATAGCTCAGTTGGTAGTGTGCTTGCCTCGCATGCACAAGGTCCTGGGTTCAGTCCCGAGTACCACAAAAAGAAAAAAGAGAAAAAAATTAATCTGTTTTCACATCATTTCCTAGCCATAATATATTAATTTTGCTTTCCTCGCTAAGATCACCCTGCTGTTCAAAAGAGAAATCTGTATGTTACTTGTTGAGAGAGAAGTGTTGGTGGCTGGTTGCTTTGTTTTGTATAACTTAAATGAGTATGTGTTTTGGCATCTTGCCAAGGAAGAGCGTATTTTGTATGCAATTCATTCTTCATAAAAGTATCGTTTATCTTTAAAGGGGATATAAATGCACACTGGTTGTATAAACAGAATCGCCTTAATACAACATCTCTTCAGTAGGAAAATAGTTGAGGTTTATGAAGTGAGCCTTGTCAGATACAATTTGAGTCTATTGCTGAGGGTCATTCAGTATTCTGCCACTTAATAGGCCAGATTTAAGAAGAAACCAAAGCAAACATCTATCATCTGATAGCTGAGGGATGCCATCCAAGCTTGTGTCATGGTCGTGTAATGTTCTGGGGTTTGTGGGGTGAAGAAAATGACACTTGGGTGTTTGGAATTCATCCTTAAGCTGTTTTTGTCAGGGTTTCTCACTCCCAAGTTAAAATGAGACTTTTACATACTCTTTACTAACTCTCTCATTGCCAGATCCTCTGGAGGAGACACCAAGGGTGAGTGTGTGGGGATAATATTTTTTTAAAATTTTATTTGGGTATAAGGTAAAGGTGGGGGAGGTGGTACTGCTCTATTATCGGTAATGAGCTGAAATCTAGTTGGATGCTTAAAGTGATTCAGATTTCAGAAGGATTTACATGTTGGAATAAGAGTTTGAATGACTTTAGCAGAGAACAGAAGAGAATTGAAATGATTATGCGGGCAAGGGTACTGATTCCTTGTATTTGAAGGCACTGTAGTTTACGGAATCCTTTTGGGAATGTTATTTTATTTTATCTGCAGTAAACATTGGTGAAAACTGCAAGTCTTTTGAAAACTGAATCTCCAGGATTGCTGGGGATGGCCTGCCTGGATGTGGGGGATTAAGGAGGGAGAAGAGAGGGAGACGTGACTCACTCTGAGTTTCTGGGTTTCCAACCGAAATGAAGAAGAGAGTGGCATGGTATTGATAATCTAAGCTAGCCAAGACTGGCAAGGAGAGCCACAGAGAGTCTTGGAGGCTGACAGCAGGGAAGTTAAGAGGCTGCTGGCAAATTTGGAAGGATAGTTTTTGTAGCCTGGTGAGCTTGAGAGCCAGAGTCCAGGTGAGGTTGTCCTAGAGGGACATGGTCAGACAATGGAGGAAGCTGAGGGACCAAGGGAGAGTAATAACAGGGAAAAATGAGGGTCAAGTGCTACTTGAAAATCTGGGAGCTGTCACGATGCCACAGCTTGGAGAGAGAGCACAACAGTACAAGAGATCATGCTTTATGTTGTTTCTTTGCAGTTTGTTGGGTTTTATGTCCCTCAGGAAATAGCTATGGCTCAGATGCAGCCAGCTCTGGGTAGACGAGGCACATGACAGCAGAAACTGGTCAGCAACAGCAGCAGCAAGGCAAAAGCTCAGGTCCCTGTTGCTGAGGATGGAGACAGGTCCATGAGGTGGCTTATGGTCTGGGCTTCTATGTCAGATGATCCATGGGCATTGAGGAGCACAGTGTACTAGGCTGGCCAGACATCTTGCAAATGAATGGTGCTGGTCAAACAAGTGTGATTTCAAACAATCACTACCACTGGAAACAACTCAGAGTTGTGTCAGTAGAGTTATCTTCATATACCAAAAAAAAAAAGGCAACATTAAGTCCATAATCAGCTTGATCAGATCAGGCTACCCACCTTCACTCCTGAGGTACTAAGGTTGCTTTGTGTGTTGGACATATACAGTTAAAAGCCTCAGCACACCCCCAGATTAATGTTGCACCCACAAATTGCCAAGAAGGGAGTAGTAGATATGTATGTTTTCTTCTAGCAGTTCTCTTTTTCTCTCATACCTCCACCTCTCTCAGATCTTCTCTATTCAGAATTATTTGGGGAAAAGGAGAAACCCTATTCTTAGTGTGAACCCAGGCATCAGCGTGGCATGAGATAGATTGCAACAAGTTTCTGTAATTCAGATAAATGGCATCGAGAGAAAGAGGTTTGCCCGTCATCAGGTCATCTGTGTTCTCTTCTCCATTCTCACAGTCGGCCGGTTCTTCAGGGCACATGTGCGTAGATGTAGTGTTTCTTGGCCCTGACTTCTGCTTTCAGAAGCCGCCCAGAATTGCAGCCCAGCGCTGTTGTAACCAGACAGTGCCCCAATGGAGGCGTCACATTGCTCTTGTTGGAATCCAAGGAGAGACACTTGGTCATTTGTTTACCAGGGAATACTTATATATTTTCTCCTGGATTGAAAGCAAAAATTACTAGAAACCATTAGTTATTAATACAAGCTGTCTCCTTTTAAACTCAATCCAGCATTCAAGAAAAGCAGTGTCTCTTTGCTAGATAACTTAAGGTCTTTGTATGTGGAGCTGACAGATGGAGACAGTAATGAATGCATTGGATAGATAGAGTCCAGGAGAGCATCCTTGGGTGATGAGGATCAGCCAGAAAGTTAACAAGGTAGGTTCAGAAGGGTTAGGAACAGAGAAAGTTAAAATTGTGAAATAGCATGTACCAAATCTCTTTTTGGTGAGATGGCTACCAGGGCATCTGCTGCATCTGTTTGAAATGGATGTGCCTTGGGTTTATTCTGCAGGGCATATTATAGGGGTAACTTGCAGAAAAGATATATTTCTAGTATAGCAATATTTGAGAAATCAAGGGTAAGAAATTGTCTTAAATTTTATCCTCTGATTGTCATCTGTTACTTGATAATGTTATCATCTGAGTGGGACAGAGCTTCCCCCAACCAAGTAGAAAATATATGGTTAGTGTTGTTGTTGTTTTTAGTCCAAACGGTACATAAAAGTATAAAGAAAAAAGTAAAAATTATCCAAATCCCACCTCTATTGTCCCTCTGGAAATCTACACACACATAGGTAGACATATGTGGTTTATATAATTGGGATTGTATACACAGGCTAGTCTTTATTCTGTTTCGACCACTTAATAAAACACTGTGGCTCCTTTCTATGTAGTTGAATATAGTTTTACATCAAAATCTTTAATGCCCACATATAAAATTCAATTAGTGTAATTGTGTCCTATTAATTTATTCATGTTGCCAATCATTCACCAAATATTTATTTTTAGTCCTACCATGTAGTAGACACTTCACTGAATGCTGAGGATACAGCAGCAGGAAACTTCTCTATCCACGAATATTTAGGTTATTATTGGTTTCTCTGTTAGAAGCAACATGCATTGAACATCAACATATGTCTGCAACATATGTCTTTGCATACTTATGTTTTCTCCTGAGGATGAATTCCTAGGAGAATTGGCTGGTCAGTGGGTTTGTGCATTTTGATGTTGGATCCATATTTATTGCCTAATCACTCTCTACTAAAAGTATAAAATGGTGCCAGTTTTTCAATACTCTTATGATTATATTTTTTACTGGTTAACATCTCTGCAAGTATGACAGGTGAAGAATGACATTCTACTGTTTAATTTACATTTCTTTGATTTCTATTGTGCTTGGAATGGAAGTTTTAACTACTAAGAATTAGTGACCTCCAGGTGATCTATTTCTCTTTATGATATATTATCTTAATTTTATCCCTCTTAAGGAGGAAGATCTTTTCCACTTTCTTCTGCAAGGTCAGGTTAAAATTAATGAGAGGTCACCTATCATGGGTAACTGAAACCTTACTGAGAGGATGTTGTATAAATGTTCTTACTACCTTAAACTGAGTTGGGTTTAGCATTGGGTAACTATTACAAGAGATTTAAATCTACTAATGTGTGTTGGGTAGGATTTATCCTTTGAGTTTAATATCTATTTAAATTTTTTACATCTTGATTAGTTTTCTTCTGTACATGCCAGTTTTGAAAATATAACAAAATTATAGAGGTGTTTAGTGAGACCCAAATAAAAATCTCACGTGGTAAATGCCTAGAAGCATTTTGTCTCCATTTAGCTTATCACCTGATTATCTAGCATTTAGCTCTTTTTAAAAATATGGTTCCCCAGCCCTCAAGTGTTAATTCCTTTGGTCTGTGCTTCCACATCTGCAAGAATAACAACACCCACTTTGCAAAGCTAGGAGGATCTGTGAGATGAAGAAAGCATGTTACATGTTCCTGACATTTAATATAATAAAGGCCACATTTATTATTATAGGAAATTTAAACGAGATTAGAAGAATTTAGAGAAGAATATAATTCCTTTACTGAAATTCCGTCATTCAAGAATGGCCAATGTGTCTGGTCTCGGAGATATTTTATTTTAGTACTTTTTCCTCTAGATATTTATTTTAGAGAAGCAGAACTATACTAAACCTGTGCAGCATTTTGCCTCTCAGTAAATATATACCCATCATTCTTAAACAATGAGAGGGAGAGTTATCTAGTTGTTTTTTTTACACTGGTTTAATAGAGAATTTTGTTCACATTTGTAATAAATTTTTTTGTAAGATTAAGTGTAATTGAAAGATATTTTGGACAATTAAAACTGTTAACATTTCAGTTCCTCCTAATTCATTATTCAATCTGTTGCCTATTATGCAATCAGAAACAATATGACTGCTTTCTCTGTTACTTGGGGAAATAAATGTTTAAAGAATTTATAAACCATTGGAGGCTGTGGTAGGAGCCAGTCCACATTGCTGCATTCCCAGCAGGCCATGGAGGTGGTCTTGTGCTCCATGTGGACATCTTGAACATGCAGCTGCTCTGGACCTCTCTCTGCTTTCTAGGTCTCTTCCAGTATGACTGAGCAGGATTTCATGAGACAGTTGTGTTAACTGAATAGTCAAAATGAAAATTTTGTTTATCAAATTTATTTTAAGGAAAGTCAGTTCTTCAAAGAGGCCTAACTGTGAAACCTTCTTTTAAAGCTACATGCATGTGAGGCTGTGATTTCACCAAAGCAAACATTGTGCTTTGCATGATGAGATTGTTCAGGAATTACATTTCATTAAGTTTTCTGAACTCAAATATTCTCACACTCAAGCTTCCACGTTCAACTGCAAAATCCTGTTACACTTCTGCCTCTACTACAGTAGGGCTTTCGTGTGAATTCATTTTAGTTAAAAAAGCATTGTCTTTATTGATATCTTCCAATTTTTGTTATAGAACAAGTATGGGGTTGTTTTGAAGGCTTGGATTAACCAGCTATTTAAAAATATTTATTACATATGGCATTCATCCTTGAAAATAGTCTCATCCCTGGGTGAAATTCATAATTAAGTTTGTATTTTCTAGCTTTTATTCAATACAGCATATATATTTTGTATACTATGTTCATAAAATTTTTTATATAAACTTTTTTCCATTTCAGGTTCCTTATTGTTTTCAACCTTTCATTGGAAGGGAAGATAGAAATTTACCTACTGGAAGAGTTGAAAAACTAAAGGAACAAAAACCTCATGCCAACAATTTACTTCAGCACTGTTCTTGGTTAAAAAAAACAAAACAAAAAAACGCCCCCAAAGCAAACATTGTGCTTTCTCCTTATGGAATTAACATAAGTCAAGATGGCAGTAAAGCACTTCAGGACAGGATGATAAAATAAGGTTTGCTAGTGCTACTTCAGCTGTGTCTCAGTGGGACAGATTGGAAGGAAGAGCCATCTCCCTCTTAGTTTCTTGGCATTTCTGTCCCTGGGAACTTAGAAATAGCAGGGGCTCCATACCCATCTTTGGCCCACTTTCAAGTTTCAAGGACCACCTCTTTGATGACCCTCTGACATCTTTGCAGATTCTGAGATTCTGTTAGCACTCAATGGGAGGTCTCTGTGACATGCATGGAGAACTTACCATGTGCTAAGACCTTTACTGATGCTTCTTGGAAATCCTGTGAGATGGGGGTTACTCTTATCCCCATTCTGTAGATGATAAAATGAAGGCCTAGGAAAGTGAAGGAGCTATGTAAGTCCATAGTTTGATTACTCTTAGTAGTGCAGGGGTCTGTCTGCAGCCTGCATGCTAACCCTTAACCACTGCACTCACTACCTCTCCTTTCTCCTAAGCAGTTCTGGCAAAGTCAAAGTTTAAGGCCAGAAAAAGTATTTGAGCAATCTTGAAAATTCATTTTATCAAGATTTAACCCATGTCATTTCTGGGGAATCCCAACAGAATGAAACATGGTTTATAAATGATATTAATGCAGAAGGATTCTTCTAGCAAGATTGCATTTCATTACCCAGGTTATTTGCTCATGCTAGGTTTTATGGAGTTTTCCTGGAGTCGTTGGGTTCTCTGTTGAACTTTTGCAAATCACTAAGTTGTAGAAAATCCCAGATCTAGAAGAGGAAAAATACCAGATATTTAACTTTCGAGAGCACAAACCCAACTGTATCATTTGGAAATTTACTTGCAACACACAAAGTCTGTGATTTTACAACTCTACTTGTAGGCATCTTCTGTTTAAATCAGAAATAAATAGCATAGTAAATACTTAATAGTTGTTTAATGAATGAATTTGTTATTTATATAAAATTGTGATGAACTACAAAAATGCATGAGCAACCTCACTGAACCCCTGAAGCGACAATCGTGAGCACACTTGGCACATGACTCTATAAAAGTACTTCATACGTTCATAATGTCTTTTATATAAAGAACTTAATGTTTCAGACATTATTTAATTCTCAAATACTACTCTGAGGAGGGTGAGTGACATACCTCTCATTTAAAGACAAGCAATTTGTAGCTGAGAATGGTTAAGTGTGACTAAGTCAAGATTGATTAAATCCAGTGGTAGGAGACTTGTCTCTGGCTTCATTCTTTGTCCAGGAACTGCTCTTTGACCTTTAGGAAGCTGTGTAGCTTTCTACTGTCTAGTCCCCTCTCACTTTTCTTTTTTTTATGTAAAAAAAAGAAAAAAGTAAAAAGAAAAAAAGGGGGGGTGGTAATTTCTAGTTTAATTACTCTTGTAATGGAAGTGTAATAATTTAGCTATATAAGCATATTTGGCTTCTCAGCATACAGCCAAAGCATTTCTAGCCACTTTACCCTTTTTTTTTTCTTCACACAGTTCCATAAAGTGCACACCAAGCAGATGGCACAGAGAAGCACATGGGTTATTTACAGCCAGTACAGTAGACAAGGCATATGTGCTAAGCTCTCTTATACCCGCTCCATGGGAGCCATTAACACATCCATTTAGATGAAAGAGTCTCAGGGTTTTGCTGTGGGCATTTCTGCTACACTCCCCTGAAGCATCACCATCTGCCCTGCCTCCTCCCAGAGGCCTGGCACCCTCCTCTCCTGCCCAGCCAGTCATAGCCCCATTCTCCCAGATGCCCCTGCTCACTCAGAGTGCTGATAGCAGCTGCTCTGCTTTTCACTTCAACCAGCTTAGCTCTACGCCTGTCCGACTTCTACCCAAGGATGCAGGACACTTTTAAAAGGCTGGCCCTGGGCCAGGTTCAGTCCAACACAATTCCATATACATTTTGAGCACTACCCACATGCCAAGAGGGTCCTTGGACATGATCCCTGGGAGCTGGAACATAGATTTTTTTCCTTTGTGCTGCAGTTTCAAGATTGCAGCAGCTTTCCTGGTTAGCCTTGCTGCCTGGAGAACCAGCTGCTGTCTTCATGCATGCATTAGATGGACCAAACACAAGCCTCCTCTTTCTCCACCACTCACCAGGGAACTAATGTACATGTTCTTCTTCCTTCTCAAATATTCTCCCTCCATGGATAATTATTAGTTGTATTTACAGAGCAGCAATTCAGAAATATTTTCTACCTGAAATGTTTTTGGGAGACAAAATACTCTGTGGGTACTGAATTCAGCCATTTCTGCTTACTCTCCTCCTCTCTAAAATTAAAAATATGTGTGCACACACACAAACATTTCAACAAGAGAGGTATTTTTGGTAGAGCATTGGGTCCTGGAATTGAAGGAAACTAAAAAATTCCATTCAGGTAACCTAGTGTGGGAGTTTTCTTCATCACATACTAGTAATAAATGGAATATCATATGGGGCAGTGCAGTTTTCACAGTTACTACATGCATTTCCTCATTTGTGCCTCTCCAAAGTATTCCTAAGTGAACAAGCATAGCCCCATCTTGCTGGTGAAGAAAGAGATAAGTTCTCTAACCAGGACATAGTGACATACTGACCCACTTTCCTGGCTTACCCTTGTCCTGTCCCTGGGGAAATGATTTTTTAAATCCTACATAAAAGACTTTACATGTAACTCTAACAAATAACATCTAGATTATTCTTTCAAACTGCCATGGACTTTGAGTGTTAATTTTGTCATCCAAAAACTTGCAAGTCTTCTTTCCCTTAGTGTTATTTCATAGCACTGTGGACATTCTCTCTATAATCATGAGTGCTTCAGGTCAGCCTATAGAACCCCTCTGTGGGTCATTGACGTCTTTAGAACTTCTTCTTAGTTGCAAGAAGAAATACCTGTTAGGGATGCCTCAAGGGAAGAAAGTTTGTTGCTCTTGAATGGAGAGATCTCATAGAATTTAAGAACAGGAAATAGCAGCCCTCTTGGGAGCCAGAAAGCCATTTGGAATAGAGCCTACTCTCCCAGTCTAGGTCTCTGTCTTTCTCGGTCTAAGTCTGTAGTGTCTGTGTCCTCTGTCTACTCCATTTGTCAGACCAGCTTCCTCTGCTTGACCCCAAATGGACCCTGCAGCACCCAAGTCTGTATGATCTATTAACTTAGCAACCCATAGCTAATTAGTATCAGCCTCTCCATTTTCTAATTCCAGATTCCTGACAGAGCAATCTGATTGGTTTGATTTATCTCTTCAAGCCAAGGCACACAACATGTGGATTCCTACCCAGCAGAGAGGTTAGCCTTTCTTGGGTCAGTTTTTCACCCCTGTCCAATCACGTGGTGGGCAAGCTGTGGTCACATGAACTGCTGTTAAGCTATAGGCAGAACAGATTCCCATTGAAAGAGACAAAGGCGAGGTAGTGACCCAACAGAATATATAGTATAGATGTGCTTTGAGAAACTGTGTTTCCTGCCCCCGCCCTGTTCTGCCCTTTGTCCTCACAAGTACCTTTGTGAAGCTGTATTCTGTTCAAATAAAAAGCACAGAAGTAAATTGACCCATATTGTTCAGTAATGGCAATACACATAGGTCTGAACACTGTGTTTTATGAACACCTCCCAAAATCAGCTACTACCTATTAGGACAGGTTTAAAAACCTTTCCTTTTGAATCTATATAACATAAGTAAAATTAAAGTTTATTTTCTATAGTCCTAGCAACTTAGTAAATCTAAAGAAATTCACAAAAGAAATTATATGTCATAAAAAAGCAACCCTCCATCTTGCGTGGCTAAAACTGAGGGCCTAGAATTAACAACTGTTGACTACTTGTGTGTCTGGCAAGGCCAGAAGGCCAAGGACAGCCATGTTTGCAACATACATCAGCTGGTGTTGGGAAAGGCCTGCTCCCAGTGCCAAGCAACCCCAGTTATTCTTTGGTAAACACACTTTTATTCATGGAAGAACAGTTGCTTGCCACTGTATCATGCAATTATATAGTGAACGGAAAACAATGGATGCATTGTAGAAATATTTTTAAAACAAGTAAACAACAGTGTATAGGAAAAGGGCACCATCTCCAGAGTGAGGTCTGCTGAGATGTGGGCTTTAACAAAGCGGGAGCATAAATAAGGGTTGAGGAGGACAGGACACTGTTTCAAATACCTCTTCCTGGAGTGGGCTGGGTAGCATTCCTTTCTGACTCTGCCACAGAGTAGGTTTGGACTTGGGAGCAGGGGAGCAAGCGAGGGTGTGCAGGTGTTCATGGAAGTGGGGGCATGAGTGCACCCAGTCCCCGGGCTTCTTCACACTCGCCTGTGAGAAGAAAAGACACCATGCATTGGTTAAGCTAGTGTTTCCTGAGATCTTAACGTGAAAGAAACACGAGCATGAATGTAAATTTTTCAAGAGGTTAAAATTTGGAGTTTTGGGTGACTTGGAATGAAACAGCTGAAGAAAAATGTCAGAGATTCCCAGTTCACGTGGGAGGTGACTATTCAAAGTGTTTTTCCAGCTCAGCACCACAGAATATGCAGTATTTTTACCAGACCAACATCAAAAGGATTCACATACCATGACAGATTGCTTTTGTAATTCGATTCTGCCGATGGCCCTGTAATACTCTCAATGAAGGCCTTATGTGAATCAGAGGTTTTCTTTCTCTTCACATTCCAATGACAGCCAAAGGCCCACTTGTTAGTCCTGATGCCATTGAACAAGGAGAGCGGCATTTAGCTTCTTCTCCTCTCCCCTTCATAATTTTGATTCCCTGGGTTTCATCCTACTATTAATATAAATCTTTAGACCTTAATTTTGGTCACTTATCACTGGCATTTCTGATATGTTATGAACAAGAGAGGATTCAGATTACAAATTATTTTTACTAAATTTTTATTATTTTCTTTGAGCTGCAGCTCTGTGACCAGAAGAGCGACTACTCTCAATGAAAGAATCGTTTCCTTTGAAATGCATTTAAATAAAAAAAAAAAAAAAAAAAAAAAAGCATCACCTAAAAAAAAA
>CM053406.1:44113888-44124478 GCA_028644305.1 Xerus rutilus
ATTAAATCAAAGATCCAGGAGGGGACAATATTTAATCTCACCATTGTTTATAAACTTGAAACAAATACAGTAATTGGTTTGGGTATGGAGAAACAGCAGCCAAGTATAATATTAATATTTAACACTGTCAAAATATATACTATGTCAAATGCTATTTTAATGTGCTTATTATTGTTGTATTAAAATATCCAAAGATTCAAAAAAAAAAAGAAAATCCCATTTAAATTAGCTTCAAAAGAATAAAATATTTTGTGATAAATTAAAAAAAAAAAAGAATCGTTTCTTTATAAGGCAATAAAATTAGTAATTATTGCCTATTCAGTGGCAATTAGGACTAAAACCTAGATGCCTCTGACTCATGGGTATACTTAGCATTACATCAGATTTCCCAAACTACAATCATTTCTACACCACATATGCCACCTGTTATTTATGTTTTCCCTTAATTTTTTTCCTACTAAATTTGATATTTTAGAAGACTTTACGTGACTACCTCCAGTAGAAAACCAGTATCATTTGAGATACACTAAAACCAGTCAGTGAAAATAAGAGATGCTCTTGCCTATAGAAGATCCCAAGTCTAAATCCATATCTCTGTGATAAAGGAGGGAGCCAGTATTACAGAAGGTTGTCCCAGGCATGCCACCATCCACCTGAGACTTTGGTATTTGAGAAAGTAGGAAAAGTATTTTAAAAACCACAGGTTCTCATGTTGTGGTTTTGAGTTATTCAGTACCACCAAACACCTCTGAATGCCTCTGACATCATCTGAGGTACCCGTGGAAGCTCCCACCATTCTCTGTGCCACCAGGTACCACACAGCCAATCTAGGGAACTGAGGAGACTGTTTCCTTCACTTACACCAGTGAGAAGAAACACACAGAGAAACTTAAAAGCCACTCATGGGATGCCCACTGAAGGTGACCGTCGAGTAGAGAATGCCAATCAAACATGATACCTCTTGAGAACTTCTTAAGCTTAGTGGAACTAATGTTAGTGGGATGAAGGTTGAAAGGTGAGATAATTCTATCCCTTAGCCCATTTCTTTCAAGCCACCTGGAAGCACATTATGCATCTGTCTACTAAGATGGAGGGAAAACCTAACAGGAAAAACATACATATTAAAAAGAAAACAGTGGTCATTTGTACTGTGGTCTCTGCGTGCCATTGAAGCTTATTATTTTTCCACTTAAAAATCAGATGTTCTCCTTTTCTGTAACATATTTATTTTTGCTTCTTTTAGAAAAAATTAGCAGCAGGGGCTTCATAAAACACTTTGTTCAGTGGTAGCCCTATTGAGTTTAAACATAAAATACACCAAGACCTTTCTACGTGGCTAAAGTAAATGGCTAAAGTAAAATATTAATTCGTTCATAGAATAGTTGCCCCATAAGTATTTGATGAGTAATTTGTGAATTTATTTTTGAAATACACCTTTGCCTGGACAAATTTGTGCCCTTTTGGAACTGTAGTTACCTGTAGCATCAGGTGCTTCGAGTGGGCATGGCTCAGGCCAGCCATCTCAGCTATGCAGGGGATGCCCTTCTCTGTGGTGATGGTGGGCTCAACACTCCCTGGTGTGTTTTCTTTCCAGATTTTCTATCAGGCATCTTCCTCATATTCCTCTGCAGGCAAAGCAACTTCCCCAGCAAAGCAACTTCCACGCACTATCTCAGTGGGCTCATTCACTTCTGGTTTCTAGTTGGATTTAGCAAGGGGCTCACCCAGAAACTGGAGGGAGGGAAGAGAATGAGGTCAGGGTATTTATTCCCCTGTGGGGTCTTTTCCTGACTAGCAGCCACCTATAGTGACTCCTATGGGGCAGCCTTCTCCACCAGCGTTTTTGTCCCAGACTAAGGGTGTCTGCTCCCTTACCTGACCCCTTCAGGCCTCAGTGGGTAATAAAGGCTTCCCCTACTTGCTTCCTCCTCTTTACTGGCCCACTCAAGGCCTTGTAATTTTCCTGCCCCCTGCTAATTTCATTGTAAATACACCTTTGTTAAATTTCCCTCGAGTTATCATGATTTGAGGGTGCCACCTCTCTCCTGTTGGTACGCTGATGGCTAGAGGGTGCATTTGCAATACAGCAAAGCTAACTGGTTCCAGAGGGACCAACTTCTGATGTCAAATTTTTATTTATTTTTTAGTTGTAGGTGGACACAATATCTTTATTTTATTTTTATGTGGTGCTGAGGATCGAACCCAGTGCCTCACGCATGCTAGGCAAGCATTCTACCACTGAGCCACAACTCCAGCCCCCTGACATCAAATTAAATAGCAATGTGTTCTATACCAGTATAGTTCCTAAACTTGGGGGTTTTCCAAAATCCCCTGCAGAGGTGGTGAATATGCAGGCTTCTGAACTTGGGGGCACTGAAGATGGCTGTAAGGCCTTCGCAACCTTTGATCTTTGTAAGTCACTAGACATCACTTAACAGTACTCACTAGCATTCTGACTAGCATTCTGAACAATAACTAATTAAAAGGCATTAGATCCTGCTTTTTGTGCCATGTGTCATGTCACCTGGGAATGAATGAGTGAGTGATCAAGAGAAATAGCTTTTGGGGGCTGGGGTATAGCTAAGTGGTAGAGCGCTTGCCTAGCATGCACGAGGCACTGGGTTCGATCCTCAGCACCACATACAAATAATAAATGAATAAAATAAAGATCCAACAACTAAAAAAATATTTTTTTGAAAAAGAGAAATACTTTCTGTTTCTAAATAAGAATTATTCAGCAAATGTAATGCAAAAAGTAAATAAAGCTAATTTGAAAAAGAAGGGAATAATTGCTCTTTTAGATCCTTGTAAACAACAATGTACTGATGCATAGCAGGAGGGACCACACTCCTCTGGCTCACTGGCAAGATTTTGAAGAGAAGAGACTGCTTCCTGTTATCCAGGAGCAAAGCGCAGTCAGTGTCTGTCTTGCTGCAAAGTTCCTCACCATCATCTGCTAAGATGACATTCTTGTAGACTACCAAAGTATATCTCGAGATATGAAATGTAATTATCTCAATAATGGACACTGTTTTGTTGAAAAAAAAAAGTGTTATAAATAAGTCTTCTGTTAAAATAAATCTCTTCAGTAGAGCCCTTGTTATAGGACCATGAAATGCTTAGTCTGTATCTGTGAGTGAGCAAGCCCCAGGAAGCATCAGCCTTGCACTGTCCCAGGGGAAATCAGAGCTCAGTAGCCTGGATGGAACAAATGGGGCATGATAGACAGTGAGCATGGTGACCTAGAGACACAGGCTCAAATTCTGCTTGGACCAAGGGGTCCCTTTCTCCTTTGACGATTGGGAGAATTAAATGAGAATGTTAGGGCATGTGACATTCTCAGAATGTCACTCCCTGTCCCCCAGAAACTTCCCATCCCCACTAGCACTTTATTATTATCTTGAAAAAAAATTACATCCTAATCTCAGGGCAAAGATATAAAGATAATTGGCAGATGTATTTGGCTGAATCAGCAGGCAGACCCCCCGGTGTCTCCAGCTACCCTGCAGAGTGTGTGCACAAGTATAAAACTGAATTGCATAGTACCAGCTTAGTAATAACTCACCTTCAGTAGTGGGCCAAGACATGTGGCCATTCTGTTTTCCCAAAAAGGTCAAGGGAGGGTCATTCTGTTGAGGATTAATTGTTTGAGAAGGATAGTAACTACTTTATTTTGCTTTGCCATTTCATTCATTTTAAGTCTCTTCCTTTTGGTGGTTTGGTGGAGTGCTTTTAGCTAATGGATTGTGGATATTAAGGGAAAGGGTCACCCTGGATAGAAGGACAGAGGGACAGGTCCTTTCAAGAGAGCAGTGCTGGACCTGAGGAAGATCCGCCGGACCAGCAGGAGGAATACTGATGGACTTCCTCTGGTTAGCTCTGGTTAGAGCCATCTAGACTGATATTCCCTGGAAAGAGAGAGATGGCTCTGAATGGCTCCTGGTGTTATTTTTGATGAAAGTTCAGGCACTAAGCTGTGTGAAATTCCACTCCATCTCTGAACATAAGGTGGTCAAAAAGAAAATTGAGTCAAGCTTTGTGTTTTCCATAATCTAAATTACATGCTGTCACTAAGGTTCCTTAGGAGTCACACTGGACCCCTAGAAGTTAGCTGCAGACTGGCGGCACTGGGGAAACCAGTTCATAAGTTAACTCCAACTTCCTGCTTCCTCCCACTCCACTTACCCCTTCCCTTTGTCCCTGATCCACAAGATCTTCAACCACCATGAGCACTTAGAAGAGGAGAGAGGAAAACACTAGGAAAAGCAAGAACACTTTAGGGGAACTGTTATGAGAACCAACTCTGCAGTGGTGCCAACTGCCCTACCCCCAGGGCCTTTTGTTCACACAGCCTACATCTTTTTTTTCACTTCAATTTTTAGAAGGCCTCTAATTTGATCATTTTAATTTGAAGTTGTAAATGACCTTTTTAAGAAAAGGCCGTTGTTTTAGAGTGGGTTGATGACTCATCAAGTGATGAGTGACATGTGTCTATGCATTGACTCCATCAGCCAAGATATGGAGGCTGTGGTTGGAAAGGTGGTCAGTAGATAATCGGAGGAGGAAAGGACCCCAATAGGAGGAGCAGAAAGGGGAAGAGGTAGGATGGGGAGCATTAAGAAGAAAGATCTTGAATCTCATAGACCTTTGCTTCTAAAACCCAGGAGTCAGACCAGCGGTGGTTTGATTCTGTATAGACTGGCTAGCTGAGGCAGGAAGCCTGGTACCTGACACCAAAAACAGTAACATTTATCATGTTCAGGGTCACCAGATTTAACAAACAAAAAAACACAGGTTGCCCAGTTAAAGTTGAATTTCAAATCAGCAGTGAATCATTTTTAAACATAAGTGTATCCCAAATTATTTATCTGAAATTCAAATTTAACCTGACATCCTGAATTTTATCTGGTGGTTGAAACAATTGGGTTCACAGTGGCTGAGTTCCTGACATTTGGCAGTTCTGCAGAAATTTCAGTGATAGGAAACCAAGGCCAAGAGGGATGGAGGGCTTAGTCAATGGGAAAGAAGCCTTCAAAGCTGGTCTTCCTATCCCTTGACCACCCGTGGAGGTTGCATTGGAGGATCAAATTGCCGGTGGTGTGTCGAGTGGCAGAGAGGGCACAAGACTGAGAGGAGGCTGCTCTGAGAGGCCCTTTGGTTGGACTGATGCAAGCTGCAAGACACTCCTGGAGGTTAACCCCAGGGTTAGAGTGAAGACTGTCCTGGCAGAATCGCAGGAATCACTTGGCCTAGCCTTTGTTTTATAAGGAAGCCGAGGACTGATGAGGCTTTGTGACAATTCAAGTCACAGGAAGAATGTCCAGCAGAGCCTGGAGCAGCATCAGGGTTTCTCAAATCCTCATGGAGTTCTTTCTCCAGGGAGGTGCTGACACAGCGGGTTCTTATCAAATCCTCCAAGTTTTCACACAGCACTTCAGCACCTGTGTGGGCAGGGCCACGTTCTGCTTATGATTCACCGCCCTCATTTCCGTTTCTGGTAGTGTAAGTGCTGCCTGGGTAGCCTCTTATTACCAAGAGGCTGGATATGTTTTACATCCGGTTAGCAAAGGCTGGAACCAAACATGAAAGTTAGGTCCCTTGTTGGATGCACATCATGTATGTTTCCCAAACCTAGCTGCTTGGTAAAATCAAAGAGAAACCTAAAGTTTGGTTACCTTCTGGCTAAAAGAAAAAAGAAAAAGAAAGAAACAAAATCAATGGTTTGGCAGCGTAGTATCCCATTCTTGTGTGGAACAGAAATGGAATAGAGCAATCGTTCCTTTTTGAACTCCCAGCAGAACCCTGTGGGGAAGACAGGAAAATGAAAGAAGACGCTCTTTTCAGGAAGAGATT
The DNA here is from genome assembly GCA_028644305.1 of Xerus rutilus. Classification (NCBI taxonomy): domain Eukaryota; kingdom Metazoa; phylum Chordata; class Mammalia; order Rodentia; family Sciuridae; genus Xerus; species Xerus rutilus. The sequence goes on from CM053406.1 coordinate 44,119,742, forward strand.
TTTGTGCCCTGTTCCTCCAGAGATGAGGGTTTCTTGGGTGGCCGGAGATTTGGATGTTCCCAAGGCATGACTTTACTCTGTTTTCCCTGAATCCTTAAGTATGGCTTTTCTATACTTTCAGGACTATGATGTCTCTTCTTGGCTTTTAAATTCACAGGAATGAAATGTTCTCTTAAAGTTTATTTGGTTTACTTTAGCAGTTTTCAGCATAAATGGTGGATCTGAGAATGAGAAGACGTCAGTGAAACCAGTGGCTGTATTCACACTGTCTTATCCTTTCAGTAAATTAGCACGTGGGAAACTATTTAAAGGGGAGAAGGTCATTTCTGGGAAGGAGGAGGCTTTTCTTGTTCTCCTTTCATGTGGTTTGCTCCATTCCTGACTTGACGGCTATTTCCTGGTATTTCCTTGGAAATCAAAATATCCATATAATCGTACCATGGTTTCTTTGGGAAGCTGAAATTCTGTGTGCATCTGCCTCCCACAGATTACTTCTTCAGGTGACTGCATGTGCATTGTTAGCTACAAAAATGAAAGTATCCTCGACAGCTTGTTTCTTGTATATCTCAGGAGTGATAGTGTTAAGCATTAGCTAGTCAAAGCCATTGGTGAGGGCACCATATTGTTCAGGGTTATATTGCCCATCTTGGTGCTCTTTCCCCACCCATCCCCGGGAGTCACTGGCTCAAAACATTATGAAGTGGGCCACTTCCTTCGTTGACCTTAATAATGTTCATACTTGACTCCTCTTCATAGGTTGGAGAATATGAAACTAAAAAGCTGAGGACATACAATGAATCAAACTGGCCAGGATCTGATTGGCCTCATGATTTACCATGAGGTAAAGCTTATTTGCCACTCAACTCAGTGGCTTGAGAATAAGAAACCCTTTTGGATGTTTAGTAATGTTATCTCTTTATTTAAAAAAAAAATAAAAGATTCATAAGGTGAAACCTCACTTCCAGAGTGAAGTCGTAAAATTATCACAGTTCAAAAAAATAATTTCTTTAATGAAGCCCAAATATTTAAAGTGATTGAATTAATACTTTTTGGGGAGACAAATGTGTATACCTGACAGGCATCTGATTTAGAATATTTTAAGATATATTGTCAATTAGCGAGATTCAGCGTTCAGACTGAAGAAGCAGCATGCCCTGGTAAACAGCCTGGTGAGGAGCAGCTGTTCTGAGGCAGATGGAGGAGCCTGTGAACAGTCCCAAAAGCCAGTGGGTCCTTTTTACTAGAGAAAAGTGGATAAACAGAAAGCCTGTGGATTTCCATTATTCTCAGAACTGCAGCTGGATTCTGGTCATGTTCTGGTACGAGATTTTATGATTTCAAAGCCAAGAAAAACATATATGATTGAGAATCCAGACGTTTTACCCCAGTTTCTTCAAGACCCACTCTATATCCATTTTGGTAAATAGTTAGTGGTTAAGTATTACATTGTGAGTTGACTTGGGATGTGTCAACTGACTTAACTTACCTGCCACATACGCCACATTTTGAATGTTGAGATGGTGCCTTTTACTTCTCTGGTGTCTTCACGGTCACCTACCCAGTATCTGGGACCCTGTTCAGTCACCTGTTACACAGAGATCTTCTGCTGGGCCCAAGAAATTCATACCAGGCAAGAAACAAAGCCCTTTTCTCAAAGTCTGCTCATAAGTATATTGTCTCCAGAACACGTATATTTCTCTAGTACCAGTTAAAGTGAGAGAAAGGAGTAATCCAAAAACAGGCACCATTTCATAGTCTCAGATGCACTTGCTGTTTTCTGTAATTGGCTCATGTTTTTCTAGTATGATCTGGACCACTGGAGAGACTTCCCAGTTACTGATAATTCAAAGTGAATAATGTATTCCCAGATATGTCTATGACTAATATGGAAGTTCTGTTGAATTTTGAAATTCCAACATTACCCAATCAATTATTTCTTCAACTAATAAGTTTCTCTCCCTATAAATGTTTGTTCAGTTACCACTACAGGTCCTAAGAATTAACCATTTATTCTGCTTCATGGTGACAAAGCAAGGGTTACAGGAAAAGTAGAAAACTCCCTTGAAAAGCCACCTAATCCTTAATAAAAGGTACAGTGGAGCCGGGTGCGGTGGTGCACACCTGTAATCCCAGCACTTAGGGAGGCTGAGATAGGAGAATTGCGAGTTCAAAGCCAGCCTCAGCAATGGCGAAGCACTAAGCAACTCAGTGAGACCCTGTCTCTACATAAAACACAAAATAGGGCTGGGGATGTGGCTCAGTGGTTGAGTGCCCCTGAGTTCAATCCCCAGTACCAAAAAAAAAAAAGGTACAGTGTACTCAGCCCTGCCTTGATTGTGATGGAAATGAATTACATTACAATGTCTAAATGTAATACCCCTTAAGACCCAAAGTGCTCTAAAATCTGCCAAGTGGGAGGTGACTACTGAGCCAAAGCGCTGCCCCGCTGCTGCCAGAGGTTGGAGGACTACATTGTCAGTGGGGCAGGCTGTGTTCACTAGGCTCTCAGCAGCTCTGTGCAGACATCTCCTCACATCTGTCACTATCTAACCCTTAATGTTGGGGATCTTGTTATTTGTTGAAGGAGTTCTTTCTACTGTCTGTTAAGCATTAGGACAAAATGTAAGGAAGCTTAAGGAGATTAAGTATAGAGCAACATATACTATTTCAAGATTGTTAGGTTAAAGTTTTGATTTATTCCCTTTCAAATTATGGAATTTAGGCATTTGCCACTTAATGCTTATCTCTGCAGCAGTCCCCATGGATCCCACTCATTGTCTTCAAAGGCTGTCAGTGATCTGGCATTTCATTTCCCATGAGAAGTGTTGAGAAGAGAATCGCAGTCCTGGGCGGGAGAGGGTTAAATTGAAAGCTGGGTTTCCAGAAGTTGGAGACAGAGCTCGCTGCCATTGCAAAATAACCTGTTCATTAGGAATTCTGCTGCATCATCCTTGCAACTTAACTTCCCATTTAGTCTTGGTATTTTTGGAAGTCAGTGAAGTATTAACTTATGCTCTGAAGCAATGGAATAATGCTGTGACAGATTTGGGAAGCACGGTTGCAGTCGTCCCTGTTTTAGATGATAGTAAATTCCTTCTGCGTCAGTCTCTGTGTGTTTACTTCTCCATCACATTTGTTATCCCTTGGGCAAGTTTATGTCCCCCCTCCCCCGCCCCCAACTGCAGGACTAAGACCTCCTTGCAGAGCCAGCCCCCAAAGAGCTAGAGAGCCTTATTCTCCCATACCCCGCCCCCTTTCCTACCGTAGGCTGAGACCTATGCCTAATTTTCAGCTTTTGCAAGGTAGTATATCATTACTTGAAAGAAAATTAAAAAGCATTTTACATTGCTTATTACAGATCATTAATTGAAGCTCCCCTAAACCCAAGGAATTTATTTTCTCATTGATGTGTGCATAACTCCTATTAACATTAATAAAGTTGTTTAGAATCAAAGAGCTGGCAGAAACCCATAATAAGAGGATCCATTTTGATCCTGCTTCACAAAGTGACTCATACCCACAGGGCATCAACAAGCATTTTAAAGATAATTTTTACAACTCCTTTTTAAAAAGTAGAGCAATTACTGAGCCTGTCATAGCACACTCATCGTGTTCTTCAGAATTAGCCTCCACGGTGGCTATTTGTACAGCTCTGCCCAACCCAGGTCAGAAGTTGTAAGGTTTGTTCACATTTAATCAGGTTTGGGGGAAGGGGCCGGAGCATTTGGGAGTCTCAGAAGTAACTAGAGTTTAGTGGGTGGAGAAGGCACAGGACTCCCCTCCCACCCCCCTACCCCCCAGGATGAGAATCAAATCCATTGCCACCCACAGGCAGAGCCAAGTCAACAGAGGCTATTGTTTACCTGAGCCATTCCTGCCCAGCTGGGCCTGGGTGGTTATTCCCATAGCATCACAAAACAAGAATTGAGGAGTCAGGGAATCTAGACTGCGTATCTATGAAGCTGTCTGAACAATTCCATTTACTGATCCTCGCTGTGGCAGGACTACACAGAACCTGAAGATATTATAGAAACAGGTATTTGTATCTAGAAAATATCCTTAGTCTTCTCCATCAGATTTGACCCCTGGTAGTTGGAGCTGTCTCAGGTGTGTATTTGTTCAGTCACTCACCCCCCTTTAACAGCCAGCAAGGGGGAAAGTCTCCCTGAGCACACCTCATCTCCAGGTCTCTGTGTTCTCCCCGCCCTCTGCACCTCTTCTTCTGTCTGTAACAAGGCATTCATTTGTACTAATGTTCCCAATGTTTAGAAAATGAGCTCAGTTTGGGAGAGAAGAGGAGATCCACATTTATGTCTGATTTGGACATAATGGTTGGTATCCTTTTAGTACCCCTTAGTCTCTTCTTATGCCAGCGCCCGCGCCAGCACAAAGGGAAACCGAGTCAGGCGAGGGAGCCGCGGATGAAAAATCACTCACACACACACACACAGAACAAGGCAAGAGACTTCCTTTTTTGAGCTCATACACACTCACAGGGCAAGAGAGTGTTTCCAGACTCCTCCTATTGAGCTCAGGTCCCTCTTTATATATGTTAAGAGGCCCTTTGTCCTCAAAGGGCTATGGGATGCATAGGATGTGCCTATTCTATTAGCATCCGGTGACTATGCTATTAGCATCCTGTGGCTACTCACAGGAATGCGGAACTTGTTACAAGATGGAACTATGGCCAAAGCTATATGATTGACAAACCTGATATTTGTTGCATATTATGTACTG
>CM053406.1:44124978-44160402 GCA_028644305.1 Xerus rutilus
CCTCTTTATATATGTTAAGAGGCCCTTTGTCCTCAAAGGGCTATGGGATGCATAGGATGTGCCTATTCTATTAGCATCCGGTGACTATGCTATTAGCATCCTGTGGCTACTCACAGGAATGCGGAACTTGTTACAAGATGGAACTATGGCCAAAGCTATATGATTGACAAACCTGATATTTGTTGCATATTATGTACTGTGGATGCGCCCAGGCCAGCTCTCTCTCACATTCTTAGAAATGGTAAGTTTTATAAAACTTGTTTTCAGATATTGCTTTTTAAAAAATTACCTTTACTAAACGAAAGAATGGGGAAACTGCAAGTTAATTTTATAGATTTTTGCAATGCTGGTCATGATGGAATTAGTTCCCTAATGACTGGCTGCCTCTCGCCTAGCCTTGCCCGTGAAATGTTACTGAACTTCCCTGGAACCTTGAACTCCCTTTACACTTTTTTGGGGGGTTGGGATGGTGTCTATTCATTTCTATTACTGTGAATCTGGACATTCTGAGGAAGAAAAAGACAAAACATCCCTTTAATCATTGAACCTCATTTCCAACCCTTTATTTGTTCTTAAAGAATAAATACACAATTTCCAAAGGAAGGAAGCAACACTGCCTATTAACATGGAGAATCCTTCTGGCACTGGAAAGATTAAAAACAAGCCTGGAATACTTTACACTTATTCTTCCCCATAGTGCTTCAAACTGGGTCAGGATTATCCTGGTTTTACAAATGAGGTAGCTGGAGCCAGAGAGGTGAAGCCAGCCCTTTTCAGGGCCTCACATCCAGGGAGGGTCAGAGCCAGAGCCCAGACTCGGGGGAGGGTGGACTGAGGGTGGAGCCGCCCTATTTACTGCCCAGCCCTGCCTTCTGCTGCATATTGCTAAAGTCTGGAAGCGTAGGACCAATGTCAGCCTCATGGGTCATTTGCTCCCAGAGACCTAATTTGACCCTCTACCAAGGTGCCTGGAACATGACAAATACTCAGTAAATATTTGTTAAGTGAATGTATTGTCGCAGCCAAAGAACTCGTTATAATTTCTTATTTTGTCCTGATGACTGCCCCTGTTGAATCTATTTTGAAAGTTCTTTGCAAGTGAGTTTAGAAACATATATTTTAAAATAACATTGCCTGAATTTGCCACTCACGGTAAGGTCATCAGAGGCCTGTGTGGCCAAGTCCTCAGCAAATCACAGATGCGCAATAGAGGTACTATAGGTATACTTCCTCTTTGGTTGAACTTATTTAAAAGGTTTTCTACATTTTCTGACTTTAAAGTTTTCATTGTAGAAAATGTGGTGAGCTGTAAAGAAGAAAGAGTATCTCTTGGTCACACCAATTGACAGGGTAATGTTATATTCCTCCTCTTTTATGTGGTATACATATATATTATATATGCCATATGATTGTGAACTTTTCATTTAATATTAAGTTGTGCTAATTTTCTAATGTGATTAAATAATAGCTATGAAGTTTTCCATTGTGTGAACAGACTAATTTAGCCATTTACCATTTTATTACTATGCAAATAAATATTATAGTTAATATTATAAGTAACCCTGTTGTAAATATTTTGGTATCAAAATATTTGCTTCTCTGGTTGTACTTTTTTGTGGTGCTAGTGGTCAAATCCAGAGCCTCGTACATGCTAGACAAATGCTGTATCACCGAGTCACATCCCAAGCCCCATCTTGGGTTGTATCTTGGTTGTATCTTGATGGAAGGATTAATAAACTTGACTAAGTAAAATATAAGCCTTTCTATACATAAAAAAGAATCCTAAATAAAATTATAAGCAAAGAACCCTTAGGAAAAATATATTTTTCACAAACATGTTAAAATTCCTATTTCATGTTCTGATTTCCTTTCACTCAAACTAACTTTTTCTCATGGTTTTGTAACTGGGTACTCATTTTGATTTCTTAAGCACTATAGTTGTATCTCATTTGACTTAACTAAACTAATTCTAGTTAAATGATTATTTCATATCTTTGATACCGTGGAGCAAGTTCTGTCCTCCTCTACTGGGACTTCCCAAGAATTGTCTGACTTTTGCCATTAATCCGATCGTCCCCAAATAACTTCTACATTCCCTTGGAAACAACTTTTTTTTTAAAAAAAGTAAATTAAAACTACTGTGCCCTATATCAAGCACAGAGGGAGATTTTTTGAAAGCATAAACTAGGCCCTGCCATTGAGAAACTTCTGGTTTACTTGGAGACAAGACATGACCACATGATAGGTAAACCCAGATACAAAAGGTATTACATAAAATTACCACCTTCCTCTATTTTCTATAATTTCTGCAATTTCTTTGGCCTGTCCCTTCAATACACCTGGATCTAACTTGTCACTGCCCTTACCCAGAAGCTGATTTTCATCTACACAGTACAGTTACGCCACTAACCATTTTTTATCCATGTGATCACCATGATGGGGAGATTTCTATTTTGTTCACCATTGTATCCCCCCAGCTCTCAGAAAAGAGTCTGGCACATAGTATTCACTCAGTTAGTACTTATTGGATTTATGAATAAAAAACATGCATTTTTTTTCTTCAAGTGCAGACTACCAGTTATACAGTTATATACTTAGACTGGCAATAATACACTCAAAGAATTTGTGGTGGGCAGGAGCTATCGCTCAAATGTCAGACTAGAGGGGTTTCAAATTGTAGGTATGCAACTCACTAGCTTTGCAATCTTGGGCAAGTTAATGAATTTCTTCTAGATTCATTTCTTCAGCTGAAAGATGGGGTTGAACCTATTCATGTTGTGAATAAGGACAAAGCAAGGTCATTTGGTGAAACTCAGCATAGAATCTGGCTCACATTAAGTATCCAGTAATTATTATTATTTGTAAACTTGTAAATGTTTTCTTTCATTGTCTAACTACAACCTATCCTCAGGTACATAGAAATAGAAATTGATTCATGATAAGAAATAAATTATAAGCTTTGGAGTCAGATATACCTGGCTCTCCCACTTGAGTAGCTTACCTAACCTCTCTGTGGTTTAGTTTCTTTTTTTTTTTAATATATTTTTAGTTGTAGACTGACACACAATATCTTTATTTATTAATTTATTTTTTATGTGGTGCTGAGGATCAAACCCAGTGCCTCACATGTGCAAGGCATGCACTCTACTAATGAGCTACAGCCGCAGCCCCTGTGGTTTAGTTTCTTTACCATGAAACATGGCTCATTAGATAGGATTACTGTGATGACTAAATGAAATGCTGTATGCAAAGTGACTAACATGGGGCTTCAGTGTGGCTCAGTGGTAGAACACTTGCCTAGCATGTGTGAGGCCCTGGGTTCTAACCCCCAGTATTGGCAGGGGAGGCCTAATATATTCAATATGTGCTCTTTTCCTCTCTTTCAGGGTTCAATGAGAATATCCTTCTTCGTAATTTTGCTAAGAAATATTTTGTTGCTCCCTCCAGTACAGTATTCTTCCATTTATTTTGGTGTGACGCACAGAATTTAATACATTTTTGTCTTACAAGTCTATCATAACACATGTAATTTTTAAAAGTTTTTTTCCCATAAAATAATGCTATGTGAATGCCTGTGTTAGTTTTCTAGGACTGCCATAGCAAAATATCACAGACTGGGTGACTTAAACAACAGAAATTTATTTTCTCAAAGTTGTGGACACTGGACATCTGAGATCAATGTGTTGGCTAGGTTTGTTTCTTCTGAGAATTTTCTCCTTCATCTGCAAGTGGCTCCTTGTTACTTCATGTGATCTTTCCTTTGTGTTATCTGTGTCTAGATTTCCTCCTCATGTAAGGACATGTCTTGTATTGGATCGGGGCCCACTCTCATGACCTCATTTTAACTTCATTTCCTCTTAAAAACTGTGTCTCCAAATACAGTCAGATTCTAAGGTGTGCTGGGGTTTGGGCTTCAGCACACAAATACTGGGGGAAAGAGGGCGGATACAATTCAACCCTCAACCCTCTGAACTGATTACAGACTACAGGTTGAGCAACACTCAATCTGTGTTACCCTGTTGGGGAAAAATTGGCCCCAGCATTAGGTCTGGTCTGTGACTGATTGAGGAGACAGCTGCAGAAGCACAAAACATATGAGAGAGACTAAGAAGACCAGAGTAGACAGCCTTTTGCAAATACAGCAATCACCTTAGCTTGGGGTGGGCCAGGTAGTAAATATTGTCCTCTTTGCAGGCCTCACAGTCTAGTGAGACAATTCTGCTATTGTCATGTGAAAGCAGCCATTGATAATACTTAAACAAATGGATGTGGCTGTGTGCCAATAAAACTTCATTTATAGATACTCAAATTTGGATTTCATGTAACTTCCACGTGTCACAAAATATTTTTTTTATTTGTTTTTAACCATTTAAAAATGTAAAAATCATTCTTAGTGCACGGGCTATTTAAAAGCAGGCGGCAGGCCAGATCTGACCCACAGGCTGTCTTTCATGACCTCTGTCCTTGATGGCAGAGCTCAGCTCAGCTCTAGCTAAAAGGCTCTCAAGAAATCCACCTGGGTGACTTTCTCTGTTCATGTAAACTCTTAATTGAATATCATATTTGACTCTTGTGATTTATCTGTATTTTCAGAGGAAAATGTCTGTGGCACTTATGATAAAAATCATTTTAAAAGCAAATGTTATTTTCTTACTAGGGAGAACTCTAACTGGGGAGAGGGAAAAACCCTCTTAAAAGGATCCACATAATCTTTGTCAGATGGTGCAATTAGGAGTAGAGTGAACATTGGAAATTCTGCACAGGAACAAACAGAGCTTGAATCTAAGATGGGGTGTTCTTTGGTAAGCTAATGTTTAGGGAAATGGAATAACCAAAGAAGGGCCCAGAATCCCTCACAGTAAGTGTGGGAGGGCAGCCTTTTAGCTGAGCTCCGGGCCTGGCCCCTCAGTCCAAGAGTAAGCTGAGTAAGGTTTCCTCCTTTGGAACCTCATATCCTCCACAGCCCTTTACAGTTCCTCTCTCAGCCCAGAATGTAGGCCCTAGTGTGCATGGCGCTCTCTCACTCTCTCTCTCTCTCTCTCTCTCTCTCTCTCTCTCCCTCCCTCCCTCCCCCCCCCCCCCCCCCCTCTCTCTCTCTCTCTCTCTCTCTCTCTCTCTCTCTCTCGCTCTCTCTCTCTTCCTGTGGGGGCTGCCTGCCATCATCTTAGGTTGCTGTCTAACAGCCCAAGTAAATCTCCATTACCAAAGAGTCCTGAAACAAAACTACCTAAGAAAGCCAGTCTGACCCTACAGTACCTACTAACCAAGGGATTTATTTCCATGGCCACTAGAGCAGCTGTGTCCTGTATGTGTGTAATGATAATGTGTGACCACAGTCGGAAGAATGGCAGAAGGTGGAGGTCAAGCTGTCCCCAAGACTGAAAGACAGAATCCCCCTGCCTTTTTGTGAGGTACGCCAGGACTCTGTCCTGATCTCCTGAGCATGTATATTCCAGAATGGGCATTTGAAGAACCTGGAAATTCACAAAGGCAAGAATGGTGTTCTGGGAGTTTTCAGAATTTCAGACTGCCTGATTGAAACCCTCCATTTACCCACAGCAGGTCTACAAAGGCAAGAATGAGCTAATCTCTGGAAGAGAACTGTTGAATGTGTACTCTGTGGCACAGAGACAAGGTACCTTTTCCCAGGGCTTTCCCTTCTAGGGATGTTGCAAACCATAAATCAAAGTCCTAGGAAACTGTTTCTGATGTTCAAGAAAAGATTGGGCTTAAATATCCAGATCTTCACTTTAAGAAAACAGTAACATAAAACTAAAATGATGTAGTTGTTTCATTTTGAAATTGTTTGCTTCATGCCATCCTAAAATATAATAATAAAATAGCTTTGGCATGACAATCATCTTAAATGAATAAAAAACACAATTTAATGAAATGGCACTTTTAAGCTTTTAGTGCAGCAAATTTTTGAATTATCCTGCTTAAATTAAATTGCTGTGCTCTTTTGCTTTCAGTACTTCTAAGAGCTCTGTTTTGTTTCTCATTTCACTGGATTAACCCCAAGCTTTCTTTTCTGAGGTTTTTTAAAACTGAAGTATAGCATTCCTGCAAAAAAGTGCACAAATTGTTAAGTGCACTGATAATGAATTTTTCACAAAGTGAATAGTCCTTTGTAAGCAGCATCCCATGTGGAGAAAGATCACTCAAATACCAGAAGCTCCCTCATACTCCTTTCTGTTCCCTACCCACCCAGCTTCCACCAAGGATAACTAGCAGCATGCTTTTTTAATCAACCAAGGTTGATTTGATCTATTATGAATTTTATGTAAATAAAACCGTACCCATGTTGTTCTGAGCTACAGTTTGTTCATTTTCACTGCTATATAATATGATATGGTATAACAGATCAAAATTTATTTAGTCCTTCTATTGGAGGTGGGCTTTTGAGTCATTCCATTTTGGGGTTACTACCCATAGTCCTGCTGGGGGCATTCTTGGACATGTCAGTGGATGAGCGTATGTAATATTTCTGTAGGATAGACTTCTGGGTGACAGAGGCCTGGGCCACAGGATATGTGTATGTTCAGCTTTGTGCGTAGTGCCAATTTCCAGTCGACACCCCCACCAGCAGTGTATACAGCTTCCACAAGCTCCACATCCTCACCAACCCTTCAAGGCTTTGGTCCCTGTCTTTGTAACTAATCTGTGTATATTGGTAGTACAGTGTAGTTTTAATTTTTTTTTTTTTTGATGACTGAGCTAGAATATTTTTTAATGATTATTGACCATTTCCTGTTTGGTCGTCTCGACTGTTTGCCATTTCTTTATTGGACTGTCTGTTTTCCTTGTTGGATCACAGGAGTTGTCAGATGTATGTATAGTCGTTACCACCTCCACTCTGTCTCACCTTTTGATTCTGTTGGTGTCTGTTGAGGAAGACATTCTTCATTTTAGAGTAATACAGATTAACATATTTTTCTTTCATGGTCAACACTTTTTTGTATTGTTGTAAAAATCTTGGCCTATTACGTGTTATGAAGGTATTCTATATGTTGTTTTCTAAAAGTTTTATGTTAGCTTTCACATTTAGTTCCATTGCCCATCTGGAACTAATTTTTGTGTGGTATAAGGTAGAAATTAAGATTCCTTTTTTATGTGGATACAAAATGTATTCATTTCCTAGGGCTGCTGTAACAGAACCACAGACTGTGTGGTCTGGAACAGCAGAACTTCATTCTCTCCTGGTTCTGAAGGCCGAATGTCCAAAATCAAGGTGTCATCATGACTGTGCTCCCTCCAAAGGCTCTAGGAAAGAATCCTCCCTGGCCTCTTCCTCACTTTTGGTGGTGGCTGGTTATTCTGCATCCATTATTCTTTCTCTTGTCTCCATCATCACGTGGCTTCCTTCCCCAAGAGTCTTTCTGTATCTAAATTTCCTTGTTTAGGGACAGTAGTCTTACAGGATTCAGGCCCATCCTACTCCTGCATAACCTTATTTTAACTACATCTGCAACAACTCTATTTCCAAATAAGGTCCAATTCTAAAGACCTTGGAGGTTAGGACTTCAACAGCTTTGGAGGGAACACAATTCAACCCATAACATCTAGTGAACCCAGCACTATTTATGGAACCTCAGTGCCATCTTTACATGAATCATATGACTGTCTTTGTAGATCTGATTTTGGACCTTCTATTTTGTCCCATTGGTCTATTTGTCAATCTTTGCATAAATACTACTTTTACTTACTATTATTCTATAACAAATCAGAATATCTGATAAAGCCTTTTGGTTTGTTTTTCTCATTCAAGATTTTCTTGGCTCTTGTTTCTTTACATTTCCGTATAAATCTTAGAATTTGCTTGTTAATTTCCACCAGGAAAAAAAACCAGCTTTTTAACTTTGCAATTGAATTGAAGATTCAAAAAACTGACATCTTAAAAATATTGAGACTTCTATTCCACATGCATGGCAAACCCTTTATTTAGTCTTCTTTAATATCATGTTTTATAGATTTTAGTGTAAAGGTCTTACATATCATTTGTGGACTTATTTCTAGGAATTTGATATTATTTTGATGGAGATTTATTTTGATGAAGTTAAAGCAGCTGGACATGTTGGCGCACTCCTGTAATCCCAGCAGCTTAGGAGGCTGAGGGAGGAGGATTGTGAGTTCACAGCCAGCCTCAGCAACTAAATGAGGCTCTAAGCAACTCAGCAAGACCCTGTCTCTAAATAAAACACAATAAAGGCTGGAGGTATGACTTGGTGGTTAAGCCACCCTGAGTTCAATCCCCAATACCAAAAAAATATATACATAAAATATATAAAATATATACATAAAAGCAAAAAGTGAGAGAAGAAAAGCTCGTACTGGATTTATTCATGCTATTAAGGAATTTTTCTGAGTTTACCAAGCTTAACTTGGCTGGGATATAAATTGAAGTCTCACTGACTCCAAATCAGAGCTGGGCAAATAAATCAGTAATTACTTCACAAATGCAACTTGGTTCAAAAGAAGGTCCTCAGGCATAGCTAAAATATGTTATTGGTAGAGAAGGCATTGGATTACCAACATTGCAGCCTTAAGAACCTACATACTGCTTGTCCTACATGAGCTTGGCTAATATTAATATTACCTCATCTCTCTTTGACAGTCTATGAGATCCTACATATATAGATGAATACTGTATTTAGATCATAAATGACTGAAGTTAGGAAACAAAATGTTCTTTTCTTTAACTTCTTTTTAGAGAGTGAATGCTTAGGCTGTGCTGTGCCGCAGGTACCTGACACACAAGTACCTGCATGAGATGGTGAGGCAAGATTTGGGTACTGGACTGAATGGATCTAGGTCTGGGATTGTCTGTGTTCTTAGAACCTTAGGGGTACCCAGAATTGAGAAGTGGCCAGGTATATGGCCCACCATGGGAAGAATGTCTTTTCCCCCTTAAACCACTTCTATCTATTATATTAGAGGTTAGCATAAGCCTTGGAAGTACAATTGTTGGGGGCAGGGGGAGGAGTAAGTTCTGATGATTAAAAAAAACTTTTTGAAAACTATTGGACTAGGTATTCTTCACATCCCATCCAGCCCCCAAAATTCTGGAATTCCAATATTATAGCCAGCCTGCACTCTAAGAGCTTCGCCCACACCATTGTTAACCTGGACAGGGCAGCATCGTGACACTAAGTGCGTTTCCTGAGTGTCTTGGGAGTAGTGTCTGGTTGGAAGAGACATGTTCAGCAGCTGCCTATGCATCCTAGCAAAGCAGGATTTCTATTCATACTGGAATGCCGATCCCTAGGGGAAAACTAATTTAAAAGGGCAAGTAAAATATATTTCAAGTGCACTACAAAAACAAAGCTCTGTTTTATTTTCCTTTTTACCAGATACATAAGTGATATGATCACCTGACAGCAACTCATTACCAAAAAGAAAAGAAAGATGCCATTATTATAAATATATACATCATCCCAAAGAATCTTACAGAAGCAAAATCATTTCCCACCTCCAGACAGTTAACTGATGATTCAATGGCATTTACTTCATTTCTTTCTATCCCAAATAAATTGAGTACCCTTGGCCTGCAGGATTCAATGTAGTAATAATATGAAATGGTATCAATACTAGTGCTATTGCCTGGGGGTTGGTGGAGATTATGGTGGTGGGAGTGCTACCCCTACCCTCCGTCCATTCATATGTATCACTCAGCTCCCACATCTGTGCCCATGTGCCCACAACAGACCCATGGATGCCATGTCGGGGGCCCTCACTTGGTCCCCCAGCTGATGGAGAAGGAGCTCCTTGCTGATTTTGTGGTGCCTTTCTCCACAGTGAGCCTTAGACCCCTCTTGTCCTGGAAATAGCTGATGAAAGGGAGCAGCCAGCTTTTGTAGTTTGACCTTGCCACTCCCTTTGTCTCTGATCAATAATTCCTTTCTGCTGGGTAAGTGACTCCATGCTCTTTTCTCCCTCCTCCTCCTCCTCCTCTCCTCTCTCTGCTGTTTACTTCCACTCCAGCAAACAGCCACAGCCTTGCTTGAGGCCATCCAGCTTATTGGAGTGAAGCCAGGAGAAGTGACAGAAGGGGAAGATAGGTCAGTCGTGCCTCTTCAGGGAAACTTGCTAACCTCCAGTGAGGGGGAAAGGCCACAGCTAGTCAGAAAGTGGGCTTGGTTTCCTAGGGAATCCTGTATTTGCTAGTTCCCACCCTTGTCTCTGGCAATTGGGCTTTGTTTGTGAGCTTGCCTGTTTAATGTATTATCCTACCATTTGGAGCTCTTTAATTTTTCAGACAATTGACTTTAGGCTTACAGAGCATATTGTAGCATGGAAGGAGTCAGGACTGTATTTGAAGTCTCCTGTTATTTGTGTGCAGAGGCTGCTCAGAGTGCACCTCCTGCTGCACAGGACAGCCATGGCCATAGGAGAGCTGTGAAGGACAGGGAAACTTGCCTTTCACACCTTCCCATTGTTTGCTTTTGAAAATATGACTCAAAAAGACTTACATGGCTCCTTAGCAAGTGTGATCTGCAAGTGTGTTCTGGCTGTATCATCAGCCTGCAGAGAATAGAGGAAGATTTGGAATGCCACTTACATAATATGTGCAATTTGGTCACAAAGGTGAATTAAGAAGAATCAAGCCATTTGAATGCAACAAGAGTCTTTCCTCTGTGCAAGGCATTGGGCCAGGCAAGGTCCCAGTGATTCAAAGATGAATTTAGACTAGATTCTTGCTCTCAAGGAGTTGGCTGTTTTCCTTGGAGCAGGTGGTGTGATAAAGTCTGTGGTAGAAGGACAAATAGAGTGAGACTGATTTTAATGGAGGACATGGGCATAAACTTCAGGGAGGAATTTATATTAGAGTTGACTTGGGGGACAGGTTGGTTCTCCATTCTTGCATATGGGGGTAAGGTCATGTAAAAGGGAAGAAACAAAGCGAGTAAAGGCCTGGAGAGGAACCAGTGCTGGGAAAGCAAGTGATCTGGTAAAGCTGGGTGTGAGAGAGGAAGAAGAAATGAAAGATAAGGCTGATGAAGTGGGTTTGGAATGGTGGTGGGTGGCTTTGTGGGCCAAGCTGAGGAATGTCAGTTTGACTGTGTCTTTGGTTTTCTAGCAGTGTCCCCATGCACCAGTGTTCCTGGAGGTGGCTCAAAGGCACTGTAGGGAAAGAGGTCCAGTGTTCCTGCTGCTCCTCTTACTCAAGAGGAGAGAGAAGCTCCCTCTTATCTCCATTCTGGATCCTAGGGTATTATTGTGTTTCTCTTGGAGAAGGTTCCACTTTAAGAAAAACTGAAATCCATTTATACATGTATGAGACCCATTTATTTATTCAGTCAACAAGTATTTATTGAGTGCCTACGCCATACCAGGCTTTGCACTAGGTCCTACTAAAAGACCATTGAAGTTTTTGCACTAGAAATGTCTTGGAAATTCAGCTAGAGCACTAAATCTAATCTAAAAATCCTGCCTCTGCCATCCACTCATAATACAAACTTGGGCAGGCCCCTTGCCTTCATGGACCCAGTTTCTCACTTGGAAAGTATAGGGCTGAGCTGCTAAGTCCTTCCCATCTGAGACATTCTAGGAAGGACCTGAGCAACATTGTGATCCAAAGAGTTCACGCATATCAATAATAGGAGAGGCCAGATTCAGAGAGGCTAGGTAGAAAATGATAACAGGGGCTCTCATGAGGCCCCTAAGAGTCTCAGTAAGGCCTTGAATGTATTCATTCAACAGACACTTTTTACCCAGTGCCAGCCCCTATGCTCAGCATTGGGAACAGAACAGTGATTGAATCAAGTTGCTGTCCTCAAGGCGCTTCCTGTTTAGGGGTAGCGGATGAACTGGGAGCATGAGTGGTGGGTCTGGCGATGTAGTAGAAGCTCATCACATGGGATGGTACTTGGGATTATGGGAGTATGAGGTGGCAGGAAAGCAAAAGCAGAAAGAGTTTGAGAGAAAAAGAGCTCTAAGGAGCTCGAACCTGAGGAAACTTTCTGTGGAAACAATCAGTGAGCCACCCCTTGATAGAAAACACATTCTTCACTGAGCCAACACAACAAACCCAACCTCAGCCCAAACCCAGAATATCCTCTTGCGGCTAGGAAGCTAGGACACACCAGAGAGATAATGTCCATTTAGACATTCAGTTTTCCTTGACATCACTCCTATATATGAAGCTAAATTATACCAAAGCCACATATGGTTTGTATAATAGCTGGTCTATTTGGTTTCCTCAGAAAGGTCTTTAATAACTACCAGTGATGTATAAAAAAATGGCTCAGGCAGCTATCCTAGCTGCTGCCCCTTATATTTTTTTCCCAAACCAGCTGGTTCTTTTTTTTTCCCTCTCTTCCTTTTCCCCAAGCAATTGGAGCAGATCCAGAAATGGCTTCTGAGAGCCTTGAGCTCTTCCTTATTTACCCTACACTAATCACTTTTTGCAGGTTGTCTTCCCTATTGGAGGCAGAGGCCCAGCAATTAGTCTCCCATTGTCCTTGCAGGAAATGACATCCATGTGACTTCTTGGGAAGACAACTGTTGGCCACCCTGGTTAAAATACTTTGGAACATGATCAGCATTTCCTCTGGTTGATCATTGAGACCAGCAGATTTAGAAGGCTTTGGGAAATGCGCAAAAGACAGGACCGGAAATAAGATTGGGTCAGTTCCCTGAGTAAATGAGTCTCTGAACTGTTGCCCTGGTCTCTTCAGGTACTGCCTTGTCTGACTCTTCAGTGTACTGCTGAGCCCAAGGCCTTAGCATTTTGTTCCTTTCCTCATGCTTTATTAGGAACTGAAAGTTTTCCATCTGCAAATAATTGAAAACCCAACTCAAGGAGGCCAGAGCAATAAGAAATGTCTTGGAAACTCAGAGATAAGCACAGACCTCAGGGTTGACCAATGCAATAGTCTGCACTCTGTTTCCCTGTGTTTTTCTTGTCTCTGATCAGCTCTATCCATAGGCTGAAGCAGTTAGTGACAGATGTTCTAGACATCATATCCACACAACATTCAGGAGGAATGACTTGCTCCCAAAGAGTAAGGAGAAGCTCTTGGTAAAATATTTGTCATGTCTCAATGGCTCAAACTGGGCCATGTGTCTATCCTTGAACCAATCACTGGCAAGAGGATGGGTTTTCCTTGGATCAGAACCATTCAAACTTCAGTGTGCACACAGATCACCTGGGGAATCTTGTAAGCTAGATGGTGATTGGTTTGGTTTGGGTGGGGCCTCAGAACTGCCATTTTTAAGTGATGCTAATACTATTTATTGGCATGCTCCAAAACTGTGGACCAGACATTGATTCCCCATCCCCTAGCTGAGAGTGCTGTCACCTGCCCATGAGACACTGAGGCTGGAGAAATGCTGTTAGGAAAAAGGAAGAGGCAGTGACCCCATGGAGATGAGGACTATATAGAGATACTTGTTCTCAGTGTGTAATGAAAATGTTACCTTTAAATCAGGAGCCATGCATCAGTCTGTGGTATCAGAAACAAAAAGGGCACAAAGGGCTACATGTTGTGTGGGATCACCTATAAAAATGTTCTTACTCATCTGTGATGATGCATACATTATAATTCTAGAAACAGAAGACAAATCAGTCATGCCACCCTCTTTGTTATCAGATATTTTTATTGATAATTAATACCACATATCTCATAAAGAAGAAATTCAGATGAAATCCATATACGTGTCCTTCAGTATAAAAAGAGTGTGCCAAGTTCAGCCTTTGTTCTCTGAGCTCATCGGTCTTAGTTGTTATTGGGGAGGGAGCGTACACTCCCACTCACCCTAAGAGTCACTTGACATGATGTCTGGAGTGAAAAATGCTGTCAATAGTGAATTTCTGCCAAGGCAAACGGTCACAATGCCCTGATGAGTGGTTTTCAGTGGAGAAAATCATTATGCTCTGTTCATCTGAAAAGGAAGAATTATTCTGTTATTTGATTGATTGATTTACAAAATATACAGGAATCCTAAGCTGCAGCTATTTAGGAAAATGACTCAGAAGACTGAGGATGGTCCAGTGCCCATCCTGAGGTTGGTCCATGACAGACTCAGTGGGAACCACGGATCGAGCAGAACTTCCTGAGAGAGTCACTTTGATAGTCGCTCTCTGATCTCCTATTCAAAGATAGCATCATTCATGAGGGTACTTGGAGGGGAGATGGAATTTCACCATTCAAACTATTCACCCCACCAGCCCCACAACCACAGGCTCACACCTGTGAGACTGAGAAACTGGGTCTTGGTCTGGTCTCTGGTGGGTGCCAGGCAACTCTAACTGACCTCACCAACTTGGGTCCACATGAAGGAAATCGCTGACAGTTCCTTGTCTGTGCAGAGGTGATGGAAGGGTAAGAAATCCCCAGCTAGTTCAGAGTAGTTCTGAACTAGCTGGGGATTTCTAACAGCTGCTGGACTCCAGGCTCCAAGAAGGCATGGATGTCGTTCTCGTGCCTGGCGGGTACCTGTGTCTCAGGTACCTGCAGCACATCACAGACTGAGCATTCACTCTCTGAGAAGAAATAAAAGAACATTTCGTTTTCTAATTTCAGTCATTTATAATTTAAGTATAGTATTCATCTTCATATATAGGACCTCATAGACTGCCAGAGAAAGATGAGGTAATGTTAATATTAGCCAAGCGCATGTAGGACAAGCAGGATTACACTCTTATCCACTGATTGATTCAAACAGTCCTGGTGAACACTTCACTACTGTGCCTGCTACAGGAGGAATGAAAAGATGAAATAAAAAGGGCCTTTTCTTACAAATTAAAAGGCTTACAACTTAAAATATAAAGTACAGGAAGTACATTTATTTCAGGTGTCTATATCAAATAACACATTAGCTTTAAAAAGAAAAACAAAAAAGAATTAAGGTAATACTGAGTTAGAAAAATTGAGGTAGAAAAGGGAAAGAGAGAGATCGTTGAGATAGTAACCAGAATGAAGTCCATGGATCATTTCAAGGGGTCTTTGAACTTATATGGGAAGAAAATTATCATTTTTATTAACCCTCAACTGAAATCTGACATTTCCTATTATTATGGAAGCAGCCTTAGTTTTCAGCCTTACCTAAAGTCTATTCCAAATAGAACTTAGGAATATTTTTATATTATATCACAGTTGCATATATCTTGAAACATCATTTAACATTTAAGGATATTTCAAAATCACAGTAGTTATTAGTTTCTCTGGAAATTAGTTATTCAAATATTGAAAGAAACTCATTCCAATTTTGTTTAACATTTTGATAACTATAAATCAATACATTCCTTATTTTGAATCCTGTGCATTTTATGTGTTAATTCCAAGCATTTAAAAACATTATTTTGAGAAACATGTCTGTAAAATGTCATGGTACAAAAAAAGTAAAAAGCCCCTGGCTTAGGGGCTGGGGTTATGGCGCAGTGGTAGCGTGCTCGCCTAGCACGCATAAGGCACTGGGTTCGATCCTCAGCACCACATAAACATAAAATAAAGATATTTAAAAAAAAAAAAAAAAAAAAGCCCCTGGCTTAGAAAACATCTGGGCCTCCTCCCAGCAGCTCTCAGGGAAGGGACTGGCCAGCTAGAGGCCCAAGGCAGGAGAGGTACCTGGAGCTTCAGTGTCTTTTGGGAACATGTGGGAATCAAACTGGGATAAGCTTGAGTCTCAGGCTGTCCACAGATAAGTGTGCAGGTGATGGGGAGCCAGAAGGTGTGTCTGCCAAGGAAGAATGCCTTGCAGAGCTGGAGAGGTAGATGTGAAGGGAGGAGACTGGTGGCCCAGGGACTGGTTTCTGCAAGGCGTGATCCAGACCAGATGGGGTGTCATGATGAGAAGGGAGAGCAGCAGCCAGTCCCAGCACGGTGGTGGAACCCCAGCAGCATGTTTGGGCCTTGGTTTGTACCAGACGTGAGGAAGGCCATGTTAGGTTCCAAGCCTGGGGGACAAGAAGAATGACAACAGACGCTCGTGTTTACTGAGCACTCACAGTGTGCCAGATGCTGTGTTAAGCCTTTCTAAAGTGTCATTTCTATGTGGGTAAATTGATATAATTTAATCCTCATCGCAACCCTGTCGAGGTTAGGGCTGTAATCTGTAATCCTTCTTTTGCAGATAGTAAAATGAAGTCAAAAAAAAAAGGGAAAATTGCTCAGGATCTCACAGGCAGCTAGCTGGGAAGAAGGGAGGGTGTTGGAAGGGACAAGATTGCTTTGAGGGGAAATCGTTATGAGTTCCACTTTAGATACTTTTCCATTGTTCTCTTGTCTTTGATTATTTTAAGAGGTTAAAAATTTAACTATCTGAGGTTTTCTCATAACTTTATTTATTTATTTTTATGTGGTGCTAAACATCGAACCCAGCGCCTCACACGTGCTAAACAAGCAATCTACCACTGGGCCACAACCCCAGCCCCAAAATTCAGCTCTATGTGAATAGAGTTTCTGATTTATTTCATTATCCAGGTTTTTTATTAGCATGTACTGAGATAATTGGTTTCATCTTCCTATGAAAAACAAAGAAGAAACTGGTAGGTGGAGTTTGGTAAATTGATGGGTGTACAATACACAGGGAAGAGGTCAACTTTTCAAGAAAAGAAGGACAGTGTGTGTTAAATTATGCCCATTGAATGATATTTTTTTTCTTTTTTTTGTATTGTTTTTCAGGACCAGTCTTGCCGCTGTTTTAGAAGACATGTGGTGTATATAAAGTTTGTGATAGTTGGCGGAAATTTTGGTAAGTGTTGCTGCATTTATTTCTAATACCTTCATTGTAAAATGGTGCTCATGAAGGAAAGCTGTTGTCCTGTTCTCTGCATCTTCTAAATCTGCGCTAAACTTAGAACGGAATTTTATAATTAAATGCAATGCTGAATTGGTGTTTACTGACAGTATGACATTTCCCCCTAGTTATTACTAATGTTATTAAGCAATATGGGGTTTTCTAAAATATAGCAAGTCTTGATTTAGGGAAGCTTCTGGGCACAGGATAAAGAACATCATAGCAGCTTAGTTTATGTTTTAAGCCAACTGTGTAATATAATAATCAACTTGCAGGCCAAAAGAATTAAATAGTCTCTGAAGCAGAGATCCTTATTATCTGTATGTTGAAATGAGAGAGAAGCAGATAGCTAGCTGCTTGGGGAATAGGAAATTAAAAAATTTAAGAACCAAGCATGCCTGTGAGCTTGCCCACAGACTGGCATACAGTGATCTAAGAGACCAAGAACATTCAATTCAGCCACTACCCAGACCTTGCTCACAGTAATAAAAAGGACAGTCTTTAAGGTCAGGAGACCTAAGTTAAAATTCAAGTTTTGCACCTACTGGTTATTATATAACCTTTCTGAGTTTCATTTTCCTCTTCTGTAAAAAGAGGGCTCCAATGCTACCCAGCCCATTGGGTTGTCGTTAGAATAAAATGAGCTTAGTAGTGCTGGGGCATGATAGGTGCTCAATAAAACTGTCATTTTTCATGACAAACAGCCTTGTTGAAGACTGGACATTTGTCATTGACAATAAGCCACCAAAAAGTATCTTCCTGCAGGAGGGCTGTTGGGATGAGTTAGTCACACCCATTTGATGTCACAGGGCACAGCTGCTCACCATAGCCCCCTCAGCATTCACTTTATAACCTCTGTGGCATTCACCACCTTCTGTTACCTTGGCAGTCCATTCTTAGACAAGCTGGGCTAATTGAACTTCCCTTCCTATCACCTTTACAACCAAATGAGGTCACATGGTTTGAGCTTTGTTCGATTTTGGCATTAACATTATTTTGAAACACATTAACAATAAGAGAAAGATAGCTTAAGGGTAGATAGTACCTTTATTACATATGGTAATACCAATGTAGGCTTTAATTTCTAAACCTCCTTTGGATTTGTTGTTTTTTGTTTATTTGGTTGGTTTTTGCCTATGCTTATTATGCAGCTTCTCCAAGATCTAATTATTGAACTAAAATTTTTGAGTTTTGACTAGAAGAATTTGGTTTGGGGATGAAGACCTTTACCCCATAACTGCAGATAGACTGATATTGAAGATCATATGTCTATAGGTGACTCTGCTCCAGTTTCATGGAATCAAAGAGATAGACATGGCCTCTGGAGGTATCTGCTCCAACCTCCCAATTACCAAAAGTCTCTATAAAATCCCTGACAGGAATTCAAACATTCTTAGAGATAAGGAACTTGCTATTGCATAAGGCAGCTTGCTGGGGCACCAAAACAGAGAAGAGGAATTATCTCTGGCTTTCTGAACCCTGGTAGGGAAACTGTTGGTTACAACACTGTATCACATATTTCAAAATATCTTGGAGAATACAAAAGTTGCCAAGAGGTGACTAATATTTGGGAAGATGGAAGTGCTTATTACCCTGATTTGGTCATTACACATTGTATACGTGGATCAAGTCACTATACTGAACTTCATGTAGATGTACAAAGGTTTTTTCTCAATAAGAAAACAAAATAATAAATAAACAAACAATTGGGGGATATGGAGAAATTTGGCAGGGGAGAGATAAATGTGTTCCATTGCTTAATTATGGTGGTATATGTACAGTTGCGTGCTTTTGCAAAAACCCACAGAACTGAACACCCTAGAAAGGGTGAATTTTGCTGTTAAGTTATTAAAATGGAAAAAATGAGCAGTTAGACAAAAAACTGGACAGTTATCTCAACTTGTTAAAAAGAAAGAGAGGGATGGAAAGGAGATGAGGGAGAATGGATGAAAAGAAAAACAAAACAATCTAGTTTTTAGACAGAACTATAATATGTGCTCCATGGGACAGGGATTTGCTCTTACTGCTTTCTGTCATCACAGTGCCTGGCACATGGAAGGGATGTGATAAATTATTAAATATTTATTGAGTCATCTGTTGCTCTTAGTCACTTTCTAAGGAAGTCCACTCACTCTCCCACATGCCAGCTCTCCAGATATTTAGACACTGTCCTTCCTCATTTACCTTTTCTTCCCTGAGCTGAACTTCCCATCTCCCACTATAGGACTCTTTCATATCCTTCCTCGCCCCGCAAAGCTCCTTGAGGAGAGCCCTGTCCCTCCTGTACACGTCGTGCCCAGCACTTGAAGTGTTGCCCTTGATGTGGTCTGGCCCAGATGCATGGCCTCTGTAGATGATGTTAACATACACCCAATCCTAACCCTTGTCAGTCACTACCTCGCAGTGGGTCACTAAGGGTCTCTGTGAAGCAGTCTTTTAAGAATTGATATCCAGAAAGCAGAGAGGGTCACGTTCAGGAACTGGATGAAGCAAATCCATCCTCATCCTTGTTCTGACTAAAAGGAAGCCCAGGCCCTGGCTCCCTTAATTTGGAGACAGCAGCAATGATGGCTATAAATCTCGTGAGGAGGTAGTGTGTCACAGATCCCAATTCTTCGTTGTGAGTCAGGGGAAGTTTGAGATTCTTAAAATTAAAACTTGTGGTCACCTTGAAAAACCTAGACCTTTGTTCTCCAGGTCATGCCAAGGCTTGAGATATAAACATGTAAATAGAGAGTGAACAGTGGTTCTGGAGCAGGGTCAGTTTTGCCCTCCCAG
The DNA here is from genome assembly GCA_028644305.1 of Xerus rutilus. NCBI lineage: Eukaryota > Metazoa > Chordata > Mammalia > Rodentia > Sciuridae > Xerus > Xerus rutilus. Next base: position 44,144,497 of record CM053406.1, read on the forward strand.
AGGACACTGGCAGTATCTGAAGCCCTGACTGAGGGGAAGGAGGAGGTGTGCTAGTGGTGTCCAGTGGGCAGAGTGCTGCTCAATGCCCTACAGTGTACAGGACAGCAACACACACACAGAGTGACCTAGCCCCAAATGTCAATAGTGCCAAGGTCAAGAAACTCATATGAGAAGCAGTGAAAAAATTTAAATATCTAAAGTACTCATTTCTTTGAATCTTTAAAATTTTAAATATTTTAACATGCATGTAATTATATGTAATATGTAAAAACAAATTGGTTCAGAATTCAGAGGGCTGAAAGGGCTCCTGAGAAGTTACCTCATTCGTTACCCTTGACTCCAAGCAAAAACTGACCTAAATAAATCCAGACGATGGGCCTCCAGTGGCTCATACTGAATGCTGGTCCCTAAACATGAAAGTGAGACTCACGTAGCATGAGCCCAGCATTTGCACAAAAGAAGTCTCGTGCTTTCAATTTCAGCCTCAGCCTGCTCAGATGTGTTTGTCTTCAGATGACCTCGGAGATGAAATGGTATTTCAAACTGGGCCATCCTTCCTTGTGAATCAAGGGTAGCGATACTGGTGTGATCAAAATGTGCTTAGGGAGGAGAGAGATCTCATTACAGATGATTGAGATTGAGTATTTTGGTACCCAGGACTGTTTATTTGCATCAGTTTGCTAGTGACACCACAATCTGGCTTAAATGTGAGTCGCTGAGAGCTTTTGTAGCCCAATATGGCTACATTTGCTGAAGCAGAGAGATTAAAGCAACATATGTCAAGTTGTGATATAGAACAATCCACTTGAAAAGACTTCACTTAATTATAGGGCCTATTTTGGGAGGGTAACTGTGCTTTTTGTGAGGTGTATTTTGGGATACACTAACCCAGCTTCCAGGCCAGTAATATCTTCCCAGAAAGGGTGTGGCATGTACTGTGGACGTAAATATTTTCTTACCAAAAGCTTTGCTATAATATTCTTTCAACTATATGCCCCTTTATTTTTCTTTTACGGGTTGTCTTTCTTCTTGGAAGAATCCGATGAACGTGTATTCTGGAAAGCCAGAGAAGGATAAAAGATTTCATTTGAGATGGCCAAGCCCTAGATTTAGGAACTTGACACTGTCAGCCTACTGTTTTTAAGATGAATGGAATTTACCAAAGTTGAATTGGTAAACAGACTTGAGTGAGGCTATACAAAACACCATGTTGGCACTAAATACTGGTGCATCTGCGGGGAAGCTATCTATCCATCACTCTGTGCCCAGTGCCCCTCCGACTCCCGGGTAATCCTCATGAGTCATTTCACTGCTTCTTCCTGCTGGCTTCTGACCTGGAGTAGGCATCTGCTTTCACTTTTGTTCTTCCAGAAGTGTGTCTTTTACCCATTCTGCCTCCTTGGTCCCAGCCTTCTGTGGCTTCCTTCATTTCTCTGTCAATACCTGAGGCTTTGAGCCTTAAAGGAGAACTCAGAGCTTCCTGTGTGATCAGCATTTCCTAGACCTCGTTTAAAAGTGAATAATAAAGGAGAAATTAGATCAGCACGATGGAAGTGCCTTCTTATTTACACGGTGGCGGTGGCGGAGAGGAGCAGAGATGGAGAGTAAAAATAAGCAATTTTGTAAACACCCCCCAAAATGCCCAGACCTAAGAGCAGAGAAGCACTTTTACCTAAATTTTGAGTTATAAAGGCCATGAAATGAGAGTAAGAGGGATCTCTGAGGAGAACTGAAGGCTGCCTTCCACCAGAGAAGTCTCTAGAGAGGCATCCATGAGTGTCCTGGGGAGCAGTCTGGCTTCCTGTGTTCAAATCACCCAAACATCTGGTTTAAAAGTACAGCTGGGGGAGGGGGCACCACTGAGTGGTAGAGCATGCACTTAACATGCGTGAAGCCCTGGGTTCCATACACCCAGGCCTCCCCAAGGTCACAGACCTCCAAAGTGGGCGGTCTTCATGCTGACAGCCTCTCCAGGGGCTTCTGAGGCACTAAATTGTGAAGATCCCAGCTCCATTCTCTTATCTCAGCTTCAGAGCTTACAGTCCCAACAGAGGCGGTGTGCCAGTCTGTCCTGCCTCCAAGATTCCCTTTCCAAAGCATGGTTCAAAAGTTTAAAACAGACATCTCTCAAGTACATTATTTTGAAAATCAGACCTGTGCATAGGAGCACTGGGCATCATCTTCTGTAGCACTTTGTAGTCCCGAAGTCATCCCACAACCCTTTCATCATTTGCTCGCCAAGAGAAGTGTCATTTCCATTCCCGGCCAGTTTGGGCGACATCCTAAACCAGATTCTGTGAAGCCTCTTGGAGGATGCCATGCTGCTCATCTGCTACAGTAGCCTGCGTCTTTGCTATCTGCTTTCACTCTAAAATTCACACTGCGGTGTGGTTTTAATCTGTAGCAACACTCATAAGCCAAAATTTCCCACTTATCACGGGAAAACATTTTCAGAGTAAGTAGCTGTCATGTATTCTAGTGTGTGGCTAGATTGACAAGACTGTACTAGGTCCCACCTGGAATCCAGGTGGTGGGCCCACCCCGCAGCCCTGCCTCTAACTGCAGGCTGCCTTGTGGATGCGTATTAGCATATCATTGGTATAGCTAAATTAAGTTTATAAAGCTCTGCAGTACATCTGATCCTCCCCAAACACTTCTTAGATGGTAGGGCTGAAATTATTGCCAGATAAATCTGAGGCTCCCGAATTTAGCCTCGTGGAAGGCAGGGGGCTTTCAGGGAGTGTGTGGGCATGCGTCTTGTCCTTCTCTCAAGGACCAGAAAGCACTTTTGGCCTTTGGTCCCATAGGGAATAAAGCAGAGATGGTCCTGTAGTACCTGGGACAGTCCTGCCCAGTGAAGAGTTGTCCCTGGCAGAGCATCCACAGCACACCCACTGAGAAACACAGCTCTGAGCTTGTTCAGTTAATATGCAGCAGAGCCAGATGCACACCCACACTATCTGAATCCAGATCGTTTGTGGCTAGCCCCCTCTGTGTTGAAGTCCTCACAGTCCTGCCTCGGAATCTCTAAAAATTGAATTCAGAGTAGCTGTTCTGCAGGTTATGCCACTGTTGCTCTGTGCAACAGAACGCAGGCACAGCGTGCTGCACACAGGAACAGACTGGAAACCTCAGTGGTCTGGCTGGCCAGCCCCCTGTACCTGTGCTTCCTCCATCAATGCCCAGTGCAGGTGAGAGGGAGCCTCTATCTTTGGAAAAGATCAGAATCCAATAGAATACTCCACCCACCCACCTTTGATCCAGTCTTGCCAGCTTAAAACCACCCTGATAGGGATTTAGGTATCAACTTCAGGAGCTTTTTATTTGTTATCCTAGGCTTCATGCCTACCCGGTAGTCTTTTCTAGTAGCTTAAAATTTGTTTTCAATGTCAACCAACAAAAAAGCCAAGACAGTGGATATGTCAGTCTGAATGAGCACACATGAAATTTATTAAAGTTGGTAAAAATAAAACGAGAATGAGAAGGCATTCAAGGAAGCTGACCTGAATATCAGTGTCAAGAGGCTTCTCAAAGAAGGAGGTAGTGATATTATCTGATCTTATTTTCCTTTTTTCTTTGTGTGTGTGTGTGCGCGCGCGTGCGTGCATGTACACACGTGTGCCGTTATTTTCTTTTGTTTTCTCTCTCATCCACTTTTCCCTTGGCATTTTATTGTGAAAAATTTCAAATCTACTTGTTGGGACAAGTGTAAAACAAATCCCTAAAGTCCTTTACCTAAGTTTACCATTCATTCTAAAATTTTTCATTTTTCAAATTCTAAATAAAAGTCATATATACTTCATAATTTTTTGCCGAACCATTAGGAAGCAGCAAATAGCTTGAATAATAGTAATTTGCTTAGTAATAGCTTAGTAATAGTAATTTGACCTCTACATAGTTACCATGTACTGTTATCACCTCTAGGAAATTTAATAATAATTCTATGATATTATATAGTATTGCAAACCATATTCACACCTCCCCACCTATCCCAAACTATCTTTTATAGCTCATTTCCTGACGCCCAAACCCAGTATCTAATCAAATTCATCTGATACATGTGGTTGAACAACTTTTCTTTTGTCCTATAAAACACGATATGGCTTTTTTTAGTGTGTTGTTCTTGATGTCTTTTGGGGGGTTTTTTGGGGAAGGCTTTGTGTATACTAGGCAAGCACTTTACCTCTGAGCTGTATCCCCAACTCCTTAAATGACTTTTTGAAGAGTCCAGGCTGTATAGTATATACAGTATATACTGTATTATAGTATAGAATGTCCTACACTCTGGGTTTGTCTCTTAACGATGTCATTTAGCTTGCTCTTCTCTTCCTGAAAAGCATTTCATATAGAGGCTTATTACTAGATAGAGGGTAAATATCTTTTGGCACAAATACTTCACAAGTGTGTCCTGTGCTAGCTAATGCATTGCATTATGGGGCAGATAATGTCAACTTGTTCCACCATCCTCCATGATAAGTTTGATGCCTTGGGTAAGGCAGTGACCAGACCTAACCAAGTCGTCCACTTTGAGTTGGTTAGTAAGCTACATGTGGGCTGGTACAGAGTCCTTTGTGAACATCCTGTTCCGCCCTCCCCTTCATCCAGTGGTTTGAGTAGCCATGGATAATCTTGGCCTGGATTACTTATTATTTTGAGATGTTGCCTAATATTGTTTGCTCTTTGATTTCTTTTCCTGAATTTTTTGTAGTGTATGATCTAGACCTTCATGTATTTACAGTATTTTTTTTTTTTACCACTTCCTTGGTGGTCAGTTGGGGTTTGCTGTAGTAATAGATTATGCTAAACATTTTTATTTCTTGCCTTTGGCATGAGAAGAAATAACTTTAGCAGAGCACTGACTACTCACCAGGTACCACACAGTTTCCTGATGCAAGTAGAACTTCTTTTAATTTTCTCATGTAACAGCTCAAGACTAGTGAAGCAACTTGCCCAAAGTCACTCGGCCCCTGTGATGGAATAAAAAGTAAGCCACGTGGGTCAGTCCCAAAGCCAGGGTTTTTCATTTTTTCCATGTTCCCTACAATTTTCTCTGGCTATGCCTCCCTCCCTGTATTTCTTGCCTCAGACTGCCTGACTGTGTAGGTCGCTAAACCAGAGAGTCATCCAGGAAGGGGCTGTGTGGCTGGAGAAACAAAGCCACCTACATCTAAAAGGAGCAGGTGCTACTAGACCTCAGATGAGTGGGCTGGATCTGTACATTACCCACCGGATTTTTATTGTAGGTGACTAATTTGCACATTCTGAAGCTCACCAGCTGAGTCGCCAATTTTCCCCACCAGCTCTGCTGCTGGCTGAGGTAGCCTTGAGTCAAGCTGTGTATAAAAAAGAAATACATTGTTGTTTGCATGTTTATTTGTTTTTTAATGTCTTCTTTTGCACTTAGGAAATTAATGTGCTTGAGAAGTGATACTGTTTCCATTTGCAGGTTGTTTGATTTTTGAAGAAGGGGAGAGTTGGGTTTCCTGGAATTCTTATTTAACTGGATTATTTACTAATCTAAAGCATTAGATTTATTTAAATCAAAGCCTTAGATTGCATAATTGATAGATTAACAGCACAGTCATAGATATTTCCTATGTCGATTTGAAAGAAAACAAGTACTTTTCCTCTGAAATTATCCACAGGAGTTTTCTTTTTGAATTTCTTGAGTCCTTAAGAGGGACATGAAGCCTCTTTTGTTCATCTTGCACTTGTTCCTTGTGTATCTATACCTGTGTTGACAAACCACAATCTATAAGCTTGTTCCCACGAAAGGAACTGAAGGACAACTAACAGATAAATAGCAGGGCTCCTCAGGATGGATCCTGGCCAAGGATAAAGAGCTATGGGGTTCATTCTACTTGTTTTTGTGAGAATCACATGAATTTGGATTGATGAGAACAATGCAGACATAGAGCTTCTCAGATTTTACTTCACTTAGCAAGAATTTCGTGTGTGTGTGTGTGTGTGTGTGTGTGTGTGTGTGTGTGTGTGTGTTTTGTACCAGGAATTGAATCCAGGGCTCTTAACCACTGAGCCACATCCCCAGCCCTTTTTTATATTTTATTTAGAGACATAGTCTTGATTAGTTGCTTAGGGCCTTGCTAAATTGCTGAGGTTGGCTTTGAAATGGCAAACCTTCTGCCTCAGCTTCCTGAGCCTTTAGGATTACAGGCATGTGCTACCATGCCTGGCATTCAGCAAGAATTTGATCCTGCCCTCCCATTTGCAGATTGGTTACCTGAGGCACAGAGAGGTGGAATGGTACTCAGGACAGATCTGACAAGCTTAAGTCTCTCGGAATTGCTCCTTACACTCTCTAAAGCTGAAGATCTCAGTCAACAAGTAGTAACCGTAACACTTTGCCCTGGCACATCAAGCAACAGTGTTCCTTCCCATCTGAACCCCCCATCACCCAGATCTCCACCACCACTCACATTTTAACAAGTGTAGAAACAGAGGTCTACATCAGCACTTGTCCAGTACAAATCAAAGGCAAGGAGCATGGGTCAGGTTCCTATAGCCATGTAAAAAGGAGGTAAAAAGAAACCAGTGAAATTTGTATAAAATATTTTACTTAATCCATTATACATTCAAAATATTATTACTTTGCCATGCAATTAGTGATAAAATGTATTGAAATATTTTTGTACCATATCTTTGAAATCTGGTGTACTTTGCACTTATAGCATATCTCAGTTTGGATAAGCCACCTTTCAGGTGTACAGCTCAGTGTACTGCTGGATTCTTCCCGGGGCAGCATAGCAGTCTGGAAGACAGAGTCCAAGGTCATTCCTAGCTAGGTTCTTTAATTTAAATCTCTCAGAAACCTAGTCAGCATTCTTGCCCGCCCCCAAATCTGAAGCCACATATTTCTATCCTCTTTTGCCATTTTCCCCCAGCCAACTCTAATTACACGGAGATGTTTGGTTTGGCCATATCTGCCCCCTCAGCAGTTTTTCTCCAGCCCTGGCAGCTGGTGAGACCAACACACACTGCCTGCAAATGATAGTGCAAAGCATCCTTCCAAATTTCCCCACAGCCAGTTTCCATAATTTTCTTTCCTTAGGAGTGGCATTTTTCAAAACCAAAGATGATTTTTGTAGTTCATTCTTTTTTAAAAACTTGTCCTAATCTATAGATTCATAACCTTTGTAGATATTATAAATGTACCTCATAGCTCTTTTTAAATGCCAAAAGTACCTCTGTTTTGATTAATGGTTTTTTTGTTTTTGTTTTTAAGAAGGAGACTGGTCAGTACTCACCCAGCAATCCATCTCATTTTGAACAATAAGACATTAGTAAAATTCAGATTCCATTCCAGTACATTGTCAAGTCTCTGGCCACTGACCCCATTACTTGAATAATTAAACTCTAATCACTATGAGGGAGTGGGGAATGACAAAAAGAATGGTGATAGATTCCCAGAGTTTGTTTGGTGGGTATCATTCAAATACAAATCATGATCTATAGGAACTGAGGCTTGAATAGGAAAAAGATTGTCTCATATTCTTAATTATATCTTCCAGCATTCTCAGTTAAGTGACAGAGGAGATGATACCTTTGTGTTGTCTTCCAGCAACTGAAAGAACCATGATACCACAAAACCATCCCTCTCCCTGGAAGATAAATAAATTTTCCCTAATTCTCTTGAGAGCTGTGTTCTTTAGGCTGTGGCTTGATATCGACCTTACAATTCACAGATCCCCTAAAATCTGCCATTTGAAACCTCTAGGGTGTAAGGTCGTGTTTGGCACCAGAACAGTGCAATGAAAGGGCTGATTTTCTCCTCTCGCCAGATCACCTCCCTGAAGCAACGTTCACTTAGACACCCCCAAATCACAACTCTTTTATCTGTTCTGATTCTAAGCCATTTTTATTTTCTTGAATGGATATCTTGTATTTCACAGTAGCTATATTTCTGCTTAACAGCTAGAAATTATACTTGACTTCGGCCAAGTGTCTGAGTTTAGAGGTTTTGTTTCCAAGGAGGGTGCTGAGTAGACTTGTTGTGGATTCATCTTCGATCCTAATCATTGGCTGAGAGAGGTGGCTGGCCCTGGAGAGGAAGAGAGGAAAGGAATGCTATATGCAGTGGCAAAATGTCAACCACTCCTGGATCCATCACCTGGGGCTTTTATCAGATTCACCTGAGGAGGTATGAAAACCACAGTGCCCAGGCCCTAATATACCTTACTCAGCCAGAGGACAGGATCTGGGCAAGTGTGCAAAGACCACCTACTCAAATTGGACCCACTTAATCAAAACTCCGAATTTTACTATGTGTAAATTAAACCTTACTCAACTTGTCCTGAAGTTTATTTATATGCATATATTGAAATTTTTCCAAAATTTGACACCTGCCACCATGAAGAATATTTTGACTATCAAACACTCCAGAGTCTCAAGATAAAGCTCAGAGTTGAAATACTCATCATTCACTCAGTAAGCAGTTAAGGAATAGCATCAGACATTGTTCCTGCCTGGAAAATCAAGGTAGTGAGACATGAGATTTGGTACAGAGGGGTTTGTTTAATGGATAAGAATAATATCCAACAATCAGGATGCAGTGTGAAAAGTGTAATACACTTATTTGCTACAAAGCAAAGAAGGAGACCCACAAAACATACACACACCTGTGTACATGCACACCTTCCCGCTGCCTTTGTGAAGGTGGAAGGTGGTTGACACTTTTGAGAAAACTTGATAGAGAAGCCATGGAACATGACTCCTGAGGCATGAGTAGGCAAAGAATGGTAGCATATGCTGCCAGTTTTTCAGATTAGGTATCAATTTGATTTTAAAGGTAAAAAAAATAACATCTATGACACCATTTATTTTTTTAAAAGAATGCCAACAACCCCGATGGGATTCAGTCTTTTTGTCCTGACCTATCTAGCCCCTGCACAAGCCCTGGCACATAAGTAGGTGTGTGGCACAGTAAGGATGCTGAATTGAAGTGATGCTTTCCACAGTTCCATCTCACCTCTGACAAACTGTTAGACACAGCTATGTCTTGGAGGGATATCACTGAATATAACTTTCAAAATAACATGGGGCTGGGATTGTAGCTCAGCGGTAGAGCACTTGCCTCGCATGCGTGAGGCCCTGGGTTCGATCCTCAGCACCACATACAAAGCAATAAAATAAAGACATTGTGTCCATCTACAACTAAAAAAATATTAAAAAAATAAAATAACATCCATGTTACCTCTGTTACTTTACTGCTGGCAAAATTCTAAGTCACTGCCTTGAAGGACAGCACATTTAAAAATATGTGAGTTGTTCTGCTGGTACATGCTATGGAATGATTTGATCATTTTTTTTTTCCTCCTCCTTTCCCACAATTTGATCTTTATATTTTAGGAGCATTAGTTCTTCTAACCTAATTTTCACTCTCCTTATCTTCAATGCATCTGAGTTTTAGAAGAGCTTCTAGATGAAAACGTCAAATCTTGCATCCCTTATTGCATCTGTCATTTGTAGACACAGAAAACAGCATCGTGTTTTCATGGATATTGGATGTTGATTTTGATTTGAATATGGTTTATCCTTAACAAAACTTATGTTGAGATTGGGTCCCCAAAGTAACCACGTTGAGAGGTGGGGCCTTTCAGAGGTAGTTAGGTTGTGGAGATAAGTTCAGTCCTTTCTCCCAGGCATGGGTTCATCGTCATGTTGGGCTTCCTCAGTTTGCTATGTGCTTCCTCTCTCACCATGTGACTTCTCTGTATGTCCTCACTTGCCTCTGCATTATGAGGCCCTTACCAGAAACCAGGAGGTCAATTAGATGCCAGTGCCTTGCTCTAGGACTCCTAGAACAGTGAGTCAAAATCAATCTCTTTTCTTTATTGCTCACCCAGTCTACAGAAAGTGAACTAAGATAGGAGGTCTTACAGAATTTGAGTACAGAGTATTTGAGAGTGGCTGTTAATAGTGCCTTATAAACATAGTTATGTGGGGTGGCCCCTCACCTAGGGCCACTATTCTCCCTACACACTTCTGCAACTTTCTATGCAAGTTACTGTGGTTGGTTACTTCAATCCTACAGACATAACAGGAATTTCTTCAATTTGACACTTTTACTATGTTGTAATAGAAAAGGAAAGCAAGGACCTGTCTTCACATATTGCTTTGTTTGACTGAATGGTATTTCTGGCAGTCCCCCATGCATTGCAAATTTTTGCAGTTAATTTTCCTGCTTCCCAACCCTAAAAGCAATCTGAATTGCAGGTTTTGATCCTTAAAATAGCCATTCTGATTGGAAGGGAAGGAGATGATGATGTGTGAGCTGGCTTGGGGCTTTAAATGGTAGGATGGACTGGGCATCTGATCTGGTGCTGGGCACATGCTTGAAGCTGAGCAGTATGTTGACCAGTGGTGGGATCAAGGGCAACTTGCTTCTCCCTTGTGAATCTCAGTTTTCTCATGACCAAAATGGCACTTGATTTGAAGACTAACAGAGATTTAAAACAAAAATGGGCTAACATAATGCCTGGCACTAATAAATGCTTAGTGTCAGGTCTCTTCACTTTTCCCATTTTAGCATATATACCGATTTGTTATTCCTTTGATTTAAACCTTTTCAAGGCTCCACTTACCCCCTGAGAATGTCATAGATACCATAACCTGGCTTTCAAGGACTTTGAGATAGCTTTGAGATCTCTCTCTCTCTTCCCTGTCCCTGCACCCCACCCCCACCCTCTCTCTTCAACCTGTAACTCTTTCACTTGGTACTCAATCTCGTAACAAAACTAAACCATCTCTGTGCCCTGGGCAGACTTTGGATACTCACCTCCTCTAGGGATTCTTCCTCCCATCTTTTAGAGTCTAAATCCAACTGCTGCAAGGCTTGTCTTAAATGACACTTCATCCTCATCCCTCAGGCTGGAAAATTCACTTCTGTGTCCAACTCTGTCTTTCTTATTATAAGTGCTCAAAAAAAAAAAAAAAAAAAACCACTAAAGGAAAAGTCTGGTTATGTTCTGGAACAGAGAGCACAAACCAGAGCAACAGGTAAAGGTTAATTTCAGGCAAGCATTTCTATCAGGAAAAGGTCCTTGGTGTATTAGTCAGCCCAGGCTGCCACAACAAAATACCATTTTGGTACATTTAAACAACAGGAATATATTTTCTCACAGTCTGAAGTCAAGGTGCTGGCAGGGTTGGTTTCTGGTGAGATCTGTTTCCTTGGCTTGCAGGTGGCTTGTCTTTTCCCCAGAATCCTCACATGGCCTTTTCCATATGAATGCCCCTGTGTCTCTTCCTTTTAAGGACAACAGTTCTATTGGATCAGGGCCCTGCACCTATGAGCTTATTTAACCATTATTACCTCCTTAAAGGCCCTGTCTCCAAATGCAGTCACATTGGGGGTTTGGACTTAAAGACATGACTTGGCGGGGTGGTGGTGGTGGGGACACACTTCAGTCCATAAACATATAAAAATTCTGCCAGATCATCTGAGAGAGAGAGTGTGTGTGTGTGTGTGTGTGTGTACTCCGGTGTGCACATGTCTCCTGTGTGCAGGGGTCCCCTCTTTCAGGAGCTTTCTTCTTCCTCCCTGGCCTCACTCAGGAAGCCTACAGAATTGCAAATAACTTTGTTCCCCTGCAGTGGCCTGGCTTGGACTGCCCAATCAAGCTGCTTCCCTCCCACCCCACAATGACAGTGTTCCACCCCCACAGAGAGGGCTCCTGACATGCTGTCTCACCCAGTGGTTCCATCACAGCCCCCGCCTTACCTCCAGCTGCCAGTGAAGGGAAATGCACCTCAGCAGGGAAGGGAAGGAATTAGGGGACTAGAACAGGAGGGGGACACTTTTGTTGTGAAAGAAATAAATGAAGCCTTTCCTTTTACTTCTCTGTTTAACATTGTCCACAGGAGTTTTTCCTGCAAATTTCTCCAGGTCCCTAATTCTGAAAAACACTGCAGGAACTCCTTTGCTCTTCTAGTTGATAAGTGATGTTAGAGAATGCGGTCTAATTGGGTCCTTAGTTAACCCACCCCTGACTTAACAGAGGGAGGCTGTTCAGTTACAAATAGTTTTTATTCTGCTAAATCAGAGACTACTCATGCTGTGTCATCTGCCTGTGAATTAGCTGGAGGCACAAGCTTGCATTATGCAAAGTATTTATTCTCACAATTAATATGCTGGAAAGTGTGGTTTCTCACTTTTCTGCCGGTATAGGGGTTCTCACCCAGAAGCAAGCCAAATCACCTGGGGAGCTTTTACAAAATACCCAGGCCTTGTTCTTCCTCTTCCCCACCCCGCCTCCACACCCATGAGAGTGAGAGGATGTGGAGCTCCCCAACTCTGCACCCTTAACCCCAGCATCATCACATCTTATTACTTCCTCATGGCCTTCTTTTAATTTGCTTAAGTATGAAAAATACAGGATTCCTCTTTTTTTTTTCCCACTCAGTGAAATCTAGTGACCAATTAGCTTTTTGAGCACTTTATCATAGGATGGAAAATTTCAAATTTATAGATGTCAACAGTGTAGCATGAGGAATCCCAATGCACCTTTCACCCAGCTCCAGCAGGGATCAGAACTCTGCCATTCCTGCTTCATCTCAGTCTGGATGATGCTATTGCTTTTTTACTCATTCATTGTTTTATAGGTAAGAGAGAGCATTGTCTGAGAACAGACATGTTACATGTCCCTATCACATACCAAGTCGACTGTGTGCCAAGTGTTTCCCTTGCCATACCACACCCTGATAGCACCCCTCAGGCCCTGGTACCCACATTTTATAACCATCAAAACCAAAGCTCTACAAAATCACACACCTGCCCAGCCTCCCCACTAGCAGGTGCTCATGCAGGTATTCACACCCAGAGGGGCAGAAAGTATATTTGTCCCTTAAGCTATACTTTAGAAGAATAAAGACCCTGAAAAGAAATGTGTAGTTGGAAGCTTTGCAGTATAGATGACAGCCATGTGCTAAGGCAAACACATTAGAATATTAATGTTAAAAGTCAGGTGGTGAATATAGGTGTCATAGAGCTGGGGCCTTCCAAAAAACTGAAAACCACCCCCTTCAAACCCTGATTCTTGTGATCCACTCAGAAAGATATTAGACATGTCACTCAGAGTAACAGGAATGAGTTTATTGAAGGAATAGGAAAAGGGAAAGGGGACACTCTCAAGGGACAGATTGGGTTGTCTCAGAGAGGAGAGGGACAATGTACCTCTCCTGCACTCCAGTTTTATTGAGGATCCCAGATAAGTTTCCAGAGAGTCCCGCCCAGGTCCACTTCTTGACTTTTGACTGACAGCAGGATGACATCAGACTTTTAAGTCCCCTTACCATGACAACTCTAGGTCACCTTGGCCCATGCTGACCAGTTCTAATTGGATTCTTAACCATAAATTCTTACAGATTTTATGGTTAGGAGGAATTATTCTTATTTCTCTGAGGTTTGGGATCTGGTCTATGAAAAAGATCACAAAAGTTTCCCCCTTCAGGGTAACTTGAATTTCTCTTATCAACATTATTTCAGTCTGCATTTCTCCTGCAGATAACAGGTAGTTTGTGGAGGAATGTGACATATCCTGTCCACTTAGGCCAGACAGGGTTGCAGGTCAATTGCTTCTTGAAAAAGAGAGCATATTGGGGTCTGCACAGTGGGCCCATTTTATAGAATTCTTCTCTCTTAACCTCATGTTCCCACCACTGACATCTGTCTGTTCCCTAACATGGTGATGTTTAATGTAAAACTGTTAAAACTTTGAGTGAAATTTTTCACAATAAAAAGTTGAGGGTGCATGGAGTTTCAATAGAAGCAAAGTTTGTCTTAACCATCAGTGGATAAGAGATTCACAAGCTATTTTCAGATATCTATCCTGTTGATACCTCTCCAAACAGACAGATTTGAGACTTCATTGAATTATAACCTTAAAAATCACAAGCTAGGGATAGAGATTACTTGGAAATGAAAGGAATCAGCATGGATTTAAGAGGTCTTAGAGATCTGAGCCCAGGCAGAAGGCACAGCCTCTGCCACAGAGGCCCCTCAGCTGTGGGCCCACAGCTCAGTAAGCATCTTCACCGTCACCGCTGTCTGCAGGTGGAAAACCAGAGCCAGACAAAATGAGAGACAATTCTTTTCTCCAGTTTAGGTCCCTTAGGTAGGATTCTACAGTGATTTCTTTTCAAAATCTACTCAGAGGTAAACACACACAGCCTACATTTTAAATAAGCTATTTCTTTCCATGCAAGGGCATAAGCAAATTTTTTTTTTTTAACATGACATAGAAAAACACACCATGGTGTAGCACAGGTCATGCTTTGGTGTGAGCTGGCCTGACCTGTAACTGCTGAGCAGTCAGGAGTTCATGGGATTCTTGAGGACATTTTCTGGCTGAAGGCACAAGGACACCCAAGTAGGCATCCTATAAACCCCTCCCCAACCCTGCAGAGACTTCTGTGTGTCTCAGCAACCAGTGTTCCCCTTCCCAAACGTGGCTGCCATTGGCACTACCTAGCCCACCCTGCAGTGCTTGAAGCCAAGTGCTTCTGGCCAGGGGAGATTCTGCCCTTCTGGCTTTAGCCTGCTTTGGAGGAAGAAGCCACTTGGAGATATAAAAGCTACCTCTCCAGAATCCTCCAGTGTCCCCACAAATTATAAAATGATGTTCACTCCAGGAAATCAAGAAATTTTCAATATCAACCTTCTCCACTGATTTCCAGCTTTACCTTCCAAAATTCCAATCAAATCTTGGGCCCATGTAACCCCCTAATATTCAGACTATTATACTGTTCTTTCACTATACCATGAGCAGAACATAAAGACCCAAAGAGCAATGTATCCCTCCACCAACTTCCTTCATTCTGAAATCTCTAGGCAGTATGGGCTAGAATGCATTGTAATCAGACCTGGATAGTGAATCCCAATTTCACTGTTATAGGCTTTAGGATTGAGGAAAGTTGCTTAACTTCTAAATGAGCGTAGCTCATAGGATAAATTTTGAACTCACAGAAAGTATGTAAAGACACCTGGCCTTGTCTGTGCTTCATATCAAATGCCATTAAATGCTGGTTTCCTTTTCCCCCTGATATGTGACATGTAGATGAGATCTGAGGCCCTATCCCTGTCACCAGCTGGTGGTGTGAACACATCTCATTTCTGCATCTCTGCATTACATTTTCATCATCTGAAAATTGATTGTCTATTCTCCAAGATGCTATATTATTGTTTAAAAAAAATACACACACACACACACACACACACACACACACACACACACACACTACCTAGTTACTCTTTAGGGGTCCCTGTCAGATTATGGAGGCATAAGGAGGTCCTGAGCATGGGCCGTAGGCCCCTACAAAAGGGGTGAAAGCTGGGGGTAGATGGGAGACCGTCGAATTGGTGATATTCACGTAGGGAGAGCAGACAGGAAATGATCAAGGGAAAACAAAACTAAGATTGCCACTTGAATATCTTGCCAAGGGAGGCTTATTGTACCACACTGAAGAGTACAGATGCCTGTATATCCGGTCATTCTCCACCAGACCTGATTGCAGCCTAGACTCCCTGCAAACCACTGCAGCCTTGCTGTGCACATGGGCTACTGCCACCATCCTCCCAGGATGATTTCCATTATTATTTCACATGGCCAGAGGAAGCTTGTTTGCTCAGTTTTGCACAACACACATTAAACTTGTTGGCTCTGCAATTGAGCCTGCTTGTGATCTTCCATCCTTCTCCTTGGCTCCTGCCTGCTGCAGCCATCCAGACACTTGGGATGCGTGTCCTTTCTTTTCTGCAGCTGCCAGGAGCCCAGTAGTTGTGTTTCCTTAAATGCAAACAGATGGAAGTAAGCGGGAAGGATGTGGAGGCAATTAGAGAGTTTCTCTCTGCAACAGTTCGGGTTTGCTCTCTTTGAGAGTGTGGCTGTT